>OY728132.1:106402369-107652369 GCA_963277665.1 Viscum album | reverse complement strand
TGATACTTGAAAATATGAAAAATCTAATAAGTAACATATCAACATCATATAAATCTCTCGAAGTGAATTTAATCAATTGTAACATCATAACATAAATTCCCACTATTATGTTAACCTGGACATCCACTATACGTTGTTTTCCAATAACTATATAGTTTACATTCCTGAGTCCTAACCATTATAACTCATGTCTTTCTTATCCCAAATTGACAAAAGATAAAATAAATGTTAGAAAGACTAGTCCTACAATAGCATATTGTAACATCCATTTTAATTAACAATTGGGCCATATAGATAGCACAAAATTCCCTCATTAACATGGAGATCAGGTCCTAGCCCCTGAGGAACAACTCTTTGTCATGCACAAATGTGGTCGCCAAACTATGGGACCCCAACATGCCCAAATGGGTTATCAAACCCATGAACTCCCCCGAATGACAACACTTTTCCTGTCAATGTGTATTTTCCCCACTCAAACACGCATCATATGAGGAGGTCATTCATCCTGATCACTACTCTTGGACAAACATTCTTAAATGTGGATTTCTTATCATATAGGATCCTAAAAAAGGTGAGATTTGTTGGAATGAGTCATAACAGTAATCCTTTTAACCCTTTAATGTTTTATCATGTTACATTAACCCCCACACCTTAGATCACAACTTCTCCATTGTGGACCCAACATTTATACCTAGGCACTTCCACTAAAAATACAACTAGGATCCTAACCCAAATCCAATGTAACAACTAAGCCCCATTAATATCACATAAACCCACCATAATATGATCATGGGTTCTTGGCCTTCCCGGAACTACCAGTTACCACGAACACACATGGTCCCCTACCAAGAGCCCACCCATGTTCTTGAATGGATTATCATACTTATGAATATCTACATAGGAAAACACCTATTATTTAAGTGTGATTTTTATTCACTCACACACACCCTATGGAACTTCCTAGGAGATCACCAATCCTTACCCACCACTCAAGGCAATAATGCTTCACTGTGGAGTACAAATCAATTAGGATCTAAAAAGGAACGATTCAACTTGTTGGCATGAGTCATATAATTTTTTCTTTTACCACCTAACCTTTTTGGGTGTTCCAAATAGAATTATCTTAGTTCCATCCAGGGGAATCCATGGAATACCACTTTAGAATTCTCTAAATTGAATCCATGATACCACGTGTCGAATCCACTCATAGAATCAAGCTTTACCAGAATCCTAGTTAACACACATTGAATTTCCTCTCGTATAATCAAACTATATTAGGGGAGATCGTGCAATGAAATTAAAAATTGTAACCTAAGGGAATCTAATACATTCAACTATTTTATTAAATACATAAGACATTAACGAAATCCAATGGAGAGAAATCATTAGGATATCATAGTGATGATTCCTCCTAGAATCCAAAGTGACTCATGGAATTATTTATGTTTTGCCAGACTTGAGTTCAATGAGGTATCATACCATGGAATTCATGTGTGTCCTGTAAAAGAATTTATCCTCACTCAAGGAATTCCAACATATCATATCGAAAATGAAATCCATGGGATTAATCCCAAGTAATTACAAACATTTTATACTAAAATTAGAATCCATGGGATGGAAATCTAGTCATTCAACCCATAATAATAATTTTCACCAGAAAAACTCATATAACAATAACCCTTACCATTATTAGATACTATGTTATAATGTAATATCTTTAGAAATTTCAATAAAGCCGTGTCATTTACATAATTAATGATAAAATGGGGTTTCATTTACATGTTTTTAGGGAAACATGTTATAGGTTTCTTATAGGAACTTTATTTAACCAACACCAACAGTTAACTATCTTTTCAAATTAACATGTCAAAAACTCAATTAAAAAATTTCAACCCTCAAATCATTACTACATTTTACAATTTCACTCTATGATGTAGTCACCTAAAAATCTCATTCTCTTTTCCCAAATATATATTTTAACCATAATTTAATATTTTCTTAAACTACCCTTTTCATTCCTTTTGAATCAATTCAAAAGGAAAAATAATTTAACAAACAATACCTCAAAATATAATAGGTTAAATTCAAATGTCCAAACAATTCCCATAATATTAATGGTTGTGAAATTAAATTTCATGACCATCGATTCCAATTATAGACTCTCATTTAACCTTTAATTTTGGATAACCTTTACTCACCGTAAGCATATTAATTATCAAACCCTAGTAAGGTCATCCCATATAGAAATATCATTTTTATATTATTCAAGGAATGTTTAAATGGATAATTTAGCTCAGTTGAACACATTATAATACATTTAAATAAAATTAGGACATGGAACCACATATATGTATTGACCTCATCATGGAAATTCTTTGAAAAACCATGATAATATGGGTAACTATTAATGAAAAACTACCACGGGATTTTTGAATAACACTGATCGAGTATTGAACAGTTGTTTATCTTAAATTCATAGAAAATGAGAAACCAAATATACTCATTAAAAAGGTAATAAAATCTAAAACCTGTGTAATACCAATTTTATATGGAACAAACGCAAAATAGAATATGGGGGATTATTAGACTCACAACAGGCTTTCCATAATAAGTGAAAATACTTCATTTACATTCCAGATGAAGGATATTAACCAAAGTAGATTGGAGATGGAGGGGAACTTAAGAGAAGTGTTTCTACAAAATAGAGGGATGAAAACCACAAGTAAGAATAAATTAGAGAAGACGTTGTGAAATGATAGTTAACCCCTTCCCCCCCCCCACTGGACACACACTCACGAACATTAAAAGAACCCATGAGGACCCCAGTGGACCAGTGGATTCCATCAGATGGATGGTGTCCCTAGAAAGAACTCAATGTTATATTTTTTCCCCTAGTTATCCAGTGGAAATATACATGAAAGTGGGTTTTCTTGAAACATTATGTCGCAAACCCAACTTCATGCCTCAAACACCTAGTCCACACTCGTGAATTCTTTGGCCTCACATTGAGCTTCATATCATGGTGAATATGAACTCTTTGAAGAGTCCAACCTCCTAAATCTTCATCCCAATGCCCAATTAAAAAACTAACTTCTCAACCAAATAAAAAATAATATTCCTATTCAAAAATTTAAATTATCAAATAGAAATCAATAAATATAGTTATCCACCATAACCAAACTAACATCTTTCAAATATAAATAGTTCACTTTATTATAGCTCATCATGATTCCCAAAAACACATGGATACAATATTATCATAACAAGGATCAATATTTAAAAAATCACACATGCATCATAACATTTATTTTCCTTATATACAAAATAGAAGTAAGACCACGCAAATAGGACATATTAATAATAATATCATCAATCGATTCACTTACACCCACTATATTTAAAATTCATAACTATCAATTTTAATTCCTAAGATGAATTAACTGGTTCATTATAAATATATTCCTAGCAAGAAGAAACCTATTAATTAATTTTTATGAGCTTATATAATTTTACATGAATATTCAATTAGCATCACTTAATTATTCCATCAAAATTAGGGAAGAATTTATATTAATTTATATTACTCGTTTATTAATCACATACTCTCAAATGTTCCCTCTCTACATGATTTATTCTATTTTTTAAAAAACTTTTCCATGATATGCACAATGACTACCACACTATAAAAATAACACTCAACAATGAAAAATTAGATTCCATAACTACGGATCAAGATACACCGAAAAAAACCCATAAACTATAAAAAAATCTTTAATTATGATTTCTCGTATTCATTAGGATATTACCATTTTTATAAAAAATATTAATCCTTGATAATATCATAGATGAAATTTAAATCAAATATGGTTAATATGTCCCTTACCTCAATTGTAATATTACAATATTCATTGATAAATAATATAACAACAAGTGCCAAACTATAAATACCACTTCATAGGGGAACCAACCATCCCTAAAACACTAGACCAATACGAATCCTCTATCATTCATTGATTGAAACCAAAAAAAAATAAAAACATTACCCTTTATAACATTAAATAATATGAGTTCAAGATACAAAAACAATTAAATAACAGAAAAATACTCTTAGATAACCACAAATTGATGTCTAGAAGATGGAGTGTCGAATCTAATCAAATGGAATTAAATGTCCATAAAAAATTATCTCTTCATCACCTAGGGTTTGGGATAAGAGAGTAATAATAAAGGAAATGTGATATGAATCCCCAAAATATAACCTACATGGAATACCAAATTCATGATGTGAAATTATGCTTCACACTGTAAATTTTTGAATCTTCTATCCATCAGAATTATATCACATGCTTATCACATTGAGAGAGTACCATTAATGGCAAAAAAAATTATTCCTCACTGATAATTATTTCTGAATGAACCAATTAATTCTACCTTAAAACCCTTATTACCATGAAACAGAATTCATAACATGTAGATCAATTATCATTGGGAATACTAATTTGATGTTCTGAATTCCTCCTCAACTAGATGTCCATCATCCAATAAATAGAACCTACCACAAGCTATAAAATATAATGAATTTGGGAAAATGGGCCCTTACATTAGATACCCAAAACAATCACCTCTTTGAAAATTTAAGAAAACATGGGAATGAAATGTTTTTCAAATAACTAAACTTCAAGATAAATATCAAGGATATTTCTACACTAGAAACAAAAAACCCAATTTAAGAACAATGATCACAGCCACAGCATTCCTAACCATCTCAAAGACAATGTATCAAGGAATATATAACTCATGGGAACTACCAAACCAAGAACTACAACAAGGAATATTCATTATCTTATAAAATATCTAATGATTTATAGAGAATCCCAAAAATTTATCAATAATTACATTGATGAAAACATGGTCAGGAAATAAGAATCACATGATTTGGAAAGTGAATTTGTAAATACCACTCCAAAGTGGTCTCCAATATTTCTCCATGTAAATACATGAAATGAACCAATGTGATATTTCATCCAAAAAATTACTTTTTCGAATAGTATGGAGTAAAAATATTCCACTCCTCAAAATTCACACCATATTCAACATATAATTATCCCCAATTTATAATTTGAAGATGATCATAAAAATACTAGATAATCTTTCACATAATGAAAATGTTATTAATCCAGATATTTTTTGGTGGTAATTGTAATAGATATCCATGGATCCAACTTGAGCCAAAACAATGGAAGGTCTAACAAATTTGGTATAAATATTACTCCAATGACTGAACCTTTGATTTTTGTAATGGAGACGAACCTTTATGAACACATGATCTCGAATTTTTTACTATATATTCCTACTACTATGATTATCATAGAACATCTTAAGATCCCATATTAACGTTAATCATTTATAGATGTCCTCAAACATCTCTATCACCCTCAGCACCAATTCTTTTCCAAGAATTGGACTCTCTAACATCAGTCTACCAGAACAGAAATCATCCTGGTCATCCATACAGTGGTTTATTTGGTCCCATACCAATAGTGGATTGATTACTATTTTTTTATTAAACTAAATTATGTGTGGGTTCCCCAAATTTGAATCTTCAAAATCTAGAATTCCTGATTTCATCATAAATGATATATTCTTGATAGTCTGCTCTATCATATCATAAGTTTTTATATGAAAATTGGAAATATGAAATGACTAAGTGGTAAATTCATTTTGAATACATATCTACAACCTATTGGTAAAAAATATATCATAATCATAGATGATTTTCTTCAAAACCCAATGAAGAATCACTTTGTTTGCAAGATATTGCCTCTTAAAAAACTCCACTAATCGAAACTCTTTACTTATTAAGAAGTGACCTGACTTCATCAAGTTGTCTATGATAACCCAAATTACATAATAATAACAAGGTTATCTAGTTAAACTATGGATGTTTTCCATAAAAATTTCCTCTATCTTCCAGTAGGGAACACCAAGAAAAATAATTAAACAATAACAAACACAATGCTCATATTTGAATAATTTGTAGACTAAACACTGATAGACATCCATGAATATAATCTCTAGAGATATTACCAAAACAATAATTTAAAAATTAAAAATAAAAATTTTTCATGATTGTATATTTCTCTAGGTGGAAACTATGGAACATATTGAGAATAATGTCATACATCTCTAATGTAATGAAAAGTGTCTACTACTAAATTTTCACCTCATGTTATCTATTTTTAGACAAACCCTTAGTTGTGTAACAATTAAAAATATTATCATGAAACAATAAAACCTAAAAATACTTCTATAACACCCCAATTTATTATTATATATGACTTAAATTAAATAATTAAATGGGTTAGATAGCCTTCACCACATGAAACATCAAAAATAAATGAACAGATAATGTATTTAGAAAACATATACATATTTATGTATAATCAAAAGAACCATTCCATTAAATTAAAAATTATGTATCATAGTAAATACTAATTGAAATATATGTATAAAATAGATGAAGTATACATTAAATATAAATTCAATTAAATTAGTTTACCTAAAAACATAATAAAATCATTTATTTTTCACAAAAGTATATTTCTAATTTGTATTCATTTTTATGATATATGTATTTATTTTTTCAGAAGGATTTTTATTTATAAAGAAAAAGAATTTTTTATATTAATAATAATTTAACACCAATTATTTGGAAGATAATTTTAAATAAAATAATCATAGAAAACATTATAAGAAAGTATGCTCAATTAAAAATTGGTTTTCATTGCATTTCATGATTTTATTCAAAAAATTAACATACAATTTTCTATATTTTAATTTAATAAAATGAAGTAATTTTTTAAATTCATCATAAATAATGTTTAAATTTGCTATAGAGGGAAATCCTCTGAGCAGCATCTCTCCTTCTTGCGATGGCGGCTAGGGTTTCTTCAGATTTCTTTCCCCCTTCCCCCTTCGGTCTAGTTAGGTCTCGATTCAGAATCTTCTAGGTTGGCTCTGGATTTTTGTGACTTGGCTTCGGCACGCTGTGGTGGGGCTATGGCGAGGTTATGCAGTGTCTATCCTTCGACGGGGCTCAGTGACGCACCATTTTTCACTTGGCTCGGCGCAACCCGTCCTGCTTGGTTTATGGTTGACTGGCGGCTTGAGCTTCTACTCGATGTGGATTGGAAAAGGCATGGCATGGAGGATATTTGGAATAGGTTGACGTTGTTGTTCTTAGACGTGGGTCAGCCCATTTTCAGCTTCCGCTCAGCTAGCTGTGGTCTGTTGTTGCTCTGCCGCGACGTCTTACTTCTAGTTTTGCCTTAGTTGATCTTCTGGTGGCTTAAAGACGGATCTGGAAGGACTCGAAGGGGGAGGGTCCTGCTTCGGTGTTTCAGTGTGGTTTTTTTAGGTTCTTTTAGTTTGTTAATGTTTATGTTAAGAAGGTTATGGCATGAGTTTGGTGATCTGTGGGTTTCTCTGGTAATTGATCGGAGTAGTATGCATTGATTTGGTGGAATGGTCCCTTAAGGCCGGTTCAATGTCCCAACACGGTGTTTTTCTCTTCTTGAATGGTTTTTTGTTCGAAGGAGGGAAGTTTTTGATCCAGATGACTTCATGAACAGACATTAGAGGTTGTTTCAGAGTCGTCGCTTCATCTTTGTAGATCTTTTTTGGATTTGTTTGTTTGAGAGGGTATGGCGTCAGCCATCAGATTAGGCCTATGATGGACACCGAAAACTTGCTTAATAATTATCCTTGTAATGGTGGAGGGCTTCTTCATGTTCAAATACTGGGGAGGAGCAATTTAATGATGTATTTTTTGTTTTTATTATTTTTTTTTCCTTAGATCGGTTTGTCTTATGTCCATGATGTCTTTGGGTTTCCACTCCCGTCATCCCTAAAAAGGGGCTTTATCATATAATAAAAAATTGAAGGCCTTCTTGACGTTATATGGATCATAAAAAATTGAAATTTTATTAATTTTAATCCTTTTTAAAATGGTTGGTTTACAGTTTTCATGAAACTTGTAGTTTTTTTTACTTTATCATTATATAAGAATAATCTATAAGACTAGAAAACATTTTAGGTGATGAAATATGGGTTTATGAAGTAAAATTATTATTTTTAAAATTTTAATTGAACTTATAAATCACATGTCCAAAATTTTTAGTTCTAATAAAAATGTTACTTATGTAAAGAAAATTTTCATTCATTTCTTTGATTGATGTATTTTCATGGAATATCTGGTTTTTTATTTCCATGAAATCTCCAATACTTTTATTTTTTCATAATAAATAAATTTATGTTCTTTCATGAGTATCAAATTGAAATTTTATCATATATTAATATTTAATTCATTGAAATAATATTTCTTAAAAACTATTTTTATGATATTTAGTATGTCTAATTTAAAGTTATGTTTTAACAAAAAAGGGTTTTTCATCATAATATGATTTTTGAATATGAAATAAATTGCATAATATTACAAAAATCTAACAATATTGGATTTTTTATTAAAATAAATTACAATGGTTAAATTTAATTACAAATGTAAAATTAAATTAAGGTAATAGATAAAAGTTAAAACAAAAATTACAAAGTACACTCAAACTTCACTAAAACTGTAGTTATTTAGGTGAATTTCAATCTAAACTCACTATACATATATCTTTTAATCTTTTTTCCATTGAACATTTAATACTAAAATTTCAATATATATAATGAATGGGTTACTCTCAAAACTACCAATCTCCTCAGTTATAAAATGTATCATCTCTACCACTTTATAACTACCCCCTCAATAAAATTTACTCTAGAACTTTTTACAAATTATTACTCTAATAATACTTTTACATTTTAGAATATTCTAGTCTCTATTTTAAGCATAATGAATTCAATTCCAAGTATAATTACAAAGAAAATCTAAGTCGCCAATGTGGGTATTACCAACTACATATAATTTCCTATTAATTACATTCATTAAAATTTCCTCCATCAACACTAATATAATGATATTATCATCATTTATGTAGTATAATATTACTATGTTTAGGTTAAATAATTTTTTTTCATATACCTCATTCATTAAGAAAAACAATCGTTGTTCATGTGTCGTACGGACTACCATCTCTACGATGGAACATGTTTTTTAATCACCACCATATTAGTTAGGTTATTTGGATGAAATTAAAGGGTAAATTTTATTTTTATGGAATTATTATGGTTTTTGTATTAAAAACTATAGAATTTGCTAAATATATGATTAATGGACGATAATAAATATTATAATCATTTAAAATAAGCATACCAAGAGGAAATTATTTTAATCTAATTTGGTAATATTCTAATTTTCACTAATTATACATATAATTAATTCTAATTATAATATATACAAAAAAATTTCACCAGATATGATAAATATTATTTTATTATATTGATATTTCAACTAAACCATCCCATAGTAATCCATTAATCAGGGTAGTTTCATGTCAGAGATAGTTTTACCACCTACTTGGAAATTACTATAAATTTATGTCCTGGATGAATATGAGAATTTATTTAATAGTTAAATATTATATAAAAATTTAATTAAAAAATTTGGTTCTAATAAGGTTATATCAATAATTATTTCATCAGTTAAGAGAACACCCTCTGAGAGACAAGAATCACCAAAACGTATTTTTTATCAATTTCGCCATCATGTATATAGACTAAAATAGTCATGAAAATAATGTGAGGCATAATAAATAATTATAATGTGTAATAGGACGAAAAAATGTAGAACTTTTAATGTTTAACTATGGAAGAATAATGAATATGGACACTTCAATAATGAAAAACGAATAATTGATCAAAACTATAAACCCTAAATGTTGAAAATAGAAATAATTCATATAGAAAATTAATATTCAAGAAGATTAAAAATGAAAATGAATTTGATTGATGTGTTTATTTTGGTGATTGAGATATATATTTCTGTAACACATTGTTTTAATTTACCTTCATAAATGTTAGGAAAATATATTATGCTTTTTATCTCAAAATATTTTTAATTAGACATTTTTGGTATTATGCTCCTCATTTTATTTTGGTTTTGTAAAAATTAACATATTTGACAAATAATATCAATTTTTTTAATTATGGGATTTTATGTTTATTTATAAGTATTTTCCTTTAAGGGTTTTGGATTAATCTTTTATTGAATATGGAAGGATTTTATTGGCCTCAATTCTGATTCTTCGAGACATTTTCTATGTTGTGAACCATGTTACCTTTTTATGGTGTTATATTTATCTATTGTCCCAGAAATTTCATATAAAATGTTCTGTTATTCAAGCGGATATCAATTTAGTATTTTCTGTGGTAATAATGATTTTTAAAAAAAAATTATTCATTGAGTTGTAATAAAAATTATAAAAATATTTCATATATGTTAGTTACAATATTCTATTTGATAGTATTATGTTGTATTACCTTAGTTATATATTATGGTATACATTCCTATAATATAAATGCTTTAGAAAATAGTTTTCACTTCGATAGTTATATCTTTTGAAATAGTCTATCTTCTTTCTCTGGATGGATTATGATAATGTTATTCTGGTACTGAATTGGACATATAAACATTTTTGTACACATTTTGAACATCACAACATTATATAATTCATATTGGATGATTTCATATATAATTAATCTATTATATTAAAATGTGGAAATGTACTGCCATTCCTTATCATTTCAGAAGTCTATGATTAAAATTAGTGTATGTGACATGAATATAAGGATATAATGTGTAATAAAATTTATAGGAGAAGTTAATAAGTCATTATAGATTTATTATTTCAATAAATAATGAAAAACATTTGACACAATGTACATCGGATTTTTTAATCATTTTTTGTCATTGTTCTCTGAAACACTAAACCTTATATAATCCTTTAGATGTTAGAGATGAAATAATAGTTATTTTTTATTAATTATTTTTATATTCACATTTCTATAACTAGTATAAAATTAAACATTTAATGTAAATGTTTATTTCAATGTCTTAGGGAGTGAGGGTCTAAGACATCATAGTCGGCATCAAAAGAAAAGTTTTGATATCTTTAGATATAATGATTATTATTATGGATTGTATGAGGGATGGTGAGATGGGCTTGATCACAATTTCAATGTCATGGATTACCCTTTTATCATTTTATATTATTTGGAATTATGGTAATAAATAAATTTTATTTGGGTATTAGGATATGAAAAATCTATTGAAAACTATATGGATATTTCTAAGTTATAATTATATATATAGAATAGTATAATGAAATTTTGTTATTGTAGATATTGGGTGGTTATTTAATTAATTAAATCCATCACTACATACAATATGTGGATGTGGGCTCTAGAATATATGTACATAGGAGTGACAACCCAAAAAATTGAGAAGTGGGAATTAACTCAATCATCACTTGGTTCATAAAATCAAGACAAAATGAATATTTGGTTTGAAACCCCATGAGTTATTATTTAGTTAATAACATTTTATTTATATCCATTATGAATTATTTTTGAATAGTGGTAATTAATTATGTTAACGAAACTAATGTAAATATGACCATGGATAACAAGTTATTGAACAAATAAATTCATTGGTTGATTTGAATGTCTGAAATGTCAAATAAATTTTGTCATATGGAATGATATATCCATATTTATGTTTCTATATTTATAATTTATAATTTATTAAGACTTTTTTGTTTTTATTATTAGCTTGAAATAGGATCATGAAAATGATTCTAATAAAGGAATGTTCCTAGAGACCACTCTGAAATATAAATGAATATGGATACATACTTAAATGATTAGGAAACTGATTATTTACTTATTAAGATGAAAAGGTTGATTATCCTATCTTACTTATTGTGGTGAGATTTAAATTTTAATGATATTGAAACTCTTATAAATTTACATTAGTGTTTGATATTCGTCGATTATATTCTTGTTTATTTTAAAAGATATGAGAATTTTATATTTTTTGGTGACTATTGGGGAGCACAAGATTGGTGTATGGGTAACTCTAACGTTTAATAAAAAATGATATTTTTATAATAAATGGTTGATTTATAAAAATTATGTTTCATATTAATTATTTTCATTAGAATTGATAATTGATTTATTATATTTTTTATTAATTTCATCTCATTTTTGTGAATATGATATAAATTAGAAACTGTGTAACAAAATTTTCTAGTGGATAATACCATTTTAGGGTCAAATATTAAGTTAGTTTTTGGAGTATTATATTACATTGGTGTGATTTATTAAAATATATATTAAAATTATTTTTATAGATGATTTTTTGTCTAGAATATATAATTTTTGTGTTTACTTACATGGGTATATCGTTGTATGAATTATTAATGTCATTTGAGTATGGATTATCCGGATTTTTATATCATATATTCTAATGATTATATGGTTTAGAATATTTTAATAAATTTCATGGTAAATTGGGATCTTAATTTATTATTAGATTAATATGTATGAAATAACTCAACTCAATGTAATCAAGGTGGAACCAAGAATGATATATGTTAAAATGAGTGTGATATATGTTGAACCAAGTCTGATGGATTATTAGTTGTAAGAGCTACTTGTTAACATGATAATTATATAACGTTGAACATCTTGACGTAAATTTATTCTATGGTTACTTTATGATAAATAATTTATAATGATCCTGACTCATGATTAATATTTTGTGTTTCTTAATATTAGGAACTATAAGGAATTTCTAATGTAAGGTACAATGTGGAGATCACCTTGATGAAACAGACCCTCTAAATGGGAGGTGGTTGAGAAACATTTTTATTTTTTTGAATAATTTATTTTAAATATGATTTATAATGTGAACATTTTAATTGTCCCAAACACAACAAGGAATAGAAATATAGAGTCTCATTATTGATTAATTAGTGAATATGAACAAGGAAAGGATATTAAATTTCATATATTCCAAAAACAAATGAAGATTCATGGGGTAAATTTCTTAAAAGGGATATGTAAATTACATATGTGTGGAGATGAGGATGATTAGGATCACAAGTGTAATAGAAATAGAGAATATTCAAAAATTCATTTCATTAATATATAATAGAGTTTGAAATAATGGAACTCAATGTCCTAATACAAGGGATAAAAGGGGATTTAATCCCTAATAATAAGATGAAAATGAAAATCCTATAAAACTACTAGTACTGAATTAAATAGTTGTTTTTCACTATATATTTTACAGTTTCCAATTTTATGTAATTTTTTTCAAACTATATGATATTTAATTATAAATAGAAACTCATAGTGGTATGATTATCTTGTAAATATTTATAATGTATTTTTAAAAGTTATTTATAATGGAATTATATATATACCATATTTGATTTATATGTAAAATTATTAATGGTATATAAATTTTCATAATGATATTATAATGATTTTTTATATAGATAAATCAAAGTCCATGTCCTAAATATACCCACAATGACCTAACCATGTATGGTTAATTATGATTTCCCCATAAATATTACTCTAATCATTTCATTAAAATTATTAGGATTCAATTTGATTTACATTGGGGTGGTTGGTTCATAAAAATCCAAGGATTTTAAAATATAAATTCCATTAAATAACTCAATCCATTTGATATCTTTCACCGTATACAATATTGAAAGTAAAAAACCATGATATATTTTGATGAAATATAAATATTTAATTATGTTCATTTAAACCAGTACATTGAATTACCATGAAGGGATAGGGGTTACCACTTTATGAAATATATAAATAATTAATTTTTAATATAAATTAATTTTAAATTAAAATCAATTAGATTACCCTAAATTATTAACAAGATCATTTATTCTTTAGAGAATTGTTTCTCTAAAAAATTATTTTTTTATGATATGTTAATTTTATTTTGAGTAAATTTATGAAAAATTATAGTAAATAATATTTTATATTATTAATATATAGAAACCAATTTAGTTTGTAAATGATATGAAAAAATAATAATAACATTAAATATTTGAAAATGTAAATTTAAAATAAAAATGGGTTTTAAATATATTTTTTAATTTTAGTAAAAAAAATTAATTTATAAATATTTTAATATGAAACAATAAAAATGAAAAACATTTTTGAATATCTCATATCAATATTTATATAGTATAACTTCTTTGTATTTTTCTAAAAAGGTTGGCTTTTAGTCAAAAAATACTATTTCCCATAAATATGTTGCATTTATGAGTTTATAATCATTTGAGAATAGTCAACAATATTAAAAACGTAGGTTTTCAAATATGATTATACATAATAGCATTACTTATTCAAAAATATTAATTGAGCTTATAAATCTTATCTGTGATTTTTTAGAACAAATTAGAATGGTACGTAAATAAAAAATGATTATTGGTATTTTAAGTGAATCTTTTATTTTCAATTGAGATTTAATTTTTTCTTACCTATAAAGACTCATATCATTTAATTTTTTTATAAAAATAATTTTATGTAATTAAAAAATGTTTTTATGGCAATTTTTATCTTATATGTAAATTTAATTCTTAACAATGTTACTTTCCTATAAAAATATTTTACTAGACTAAGTGTGTTTATTTTAAAAATAATTTTTCACAACATTAAAAATTTTATTTGATAATTATAAATCTTAATTATCAAATTATGTAAATGTTTAAATATTAATATTTTTTTATAAAATTTATTTGTATGTTTTGAAATTAATTACATAGTTAATGTTAATTAAGAAGAATGTAAAATATTAAAACAAAAATACATAAAACAATCATTTTTTCACAAAAAAAAGAGTCATTGCGGTGTTTTTGGATACAAAATTACTATCAATACCATATCTCTCCATTTCTCAACAAATTAATCTTGAATAGTAACACCACATTATTGAAAATGTTATGGTAAATCCCATACCTACAATTCACCACATTTACAAAATGTTAAAATATCAACCACTTCATGACTAATCTATCCTTCCATGAATTCTTGAAAATAGGCCACATAACTCCTTCTAGAACCCTCTCCCTCATTCATAACATTTTGGTCACAATTATTTAACATAATTTATTCACTTTCATGGAGAATTCAAGGGAAAATTCAGTCCCCAACGTAAGTTTTACCAACTACTTAGATTTTCTTCTTAATTATCTTCATCAAAATGAATACTAGTGAAACTAATATATTGTATTAATACCATTTAAATACGTAAATTTTAATATATTAATTCTATTACAATTTTTTATTCTAAAACCCCATGCATTAAGAAAAAAATCATTGTATGTGTGTTATATAGAGTACCACTTCCACGATGAAACATGTTTCATTTTCTAACACCACCTTATATGTATAGATAGGATGATATAATTAAATGATAGATATTATTTTTATAATATCATTAGGGTCGGTATTAAAAATTATAAAATCTATTAATGATATGATCAAAAATATCATCATTATTGTTTTGGTCATTTAAAATAAGTATACTAAGAGGATAATTTTAAATTCAAATTTTATCGAATTTTCATGACCATTAATCCTCCCTATAAATCAATAAAATAATAATATATCACACTAATAAAAAATATCATTATTATTTTCGTATAATTATATAATAAATAACCATTACCATTATCATCCATTAATCAGGCTAGGTTCTTATTTGAGTTAGGTTAACAACCTACTTCAATAATAATATGAATTTATTTAATAGATAACTATGAGAAATTATTTACTTGTATAAGATGAGATAAATATGTAAATAATTTTATTGTTTATTTTACGACTATTTAAATATTTAAATCATCTATTAATAAAACAACTTTTGATCCATAATAATAACTAAAACAAGTTTATTACTTATTTTATCGTAAATGATAAAGGTGAAAATAATCAATAAAGGAATTTGAAAGATATTAAATAATTATAATAAAACCTGAGAAGAAATATTCGGGAAATATTAATGATAAAATTTTGAATAATAATGAATGTAAGAAATAATATTATGGATCTAATACAAATAATAAATACTATAGACACCAAATGTGGAAAATCTAATGAGTTCGGGTAGAGAATTACTATTTATAAAGAATATGATGGAATATAGATATGATTAGGGTTCTATGTTATGTAATTATGATATCTATTTTTGTGAGAAATGAGGTTAATTTGTGTTGGTTAGATTCAAAATAATATGTATGGGATTTTATCCCAAATCTGATTCTTTAAAACTTATTTGGTATTATGAACCTAATTATATTTATGGGGTGTAAATAATACCATATTTGCGATATCATATCATATATTATCATTTAATCATGGTATTGTTTTTTCAATTATAATACAACTCTTTTAATGGGTTTGTATTTAATTGTTACTCATGGAACAAGGTTTTTCATGATCTCAATTTTGATTTATTGATATGTGATATGTCTTATGAACCATGTTCCCTTTATATAATTTTTTATTTATTTAATATCTCATGAATTTTATATACATTATTTCCTCGAATATAATGATATTTAATATGAAAATAATTTTACTTTATTCCAGTGGATATCAGTTTTTGTATCCATAGTAGTAATGAATGATGGTAACACAATATTCATTCATTGAGTTCTAATCATTATCTCAAACATATTTTATATTAGTTGGGTATATTATTCCTTTTTATTTTATTATGTGGTATTATCTCATTATTTTCTGGGGATATATATTCCTTTAACATAAACCCTTTGAGAAATATTTCTCACTTCAAGGGTTATGTTCTTTTGAAACAATCAACCATCTTTCTTAGATGGTGTATAATCATGTTGTTATAGTATTGACTTATGAATATTATAATTGATCTATATGTTGTGAACATCAAATTTTAACATAATTCATATAATATTATGTTCACCATAAAATAGTGTAATTCCATTAACATGGGTAAAACTATTTAAATTTCATATGTTGTTGTCATGATGACCAAGTATTGTTTTCACATCCACTATGTTTCAATGGATGAGTTATTCCAATTTAATCCCTTTTATATAAATGGGGAAAATTATTAATGTTCTTAACTATTATTTACTACTAATGTAGTTTGATCTAGTATTTTAATTCTCTATCAATTATTATATGGGTAAACATGTCTAATTTCATAATTGGTTCACGATAGAATGGTATGAAATGTCTTGTAGACTATTATGGTTAACACATTGGACATAAAAAAGTGACAAGTGGGGCCAATAATTAAATATCCCTTTAATGAAATAATATTAATCTAGATATAAAAATATTTTTTCATATTTGGCGTATTCCTATCCAAATCTGTAATATGTGATAACTATGGTCAGCATTTCAAGTAATTATCTTGTAAAAATGCCTTGATAATGGGTTTTTTGATGTTCATCATTCTAGATTCCATCAGCATGAGATATGTATTATTGATACCCATGTTTTATATTATCATTATTATTTGTATATCATGTTCTCAGTTTCATATTGATTATGAATTCGTGTTTTTAATATATAACTTCCTTAATAATAATGCAATTTTATGTGATGATAACCTCGTTTTTTGGTTTTCCATTACTAAGTATTATAACTCTCCACTTATTTTTCTTCCATTTCTAATGTTTTTTAATAAAACGTGTAAAATTGAAATTTTTAAAAGGATATCACTTGTAAAAATGTTACCAGATATGTTTAAGAACTATTATGGATTACATGGAGTCATATAAAATGAAAATAATGTATACTTTATACAAATAACATGGAATTTTTTACTTATTTGATTGTTTTAATTCTATAAATATCTAAACTAAAAAAATGTGTTTTTGATGTAAGAGTTGAAATAATATTTATTGATTTCATAATTGAGGATTGTTATATCTAATAATTTATATCCAGTATCATATTTATAATGTATATTATGCTTTTATAGAACAAGATCTGGGAGTTCCAATCTAAGGAATCACTCCTCGAACAAGGACACCTCCACTTTCGACAATTGGTATGAATACACCATCATGTGGTAAATAAAACCTATTCCTCTAATTACTATAATATCAAGGTGAATTGGAACCAACTCATCCATCACTCTCCAAGTTTCTTTACAATTCTATATAACATTAGATGTAAGGAAAATCATGACATCATAGTTATATAAGATCCCCATGCACTATAAATTCAAAAAAATAAAGTTACACTATTAGAAGCCATACCTTAAACTCTTGTCAACCATGAAGTCAAAAAAACTGTCACTGATGAGATATTATCACCATAAAATAAATATAAACACTACTATATCTAGAATGAAATCATGTCAGTTTTTTTTAAAATTCATGAGATCTTAACTTCTAATACACATAAGAGATAACATATATCTATTGCATCTACACACATCCCAAAAAAACTTTTAAATCATCTATGTAAACCTCAAATGTAATTCCCTCCTCTAGAAGATGATGATCTTAAGAAATGGATAACTTCTCCACCAAATACTCTAACACAAAATGGCATGAAACAGTCCACAAGAATCCCTTATATATTCTATTCAAGTATTTCATATGAGTCTTAATCTAGTAGAAATCAGAAACAAAAATCATAAAATATCTATATCAATAATGGATTGTCCACAAATCTAACACATTATTTGGGATACATAATAAATAACATCCTAAGGTATAAATAATTTGTTTCTAATCCATGTTTGGATATAACAAGACTAATGAAAAAATTCTCATTGAACCAGAACTTAAAATTTATTGCTTCTTGAATAGCGGATGATACTAAATAACCCCCAATATGTCCAACAGACTCTCTGCATTCTCCTCTGATGATGCAAATGGAAAATTTATTTCAATGATAAAGAACACCATTAACTACTCTAGAAACTCATATAAAACCAAATTAATCAAAATTATGAACTTGTTTTGAGAGATATCTATAAAAAATGATATCACAATAAAATCATAATGCTTGTGGATAAAAATAGAAGCTGTTTATGGGATATAATCATAATTTACAAGAATCTAATTCTACACATATCATAATATAATTTTCAATAACAAGATATATCATTTAAAATAATAAAATTATCCAACAATATATAAGATAGGGAATCATTTTTTCACTGTCGCCAGATTGAAAAGAAAGTAATTGACACAATACCATAGACTTTTATCCTTCATCAAAGGAACAACTAGATATCATTAATTATAAACACTAGGTTGAATAAATAAATCTAACAAGAGATCATCATGATGAATACACATCACCTACAACTAAGAAGGGTGTCTCAAATGTGGTGACATCGATATAGTGTAATCACATAGTCATAGGTCATTCCCAATATTGATCTCTAATTAAAGGTGTAGTCTCCAAAAAATTTAGGAATAGTATCATGGTACTCTTCAACAAATCTAGGAAACGACATATAATGATCTTATATAAAAATAATAATTATCCCATCCATTAAGTATGATAGATACAATACATATCTATGACTCATTTGAGGGCCTCATTCTCCAAATAACATCATCTGGTCTACATATGTGTCATAGAATATAACATTCCCATTGAAATAATCTAGGATAGATTACACTGAATAATGTTTATCCATACCATTTATGATTTTTAATTTATAAATCTATGCTCATAAAAAGTCACTCTAGGAGTATTTATGCCCTAGTAGTAGCCCCTAGTCTCTAGATTAATCTAAAATAACCTACCTTGGCTTCCATAATGTATAGTATAATTGAAGGGAACTATAAAACTCTCCATCGGTTGTCCTAAATCATAGAATAAATCCAATAAAAATAATTATTTCATATTTATAGAAAAAACTATATATTAACCCATAGAAAAAAAAACAAGTATACATTACCTCGTATTGTATAAGACACATCAGGTGCTTCTAGAGTTAAATAATGCATCTTAGGAAATCCTACTTCTAATCCACAATTTCCATGATGTGAAAAAATTATATGGTTGAAATTATATTTATTTCTTTAAGGGAGAAGGATATCATGGGGTTTTCCCATACCTTTCATATCCCCTATTTAATACAAAAATTACAGAACGCCCCAATATGCCGGCTTCCATAGCTGAAACAATTGCTAAGGCATGTCTAGAGATTTACCACTAGCCATATGTTTACCATTGATGGTTGTTGTGAAATTTTAAAACTAAGGGTGATGAACTATGAATTGAATGAAAACTACACCAAACCCTATTATAAATGGTTTAAGAACAACTTTATAAAGTGATGATGGTTGAACATGATTAAAAATTCTATATAATTACTGAATCTTTTTTTGACCCAAAAACTAAGAAACCCTATTTAAAGATCTGGTTCACGAATATTATTCATGTCTCCCATCACATGATTATATTTTCTTAGACAACATCCTTTCCTTGGCCAACAAATCTAAAAATGGTTTTAAAGAGTAAAGTAAAAAAATTCATAGTTTATATGGAACACTTAAACACTAGAACTCCCCTGATGATGAGTAAGTATATCAAGTAGGTAATCATTATTTGTGTTGAAAGATAAAATCTGATGCAAAAACCAATCCATGAACATATACCATTAAATATGTTACTCCATCCAATACCAAAGGTAAAAAATATAAAACTACTAAGATAACCCACATAAGATCTTCTTAGCTAATGGAACTATGTTATCCTATTGGGAATGGATCAAAATGAATGATGTATCATCTTTATCAATTATTACTATATATTCCACTATATAAAATATCCCCCCAAAATCTATAGTCCCTGGCATAAATAATATTACATTTTTATCCTTCATGATTCAATAAAATCAACAACCACTCTAATGTCTTCCACCAGAAAATCATGTTGAACAAATGGTGTATGAACCTCATTGGGAAATCTATAGGGTTCCGTACCTATAAAATTTAAAACATTTATAAGTCCTAAACCAGAGACTAAAGAAAAATGGTATGTTGATTAATTTAGTCTATTAATTTATTTTTAAATATTACTCATTGTATATAAAAAAATAAAACACAAGAATACACAACCATGATGCACGATCCTCTCTAAATTTTGTACTGAAGAAGTAGAATGACTTCTCCTAGAAAGATGAGTAAAAATTAATTTCCATGCTTCATATCAAGTTTTACATAATATATGGTCTTCTAGAAAACCTTCCATATTTACCTCACAAACATATATAGGCCAATGGTGTATCATTACAAACCCATATTTCCTTAACAGTTCTTAAAACTAATATTCATCCTACCTCTCAAGGATTTCTTTTGATGACACTATTTAATAAACCCTCCCTCCATTAGTACCTCACCTATGATGGATATAAGGAACATCATAAAATAACCCAAAAATCCCACCTAATATATTCCATAGGATTGATGAATGTCACTAAGGGTTTTTAAATTTCCAAAAAAAAGATGTATTACCCTAAAATATATTGTCATAACAGTAAATAAAAAAGATAAATAGACAAAAAATGTATATATATAATTTTAAATCACAATACATGTAGTTTTATACATAAATTGAAAAAAATTTAAAGGAAAATTGGTAGTATGAAAATTATATTTGTGCATTGAAGAAAAATCAATGGACTCATAATTGCTTCAAAATAACTCCTTTGAGAAATTAACATCATCTGTGATCCCCAACATATTTCCACTAACCTAAAATCCCATTTATATATATGTAGGCTAAGAGAAACAACTTTAATAACTGGTTTATATCTAAATCATGACATGTATAATATGATAGAATCAAACTAAATCATAGTGAATAAATAAACAAAACTATGTCATCCCCTAAAATGGTTAAAATATGTTTCTTAACCTCACCATGTATCACTCACCAACTAACGCATTGAAGTAAAACATTTCATATAGAAAGAAAATCTATATATATATAATGAAACCCACTTCCACTTCCAAACATTTTTTCCACTCTCACAGCTTCATCCCATAAATCATTCTCTATTCACTATTATAAATAAAATATCTTTAGTGTGAGTCAATAATTATCACTACTTGTCTCAGTTCCACACATGGAATTATGTCCCTAGTTGAAATTCGTCATTATCTATATCTCATCACAAAAATCATATTATATATACAAATTTTTCTGATTGAAAGACACTTAAGATTACGTAATAGAAAAATACTTCATGTCATAATAGCCCATGCTAATCAACCCATGGCCTGCTAGAGTCACCAAGACCATATTCTTATATATGATACACCCCAATACATTACAACAAAGACATAAATATATAGTAAAACAAAGGGTTATTACATCTTAGGGAGGAAATCTCCCTATAACACATTACATTATTTCTATAGTTATGACAACTCATATATATGTATAAAGGGGTAGAGGTGAAGAGGTAGAAGTTATTCATTCATTACCTTGTGATCCTAGATGTTGAATTAAAAAATATAAATAAAATTATTCTCGAACCAAAGTAATGGAAACTAAATATTCACATACTCATCCAACATTCACATTTCACTAGACCCCCAACTTCCACTACTAATGACTAGATATCACAGATTCAAACAATCATCAATCTACTTATTAAAGAATTAGATAAACATCAAATTAATACACAATAACATTTTCAAATATTGAACAATTAATATTATAAATACATGTTCCAGAAACACTATTAATTCATGTTCATGTATTATCAAGTATTTCATTTCTAAAATCCAATAAAGATGTTGTTTTAAACCCATACTCCATGGATCATATTGTTCAACTATGACAATTTTTTCAATAATAAAATATAAAAAATCTAATATCACAACTATAAACAAAAACATATCCTATAGAGTATTTATTTATTCATTTAGCAGTCATAAATTTTATGGGTAATAATGGAATATTCTTAAGAAGTCACAATAATGACTCACACACAATTCATAGATTTTTACTATGTTTAGTAGATAGAACCCAATAATAATATCATATTTATAAACATATATTTAGTAACAACTAATAGTGATGTAATCATGAAAGATAAATTCCCACTCTGAACTCATCCCAAACTCCCCGGTGTCACAAACCATCGAACATGACATAATTGTTTTCCTACTATCTCCGAATTCAACCTTTATTACTACCTAATCACTCATCCCATTTATTATCCAAGGTTCCCACCCATATAAAAATATTTATGATTTAATTATCCTTGGATTCCCAACTAATTGCTTATTTTCTATCCCAACAACACATTGCTACTAAATATTTACAAAAATTCTATAAATCTCATATCACACATATTGAAACTAAAATGTATTTTCATACATAGAAAATGGAATTCGGCTCCAAAAACATGGAATACTAGTATTCTACATCAATAAAAACCCCAATCAACCCGATAACATTCATCTTTGGTGAATTAAATTTTTTATTCATGTATTTAATTAACTATTTCATTACGAATATGTATGCATTAACAAGAAACGTATAACATATCAACAATAAAAATATATGAATAAAAAAAATTTCTCCATTATGTTAATATTAAATCAATAAAAAGGGAGAATACATATTGATTCACATGCTTATTTAATTAATTGAAACATTAAAATAATTTGATATTTTCATTATTTATTGTATTTATTATAAAATTAACAGTTCTTAGGAAAATAATATCCTCAATATATAGATATCACACTATGTTGAAAAATAGTTGGTATCTATAATATATAGATATCTTCATGTGATCATAAAACCCAATCCACCAAGAATCCATTATTTTATTCTATATTCTTATCTCTATTATGTTAATTTAATGATTAATTGAAATATTAGGTCATGGTAAACACAAACATTCAATTTATATAAAATTAAGGGAACGGATCCCCTAACTTAACATAATTATTATATTGTTCTCTCAAAGGAGTAGAGAAATATGTGTATTAGAAATTAAACTATAACCACTACGGTCCAATATTTTGAAGATCGTGTTATCTTAAATCAATGGTGACTTAATGTCCTTCATGTCCAGTATCCCTAAATTCCAACATCCATTGAAAATGAAGTCTTCTACATGAAATCATTAGGAAAAAAATACTTTCCTATAATTTATTATTTAAATAATTAATTGTATCTTTTTATAACCTCAAAATTCAACTCAAACCCTTTAGAATGTGAAAAAATTCAATTCGTGAATTAAAATCTTATTGTGAATGTGGAGTTCACGTTGTTAATTACAAAAATATATATTTTTCAACATTATGACCCCTAAAGCAACCATAAATAGAGAAAGGTAAATACATGTGATTATTAATCCCTTTTACAAAAGATGTTTCATTTCCACAAATCAATGAAAAATTTAGAACACATTATTTTTATATTGAGATTGTGTAATAGGTTTTTGAGAAAATATTTATTTATTGAAGATGGAAAGTTAAATAGGTGGATAATTGTAGAATTGTTATGATTTTTATATTTTGATTATAAATTGATTCATGGTTTTTAAATTTTTTTATTTCGATATTTTGTATTTAATTTTGTATATAATATTTTTATTACATTTTAAGATCATCATTATCGCTGTAAGAATTTATTTTGTATTTTTAGAATATATTGTGTATTATTATGTCATTATGTGTGAGGTATTAAGTATTCCAATTATATAAAATAATGATGGGATGTTGTATGAGCACCACATATAACATTTTCTGAATTTTTAGTTTTATTACAATAATGATTTTTCTTTTATCCATTTATGGTCATCATTATTTTCATATGTAGTTTTTATCAATTTATCTATAATCATAGGATGTTTGTATAACATTATAATTGATATATTGGATGTGATTGTGATAATTAGAATAATGTTTCTTACTTTTTAATTATATACATAGACAAATTTATATGAATCATTTATTTATTCTCACAATTGATATACATAGGAATATAATGAGTATATTATCATTTTTAGCTAACTTTTATAATATTTTTTAGGCTTAGATAATCATTAAGAGTGTTATATTGAGTATAATTATTTAAAATTCATAGTAACATTTCTTCTAGTAGTGGTAGTTAATAAAAAATGATTTCATTTAATATCTGACCTTTTTTTAAGAACACGCAAAAAAATGACTCATAATGAACATGGGTTTTTTTTATAATGGGTAGTAGCATTTAAATATGTGTGATTATAAAACATTAAAACTAGTTTCAAACCCATATCCTATTGATAGTGGGAATTGGTGGTCACTATCTCCGTTCTTGTAATCTTAAGTGGATACCAAATAGGATCGAGTTTTAAAAAATGGCATTATATCAAATTTTATAGGATGATATATGAATTATGCACTTGTTAGATTTAATAGGATAGTAAGGATGTCAAAATACTTAAACCTAGATTATAAAATTTATTAGAGAACCTAACTATTTCATAAAGGGCCTTGTGATTTCATCGATAGACCTTGATTTTTTATGAGCCATTACTAAGGGAATATTATATTTCAAAAAAATTTGTAATGTTGTTTTGGGTTCATTTTTTATATAAAACATTTTCATAATTATAGTGTATCTTTTGTATTGATATATTATTTTTATTGATTTTTTCATTAAAATATAAACATCCAAATTTTTATTGGGATAAATGGTTTTCTTTTATATAGTATATATATATTTTTCATCAAAATCATGGGCTAGTGAGTGATAGGTTATAGGTGGAACATGTGGTATATCATACAATGGTAGATCCAACACCACTATAGGAATCATGATTAACTACATAGAATATATATTGATAAAAAATTCCAATGTATGATGAAACAATTTTAGACATGTAAATAAATAAATGGATTGACGAATTCGGGATATAATTTCATAGTATTTTGGATGTTACATAACATTGAAATCAATTAGACCTGTATTTATTTTTTTAGTGTAAAGATAGTGGTAGACCTACTGCTTATGATCATGGAATATGTAAAATGAAATAATTGTTGTCTTGTGATATTTTCTATGAGGTTTTTTTGACAAATACCATTTTTTCTGTGTGAAAATAGAATATGTTATTTCTTTAATTGCATAAAATTTTATTTCAGATGTTTGGGGTGAATTTGATAGTATTTTTGCGATATTTACCTCTTTTGTTTACTAATGATGAGTGGACTGATCAAAAAATAAATGGAATAATATAAACTAAGACAAATAATTAATCCAATCCAATTACATTAAATATATATACAATGGTGTTATATATGAAAAAAAATATGATTCTATTTTTCTTATACTAGTGGATTTGTACTTGTTTGTGGATGAAAGAGTATAGTTCATAGTGAAGATATGTGAAGTGGCTTGTTGGTTTTACAACTAATTAGAAAATAACATAGGACAACATAGTCAACATTCTCAAGTGTTGGATGTTCAAATCAATCCAATATTAAAATTTATGTTATTTAAATTTCATAGGGTCATAGGATAAATATACCTTATATATGTTTCTATTTTATTAGGGATTATTGCCAAAATCACAGGGTAATGGTCATTGGATGTCCCCACAACTATAATATATATTATATTGGTTCAAAATTCATATGTCTGCCTTAATTGATCATGGATAAAATACGGTTGTGGTTGGGTTTTGTAAATGAATATTCATTTTATCCATGAATATAGTAATTATATAATGAAAATAGGGGTAAGTAGGTAAGAAAATGGTAGAAGAGTTGGGGGTGATCATGAATAAACTTGTTTGGTAATGTTTATGAGCTCTATTTATCTTATTTTTTTAGATTATTTATATATAACCTATTTACAATATTTCATTTTAAGTTATTTTTATTTTAATACATAAAAATGATTTATTATCCTTAATCTTTTGAGAGTATTATATCTCTCAGTTGATAAAATTATCTATTCACAAGACATAACTTCTTCTATGGGCGTCTTTTAGATATTTTTTGAGTGATCGATGGGTTTGAATTTATGATTAGATGATGTTTTATAATTATGGTAATGGACCAATAGAACCTGATTACTCATTCTGTTATACATGTAAGGGATTAGATTCATTAGGTGTCAGATAATATTGATTTTTAGTAGAGGATATAGGAACACTCTAGTGGGGATTGTGGTTGTGTATTGTTGTTTTGAGATAATGAACAGATAAATAGGATTCGATATGATAGACCTCATTCCACTATTTTTTTATTTTTTTTGTTTGAGTATTAGTGCATTGAAGTTCTTCTGAAAAGGTTTCCATTGGTGATAACTGATTTTTATACGTATTTACTTAAGAAAATATTTTTTTTATCCCTCTAGGGGAAAATCATTATCATAGGGCCATACCTTGAAAAATATATGATACCATCTCTTGCATATCATAAATCCCCTATATGGATTCAAGGGCTGACCATTTTATGCAATAAAATATTTATATATGGAATATTTACACTAACATATCTCCATTGGGGTATTAGGTCTATTATCAAATTATGTTGAAGAATATATAATATTATGAATTGAATATTATCCATCTAATCATATAACAATGAAGATTCCATTATCTATTAGGAGAAAATATGATTTTTTTAATCATATGAATATTATTCTTTATTTTCATTGATAGATTTATAATCAAGGTATCATAATAATGATGATACACATATATTTAGTTTACAATTATTTTATTGAGATTTTTATTTCTACAAAATAATGGTTATATTTTCCAATGAACCATTGTTTCTTATGAGAACGATGCCATAGGTGTGAATGTGCTTTCTAGATTCTTCTTCATACTCTATGTTGATGTCATTATAGTTTCTTTAAAACTAAATAAGATCATTCTGATTGATTATGTATGTTTTTGGAACTTCATCATCAGTGTATATTGAATCAAAAGATTTTGAATTCTATAATTTAAAGTAAAAAAATAATTTCATTGAACATGTTTCTTCATAGTGGGAAATTATTTTAGAACCATGAAAGATTTAAAATATTTATTATTTGGATGTTAAATATATATTCTTTTTGGGGAATAACTCTATTAATTATATGGATGATATTGGAAGTTCACATTTTAATTTTCTATAATTTTATCATCCATTTACTTTTTACAAGGAAGGGTTAATAATTTATTAAAATATCATAGTATCTACTAGAATATAATTTAATAAACTATAATTTTACCAGAAAATCCATCCTAAATTTAATAATAAAAATGTTTTTTATTTTTTTGTAATACATCATATTTTTCAATATTGTATCAAACAATACCAAGTCAACCAGACCTATCATTTGTACCATTTCAAAAAATGTATCGTAGCATGTTCCCAATCACTATGTGTTAGTGAAAAGTACCATTGTATAAAAATGTTATATTTTGGGAATAGTTTCATCCCCTAAATATAAATATAAATATTTCATATACAACCAATAATGAAATAATTCTCCTCTATATTTTAGATATCCACATCCTAAAACATTTTTTTTTTGAAATATAAAAACAATCACAAAATTTATTATTGTGAAAAACATTATCCATAAATACTAAAATAGAATAAAATTACCATAATTTTAGTAATATATATCATTATTATTTTGTATAAAAAGTAATCTTGATATTACAATAGGCCAAAAGAAATGTAAATAAATATATATTTTGGTCAAGTCAAATTAAAAAATATCCAAAATAATTTGGTATCTAAGAACATTCCACATGTGTTAAACCAACATATGACAATCGGTCCCCACTAAAAACACACAAATAGGAAGTATGATGAGTATCGTAGAGATTCATTATATTCATGGAAATCCTCCCCTAACATGTATCATATAGAATAGTTTTTTATATTACCTAAGTAATATGAATGGTATAAGCCCAAGAGAATACTTGGATACTATTATGAATAGACATGATGACTTTATCCATGAAAAACATTAGTCAATGTTTGAAAACAATAATGAAAAAAAAATTCTAAAATGGTATTAAAAATTATCATGGTTGTATTTTAAAATAAATCATATTCTAAAAAACCGAAGAGAAATTAACAATAAATAAATATATTAGAATCACAGAACAAATAGTATCAAAACAATATAAATGGGGAATAAAAAATATTAATCCTCAAGAAAGGGTCATTTTAGTATCATAAAAAAAATAATGTATGAAATATGGGGAGATATGACCAAAATATTACAAAAGAATTAGGAATCGCTAAAAAAACACGTGCATTATTATGTTCTCCTAAATACAAATTATATAAATAGACTCATTATGTAAAAATAGAAACAAACCAAATAAAACATCATGAATGCAGCTAAAAAATATCTTTCCACTTGATCGCATACCTATACTCCCTCATTTACAATTTATAACCAATAAACAAAAATCATACTCATATTTCATAAACACGTACAAACATCACATAATCCCACACTAATAATCAAGGAGAAATTTAGTAATATAATATATTCTTATTTAAATCCTCATTTAAATCCCATCTAATACCAAAACCATTAATTAAATCATTTTTAATAATTACTCCATTATAAAAATTTAACTAAACTCCAATGAGACACAAAACTATTTTTTTCTTTTAGAAGAAAATTCAAAATATAATTTTAAAATACACACACAAAGAAACAATTCCATGATCATATAAAGGCCCACAATAAATCTCAAAAAGGAAATTAGTCAAGTTAAACTAAGTATATACATGAATATTCAATATACCATATGAATGTCCCACTACGTAGATAAACCTATTAGTACATTAAATATATTAAAATGTACATATATAACACTAGGATAAGTCCACATGAACTCCTATGGTTTTAAAATCATATAAGTAAAGAACAAAAATAGTTTAGAAATGTATATAATGATAAAACCAAGAGGAATCAGGCCATACCTTGGGGAAATAAACTATGAACCATGAATAAGCACACATTATGAATGGGGGATTCAATATATCAACTAGATGGGGTCATCATGTATAAATGTTTAAATTTTTTTAGTGAATTGGGTATAAATAGATAAGAAAAAATGGTAACATTATAACATTAAGTGCATAGGATAGACTGCACAGTTTGGTTGTATGGAAAGAGAAATCCTAAATTAATTATTCAATTCAATATCTCTCAACCAATATTTCATAAAATATCCTATAAACAACCACTCAACATTCCTAGATTTATATAATCCATGATAAATGAATCTGGATGGCTCTACACCCTCTCTGGATATATTGAATCATGGTTAGTACTGAAAGTTTTTTAAATAGTTTCACTAAGATGAATTCTGAAAAATTTCAAATTTCCACCCAACAACAAGAAATTATAAATATGAATATAATATACATAAAATATTCAAATTATACCAGAATATTGAACCATATGTTTCAAAATTATACACAACATGCTACACCATTTCCCTAGAAGGTACACAATCTTTCACATCAATAAGAAAGTGTGAGTACTATTATGTTGTGGGGTTAGACACCTCAAAAACAAGAGGTTATTCATGAATAAAAACTATATAAAAAGGAAAAATATACCAAAACCATCAAAACTCCATTATATAATAGGGATAGAGGGTCTCATATCCCAATCTCCTAACTTAACCATGATGTGTAGCCAAACCACGCAATCAACTTCTATGGAAAATCCATTAATTTTTTGTCAAACAAAATGTATAATCAACCAACAAAACTCACTAAAACCCTGGGGAAACAATCAATACTATTATAAATAAGGGATATATATCAACAATTACATACCTATTAATAATAATTACAAAATTTAGGAAACTATATGATGGATTGATGTTGTTGAGAATCCTCACTAATAAACTGACTATCCTGATCATCAAAATAATGAATAATATTTTTAACTCAAAGTTTCCACCCCAAATGATAATAGAATAAAGGATATTGATATGGATTCACATAATTGTTTCAAGGGTGTCATTTTAATTTTTAATTAATGATGGTTTCGTAATTAAATCCAAACTAACCCAAGATTCTCATCTAGTAAGTAACCAAAGTCATGAATAAATTATTGAAACCAATATTAATAGATTTTGTTTACATAAATAGAAGAATAAATATTGGATAATGAAATATCATGTTGGATTTGAAATAGTATTTTTTTTATATAGCTCGCATCTCTAAGTAATGGTATCCACAATCCTTTCCAATTAAATTCTGTAATGAAGAGTCATCGATATGGGAAATCCGATGTCACGCTACATTTTATGAATTTATTATGATAGCGGTACAAATGATAAACACCTCTTAAAAATGTGTCATTAGAGAAAACCACATCTCAAAACTATCAAGAATAAATCCTCTCTAATCAAGAACCAACCACCATTCAAAAGACAATTCATATCATCCTTATGGGTAAGGAAAAAAATGAAATAAATTCCAAACATTACATGTTGGGGCTCTATATAATACTCTATTAAAGAGGGAATTAAATGAAGACTTTACAAAAAATTCAATAATTACTTTCATGGGCATTAATCATGGGACATGAAACCAAACAATACTTACATGTCTTTACCATTTACCATTCCACAAAATATTTTACCACTAAAACATAACAAATAATTTAATAAAGAATATATTACACAAAATTTTAGGAAAATATAGTATATTACACAAACATATTCTTATCCTGAAAAAGACCTAATATTTTAAAGATTTATCCCACCTAAAAATTAATGGAATAAAACCATTGAATAAATCTTAGCTAAAAATATTCTTTGAATGTGATTTCATGAAGGTATGTTTGTGTATTGAACATCCACCAATCCTGAATCAATTGATCAAGAAACACTATAGTATTCACTATCATTTAATAATATATTATTTCAAGATAACTACATTATTTCCCATCCTTCCTAACCACAATGTCATTTTAATATAGCTACAACCATCATAGAAGGTAAGAGAAATGTGAATATGAGAATCTAAAATATAGTCCAATAGCATGTGGACTACAATTAGCACTATTAATTATGATTCTAAATTGTGTTGAAAATAAATTGACCACTCTAATATGTAAAATTTAGTTATCTTGTTTTCCATTCTAAAAAATATAATATAATTCATTTATGAACTCATTTTTGGGAGGAATTCTTGAAATTATATGAAAATTGAATCCTTTTAAATTTTTTTCCAACAAACAAACAAAATTCCTTATTACCTGCATACAACTCAAAAGAACATAAAACTTTGTACACTTTAAATTAACAATATTTCTATTAAAACATATGACTTCAATAAAAATCATAATATAAAATATATTTAACTTTTCATGAATGATTTAACACATAAACACCATTTTTGAAAACACCATAAATATTTTATCCTAGAATCAATTACATTATGTAGAATCTATTTATGGGTTAAAATTATTCTTTATGATCGACCCACCCAAAGACTCAAAAAACAATATTATAATAATTATATAAAAATTCATCTTAATCAGGTATGCATCTTGTGTATCCCTTTTTCACCTGATCCAATGCTCAAAAAAAATTTACCATTGAAAAAATTTATCCTCAAATTGAATGTTAAAAATTTATATCCTTATCATTTGGAATCTATTATGGTTTTCAAAACACCCAATATTTTAACTAATTTTATAATATTTTTATTAAAAACAATACACTTTTCAATGAAACCACAAAATATCATTAAATCATCTCTTTAATAAATAAACATTAGAACCATAACATTATATGGAATAAAACAAACATTTTGAAAAAATATGTATAATCTAATTTCATATTTGACCAAAAATAAAATCATCTTATTATCATAAAACATAAGGTGATGCGTTACAAATTTTCATCATTTTCTTAATCATGCCTTAAAAATCAAAATCATTTTACATATAACCAATAACATTAAATCATAACTCCCTGTCCAGAAAATGATTTCAATTTCATCCCAAAGATCAATTTTATATGGGTCGTACATTTTTATGAACCCCATTTTCATAGTCTAAAAAATTCAATAGATCTTTCACATAATTAAAAAACATTAACAACTCATACTCAACCGTTACTCAACATAAACCACCAAATTTAAAAAATTCTAAATAATAGATAAATCAGAAAACGTTAATCAATATAATATAAATTCTGATAATTCCACATTAAAACTCCATCATAATACCTCAGTATAAGGATAAAATCCATGAGTATCACATTTTGATAGGGGAAACTAAAAATTGATCTATGGGTGTAATGGTTCATGGTTTGGTTGTATGGTCTGGTGTGCAATGCACTAACCATTAAATATACCTTTCGAGGGTGGTAGATCCACTTTTATAGGCCTTTAATGGATATCCATGCCATATGGACCAACTTTGTTTCAATGTTCCCTTCCCATTTTCAACATAAAAATGATATTCTCAATATAATTTATAATGATTCAATGAATATCAACACACTATAATTTCATATCAAGATATATGGGGAAAACCACACAACAAGAAGTCAGAAATCCAAAACTCAAATCCCAACATTCCACAACATCACATGTTCTATTAGGAATGGTCGTGATCAAAAACACACTCATGATCTAACTCTTGATTTTTGACGAACCTATTCTTCTTTCAAACATGATTCAACCAAAATATAAATGTATGGCATTTATATCGTATTACAGAAAACTAGAATAGGTTACCCTAACCTATCACTTTGATAACTCCCATAAAAGACCAAAATCACATACCTAATCACTTTATTATATATAAACATTGGTTCATAAAAACACTACCACTTTGGAATTTTTTTCGCCTTTGTAATTCAAATAACTCGATGCCAATATGCCACTAAGTATATAGAAAGGCCCATCCTTTAGTCATATTTTCACACCATCAAATAAATAATTTAAAATATATTGATGAAAATGCAAATTATCACAATGATAACAATATTCCAACATCTCAATAATTGTGTAACAAAACTATAACTAAATCTATAATAATAATTTCTTTTATTACAATGAAAATAAAGGTATGGACAATGTCTAAATTACAAGTCATCTAAAGTATATATTCTTCTAGTAAGGGTAATAAAAATAATTAAAAATCTCTATGGATAACAAAATGTTCTCCATTACACTAAAATCCATTTGATAATTGATCACCCCTTGAAAGTGACACCTATGAACTGTGAAAATTATTGAGGAGAGTCATCATGTTCATGAAAATCATTACCAATCTAGTATCATATGAAAAAAATCCCACATAATAAAAAAATGTACAAGGGTTAAGGCTTATAACTCTATATAATACAACTATGAATCATCCTAATTACTGTATCCATGAAAACCATTTGTTCAGGTTTTATAAATAATAATTATAATTGATATTTAATTTTTAAACATATTTATCAAATCCACTGGTTTTTTCTAAAATAATATAAGTTCCAATACATAAATAACACGAATACCATCAATAAATATATTATTAAGAATATGAACATGAATATAATAAAACCAGATATATGATGAATAATTAATATGACACAATAGTTTAGAATCATCTGAGTGTCATCACAAACATAACACAATAAACAAAGAGAATCCCTGACAAAAAGGATGGAAATATATTAATATATGAACAAGGAACACTATCCAACTTATGATATCCTTGATAGAAAATGTAGCTTCTGTAAGTTTAGGTAGAATTATATATGTCCCTAATCAAGTATAATTATCATAGAATGCGAAATAATGTTCCACATAGATAACTACAGACACCGACCTAAAATAAACAAAAATAACACATGAATTATACCTTTTTTCATAATCACATAATAATTCAAAAGATCTCACAAGAACAATAATGGAAATTTTCATCCCTAAAATATGTTATACTTCAAAACCTTTGTTGGAATCCTTTTAAAACCAAAATAATTATTTCAGTAATTATTCAGTATTGAATCCCCTTGAAAAATTTCACCAAATACCTTTTAGCCACATAACTCATATTTTTGTTAAAAAACAATTAAAACGCCTTTTAAAACCACAAATTGTTTGAATAATATTTGTATTCATGAAAAAAAATACAAGATTAGGTCATAATCACATAATTCTTCAAATTAAACTAAAGGAAAGTCATGAAAAAAACATATTCTAAGGGAATGAACAATTTAGTAGAGTCATCTACAAGAAAACAAATTCGAACCTTCCACCTTCATTGGACACAATAGGAAACGGGGAGTAGGTATCCTAAAAACTATAATAATAATCACATTCATAAATATCCACCCAAACCATAGTTTTATCCCCAATGTACATTTAAATTTTTGAAATCAAATAAAAAAGGAAGAATAATGGTTTAGAAAATAAATTAGGACAAAACAAAGTGGAATAAATAAATTTAGTGAAGAAATCGACAATGATCAAATGATAAATATCATGGATGCATGGTGGATGAAATCTCTCGACTATAATGGGATTAGAACATGAAAATTGTAATAAAAGGTGGTTATATTATGTTAAAATGGAAAAGGTAAAAAGTGACATCACAAAAATATATTTTTAAGACATATCCAATGATTTGGATCTATGGTTAGAAAAACCTTATACCAACCATTCGAGTCACACATCATTTTAAAAATAATCTCAAAGGGAACCTAGAGATTACAACACAATTTTTCTTATAATGAAACAATGATTTTCAATTAAATTGGATGTCTATACCCCTAAATTACTTGTTGTTGGGTATAATATATTTTTTTAACCATGAACTCCATCCTAATTTCAAAAAAAATTATAATTTAGAGCTCTAATTTTTCAAAACATCATATATAAATGTAATATTTATAAAAATTCATATAATTCCGTAGAAGTGACCCAACATGTGTAAAATCAGTGGCTTGTATTAATACAGTAGAGGTATGTTATATACTATTGGGGTAAGAGTATGTAAACTCATGAATCAAATAATTTGGTTCATGATCATGAGAATTTATTATGGATTATTTCACAAAATTAATAGACATATTTATTACCTAGGGAACTTATTATGAGATTTTAAATGCATAAGAGAATTAATTGTGTATTCTAATGATTAGATGTGAACATTAATCACTAAAGGAATATTAATTTTTGTTAAGGCTATGATTTCGAGACTTAGTATAATCTGGGGATAGTAAATGTGGTAACTGGTTCAATGATTAGAAATATTTATATCCATAATGATTGGTACGAATTTGAAAAACATAATATTATAGATTATCACAAGGATTTATATTAATATTTTGATGATGTTAATAGTGATGTATGGTCATACATCATGACCAATCATTACCAATTTTTTGAAAAGGTATGATAGTATTGGTTGGTAGTTCCTACTATAATTAATTATGGGGATCATATTACTCGTAGGGATTATCTAGATTAGTTATTAATGTTTGATGAAAATTGTGTAAATTTTTCATGGAAAGTTGTTCATTTTTTAAGATATATGAGAAGATATTATCAAAGAGTTTTATTTAAAACCTCTTTAAGATTTTCGATGAATTTAAATTTTTAAAAATTCAACAAACTATATATTTAAAATTTTGTTATGAAGAATTTAATAGTGGAATTCATATCTCGATTCCTAGTTTTTTGAACAATTACGGTTGACCATTGAATAACAGGTATTCCATCAGTAAATATTAATGTTTCTCAATGAATGTTAAAAAATATTTCTAGTGTGTTTGTGATAGTATTTCACTGAGAATAATGATTAAGTTATTCTATACAATTTACTTTATTTCATGACTAAAATTTTATTTTTACTTTCAATTAAGTAAATAACTGTAGTGGATGTGTCTAAAATATTTTATATAGAAGAGTATTTTAGGAGTTCTATATAGTAGAGTATATTAATTTAAATTAATATCACTACATTTCCACCTGAATGTGGTGGTAATTTCAATATTTTTTATATATATATCCATTCATTATAATTCTCTATCATTCTCATACCATTAGCATGATATATTACAAAATTTATATGAAAATGTAAAAATTATTTGCATGGGATTTTAATTTCAGTAAATAATTTGTAGATATTTGATATACAATAAGAAATATCATTCATATAATAAAATAAAACCATATTATTTTTTGAATGATAGATAATGAAATTCATAACTCTGTCTAGTTGATATTGCTGAGAAGAGAGTTATTTATTGTGATATGTTGTCATATATAATAGAGTGAGTGTATATAATTTAATATTACATGAATACTACTCTATATAGATAAATATCTAATATAGATCATTGAATTTTATATTAATTGTTTTATTATGTCATGTTCTCTTAAATGTATATCCTTGGTGTGGAAGGTAAAGGTTTTATATTTGGAGGACTTTTTCACCAAGATTTTTCAGTAATTTTTTTTATTCGAGCTTGTTAGAAGAGTAAAATATTATTTGGTTCTCACATTTTATTTTAATGTAATGGTTTGTTTTAGGTGTCCAATCATCAAATTTATTATCATGTTTCTTTAAATTTTATTACCTAGGCTCATTCTATATAATAATGAGTTTCTCTTTTGGTATGAGTTCTTCCCCTATTTATTATTATGTAAAATTTTATCGTATAGACTGATTGTCCCACGGGGTTGATTTATTCTCGTTTTTTTATTTTTATAGTTTGGTTGGTGTAGTGACCTTTTCTTTAAACTATTAATCATTGGAGTTTTTCAAATATCTTAAATTATTTTGAAATCTTATTATATTTTAAGTAGTGTTTTTTTAAATGATGAATGTTAAAGTAATATTTGTTTTTTCAATATATCATATTTGTGTATTTGGAAGTAAAAAAATAAATTTTAAATTTTAAATCATTCTTTAATTTAGAGACCCTAAAATTTGATGTTTGTTATTTTGTAAAAAACTAAATTTTTTCGTGTTTGAGTTGTAAATTTCAATTTACGAAGTTGTGGAATGGAATTTTGAGCATCTGAATGGATTTGTAATGTTATAATTAGTATTAGGTGGTATTTTGATAAGTTTTTATGGTGGTTGTATTTTTATATTAATTAAATGTTTTGGTGTAATTTAAATTATTACATTTATATTTATGTAATTATTTATAGATGGTTCTTTTACAAAATCAATAATTTGATAGTTTTTATGTAGTTTTTTGAGTTAATAAAATTGAAAACTACTTGAAAATGGAGCACATATGTTTTATTAAATCATTTTTTAATTCCATATATATTTCTTAATATGGGAGTTTAATTATATAGGGTGAGAGAAATAATGTAAATTTGGTCTTTATGTGAGTTAAGAAATTGAAAAGAATCAAGTAAATAAGTGAATTTACTTAAAAAAATTATTGGTCGGTATAAAGATGTACTTAATATTATAACATTACCTGAAGGGAGGAACCCTAGTAAAATATGTTTCATGTTGTAGGCATATAAATGGATAATAGAATTTATAAAAAATCATTTTTATGTTAGGGATTAACGTTCATCAACGAATTAAATTATGTGACTAAAGATTCTCATCCCTATTTATCTTTTTAAATCATGCATATATTTGTCTTTTAAAAATGTATAGATGAATCATAATAATCATGGATAATTAAATAATGGAAAATAGAAATGGAAAATAGTCATCAGATATGAAAAAATAGAAAAAATTGAAGATAAATATTTTTTACCTGAACATATTTTGGTGTGATAGATAATTAATATAAATTAATAAATAGTGGGAACTAGATGCAGTGAAGATGAAATGAAAAAATTGATAATAATTTAAATTTAATTAATTAATATGGAATCTTATTAGTGGATCAATATAACTAATGGTGGATACCAATAAGAAATTTAATAATTGGGGATGGTTATTGATTATATTTTTAATAAAAAATTGACAAATTGCATTGGTGGGGAATGATTTTTATTATGTTTAATATATAATTTTGAAATATTTAATAAATTATTATATTAAATTTATGTCCTATATTGGTAGAAAATTATATAAAATATATTAACAGGTAATATGGGTGTATTAATGTCTTTTATAATAGACTTTTCCAATCTAGTATAGGGACTTTGCAACTAACATGTGAAATGTGTTAGAGTATTATTGGTGGTTAGGAACAAATTTATAGTGATTTAAATAAATATTTTTTCATTTAAGAAAATGGATATTATATATTATTGATATAATTTTTTGTATAGTTTTGTGGGGTATCATGAAACTGACAAGGGTTATGAAATCCTACCAAAAGTCTATCAATTTTATAGAACATGTGAGGTCTGATTATTGTTAGTTGGAGTAGTTTTCCCAACACATGGGGATATAATATAGATATTGGTTTCAGTATGTGGAGATTTAATGAATTATTATAATCTTTTAATTTTTATTTGGTTGTGTTAAAGATTGACATTACAAAAAAAGTTATTAGAATATTTTTCATGTTTCTATATATATGACATTTAATTCATATTAGGGGTTATACACATACTCTATTTGATAGGTTATGTTTCAATTATTATTGGGATATATTATAGCCTTATACTGATTAGTCATGAGGGTTATGTTATAACCAGTATATTATATTGAATAGGGATGAGGTATTACCCAATATATAAAATTTCTTTTTGTTGTAGATTTTTTACTATAAAGTTATTATTTAATATATTTAATACTCATTATGGTAGTACGTATTTATTTTGGATTGAGACATTTTTCATAGAGTTTCTGAGAAAATGAGGTGATAAATGATATGATGTATGTAATGATGTTGATATTGATCACATGGTAAAAATTTAATTTATTTATTCAGTATATGGATTCCTTATAATTTTTCATTTACTTAGTCATAAGACAGTTCCAATAAGGGACATGCTGACTATTTTTATACAATCACCCCACTATTATATAATATGTTTTAGACATAAATTATTTTATTGAGGATTTTTTTTGATTTTTTCTATCTATCTTTTTGGAAATCATTATGGTAGTAGTTAGAGTTTATTGTGGTTATTTTTCTTTAAGGTAGTCCAATGGTGTTCTATATTGGTTATTTTGATAAATTCTTATTTGATATTTTTCATTTAGATGTTGATATTTTGTGTTTAAATAGTAATTCATTCTTAATATGTTTGATAATAAACCCATGGATCCAGTATCAAATCATTTTCTTATTAACGATTTTCTTCTTTGGACTCTTTCGAGCACATTTCCATCTTATTTTGAATATAGTTTTGGTCAGGTGACGATAGTAATTTTCATATTCTATATTACTGTGTGACTAAATTTATTGAAGACCATAGTTAATTGATAGTCCTTTAAAAGTGTTCGTTATTTATGGAACTTATGATCAATCAAATCTGGTATGAGTTCGGTGTATGATTAAAATTGAACTATTTTATTCATAAGTTAATATTATAGGGATAAGTTTTTTAAAAATTTATATGTTGTGTTGTTCATAATCTTAGAAATTTAATTTATTAAAAATATTGTTGGATCATATATTAAAATATATTTATAAATTATTTCATCTAATTATAACTTATTATAATAGTTTTCTGTGATATATTTTACATATATTTTATACAAAAAAAATATTACTTATTAAGGATCAACTTGAAGTTGAATTATATTAAATATGTGAAGTGGAATAAATAATTTGTACTCGATTAAATTTTTATTCACTACATTATTCATTTTATGATCACCATAAGCACAAACCCATATATTCATTATAGTTTTTTATGACTTGGATCAAGTAAGGTGACATTTGGGTTAGTGAAAGAACTAGGGGTGATGCTGAAATAAATTATCTAAGAGCTTATATAAAACAAATAAAAAAAATTTATGACTAAAACAAATATTGGTAGTAGATATAAAAATAAGGATAAAAACAGTTAGTACATGAATACTTCCAAACATATGAATTTATTTTCACAAAGAAATACTTATTATCCTTAAATTATCATATACTTACTTTGTGAAATATGAGATTTACAAAAAACATAGAAAAATAAAATGAACCCATAAGGGTAACATGGGGGATTACTTATTTAATATTGTAACCCTCAAGAATACCTTTTTATTTGTAACCCTCAAGGCTTCCATAAAATATAACCCTCACGTCAACCATATGGTCTTCCCATCATAGTTACACTTGAAGTAACCATACAGATGACCTCCAACTTACACATACTGAATGTATTGGAGGGGGTATAGGTCCCAAAATTGTTCATAAGAAATTATCAAGAACCATAACATAATAATTAAACATGAACACTTTCATAAAAACATTCCTCCTGAATTTTATAAACCTAGAAATTTATAATAGGATTTTTAAAGAAGAGTCCCCTACTCATACCAAATTACTGAAGTGATAATTCATAAATTTAAAGGATTATTTACACTCACTATAAATCTGCAACATAATATAAAAAATATTAATTTCAAAAATAATATTATCATGATAAAAATTGATGAAGTATAAGGTTAACCCAAAGATTGGAAATTGGGTTAAGAATTCCCTTACCTCAGGTTCTTCTTAATTAAAATGTGATTAAACCTCTTATAAAATAAATAATAGGGTGTTATTAATATATTAAATAAAAATAATCTTTTTATAACACTTCATATTATCATTTTATGACATAATTCCCCCCATTTATTAATAATATTTTGTTATTTCCATAGTTTCAGGTGTCTTCATTACATGACTTCCATGGTTTGTTCGTATTGGATTTTCTTGTCGAATGAAATAGAAAGTAAAAATGTAGAATAAAATGGTATTCATATTTTTAGTGAATAATACAAGACACCATAAATAATTATTTTTAGATATGATTAAAATAATTAGAAAAAAATTAATTATATTCATTTTGATCATTTTGGCGGTTCTTCGATAATCATGAACTATTTTCATTATATAATTTAATATTTTGTATATATGTTAATTAAAGAATATAAAATAGGTTATATAATAAACATTAAAATATTTTTTAATAATTAATATGGTTTTATGTCATTCCATGAAGGCATAAATGGAAATTGAAAACACAACGTCCACGATGTTGGTTAATCGAAAAATTATAGATGGTGTTTTTATTTTTAGAATATTTGGGTGGGGAGAAGAAGTATGATTATGAATTTATTCATAGACGTAATAAATTTAAATTAAATATAAGATAATATAGTTTTAATTCCTCTTGTTTGATGGGAGGTTAAGAGACTATAAAAAAAGAAAAGGAGTCAAAATGTGATAAAAGAAAATGAAAGAGGATTTGTACCTCGTGAATTATCCTCCTTGAGAACTTCCTTAACACCTTTGGTTTTAGCCTTTTGGTAAGACCATAAGGTCCTGTATGTGTGGAAGAGGCTTGTTAAGAGGATTTAGAATAATTTTGATGATGCCCAAATATTGAGAGTTGTGATGATAAGAGCGGGTTAAGGGTGGTATTTATAGTTGAGGAGAGGGGGTTTCAATTATTTTAATCATTGTTTTATTATTTCTATCGAGATAAGAAATAGTGTTTGTTCTTGTGACTAAATATAGTAATTAGTGCATGTAACTTTATACCAAGGTTTCTTACCTTATAATAACATCATCCAAACCTCAATGATTCTTGTATTTAGCTTATTTCATAAATTATCATATTTCACTATTCAACAAAAAAATTTGTAATTCAAAGAAATCCAAAATATTCACCCCAACCATTTTCCAATGCGTAGAATTCAAAAATGAACTAAATTTTATCCAAATAAATTTCTCAAAATTAGGAATTTATATTTTAAATAAAATAATAATTTTTTTTGAAAAATAACAATTTTAAAACTATAACTGTTTTTATAAAACCTTGATAAATAAATCAAGGTCTTAGAAAAATATCAAAACCTTAATAAAAAAAGATATTAATTTAAGACTAATTTTTATGAAAATAAATTCAAATTTTAATTATTAAATTAATTATAACATTGTAATAAAATAGTTATCACTCACAAAATACCAACACTTAATTTATAATTTTCAAGAAGATTATTAACTTTTTTAATGATATAAATTTGTCATATTTTCACATATTGTATGGATGGATTTTATTTATACTTTATTAGGTGAGGTTGTTATTCTATTGGCCAGATTACTAATCCTAGTGGTTATATTATTTGTAAGGTCAAGTTACTATTCCATTAGTATAAATTCCTTTATTCTTATAAATAACAATTATTTAATTATAAATTTATAATGAATTTATATATTTAATTCCAAAATGAATCAAATTGTTTTATAAGTACATGGGTTGTAATAATAGGGGAATTTAAAATGTTGACTATAGAGAAGGGGTAGTTTTTATAATCAAAATTCTAACCATAATTCATAGATTTAGAGCATCTTAACGAGGTATTTTGGAGATTAACAAAGGACCAAAACTAGTCTTTAGTGCATAAGGTCCTTTAAATGATTTCTTAGTATTGTTGAGGATGATCAAAGGGTGGATCAACATTAGATGAAAATTGAGTCTCTTTTTCTAATTTTCATATCAGTGGCTCTATTGACGATCTAGGGTAATATAAAATGACATAATTGTGAATTAAATATTGAGGTATCTTGGGTTATTTGTAGAAATTATATTGAGAATTATAAAAGATTAGAAGTGTTATTGTGGTGTGGTTATAAAAAATCATGTCTTTATAGATTTTCAATTTCATTTTTAATTTGATTTTTTGACTCTAGATTATTTTTTTCTTTTAATTATTTATATTTGGATAAGAGTTTTTAGATATGGAGTATCTTATGGAGGTGTTTTTGGACATGGATTGAGGCCCGTGAAGATGTCCTGGTAGCTCAGGTGAGCATGGGGAGACTTAGGAAGTTGTTTAAAATTTTGGAATGAGTTATAAATTGGTCATGGTTTCCATAAGATTTGTGGAATCCATTTTAGTAAACCAATTTATGTGGTTTTGCATTGGTTTTGGAACAAGGTTTGTCCGCACTTGCATAAAGTAGTGAAAAAACTAAAATTTTATTTTTGGGGGATTGTTATAATTACTTCCATATTTGAAAACAATATATATAAATTGTTCAATTATACAGCATGGGTAATGAGTGAGACACACGTTTTGGGAATCTATGAATCCCAAATATTAAAGGATGTGTGGCTTGAGATAGGGTCAACCACAAGGTTTGGGAAACTAAACTTTAACTTTGTGAATTCAAAGAATTGACAAAAGGGGGAAAGCAGTGTCCTCTTTGAAACATTAATTTTTTCTCTTTCTTTCTTACCTCTCATACATCATTGATTTGGATGATCCTCCTCCTACCTTATCCTCTGATTCCCAATTATTTGTAGTGGATTTTAACGGTGTTTAGTTGGTGTTGAAGAGATTTTCCTCTCTAACTCTCTCATCTATTATTACATTCCACACAATATCACCCCGATTTTGGTTTTCTGGAAATGGTATTTTATTGATGATTCAACTATGGAATTATGGAATCATCCCAATATGTTCTCGATGTTTCTCTCTATGGAGAATGGATGAAGAAATATGTTTAATGAATGTTATTCCATGTTGTTTCGATTGAATTAAGTTTCTATGTTAATTTATTTTAGTTTTTATGTTGAAAAATCATAATAATTTACGGATAAATCGATGATTATTAATATTTAATTTATAAGATATGGTTTCAGGAGTACTCTAAGGACGTTTTGGGTGCTCTTAAATAGTGGTTTTGAGGCAAAGAGTTAGACCCTAGAGTTTATAGGTGATGATTCCTATTTTAATTAAATTTCAAAAAATATTTCAAGTTGTAGTAATTATTTCATATAAATGAATGAGATAGATGATCAATGTTTGATATGATATTAGGGGAGTGTAATCGTCTATTAGTAAAATGTAATAACATTATATATGGTTTGTGTTATCTTTAATTTAACCCAATAGTAATTGTAAATTATGTGTGTGTCATGTGATATGGAATCCTGTGACGCATGGGTTATTAACCATAAATTAAATTAATTATTTTTAATGATAGATGATAGAGAAAACTGTCAAGCATCATGTTTGACCCCAAGACACCAGTTGATCCCTTATCCACCAATGATCGTTGGACTCATTATAAATTTGTTCTATGTGATACATAGTTCATGTAATTATATAGTTGAATTATATGGTTGAAACTTATTAGGATTACTATTGGTTCATGTAGTCCCCTCGTGATGGAGAGAGTAATGTATTTTTAATTGTTGACCTAAGGATTTGTTAAGTATGAATCTTGAGATTCCTTATATGATTTTTTATAATTATCTGGATAGTGGGAGATGTGTTCCTACCAAACTATTATATTAGTACCAATGTGGGTTTTACCAAGGAAGATTTAAGATATGTTGGGTGAGTGGAAGAACCTCAGATTGCTTGATAATTTATTTGGGAACTATTTTATCTCCCGGTGATATGTCGGTAGAACAACACCTAAAAGGCCAATGAGGTTCTGACACGACTATTTTGACACAAATGGATTTTATTTCCACTATTTTATGGGATGTGATTCAAATATAGTAATTTTATGGAGAAGAACATCAAGGGTTTCTAGAATGGACACAGACTACGGGGCCTTTTTGGTGCCCTACCATTATATTGACACAATAGAGTGGTAGTTTAGGAGGGCATGCATCATAAATTCTAAGTGGAACTAAAGAAATCCTAAAACTAATAAAATCATGGTTTATCCAGCATTATTACTATAATAGAGAAAGCTAAAATCACTATTAAATAATCCCTTTGACATTGTTAGAAAAAGGAGCTATTAAAGGGAGGCTTTAAGAGTTCCTTTTTAGCACTATTAAAGTGGGTATTTAAGAGTGCTAAAAAGCACTGATAAACACCACCCATTATTAGTGCTATTAAAGTCACTGATAAAGTGGGATGCATTATCAGTGCTAGTAAATAATTGATGATAAAGGGGGGCCTTTATCAGCATATGTACAAAAGCACTGATAAAAGGTATATTTCAAAAAAAATCATTAAAAATAATATATTATTATATAAATATATTTATATATAAATTAGTGTAATATATATATTTTTAATATGTTTTATATAAGTTTAAATAAGAAGTTTCAATTAATATATATAATATTTAGGGAAAAGAGCTTATAAAAAAATCTAAAATTAATAAATCTTTAATTATTATCAACTAATAGTCATTTAATAAAATTGGATGTTAAAAAAATATGAAGAATAATAAATTATATAAAATAAGATAGAAATATAACTTTAACATCAAAAGGCCGTAAAATTCAATATGGGTGTTTGTTTGGGCTCTATCACATATCAAATTGAATCCTGTGAAGATATCCACACTTTGATGATTGTATGAAACTCCCCATCACATTTCTCAATGAAAAAAATCCCAAAAGGCCTCCAAATAGTGTTTTTAATTGGGTTACCCCAATTTTTCACATTCAAATGAATTTCAGCCTAGTTTAAGGGGTAATTTTACATGTTTTCATTGGGGAATAAATTTATTCCTTGATATTACTTTCATATTGATATTATAGTTTTAGAATATTATCATTTTTCATATTGTACAGCTGTTTCTAATCAAATATATAAAAATATATACATATTTTTATATATTCACTAATAAAATATTAATATTTTAAACAAATACTTAAACATATTTACATATAAAATATATTTCTCAATATATAAACCATATCTAAATAAATACAAATATTAATTTTATTTAAAATAAAAATCTATGAATATTTATATACCTATAAAATAAATGTATATATAATGTTATATTTTTATGTGTCTATTGACATACAAGTATGTATTTATCTATATATTTTAATATATATATATATCAATATGTAAAATATGTAAATAATTATAAATATGTATAATTATATTTATGGATTCATATATGTTTTTGTGTGTGTGTTTTTCTGTATTTATAAAAACACACAAAAACAAATTTTATTCACATATTTAATAATATATATATAAACATATATATAAATATATGCTTATATATATAATGAAATATAAATAAATATATATATATATATCATAAAATGGAAAATAAAGCCATATAGGAGAGTGGAAATGGTGTTGGTGTGTGTTATTGTGGTCTTAGATTCAAAACTTGCTGGAAAAAAGGGTACATGCAGGGTGGAATTATCTAAATCACTGATAAAGGGGGTGTGAAGTGCTAATAAAAGGCGGGGCAGGAAGAGGTTCTAATAAAATAAACTATCCACCTTTATTAGTGATACCTCTATCTACATTTGTTTTTCAATGATGAATGTGGACTCTAACAGTGCTAAATACCACTAATAAAGGTGGGCATTAACAACACTTTTTACGAGCACAGTTAAAGACAAACATTTAACATTGCTTGTATTATCAAAGATTCAATAGCACTGATAATGTCCTTTTTCTATCGATATTAAAGGTTAAATTTATAGTAGTGTGAATTAGAAGGTCATGGAGTAACTTGTGAACCTGAGAGGATATACTTTGAGATGTTTAATAGGATTTGTTTATGCTAATTACATGTGATGATAGTTATGAATAATTTTAAAAGGTGGATGTTGGCCTGAGGATTGTTATTATGAGATGATATGAGGATGTAGAAAAATGTCCTGACATAAAGGGCTAATAAAGAGAGTATACCTCCATGGGGAATATTTGGTGATCTATTAATGACCTAAAATCATTGATATACATGTTCTCTATAAGAGTCTCATGTAAAGAGGATGACTAGGATGTGTGGACTTCATGTAGTTCCTTGGAAGGTTCAAGAATTCCCTCAGGTTTCAAGATGATGGTTATTGTATATGGGTAGGGTGTGGGTAGTCCCTAATTTTCTAGATTAAGTAACATATTTTTAAGGGATAGGCATTCACTCAGTAACCAAATGATTTATTTGTGCCTTTCAAAAGGGATAGGCATTCACTCAGTAACCAAATTCTCTTTATGTTTGTCCACATAGTGAGTTTCTTCCACTAAGTAACAAGATTCTTTGGATGAATTTATAGATAGGTAGGGTCTTATCTTATATTCTAGATGATATTTTTTGTTGTTTTTCTAAAGAGAGGTTAGGGCCCCTTGGATTCTAGAGGTAGGGGTTATGGTCAAAGTCATCCGGAACTGGCTGATATTTGTATGGTTTATCCCAATTTCCAAGTTAGAACATGGAGATCAGTGGTGATTATTTTTTTCACTATAAAATAAATTAATTTATTATATTATTATATGATATTTTCATACAATATTTTTCATTTTATGTTTGGGACCTCTATATTAAGGTTCTTCTGAGTTGTACTCAAACCCAGCACGGATGGCCATTAAACTGTAGTACCTGAGAGAAACGTATATTTTTTCAGTCAAGATAGGCTCACACCCCCATTTTATTGTTCATTTATGAAAAATAGATGTAGTCTAATGATTTAGATTTTTTTGGTTTATGTAACATAGAAGAGCCGCTTGTGTATTTATTTCTATTTTATTTTGTACATGTGGTCATCCAAGGGGGAGACAAATAGTTATGTATAAATTTATACTTCTATGTTATATATGATATAACATTGTTGAATACTATTTAATCATCCTGCTATAATTTTTGTGATGGATCATGGTTGGTTATATTTATACATCTTATAATATCAATTTAGGTTATTTTATCTACAGGGTATAATCCTATACTAATGCTACTAGTTGGATACCTCTAACATAGTGGGAGACACCACAGTGGTCATGTGGAACTTTGGTCCCATTACTAAATGGTGAACCAAGGTTGGCCATTCTGAAGTGCAGTCATTGAATTTCATTTTATCATACTATCTAGGGATATAATATATAAGTGATATAGGAATATTCAAGATCTCATGATGGTCCTCAAAATGATTCATTATAAAAATCATTTTGAATAAATGTTCAAGTTACTAGTAATTTTAGATTTCCATTTATGTTTTTCTCTATTATAGTTGAGATATTTAAGTAATAATGATATGTGTATTTGAGATTTTATGTATTAGTATTTTTCAATTAGACAATTATAAATTTTCCAATGTATATTCATTATTCTAGGAATATAGATCACACATGATTTTCATGTTTTTGAATGCGATTTAAAAAAATATGTTATTGGTAAATATTTTTAACATTTCAATTACATGTTTTATGAGATTTTCCAATATATCATACTATTCCAATTATACTCAACTTAATTATTTTATATTTTCAATGATGTCATTTCAAGTGGATTAAAGTGTGGTATATTCTGAGGAAATGATTATGTAATCCCTCTAATAGTTTACTCGAAATAGATTGTCATGGGATGATTTCATTATTTATATGTGGATTAGGTTATGATCCCCAAGGTGGTTCCCAGGTATAAATATTTTAGATGAGAATTAATCCCTTGGAGTTTTCTCATAACTTGGAATGTGAGGAAAGATAAATATATGAATATGAGTGAACCTGAAAATGGGTCTTTTGGAACATCAGTTGGATTATGTTGTCTAATATGTGAATATATATTTTTCTTCATGAGGTTTGGAATATCCAAGAAATTTATTATCAGATATGTGGGATATACCAAATCCTCGATATGTTACTCAAGGTATTATATTGTTGTGTATTATGGTTGAGATGGTTGTGACATATGAGGGTAACTCAAGAGAGGTGTTTTCCTAGATGTTTTCATGCCTTAGACATTAAATCATGGGTAGATACTTTGATTATGATATTTGGTCATGGGAGGTTCTACAAGGTTTCGGGTATATTCATGGACATACCATGAACTTGTTTGCTAAAAATAAATAAGGTTCTCTTCAATCAAGTCTTATTTTAGAAGGTTTGTTTAGTGTGATATCTTATGTTATTGATTATGGGTGTGGAACTTGATGATATTGTGGATTATGATCAAAGATAGATAGATCTGTGAGTGACTAAGAATGCGTATATGATGTGGGTTTTTAACCAATTCATATGTCGTAATTGAACATGTATTTATCATTGGAAAGAGAGATATATTACATTTATTGGAATACATCATCGAGGATCATTATAGATAGATGTGATTGATATAAAGTGGATCATTGTTGGTTTTTTCGGAGTGTAATCCTTTGGATAGTGATACATAACTAATTGGATTATGAGTCGGGTTATATGATTGGGTGGTATGAGAGTGTACGCCCATTAGGTTTTGATGAGACCATTACGGTGCACTATGCTCATTTTTTGGGTCTTGTTTTGTATTTATTTCACTTGATACCCGTATAAATGTAGGGGGACAATTGATTTGATGATATTATCATAGGGAGGGAGTCATGGGGTGTTAGTTGAGAATGTGTGGTTTTATTATCATATTGTATTCCATAATTATGAATGGTTGGTGTCAAGTGTAATGCCCTATTTCAAGGTCCACATGGAAATGTTGAGTCGAGAGTTCAACTAGACATATGGATTGGGTCCCTAGACACCATATGATCCTAACAAGAAAAAAAATTAGTATATAATTGTGGGGAGAGTAAACCAACTAATCAGATTTAATCAACAATGATGGTAAATTAAATCATATAATAATCCACAAAAAACTCATTAACATCTATGAAATTGAAAAAAATATCAACCCATGTCATATGAAATGAACTATATACATGTATATAGTCATAAATTAGTAGAATATACCCATAAATATATAAAATATGAATATAGATAGAACTAAAATAGACATAGGACCTAGCCCAATATCAACCTCTAGTGATCAATCCTAGGAATCCAAGTAACACATCCAGAAAAGAGAAATTTACATTATCTTGTTATATAAATAAGGCATATTCTTAGGTACACATTATGGACTAAGAAATATCGATTATAACACACTAGGACACTTCCAATTATGTATTGAAATATCCAATCTGTGGAAATAAGTGGAATCTGATGTGAATAAAAAATGGAATAAATATAGAAAAATAAATATATATTCCTCGTCGATCATCAGGTTCTATAGATACAGATATGGTCGATCATACCTTCCTCGGTAAAAACTAGAAGTATCAGTAAATAGATTACATACAGCAATAACTATGTCTAAATAATTCATCCAAGGTAACCAACATAATTATTCATTCTAAATTGAATAAAAATCAACAATAATTATTGGTTATAACTAATACAAACCCATGGAAACCAAAATATAGTTTCATTCATAAGACAACCATTAGTAGCCCAAATATATAGTTATCCAAGATCCAATACAATGATAGGAAAAATTAGTAGTCACCCTATATCTTCCCCAAGCATCCCAAATCAATAGTCATCCTGTACTAATGGATCAAATCTATGGAGGTCCTTATCAGTGCTAACAATTCGAGTTCACAAATAAATCAATCAATTGGTTAGTTATCAAGGGGAATCACAAATATATCATTTAAACTTGGTTATAAAGAATATTCTACATATTCCTAAATATTATTCATGATAATAAATTAATTCCTAAAACCACTATGGTCTTCAATTTTCATTTTTTCCCATTTACAATCAGGATCTCCGATACCCTATGAGATGAAAAAGCTCCAAACTACTCACCAATGGTCTATTATCGAACCATAAATTGGTTAAATTTCATTAAATGAGGTAATTAAAATTAATTTATAATTTTTTATGTCAAAAACAAAGTCTATTATCTTTAACATACATCATAAACACACATAAATTAATATACTTTATGGGAAATGATTTAGAACCACCAACCTCATTAATAGTGAATCTTAGTCAATAAGAATCCCTAATGGAATAGAACCCTAGGAATTATTCTCCAAAAATCAGATTACCTAAACTCAGAATTAGTGGTTTTTAGATGGAAAATGGGAAATATACAATAAAGGATACATTATTGGTCAATAATGTCTTAGAAATAATGATCAGAATCAATCATGATGAATGAAAATTTGATCCCCCAAGAATACAAGGGGGAACAACCCTTTGTAGAAAAAATTTTATAAAAATGAGATAGGGGTATGAGAAGAAGAAAATAGCAGATTCCCTAATGTATCCCCTATTTAAAACACACAAAAAATGATATATATGAACTGTTAATGCTTCTAATATTTCCATTAAAAAATGAATGTTTGGGAAAATACTACATTGTATCATAGAAATTTTTCATGGGAATAAAAATTTATGTCACACAGTTAATCATTCCCTTAATAACCAAAGATCTAAAGGCATATTCTTGATCCTACATAAAATTTTCTTATACCACTCTGGGACCTCCATAATTACAAAACAAGTAGACAACCCACATATTAACCAAATAACCCAACCATACACATCATGAAAAATATGAGGGGCATAACAAAATGACCCTCTATGTACTTCTTATCCTAGATGAGCGACACAAGGATATCTTTAAAAAATCACTTATTCAAGGCCCAAATATCCCCCATTTTCTCATACTCCATTTATCAAGGATGTCTATTCAACCGCGACACCAAATTTGAGTCCATACAATGATTTACTACATGGATATAGGAATGTACTATGTCATAAATCATGGTTCGCCATCTGAACCGTATCACAAACCAAGGTTCATACCTAAAATCACCTAATATCACTTTATAAGAAAATATCAAACCATGAAACCATTATAAATAATAAAAATAAATTTGATTCAATTGAAATTAAAATAGTTCTTTGCATGGAATAAGTCTTGGGGGTTTCTCTAAAAAATAGAAGTTCGTCATCATGAAATATTCCAAAACAAGACTATGCCACCTTTGTATACAACTATGAAAACTGATCACCCTATGTTTGATTATGACTCTCAGGCCTCATATTTGTCCTGGTCATGCTACCACTATATAATGGAACTGTTGTATTGTAGAGGTAATCTTATCTTTTATAAACTTTTAAAATTCGACAATCCTTAAAGGATGCATTATACTAAAGATGAATTTCATCGATGTCAATAAATCTCATAAGAAATGGATAATATCAATTTAATAAAGATAAATGGAAATAATTGTTTATATCACTAAATCACTATAGATTATGAAACATGTAAATTACTAGAATATTTAACTCATCTATTTCAAATGTACCTATAAAACATATCACCAACATCCCCTAACACTGAATCTGACAAAGCCCTAGATTTTCTGAAAGTCCTAAGAATTATCTGTTACCAAAATTGAATTAATAGGTCTACATTTTTGTGATGAAAAATATTTCTATATACTCTAACCAGTATCCGAACTAATAAATATCAATTGCACATGTTCCATTATCTCCATCAAGAGACCCATATTGAGCAATGCTAACACACCACCCTCTAACCAACATAAAGGAAACTCGAATTGTCCACCATACAATGCCTTATAAGGTTCTATTTTTTTATAAATTTGAAAACAGATGTTATAGGTGAGTAATTATATTGTATAATGGTTCAACTTTGAGCCCCAAAAATATATCACATATTCTCTCAAAATTTCCCCAAAAATCATTATTTTCTTCTCAAAAAGTTTGTTGATTTATGGATGATAAGTAGTGTTCGAATATAACTGCGTACCAGATAGTTTCTATAACCACGGCTAGAATCACAATGTAAAATGTGAACCTTGATCCATAACAACGTTCAATGTGACCCCATGTAATGCTATCACAATAAGAAAATATATCAGCATTGGAAATCCACTAAAATTGACACTATGATAGAAAACTTTTGACCCTCTATTATCTTAAAATCCACTACCACCAAAACGACATTACTTACCCATCACATTCATGGAAACCAAATATAAAAATCTATGGTAATTCCGTATAATTTTCACTAAGAGATATCATTTTATCGAAGGAGTCTAAAAATTCACAAGTTCACATCATTCACGTACTGACTAACATAGAATAATGTAGTAAATCTTGTGACATCAATATTTATTCATGTCTGCTAATAATATTGGTTCATGTATCATTAAATATTTTTCATAATCTGGAAAAGTTCCCATTTCAAGGAAAGGGACACTATTATATATTATAAACATATGTATATGAGTATTAGGACACAATCATGAGGAAAATTAATCTCAGTTTGATCCAAGGTCAATGTTAGTGGTTGCTTCCCCCCACCATATATGTTTTCCCTTAATTTTTTACACTCTAGATAAGATAGTTATCTTCTATGTATCATTACGATTAATGAAATTCAAATGGATAAATATGTAGTGTTCATTAATACTTAGTGACCCCAAAAATATAAATACATATTAGTAAAATGGTTTATTCACTGACTTTAATTACTAAACCCTTACACTACTTGATCCTGCATCTTCTGAATGAAATCTGCTTCAACTGAACTTCCAATATGAGGGTATAAGAAAATTAATAGTAAAAATATTGTACATAAACGACCAATATTCATTGGAAAATAATCATTTATCTTTATTAAATGTTTCATTTAGATCACTATTGGTCTGTATACATCTTGAATTTCACCCACAAAGTGTTGGGGATTCAAAATTGATGTTTCCTAGTCAGGATCCAAGTATCACTCAGAGGGGGAGGGGTGAATCAATGATTTATTTTTATTTCATGTGTTTATCGTTTTTGAATAATTATTCACCTCCTATTAAAGATTTTCTTCTCTTATGAACAAAATCAAAACACAAATCCATAGGAACACAAGATTTACAAGGTTCACTGTTCAATAAGAGTAGTTATGTCCTTGGTATGGTATGGAAACAATCCAGTACTACACAATACAGTAGAAAACAATCATTTGATGTAGAATAAAATTAGTTGTATATTCCCTTACACTTGTGTAGCACGTAGAAAACAATAATCAAGTGTCTGTGCACCCTATTAGTACTAATAGAGAATAAAAAAGTTCAAGTGCTTCTTAATCAAATTTCACAGTTTGATATTTCAGAAAAAAAATTCTTCTATTTCCTACCCAAAAGAAAGTAAGAACTACCTTGAACACAACATACTATTTTTTCTGAAATCAAATCTTTCGTGGAACCTTTTAGTTGTCTTTCGTGCAACGTTTATTCCTTTCCTGCAAGATTTTACTTTTGTCATGAAATACCTCTTGCACACAGCTTCAATCTTGGGCGCAACTCTCTTATTATGTGAAACTTCTCTTTCTTACACGAAACTCAATTTCTTTTGAGTAACTCTCTTTATTTAAAATTAATTTGTGATTTAGAGGTCTGGATTTCTCTAAGTGTTGAGCTTATCAAATGAGAGGGGGTCGTGTCTTATTTATAGGCATCACTGACCTCAGTGCGTAAAAACCCTAAAGCTTTGTGCAAGATCCCGATGCATCGTGAAAAATCCCATTTGACATCACATTGGGCAAAAAAGTTTCTTTCGCTCCAACCTCATCATTAGAAAACTTCTTAAATCTTTCACCCACTTCATGCCTTTTACATTTTAGAAATTTCTAACCTTTAATCATTCCTGGCAAGCAACATTCCAAACTCTATTCAATCTTGCGCACAAACACCAATTTTTGGTGAAAGTATTTCCTTTTCCATATTTTGATGTTAAGGTCTTGGAACACCACTTGTGCACAACATACCAAGCCATATTCAAACTTGCACACATCATTCATTACCAAAAGCATATTTCTCTGTCATCTGGATTATTCAACAATCAATAGCTTTCATCATCAACTGTAACTTATGTGCTATATTGTCTTTGATAGAAAACGTTTACATCATCATATTTTCAAGGGAAAGTAATACAACTTCTTTGTCTTCCAGAAACAAAATTTTTTCCAATAAAAACTTAATATGATTGGCATCAACATTTCTCTGCATTTTAATCATAATGTATTCCTCACAAGTTCTCCAAACTTATGATATTTTTTAAATACACATTCGTAATGAATCATCTAGTTTTCATGTCCGTTAAAAATTGAATTGATTTATCATATTTGACAACAAAATAAGAAACATTGCAAAAGATAACTCTTCTTACATCCTTCCCCATCCAGCATAGTCCCAAATAAAGAATAAGGAATTCACTACTCATATGATCTCATGGTTATGTGTTGGTTAATTATATTCATGATATCTTAGTTACAAAGAACAATAGGCAACCATGTTATATTATCTCATTATGACTTATCATATCCCAACTATGGATGATTCATAATAAAAATTGTACTCCTTACCCACCCTGGGTTGTGTTAGGATTGATGTTATAGTTAATAATTCCTTTAGTTTCTGAGACACATCCTTATAAGTTTCTAATTGAATAAATTCACTCTTTTATTTGTTAGTACCATCCTTGGAATGATCTAATATGAATAATACATCATATATATTTGGAATAACACAACTAAAAATAAGAATATTTATATGTCTAATACTTTCTCGAGCCTCTCCAAAGAAACTACTTTTGGTCGCTATATGGATATAAAGATATTCCGTATTTTGAAATAACATGTTCGGAAAAGTTCAAATCCATGATTTAAAAGAGAAAATGGGTTTAATTGGCTTAATTATAATGTTCTATAAGTGTATAAAACAATATATCATAGTTATACTAATTCTCCTCCATCTTATTAGTGTAAAATAGGATGTATTCCATAAACACAACCATGAAGGGGCCTAAATACCTTTGAAAGACCCCATTCATCAAATCCATAAATTCAATTTGTGAATTATGAAAACTTATCAACATCATGTCATACTCATATATATATTATCTACTCCTAAATCAAATAAAAGTAAAATTAAAAGTCCATACCCTTAGCTTGTGATATAAAAATCTAATATCAATCTTTGAAAATACTCATTGTCATAGAACTAATAATATATGATGTCAATACATGGAAAAAGATTCAACTTTAAACTAATATATGATTCAACATCTAGTATTCAACACACTGTTATAATGAAACATCCACATTCAAGGAAAATAAGATTGGAGATTCATAATATAACATCCCAAGACCCATAATAGCACATCTAGTTCCAAAAACATACTGCATTTTGTTTTTTTTTATCACTAAAAAATATACATACTGAGGTAAATTTAGTTATGGATATTTAGAGTATTAGGAAAAAAATAATATATATTAGAATTGATAAGATACTATAAAAACATTTGTATGGATTCACTCAAGGTATATACTCAATTGAAACAAAACACTAGAAATCATCGACTTATCAGTAATTCCCAAGATATATCATAATAAATCATAGGTTGATAACAACATTTCTTTTTAGGTTATTTTAAAAGTATATGTAAAATCCTATAAAACTATACCTGAAAATTTAATTTCCTTTTTTCAAAATAAAAAAATTTAAATAAATAATTATAAAACATATCATTCTTTGAGAGCATAAATTCCATTCAAATTAAATTTAAAAGAACATTAAAACCTACCATTCAAGAATAATAACCATTCATTGAATAAAATGATACGATTAAATCATTAAGAATTTATATGGCCTCTAACAATATTTAAGCATTAAAAATAAATTTTGGACAATTTCCTCACCCCATTCATCAATAATACGAAAAATAATTGAGTGAAAAAATTTAAAATAAATATTTTTTCAAAAAAATTCATTCCCCAAATAATACCTTTAAAAATAAACATGAAAAAAATAAACTTATATGTTTTTTCTCTAGGTGTAATATAATTAAATATAAATCCTTTCCAAATTTACCTTTAATGGATGTAATAAACATTTTCATAAATTTTATTTAACAACCCAAAAAATTTAAAATAGTAACTAGTATTCGATAACGTGTATGACACACAACACCAAGCATATAAGGGAACATAAAATGATGAGAATTTATAATATATTTAAATTTTTTTAAAAAAATAGATATATTTTATAGATTTCAATTCAGGTGATACAGAGTTAGTGTTCGACATATGAAACAACGAGTTTCTTCAATTTCTTGCATTAATCTCAAGACAAAGTTCTATATAAAAATAATATATTATTAAAATGTTGTTATTTAATATAATAATCATTAAAATAGACATTAAATTTTAGATTTTGAATATTATTAACTAACTTATGAAAATATATAGTTTACAAATATATAAAATGAATTGATAAGTTACCAATTAATAATAAATGAAAATAAAAACCAATTTAATATAAAGAAAATATTATTATTTTTATGCTCACAAATGTGTTTTGTCTTAAAAAATAAAATTAATTACAATTAATGAATGATATTAATGAAATATAAATGTCATATATATAATAAAATAGTTTTTTTAATCATCTAATATATCCTATAGACATAATTTTAGAATATACTCAATATTACACATAAAACCCTATATTTATATTTAGGCACTTCTATTGTATTTTCTTATAGAACACATTTCAAATCCAATTTTTGACCCTTTTATAAATAATATATTTCAAAATAAACATAATATTTGAAATTGGAACATAAAAATAATGTTATGGTGAATTTTTGGTGTTTTCTGTGAAGTTTAATTTTTTTAATGAATAGTTAAAAATTCTGAAAGTTAATCCAAAACTACTTCTTCATATAATTTATTTATAAGGTTAAATTATAAATTAAATTTGATTAAAAAATTATTTAGAAAAAAATTTTATCATTTAACCCAATTTGGGTCATTTGAATCAATTTTATGTTGAAATTGATAATAAAAACATAGCAAACTTTTTTATGTTTTTACTTTAAAACATTGTATTGTCATCACGTCTAAGAGATTAAATTTAAATAAATTTTTTCCACTTATATGTTTGTAATTTGGAAAAATAGATTCAATATATTTGATAATTATAAATTATAATGTATAATAAGGTAAAATTAGGTTTTTACCAGAATTTTAAGTGAAATTATTTAAAATTAATTACAACGATTAAGGTTAAATTATGCTTAATAAGGGACTAAACCATAAACTATAGGCCCAAAGAGACCTATAAACTTGTACAAGAGATACATTATGGAAATATATCCACCCTATCCTCACATGTTTACAATTTAATCCATTATTTATCCATTTTCAATAAAACAAAGGTGGGTGTGGTTCCTTTCTTCTAAAAAAATTACAAGAGTGTCACTCCTCCTCCATTATAAAAGGCCTCATTTCCTTCTACTTACTCACCCCTCTAAAGACATGTATGTTAAGAAAAAATATGCCTAATACACTACCCAAAATCTCTCCCATCATACTTTAGGAATTACTTTTGGAAAAAATTAATCCAATGAACTCTTTTGGTGCAAACCAAAAGGAGTTACCTCATTAATAGGTAACATCTTTCCAAAAGTTATTTAAATTTATTTCCATTATCCACTTAGTAAATTACCCTTATTCTATGATAATATAAAATTAACAATTTAATAAATATACATGGATGACGTTATGTTAATTATTTAACCCTCACTCATAAAAACATCCATCTAATGGGTAACGAACATATTGTTTACATGTAGGCGGACTACCACCTCACTAAAGGATGATTGTTCGATTTTATTTTGCATCCTCTCATGTTGAATATTATGATTGAAACAATGATTATATATTTTATATATCATATTTACTATTTATTTAATATTTTTATATTATTTAATAATATATATCCTTATACTTTTCATTTTGTGTAAAAACAATAACTTTGTTTGTGGAAGTGCATACTACCTCCCACTCAAAGCAATTTGATTCGTTCACACTATACATGGAATTTATAAATAATGACCACATGTTAAATAAAAAAAATCTATATAATATTCATTACATAATTATCTTTATAGAAATATAATATATACCATTTTCTTTCTTATCCTATCACACAATTAAAATGTGAGTGTCTTTCGTGGATGTGTGGATTACTGCCTCCTCGACATGATGTGATTCCTTTTACATCACAATAATCCTATATATAAGTATATATGATTAAATAATATTTTATTATTGATATAATTATTATTCTATAAATATTAAATATACTTATCTTCTTTCCTAAATGGTCATTGAAAAAAGGGAACTTTACTCATCTGAACGTATGTCTTACTGTATTCAAGATTTTTACATTGGTTCATTTTTCAAAACCATATTTAATGAATAATTTTAAAATTATAATTGATGTATAAATATGATAATTATATAATTATTATTATTTGGGAGGTGTTATATAATGACCCTTTTGACCATATTTGACCTACCAAAGTCTTTTTTGACATATAAACAAAAATTGGTCAAAACACCCAACATAAACTTAATTGATTTAGTAGTTGAATACAACATGATAATAAGTGAATAAAAGATTTAATAAACATAAAAACTTTTATCAATAAAATAAATAATTAAAATAAGTTTCTTATTCATGAATATAAAGACACATGAGACAAGTTGGATACAAGGTAAGGTATTTGGTCTCAATTTCATTTCATTGTGGCGTATTATACTGGTATGCACCTACTTTCTTTTGTATTGTCTATATATTTTTTCTATGAAATTTATGTAATGAATATATTTTATTTCATCTTATCCAAATTTCTCATTGATTTTATTATTTCACTTATATCTAAATTCAAAATTTACTCATGTTTTAAAGGATTCTTGTCTTACTCTTCTTTATGTGAGGCGTACGTCGTATACACCACTTAATTATTTTGTGCAATGAATCTACTGTCCCATTTAGTACATTAACTCTGGAATCATTTTTATTCATTTTAGGAAAAAAAATCCCTCATGGGGGTTATGATTTAAATATTTCAAGTGTAATGGGACACTTTGTTATGTTTAATAATTAATTTCCTAAAAAATAATCTTAATGATTATCTTTGAAAACTCACTTCCTTTTTTGATTGTTAACTTTCTCTTGGAACAGTCACATTATTGAAATAATTGTTCATTATATATTACTTTTCATATCCATATTATCACACAATGGATATTATTATTTCATAAACTTTATATAATTTTACATATGGTGTTTTCTTTAACAGCTATTTGATTAACAATGAATTATTAATAAATCCATATCTTTTATTCAATATGGATACATCTTGATAAGGAACATAATTTATTCAATATATGATGAATGATTTAGACATTGAATACATGGGTTGGGTATTGTTTTTGGATAGTCCAATGGTTTGGGGATCGGTTAATGTAAGCCCCTTGATAAATTGATAGTCTCATGGGACAAATTAGTTGTGAAAATTGGAATAGGTAAATTGTATCTTGATGGTAATGATTTCATGTACCTAGGAAACATGGAATCCAATAATTAAAAAATTTCCCTCATTTAGTTTTATTTTTTATTCATCCATGAGATTTTAGGCCAACATATATATGGATACATTTCATTTTAATTTATTGATTAAATGGAATGTGTTTTAGTTCCTAATCTTACAATATTTATTTTCACTTATCTAGTTATTTGAATGGCATGTGTTCCTAGTTCTTACCATACCATGTTTTTTATTCACTTACTTCTTATATTTTTTATTACATGGTACGTGTATTCTGTAATTTTACATGCCATATTTATTACACTTATTGATTCTTATTGCTTCGGCTATATTGTTTCCTTACTGAGAATTGGAGATCACCCTTAGTATGTTTCTTTCCCCAGAAGTTCTATAAGCATACTATGAATGATATGCGAGGACTTACTAGATCGATTAGAGTTATTCTATAATTTATATATTTAAATAATAAAAAAATTTATGTTTTAATTAGAGCATTCACATGAAATACAAAACCTATTTATGTATCTGGTTTACTAAGACTACTAAACTCTATATCCTTTGGGATTTGATTCTTTATAATCATGTTAATTTAATTGGTATAAAACACTAGATTTGATATATTTGGGTTTGGGTTTCCACATTTTAACCAAAATATCTTTCAAAAAATGATATTTAAAAACATTAAAATCAACCTGAAATTATTAAATAAAATTATAAATCCAAAATACCACAAAAACGGGGTTCAAAAATAGAAGAAAACTTCTCCCTTTAAAATAAGGGCTTTGAAAATTTTGTGGATATTTACAATTATATATAAATGGTTTCAAAAATAAACAAAAATTTAATAAAAATATTTTCTTCCCGTAATGATATGGTTTTGTAAAAATAAATATATGTTTAGAAAAATCATATAATAAAGATTTTTGGACTTAAAAATAAAGTTATAAAATATAATTTTTCTTTACCTTATGACTTCTATTATCGAATTAAATAATTTTTTGATATCCATTCATATTTACAACTTTCATTGTTTACAAATTAAATTATAAAAAATGAATTACTAAATAGAAGACATGGGTTTCTTGTTTTTGGGGAGTGAAGAGAATGCCAACAGCATTATATAAAATTTTTAAACTAAAATTAATTTTTTGTATTTATAATTTTCCTTATATAATGAATAATAAAATCATTCCCAATACCCAAATAAAATGATACACATTGAATTATGGGATCTTTGTAGGATTTTGAGAATCCTATCCAACATTTAATATGATTAAGGATTCTTCTATGGGATAAAAATCCCCCTCATGGAGAGCTTGTAGTTCCCTATGGATTTCAGATTACAATTTTGATATGAATTTTGAACTATCATGATTGATTTTGTGCCTTTATATTGGGATAATATGTAAAATTAATCTTGTAGAATAAAAAAAATAGACTCATATAAATCGATGATATTTTTTGTGAGAGATAGGGGATATACATAGCTCTTTCCACCAGAAACCCAATAGAATCCCCTATAAGTATGATGGACCAATGAAAGTCTATAAGGGGTCCATTAAAATTATTATATAAGCTCCAATATATAAATTTTTATGTTTTTAAGGGTATTTCGTGTTGAAATTTATATATATCTTCTTTATCCTTCTTATTTTGGATATAATCATTGTAAGGGGTATTTGTATCACCCAAGGGTTTAGGTAATTGACCCTTTATTTTATTATTTTAAGTATATATAATTAGTGGGTTATGTATAAGGAGGTTTTTTGGATTTTTTGAATTATTTGGAGGCTTTTCTTGTGGTGAATGGTTTGATCATGATTAGTTCAAACTGTGCACCCCACCCAAGAAATAATTTGGCTTGTATAAAGAAAGAGAGTTGCTCCACATGGTTGGAACATGGTTTGGCCAAAAAATGTAGGTTTTTATGGAAACCCATGAAGGTTTGGATATAGGGGAAACATATTATTGGTAACTGAATTATCCTTCCATTCATGGAAACTATGCGAGGAGTTGGATTAAGGTTGTTTCATCGAAGTATTGACGAATAATATTCCGAATTGTGTGTCATAACCATGCAGCCTACAGTTTTAGATCCTCAATTTATGGATCTAAATCAAACATAGTCCTTGGATGCCTATTTATTTCTTAATATTTCATAAGCCTGAATATTTTTTCCTCCAAAGTCTTGAGAGGCAATTTAATTCAATTTGGGAGAATGTTTTTTGGGATTCAAAGCTTGTTGGAGATCTGGATTCATTGATAAGTACACATTCGTGATTTTACATCTTAGATCTGTTATCCTCCTCTTCTCAAGAACCTCATATCTAATACCCTATCAATATATCCATGTTATTTGATGGATTATTGATGAGTTCTTGATTAATCATTTTTGGATCTAGGTAAGGATATGTGGTTCATGATTCGATCTAGAGAATCATTATGTCGTTCTCTGTTTGACCACCATTGAGAGGTTGGTGGATTATATCTCAATTAAAATTGATTAAAACATGAATAATTATATTCAAATGATGTTTTCCTTGAAATTATTATGAAATTATGGAACTATTCTTAATGGAAACCTCTTCAGTGATGTCTTTGAGAAATTGTGGAAATTGGATGGTTTTTTGGAAAATCCTCATTGATGGTAATTTTAAAGGGTAATTTTAAAATTATCTTCTTGATTTGATATATGGAAAATGGTTGTTAATTTTTTTGAAGAAATAAAATTTTTTTATGTTGAATTTTTTCTAATTAATTAGTACAAACATAGTTGGTGTGTTTCGCACCCCGGCCCGGCTTACCATCGAACCGGTGGTCAGACCGGTAGGTCACATGGCCTAAAGCACCTCTCCCCATATGCCAGACGCTGCTGACTAGTAGTAAGGGTCTTGAGAGGTGATAGTGGGGAGACTATACCCTCATATCAGAGTAGCATAGCGGTATTATCAGAGTAAATAATATTCAATTGTGGAAACAGTAAACAATTGAAAGGAATAAGCAAAACACAAGTAATAACCATTTTATAAAAGGCAGAAAATGCCATTTTACAATTAATGCATGTATTGATGATGATACATTTCCGAAAGCAGTATACAATACAGCATGATTTACAAACAATACCAAAATGGAAAGATACCAAAGCCCGACAATGTTCTCATGAGCATCCCAAGCTCTTTCTTGGTCATTTTCCCCTAACTCCTCAGGTACAAACAGCACATCATACAACCAAGGTTATGCAAGAAAGGAGGTATACATGGATACCCCAGTGCAATGGCGGCCCGAGTAGAGTGTGAGATATGAATCTCAGTAGGCCGGCACCATCGGTGTCAAAACCAATCCAGATAGTGTATAATAATTAAACAGTGAGTAGGTATAGCAGGATTCAATAAGAAGAACACCATAGAATAATAACACCCATCCAGATTTCCCAAGGAAACCAGACGACAATACCAGCTTCAGATCATTGTCGGGATATCAGTCTGATCATGCAACTAAATTTACATATGTAAATATTTATAAAATATAGTGTGGGGGTAAGTATGCCTCCCACCCATTATCTAAAGGTATCAGGCACGAGGTATGAATGCCTCTCATCCCTAGTATACAATTTCAACGATGTAAGAATGCCTCTCGTTCCTAAATGATACTAGCAAGGGGTAAGAATACCTCCCTTCCATCATGTTCATTCAACCGTCAAGGGGTATAACTGCCTCCCATCCGTCAAATTCATAATAATAGAATGGGGTATAACTGCCTCCCATCCAAACACGTAAAACATCACAAGAAATCAACTAGGAAGGGGTAAGAATGCTTCCCTTCCAGACATGTACTGTCAAACTAGCATGGTGTATAACTGCATCCCATCTAACCACGTATCTTTAAATATGTGGCCTCAGCAAGCACTCACCGTTATTATCATTATATAGTATACTGCTTATGGAATTACCTTATAAGCATTCAAAGGATCATATCACAATCACAATCAGTCATACAACCCGTATCCATGTAAATGGTTATAATCATGTTCATACAAATATACCAAAGGAAAACCATCTCAAGTAGCATCATCACATCATTTATCATATTCATCAGATTTATACTTACGGAAACTCATCTAGGTTTCCATATCATTCCATTAACATAAGTCGCGCTTATTCGATTGTCCTAGGGCATGGTCTTACCACCCTAATCCATTTCATCAAAAGAGCACAATTGTCATGCTTTAACCATTTGGTACAATTCATAGGAAACAACACATCATCAATTATCACCGTAGCATAACAAGATTTTAGCATGCAAGCATAAGAAACTACTTACTACTTTTATCTTGAATAAATCACACCTCTGATCGAGGGGTTTTGTTATTAAATTGTTAGTTTAGTGACCAAGTAACCATTTTAATCGTGTCCCTTCAATTCACAATATTTTCACATAAGCATTTAATTGAAACTAAAGTAGCATAATTAACATACTAAAGTGGTACAGAAATAACTCATTAATATTCCACTTTAAATTAAAGGCAAGGAGATGGATCTTACCTCGTGTCCACTCCGGCTCTTGACACATTCTAACTAAGAGCCTTTGTTGCTCGCCCACGAGGCATATGTGATTTCACATACGACTTATGCCTTCACAGGTGAGCCACCTAAGCTTCTGCAAAGAGAAACCAACCCGAACCCACCAACGCACTAACAAAAACAAACAGGGAACCTCTAGAAAACCTAAGACACTAATTGAAAGCTACAAAAACCAAAAACTGCTAAAACCCTTACCTCAGAATCAAACTGGTGGATCGAAATCACTACAATCCACCCCGCCTTCGATGGCATATGTTGTACGCACACCAACAATGTCTTGGGGTACCTTCCGCACAACCCTGGAACAAGCGAAACAAAAAAATAAACTGAAATCATCCAAATGCTAAACCTAGGGGTGCTTGGCCGAATGAAATTAGGGCAAAGAGGAGCCCAAAAATCAGATAAGAAGGGAGGAGGAAGGAGGAAGGAGGCTTACCACGAAGATTCAAAAGAGGAATATCCAAGAATGGAGGAGGAAGGAGGTGCGGCCGAGTGAGGACTCGCGCGAGGCCGACGACTCCAAGGGGGAGGGGATTGTGTGGGTTCTGGCTGAGAGAAAGAAGAGGGAGAGTTTATCAGATTTTATGTTTTTATTTTTAATTTCATTTTAAAACATCTAAAACCTAAAAAGAAAGGTCACACACAATTTTACCCGCACAGTTTTCCAAACTATGTGAAAACTGTGCGGCCTCTTCGAGACACCCCAGGCACCCCGCACGGGCTAGTCACATGGTTTGAGGAAACCGTGAACATGCTGTACGGACTCCTCTACCTCCCTATTTTAAGCCGCATGGTTTGGGCCGCACAGTTTGGGAAACCATGCGTCAACCGTACGCCTTCTGTTGTCGCTTAAAAACCAGTTGTCTTCGGTTCCAAAGCCCAGTCTTAGATTCGACATGCTCAGAAATTGAAAATTTTCAATTTCCCCCACTTTTTAACCTCGTTCAAAACGTGGTTCATTACAGTGTGGGTTCATTTGCATTATCTGTGACCCTATAGAGGTGGTGTGTGCCATTACGGAACTTGGAATTGGTTACCTTATGAGGACTAGGTAGATCAATTGGATACCACTAATGAGTATTGAACTATCAAATGGGAATACATGTTGGGATATGTGGAGGTGTGTAAGTATGGAATGGGTATTCCAAATAGAATTGAGAATGGTTTTAATGGCTTATTTTAATTAATTTCCATAAAAAACTGTTTTGGAATTGATATAAACCGATTTAATTATTTTAAAATATTAAAAATAAATGAGATAAAAAATTTCCCTTATGGAATGTGTTGGAAATTCATTGGGTAAAACCTTCCAGGTTTATACTCACCCCCTTTTTTGGCACTATTGTGGGTTTTTATATGTCATATTTTGAGACACGGGTAAAGGAATGGTATCTACGTTCTTTAGTGATACTTCTTGATACCGTGGGAATGTCTAGACAAGTAGGATCTTAGAGAAATTTAGGATTAATGGTCAAATTTATTTGGTGTATTTAGGTATTGTTTCCTTTTGATTACTTTGGTTATGTAACTTGGTTTTTATTTGTTCTCTAATATGGTTATTGTTTGGGTTATTTTTTGAGTTGTATAATTGAACTCGTGCATCATATAAAGTTTAATGATTATATTCTTACTATTTTTATATTTATATTTGAGAGGTAAAATAATCGCCTAGATGATCCTAATGACCTTGGAATTAATTTCTAGACATTTTTTTCTTGGGGATGTCACCATAGGACTTTAACACTCATCTCCTCTTCCAAATCCAAAGGGTGGGAGGTAATTTGTTTCCAATGGTAGAAGACTTTCTCGATCCATATATGTTTTTTATATAATTAGTATCATTTTTTATCATTGGGTATTAGTTTAATTTTATCCTAGTGTTGAAAATGGTATCATTATATCTCTTGGGATAGTGTCAATGAGATAGGATTTTCAGAACCAAAAATTTATAACATAAAATGGCATAGCTAACATCTTTATGATTAACATCAAGTTATCTGGGAGTTGGGTATATAAGTGTTTAAGACACTTCTAGGTGACTTGTCACCTCATCATCATGGGTATACCTGATGAGAGTTTCATCACATTCTTTGATAGTATTAATTAGAACCAGGACTATATTTTCATTATTGAGTTAATGATGGATCGAATTGTTAAAGAGTAATGCTTCTTTAAGAGTCTTGAAAATCTTTTCAAACAGTGTGATTTTTGAAAATTATTGATTTCAGAATTTTTTAAAATGTTATAATGTTTTGTTACCAATAAACATGATCATAGAACTTATTATAATAATATTTTTAAATATCTAAGCCATTAGTTTCAAGGAGTAATCCTAAATGGAGTTTATTTTGGTTATAGAAATTGGAATAGGTTATATGCTATATTATCCAACTAGAAGAGGCTGTTGAGAAAGTGATTGCACCAAATCCATGGGTGGACCAACAGTTAGATTAAGGTATTTTCTAGGCTTTTTAGCACATGTATAGAGGGATGTAAAAGGATGAACTAAGAAATTTTGATCATTCAATTTAGCTCCAAAAGAAGAATACAACCATATTTAGGGGTGATTTATAGCTAGAATAATCAAAGTTGTGGTTCAATAGGGTGGATCAAATCATCAATTTCCTTGGGACACTTAGTGAACTAATTGTAAAGTTGGAAATGTATATACTAGTGGATCAAGAAAGTGAGGGGTGGGATTTTGACGTTTATGAAAAAAATTGACCAAGGAAAATCATGAGAGGATTTTGAAGAATTTTTCAACACAAAATTCTATCCTCCCACATTCTAAATTTCTAGAATAATGCAATTTTTCGGTTTTAAGTAAGTGAATGTCTCGGTAATAGAGTGTATGAGCAAATTTAATAATTTAGTTCTCTAAGAATCATATTTTTCTATAAGTGAATCATGGAGGCACACATTTTTTAGTTGTGGTTGAAAAGGTAAATTTGGTCAAATATTTACATCCTATGTATTACTAATTATACTAAAGTGGTCAATATAGTTTTTATGGAAGAAACATACAATTTGGGAAACACGGCCATTGGAATAATTTTTATTCAATAGGAATAAGTGGGAACTCCAATATTGGAAAGAAGCAGAGGAGACACACTTGTTCTCGGGGGGTGGTATATCTTAATATGAGGCTCTGGTATTGGTCCACTTTCCTCCTCGATTGAAGAAAAAATTTGATCTTTTCAGTGTGGTTCTCAGAAGAATATGAATAAATATTATACAAACCCACCTAGATCATGTTATAATTGAAATCAAATGGGGTATATTTAGTCTTATTATCCCCATGTTCCATGTTCGAATGTTATGGAAACATCTAATGTTTCTCATATATCGGATGTTTAAATGAGATGAGTGTAGAAAAATATCTCTTGTCAGTAGAACTGAGCGAGCCACGGTGATTCAAGCAATACCATGACCCATCAAACTATACAACCCCAAAAGGGTAATAAAGAGAAAAGTGATGTCAATATGAAATTATATGGAGCTAAGAAAGAAATCATGTATTATTAATCAGGAACTTTGATATTGATAAGTATGATTATTTTCAATTCCACCATTATGCAAGATTTTTTGATATGGTTGCATCCGAATTATTTATTTCTTCTCATTACATTGATCTGATGGGTTTATATGTTGAAATAAAGACTTTTATTTTGAAACATTAAACACTATTGGGACAATGAGATTGTCAAGCCTTGAAATGTGATTTATGTTCAATAACAATTGATGGGACTGATTTGTTATGGGATTTCTCCTTAATAGAGATGGATTTCAATGACTATATTTTGGAATTTATTGGTTGATGAAATTTGAGGATCGTATCATTTTTTATCCATGGCAGGGGATTTTTAAATCTTTTGATGATTTTAGAAATATCTTTAAACAAGATTTGTTATTTAATAAAGTAGGGTGGTTGGAACTATATCATATCAATTCTAATATCATCCCTTTTTATATTTTTATGAGATCGTGAATAAATAATTTCTAACCATAATGGAATATTTCATTGATGTTTTTTCAGAAAATTTCTGAACGTATTCGTCGAAAATATAAGTGGGGCATATGATTGATCTCCTACTATGGATTGTTATTATTTTCCTTCTTGGTTATTGGATATAACCAATATAATTAAGGAAATTATTGGATTAATAGGAAAACCGGTAAAGTAAATCGTTCATCAGGCCGAGTATTTCTATATGGACACCATATATTCTTTTTCTAAAGAAGGTGGATAATATTTATGGGATTTTGTTGATTATCATATTATTAACAAACTTATGATAAATAATTGGTGTCTAATTACATAAATTGAGGATCTGTTCGATCAATTGAGTGCAACCCAATAGTTCTAAATAATTGAATTAAGTTTGATATTTCACAAACTATAGGTTTGGATGGATGATATTCCAAATAAAACTTTCAGAAGTAGATATGACAATTATGAGTTTGTTTTTATTCCTTTTTCTCTAATGAATACACCATTTATCTTCAAGGAATTGATGAAATAGACATTTCAATGTTATTCTGACTCCTTTATGGTGGGGTTTTTTAATGATAGACTAGGGTTTTCTCAGAGAAAGAATGATCATGAGAAACAATTTTCTATAGTGTTGGGTATCTTGTGGGGGGATTTTTTGTATAACAGGTTATCAAAGTGTGATTTATGGATACCAAAGTAATGTTTAATTGACCATTTCATTTCTAGAAAAAGATTTTTTGTAGATCCTTAAAAGATCAATGTTGTAATATCTTGGAAAACACAAATGAATTTCTTTGATATTCATAGTTTAATTTTCTTAGTGAGATACTACATATGTTTTTTAAATGAATTTTCAAAATTGGATTCACCAATGACTATTTTCATGAGGAAATTCACTCATTTTAAATGAAATGATGACTTATAAAAATTATTTCTAGATATTAATGTTGGACTTATATATTTACTCATACTTATATCTCCATAGTATGAGCAGGGCTATATAGTCTATCGTGATGCATTAGTATATAGGAATTATTTTGTTCTCATGAAAAGAGATCACGTTGTTTCTTATGCCTCATGATAGTTATGATTTCATGATAATATCTACCCAACCCATTATTTTATATTGGATATTATTGTCCATGATTTGAAGACTCAGATTCATTATCTATTACTTGATAAATTTTATGTTCATGGACTATAAGATCTTAAAATACATTTTCACAAAATATTTTTTGAATATAAGGCCAAAAATATGGATAGACTACCTTCACGTGTTTGAATTCGTCTTGATGTATACACCATGTAAAGGAAACTATTTGATGGATTCATTAAGAAGAAAGTAATATAATCAGTTGGCTACAAAAGCTTCAGATCTGTGGAAAATGATGTTAGACATAGTGGACATAAACCAAGATTGTATCAAGGAAGGTCATGTTGTAGTTTTCTTTTCAGTTTTTTTGTGGTCAGGATTTGGTTTACCATGTGAAAGTGGTTTAGATATCTGATTCTGAAGGTGTGACTAAAAGGCCAAAACTCAAAGGTGTGGAGACCATTGAGGGTTAAAAAAATAGATGGGAGTTCAGTTTTGAGGCATAAGTATTGGATCATGGTACATTGGTTTTTCATTAATATATTCTTATTGTCTACCTCCATTCAAAATGGGTTGTTTATCTCTGAATTCAAAAATGTATTCAGAGATTTAAAAATAGTTTTGGTGCTTTTCTATAAAAAGTATAGTGCTCGTTTGTTTTTCAAGATGACTCACCAGTAAATAGGTTAAGGAAGAGAACAAATTACCAGTGATCATGTTAGATTCTTTACCATTTCCCATGTGAAAGTGGGACTAGATAAGCATGGATTTTGTGACAAGTTTACCAATAACGGTAAGGAAACATGATTTCAAATGAGTAATTATGGATTGGATCATGAAGTAAACTCATTTTATCCCAATTCCTGAGTCTCATAATGTAAAAAACTATGTAATGATTGAGTAATTATCTTTCCATATTTATTAACATGAATTATATAGTTATGTTAGTTATAAAATTATCTACCAATTTTTAATCAAGAAGGAAATTATTTTAATTAAACACTTTTCTAATCATGATCCATTTAAAATATTAATTTATCAATTTTATAATTTAAATTTTATAAAATTAATATCATTTTTGAAATAAAAATATCAAAATAAACTTTGGGTAAAATTTTTATACTTTTGGAAAATATTGATTTTTAAATGAATAGTGAAAAATACTACTTTTTTAAAACAATTCATTTATTTTATTAAATTATGTAATTTAAGAGTCCATATATGTTTTGAATATTTTTTTATGTAACATAATAATTATTTTTTTATTTAATCCACATAATTACTTATTAATAATCTTTATATTGGTTTTTATTATATGTTTATTTTTGTGTTTAAAGAAGGGATTTTCTGAAAAATGTTTTACAATGTATAATGTTTCACCTTTTTAATAAATTTAAATAAACCCTAAAATTTGATGTTAAAAGTTAAATCTTTATATTATATATCATTAAATATTAATCAATTTTCAAAAAATTATTATTATCATTCATATATTTAATATAGAATCATATTTTCCTAAAAAATGCACTTCTTAAAAACTCATTATCTCATCGTGCCTGTGGGATTAATATTAAATTAAAGTTTTCAACTTCTATGAAATAAATTTGGAACAACTAAATCAATATTTTTATTCATAATAATTTATAAGTACTAATATGTCCAAAATTATTTTTCAAATATGTGATTAGTTAAAACAATTAAAATTAATCACAGTGATTATGGTAAAAATGATTATTACTAAGTGACTCAAATTTAAACCTAAGGGGACAAAAGATGTAACATTCATCAATGTTAATTTTTATTTTATTTCTATCTCCACACCCCTAAATTATTCATAAACCATTTTTATATAATAAACTTAGTACCCAAGATATAATGATATTTTTTATGTTAATTTTACGACCTACAAACACACATCTATCAAATGGGTTAAGACATCATCATATGTGTGTACCGAGGACTGTCAGCTTGTGAAACGATGTCATTCATTTTCTCATTACCACCTATCATTATTCTGAATAATGATGGATTTAATATTTATATATGATATTTATAACATAATAATATCTCTAGATTCATTGTGTAATATAGACCCTTTTTAATTTTCAAATTACCGGGGATACGAGAGCATCGCGCCTGTGTACGGTGGACAAACGCTTCACAAAGTGATATGAATAATTTTTCACTAACATGTAACATGAATGACTATATGGAAAAATATAATGAAAATATATGATATAACTGACATAAATATGATATTCATGAAATAATTACAATTCTTAAAATATAATATATCATTTTCTTCTTACCATTTCACACATAGAAAAGGTGATAATGTTATTCATGGATGTGTGATCTACTACCTCCTTGAAGTGATGTGATTCTTCTTTTTTTCATTAATAAATAAAAAATTGATATATATATATATATATGTATATATAATTAAATAATAATTTATTTATGATATAATTTTCATTATAAAAAAATTATATGTTACTTACCTAGTATCCATAATTATATATAAAAAATAGAAATGTTACTCATTTGTACTTACGACCTAGAGTATCAAAGATTGTAATGTAGGTTTATTTCCCATGACCATATTTCATGAATGATTTTAAGAGTATAATTGATGTATAAATATGATATTTATGTCATGATTATTATAATTTATATGTTTAAAGAATGGCCTAATTAACCATTGTCAACCTAACAAATTTGTTTTAACATACGAACAAAATATGGAAAAAGCACCAGACTTGAACTTAATTGAATAAGTAATTGTATATAATTGTTAATATGTGAAACAAAATTTACAATAAACCTTCATAATTTCCTCAAGACATTAAATAATTAACACAAGTTTACTATTTAGGATAAAAAAGAAACACATGACAAGTCGAACACATGATAAGGGACTTCTCCTCAATTTCATTTCTTAGAGGCATATCTCGATGTTATACACCTCTATTATTATATAATGTGTATATAAATACACTTTTACATGGTTAAATAAGAATATATATATTCTAATTGTATTTAATGTTTTTTTAATTTTATTATTTCATGGGGATTTTGATTTTAATATTTCCAAATTGATTAATGACTTTTCTTCTAGAAAAATCATCTTTTAAAGTTTTCCTTCAAAATATATTTCCCTTATATGTCCATGTTTTAAAATGATTTTTTAAATAATTTATATCGAAATAAAATATATATTAATTTTATTCTTTGTCTCTTTTAATTTATTTTAATGTTTTTAAAAGAGATATTTTTATGTGTTTTAAATAGAACAATTTGAAAAACGAAAAAATAATTATCATGTTTTTAAATTACGGTGACAACAACCTTTCATGCCATAATTAATTTTATTTGATTCGTATATTCCTTTGAAATATATCATTTTTTTCTTAAATGAAAAAAACACTTTACCTTTTTTGGGTTTTTTGGTATTGAAAATGTTTTTCAGAAGAAAGATGTATTAAAAATGGTATTTCAAAAAAAATTGTATTTTAATAACTGAAAGTTATTTAAATATGAGTTTAGAATAGTTTTTTTATCAATTAATTATTTATTTCATTAATGATTTTGCAGTTGTAAATTTTATACAATGGGTGCACCCATATATAAATAAGTGATTTTGTTATTTCCGAAACGATGGTTGTACCCAGATAGCACTCCAATGTACTGGGTAATTATGATATTTGTTAGAGAATTATAATGAAAATTTTTAATTTGGTTATTCCAATTATTAAGGTTTCTATAAGGGTTATATATGTGTTCTATGAGATAATGTTTCCAGGTATCTATATGAATTTTCTATTCATTCTAATGAATTCTCATAGAAATCGTTTTTCTTTCAAAAAAAATATAAATGGTCAATTTTAAGGAATTATAGTTACCATTATGGGTAAATTGTTATGTTTTAAAGAATGGTTTTTTCATGGGTTTTAATTTTTTTCACATGTTTAATGTTTTCCTTCTTTTTTTATCCACTAATGATCTTTTTTATAATCCTGTGTTTTTTAAATGTTATTCCTAGGGTTTAAGGTTGTTTAATGGAATGAAAGAAGTCAATTTTAAAGTCATGGATACATTCCATGAAAATAAATAATTATTTATTTTTCAAATTATTATATTATTGGAAAAATGTATAACAATTGGAACTATACACTTTTAAATTCAATGGTTTTCTTATGTATGAGTTATGAACTAATTCTCTAAAACTATAAACCTAAAATGTTACTCAAAGTGATAGAAATTATTCTCTTGACTAAAACTCAATATTATCTAATGTTTATTTCCATTTCCTTATAGTTGGTATCAATGGTAGGTTTAGATAACTTTCAAGGTTAGGGTAATATTAATAGTATTCCTAAAAATAAATTTTTCTTATGGTCAAGTTAAAATTTTATAGCATTTGAATATTACTATGTTACTTCTTCTAAACTATGTCTATTCAGAATAGTTTTACACAGTGGAAAGAGAGAATTAATAGTGGGAAGGAACTAAGAGGAAGATACCATTAAAAATCAGTATCCTGAGATGGTTAGAATCATAACACAAATGTTTGTTGTTTTAATGGATAAGTTGAAAATGACTATAAATATAGGTGGTATCCATGCTAGAGAATAACCCAATCTACCACGAAGGAACATATCTGTTTTATGGAATATCAGGAGGTAACATCCCTCATCTTTTAGTGGATCTTCTGACCCTATGATATCCAAATTATGGATCAATTCACAAGAAATTATATTTGATGTCACTGGGTGTTCAGAACATCAAAAAGAGACCATTACCATTTATCATTTTGAAGGTGAAGTCGATCGATGGAGTCCAATGGTTAAGAATATGAGAGATAAATATTATATTGATTTCATGGAATGGAAAACATTCAAGGAACCTCTACTTAAGAAATGTTTATATATGTTCATTCGAATATGGGTGAAAATACAATTACTATAAAAGAGGGGAAAATATGATGATTTTATAGCTGCATATGAAGAAAATTACACATGATTGGCCTGGTAAGTTTCGGGTTTCTTTCAGGATACTAATAGGAAAATTAATATGTTTTACTTAGGATTAAAACCAATTCTACGAAAATATTTTTCCACATGAGAATTTATTATCATTGAAATTCTCATTGATAATGTTTTTTATTTTGTAAAAATGATGGGATGGAGTTTTCTGACTCTTATGTGCCTTATGATGAGTAAAGTGATAAGTCGTTAAAATAGTGGGTAATGGGGAAACATAAATCAAAAAAATATGTTGGAAAGAAAATAATGTTTCAATACTGTAGTAAGTGTGGTAGAAAACACGCTATATAATTTCATTATGAATTCAAGGTAGTCCTACTGATGTATAAATTTTTCCAAATGGCACACAAATGTCAGGAAAAGAATCCTAAAGAATTAATGAATGGGGTAACATATATCCAAGAAACTATAATATTTTTATATTTAATGATTTGGTCCATTATGTTAATATATGTCCAAAGTGAGTCACATAAGATAGAAATATTCATAATTGGAAATATAAATGGGTAACAATGTATTTTGATACTACTATAGTTGATGTTGGTCCATTGAATGATATGGTAAAAGGTATTTAACTTTTTTATTCATTTTACACCAATACACTTTTTGACCCCATATCTTCACATTATTTAGTTACTAGGAAATTTTCAATTAAACTGGGAATATCATAAAATTAATGTATGATAAAACCTATGGTGAAAATTCCTAGTGTAATAATTATAGTAAGCAAGATTTAATAAAATATTTTTATTGTTATCATTGGGATGGTCTTTCCAGAAAATCTGGTTGAACTAGCAACACTAGAGTTTAATATCATTTTTGGTATGTATTAGATTCTAGTTTATCATGATAAGATAGATTGTGTTGCTAAGAAATTAGTGTTAAATTATTTCACGCCTTTGATATCTTATGAAGAAAGTTATAAATTTATTATAGGTGAACGTGAATGTTACCAAGTTCATATTGTTGAAAATAAATAAAACATTAAATTTTGTGACATTCCAGTATTATATGAATACCTGAATGTTTTTTGGATGATTTTCCTTGTATTTTTTATGATCAAGATGTTGAGTTTACTGGTAAATTGTTATTTGATGCTAAGCCTATTTCTAAACCCACTTTCAAATTGATCAAGTTGAAATTTTTTAATTGTAAAGTAAACTTCTTGACTTATTTGATAAAGGTATCATTTGACCAATAAAATAATAATAAGGTTTTCCAATCCTATTTCATAAAAATAATTATGGCTCAATTAGTATTTTCATTGAATATAGATTCTTGAATAATATCATTGTTAAGAATAAGTATCATTTTCTTCATATCAATTATTTTTCTATCACCTCCTAGGAGCACAATATTTTTTATGGTTTACATGAGATCAGGGTACCAACATTTGTGTATGAAAGAATAATATAATCTAAATACATTATTTCAGACAATATATGTGCACTATAATTTTTTTGTTAAGAAATTTAGGTTATCTAATTCACATAATTTACTTATAGACCTTACAAATATAAGTTTGCATGAGTTCTTGGAAAAGTTTTTTATTATGTTTAGTGATGACATTTTGGAATATTCTAAATATCAAGAAGAACATGAATAGAGACTAAGGGTTGTTTTAAAACATTAAAAACTTGATGAAAAATTTTGAAAATGTGAATTTTTGTTAAAAGAAATTTCTTTCATTAGATATATTATTTATAAAAATGGAATAAATGTGTTCCCTTCAAAAACAAAAATATTTAGATAATGGCCAACACCCACAAATATCATAGAGATTCATATTTTGTTTTTGGATTAATGGTTTACTACCGATGATTTTTTGAAACTATTGCTCAGTTGTTTGTCCCATAGACTATGTTAACTTGAAAATGAGCTAATTTCATCTAAAAAGAAGAATGTGGTTATTTTTTCGGGATCTTAAATGAAGATTGGTGAATGATCTAGTTTTGGCTTTACCTTACAAAAAAGGTGATTTCATTATCTATTTTGATTCTTCATTGAAAGTAATTGTTTATTTCATAAGGAATATTGATTTGGTAATTTCTTATTATTCACATTAGTTGAAACCTTTTGAGAAAAATTACCCTAAATATAATTTGAAATTAGCTACAGTATTTTTGATTTTATAAGTTTCAGGCATCATTTGTATAGAGTAAAGTGTGAAATATATATTCATCACAAACATTTGAATTACATATACACTTTGAAAGAATTGAACATGAGGCATATAATTTGGCTAGAACTAATCAAGGATTATTATTCATTAACATTTTACAATATCAAACAATGTGGTAGATGATTTAACACAAAAAAGTAATGATACATTATCCATGTTACCTTTTCAAGTTCTCCCACTGGTAAATGATTTGATTAAATTTGTCTGAGAAGTTATAGATGTTGATATATCCTCTGTTTTGTTTTAGGTTTTAGTTCTATCAAAAAAATTTGAAATAATTAATTAAGCTCAAAAAGACGATCAATCTTTGTAAGAAAAGGTAGAACCCATTAAGAATGGTAATTTAAGAGAATTGAATATTGATGAATATGGATTTTTATATTTGGAAAAATAATTTTTGTGACTTGAAATTCCCAATTGAGGAAATAGTTTTAGGCAGAAGCACATAATTCCCTATTTTTGTTCATCTAAGTACCACTATAATGAATAGAGACCTTTTGGGGTATTTCTGGTGGGATGTAATGAAAAGAGATATTGTTGAATTTCCCGTGATTTTTTTAACATGTCAGCACGTTAAAGAAGAAAAATAATTACTATGGGGGATTCTACAACCATTTTATGTTTTGGAGTGTAAATGAGAGAACATGTCAATGAATTTTACAGGGGGGTTTCCAAGGACATCCAGAGGTAAAAATAATATTAGAGTTTCTGTTGATATATTAACTAAATAATCACATTTCATTCCCATTCAAGATACAATGTATTTAGATCATATTTCTTCACAGTATATAACATATTTTTCTAGGTTAAATGGAGTTGATATATATATTTTATAAGACTATGATCCCATGGTATCATCTAGTTTTTCAAAAAGACTTCAAAAGTCAAGAGTTACTCAATTAAATTTTAGTACCTCTTACCATCCTCAATTTAATGGATAGTATGAGTGGAATATTCAAACCACAGAAGATATGATTTATTCTTATTCAGTATATTACCATGGAATTTGGGATCAATATAATTATTTGGATGAGTTTTCTTATAATAATAGTTTTCATTTCAGTATAAAGATGGAAGTATTTTAACAATTATATAGAAAGCGGAATCAAACACCATATTTTTGGGAGGAATTTGGAGAAAGAAAGATGATGTGACTAGAGTTGTTAGTGTAAATCGATGAGAAGGTGTAACTGATTCATCAACACATGAGGATATCTCAATATATTCAAAAAAAATATACAGATAACCAGAGGAATGATATTTCTTTCAAGGTTGGTGATCATGTTCTTCTCAAAGATTCTCTAAAGAAAAGTTTGATTCGTTTTCGGTCAAAGGTGAAGGTAAGTAAAATTTTCATCAGACCACATGAAATCCTAGATAAATTTGTGTCATTTTCTAAACTATTGGTCATACCTATGAGTTGATCATAGGTATACAATGTATTCCATGATTCAATGTTAATGAAATATATGCCAGATTGATATCATATTTTATACCCAGAAGTAGTTTAGTTGAAAGAGAATATTTCTTATAAGGAACATCATGTTTAGGTTATAGAATCTAGATAAAGAGTTTTTGGGAATAATATGATTAATCTGGTAAATATTTTTGGGAAAATTTATGTGGTTTAAGAGGCAATTTGGGAATCTAGAAATACTATGAGAGAAAACAATCTCGAATTATTTAATATGTGAATAAAATTATGAGGAAGTAATTTAAAAAATGAAATAATTATGTAAAAATCATGTTAATGATACAATTAATCATTTTTTGTATTTATTAATTTGAATTATATGGTTACTTTAGTTATAAAATGTTCAAGTAATTTTTAATCAAAAAAACATTATTTTAATTAAAATCTTTTATTATAAGGTTTTATTTAAAAGATAAATTTACAAATATTTGAATTTTAATTTGATAAAATTAATTTCATTTTTTTAAATCATAATATCAAAATTTACTTTTAGTTAAATGTTGGTATTTTTTAAAAAATATTGATGTTTTGTGAATAGTGAAAAATAGTGATTTTTGTAAAAAAACCCATTTCTCTTAATAAATAAAGTAATTTAAGAGTCCAAATTTGTCTTACATTTTTTTTAAATTAACCTAATTATTATTTAGTTTTATTAATCCACTTAATTACTTTTTAATCTACTTTACATTGGTTTTTAACATTATTTTTTTCAGGTTTAAAGACATGTTATTTTAAAAACTATTAAAAAATGCATAATGTTTTACCTTTATAATTATTTTAAACAATACCTAATGGTAAATGTTTTAAGTGAAACTTATAAAATATATATTATTAAATATTAATTCTTTTCATACAATATTATTATCAGTTATAGAGTTCATATAAAAACATCTTTTCCTAAAAAATATTCTTCTGAAAAAACTGTTGTCTCGCCGCTTCTAAGGGATTAATATTAAAATAAATTTTTCTACTAATGTGGAATAAATTTGGGAAAATGGATTCTATATTTTAAATCAGAATGGTTTATAATTTATAAAATTTTCAAATTATTTTTTACCAAAATTATTTGTGAAAATAATAAGAATTAATCCCAGTGATCAAGGTAAAAATGAGAATTACCAAGTGACTAAAATTTAAAAAAAGGGACAAATGACATATGAATTTCTCAAGGAAACAATTAATGGAAATTTTTCTACCTTATAACTTAAATTATCTAGTTTCTTGTGTTTTTGGATCCACATGAAATTTAAAAATTGTGGATATAAATCCTTCTTTTGAAAATTGACATGTTTTCCACTCATTGAACTTATAAAAGGCCTCATAATCTCCTCCTCCCTTCCCAAGTATCAAGCCCTTTGGATTAGAAAATAACTAAAAAACTAAAATTACACATTCCTCTTATCATCTAATAATCCTTAATTTGGGAAAATTTCTAACCAAGTAAGTCCTTTTGTGGAAACGACATGGAGTTACTCGAAAAAGAGGTAATGTTCATCAACAGTCGTTTTTGTTTTATTTATTCCTCCACCCTGTACAATTATTATTATAACATTATTATATAATAACCTCATTATAATAAATATAATAAGTTATTTTATGTGAATTTTATGACCTACACACACACTTCCTCAAATAAGGTTATGAAATCATCATTCTTGTGTATGTAGGGCTACCGCCTCATAAAATAATATCATTCATTTTTTCATTACCGTATATCATAGTCATGAATAATGATTTAAATAATATATATATATTATATTTATAACACAATTATACCTACTTATTCATTATATAATATAATAACATTCTACTTTTCATACTATAGAAATAAGATAATGTCGCTCTTGTGTACACTGGAATACCGCCTCGTTGAGTGATTGGAATTATTTTCCACTAACATGAAACACTAAAGGTAATAAGGGTAACTATAATCAATATATATTATATAAATAAAATCATTATGATATTAATGACATAAATTTCTGTTTGTAGTCATAATATATTATTCTCTTCTTACCATTTCACACATGGGAAAATTGATAACATCGTTCGTGGATGTGTGGACTACTACCTGCATGAAGGGATGTAAATATTATTTTATTCATCTCCAAATAATATTAATTATATATATAAGTATATATAATTAAATAATATAGTATTTATAATATAATTATTATTCTGTAATTATAAATTCCACTTACCTTTCTTCTATAATAATCTTTGATAAATGGGAACGTAACTCATGTATATAAACGGCCTACCATCTCAATTATTATAATGTTGGTTAATTTTTTATAACCATATTTAATGATTGATTTTAATAAATTAATCATAAATATTATAATTATTTCATGATTAATATTATTTTTATTTTAAAAAATGGAAACTTTGACGGTATTCAACCTAAAGCACTCATTTTGACACACAAACAAAATATAGTGAAAAAACCCAACTTAAACCAAACTGATTAAGTAATTGAATATAACTTGTTAATAGGTGAAATAAAATTAATAATAAAGTTTAAAAATTTCTCAATAAATTAAATAATTAATATAATTTTATAATTCAAGAATATAAATACACACATGGAAAGTAAAATTCAAAGGTACGGGACTTCATCTCAATTTACATTTGTTGAGGAATATCTTGTTGTTATAAAGCTTTAATATTTTATGAGGTGTATATATAGACCCTTTGACATGTTTAATTCTGAATTTATCTACTATCATGTAATTTGATGTTTTTTATGTCATTCTATCATGGGGATTGTTATTTAAATATTTTCAAAGTGATAAGGGGCTTTTCTTCTAAACAAATCTTATTTAAATATTTTCCGTCAAACACCCTTTCTCTTTTATTCCCATGTTTTAAAATAAATTTTGAAAGCTTTATATGGACATAAAATATATATAAGTTTCATTTTATGACTCTTTTACTTTAAAGTGGTATTTTGAATGAAATTTTTATTTGAATATCTTAAAGTGATTTACATATAAGTTTCAACGAGTTTTTTTTAAATGATGAAATATTTTATTCCTAATGTGGTAATTGGACATTATATTTGATTACTAGACCCAGATAGCATCGAGTGATCCCGTTATATCATAAATGGACAATGCACCTAGATAGCTCTTAAATTCATTAGGTAGTGATTATATTATCTGGATATTTATATTTTAATTTGGTCATAAGGTTATTTCAATTTGCAAGGCTTTTTTAATTATTTTATGATATGATGTCCCAAGGTAAAAACATTAATTTTCTATTCATTCTAATTATTTTTCAAAGAAATATTTTTTTTCAAAAGGTATTATCCTTTTAAATGAATGATATTTCCAGTTATTGGTAAAATTTTATTTTTCAAGAATGTTTTTAGGGGTTTTAATGTATTTAATTTGACTAATGGTTTCCTTAATTTTATATCCCCTACTGAGATTTTTTCTCACCCTAAGTTTTTAAAGTATTTTTCATAGGGTTTAAGGTTTGTTAAGGTAAAATAATAAATCAATTTTAATGTCCTAGATATTTTCCAAAAAATCATCTTTTATTTTTAAACATTTTATATTATGCATAAAATTGATACTAATCAAAAGATTCAACTTTGTAATTCTAGGTTTTTTATGCATGTGTTATGAAACAAATCTCTTAAACTCTAAACCTAGAAATATCCTTAACGATAAAGAATTTAATTTCTTTTCTAAAACCCGTGATTACATAATTTTTTAGTTTAAGGCCTTATACATATGGTAGTGGACATGAAAAAATATATATCTGAGAAATTATATACATATCAAAGTCAATGGTTTATTTCATCTTGGTTTAGTTATAATCTATCTTTTAAAATCTCTCCAATGATTGGGCACCATCATTTTTGTAAGTAGGTCAATTTTTTTCCTCAGTAACAAAATATCTTTCTAGATACTTGAATGATTTGGTATGGTGGAATATCAGTTTTATTTTCCACCAAGGTTCGGTTTAGTTAATAATTTATTTCAATTAACTCGATTCTATTAGTAAAAACTAGAAACCGATGATGTAGTTTGGTGAGATGATGTTGACCAAAAGTCTGATGCAACATTGACTCATGTTCCCATATGAATTGTGGAAAACTAATCAAAATTCTAGAATGGGAAAAGAATCAGTATAGTGTAGGTTTTCAAGAAACATGTACAGATTTAGGTATAAACATGGGATCATGAAAAGTAAATGTTGGAAAAGTGGCCCAAACACTTCCAGGAAAACCCCAGTTTTCTACTTTTCCAATGTTTGAAAGATCTATGGTGGGGAAAATATATAATCCTCTATTTTGTGTACTTAAAACAATATTTATGTAATTTATGTATATATAACAATATGGTTATGTTTTGAGAGGTTCATAGGAGATGTAGCATGATTTGGAGGATTTTTTAGAGGTTCACGGTTTGATTATTGTTAATAAAAATCATGAACCCCATCTAAGAAATTTTGTGTCTTGTGGCAGGAGGAACAGTATCTCTGTATGGTTGAACATGATTTTTAGAAACCATGATGATGTCTAAGGGAGACAATGAATGTCTACATAGAGATAATAATAATGTTTGGTTCATGGTGTTTCTAACTATATGATCCATCCATGCATGGGGTTCACTTAAGGAAGTAGCACCGCACAGTTGGTGCATGGTCTACCAAAATGGGGAGCCAAACCATGTGGTGTATAGTTATAGATAAAAAATGAGTATCTATCTTAGATTTAGTCTTGAGACCCCTTTTTATTTTTTCATATTTCATAATTTCGATTTCATGTTCCTCCCAAGGCATGGTGGAAATTCTATTTGATTTGAGAGAAATTTTTAAGTGATTAAAAACTCATTGGAGATCTATATTCCTCGACAAGTATTTTTTCATAGTATCTATTCTTATATATCTTATCCTCCTCTTCATAGGATCCATAGATCTAATCTATTTTGGGTATATACATGTTATTTTTGGGATTCATGATGATATATTTGTTAATCCTTATTGGATCTTGGAAAGGAAACATGGTTCATGATCGTATCTTGAGAATAATTTTCTGTTCTTCATTTCACCAACCATTATGAGGTAGGTGGATCCTCTATTGACTCTACTTGATTATAACTTTAATTCTTTACTTGAAATGGTATTTTTCATGAAATTAATGTGAAATTATCGCATGATTCTAGTTGAAACCCATCTTAGTGATGGAATTGATAAATTATGGAAATTGGATGGTATTTTGAAAAATCTTGTTTGATGGTAATTTTATGAGGGTTATTTTAAAATTATGGAATTCATTTGATACATGAAAAATGGTTGTTGAAATTTTTTGAATAATCAATGGTTTTATGTGAAATTTTGTGGCCCGTATTTTGGCATACATGGTCAGTGTGGGTTCATTTTCCTTATACATGATCATGTGGAAGGGGAGTACTAAATTGGGTCAACAAGTATTGGTTACCTTATAGTGAATTAACTGATATATTAGGGATTCCTCGTGAGTATGGAACTGTCAACTGGTAATGCATGTGTAGATGTGTAGATGTGTGGAATTAGGGAATGGGAATAACAAATGTAATTGATAAAGTTTCAAATGGATTATTTTTAATTCTTTCCATAGAAAACTATTTTGGATTTTATATACATTGATTTAACTATTTAATATTGTTATATATAAATGTGATAGCCAGTTTTTTCTTAGTGGAAAGATTTTTTAATTCATTGGGTAAAACCTACTGAGTTTAGACTCACCCCATGCTTGGGCACTATTGTGAATTCTCATATGTCATCTATCAAGACACAATTAAAGGTATGGTATCTCAGTTATTTAGTGATGATTCTGGATATTGTGGTAATTTCATTTTTGATTTGGATCTTGGATCAGTTTATGGAGTTTTGGTTGGATGTCTGGTATATTTTGGGCTTGTTTTCTTTTTATTCCTTTGGTTATATAAATTGGTTTCTACTTTTTCTAAAACATGGTTGTTTATATTGTTATGTTTTGAGTTCTATTATTATAATCATTCATCATATAGAGGTTATTGATTAAATTTTGGTACTTTGGATGTTTATCTATAAAATGGAAATTCGTCCCTTAAATGTTCTTGAGTTCCAATGAATTTATTTCTAGAATTTGGTGTCTTGTGCATTTCACCAAAGGCCAGTAACTCTCATTGCCTCTTCCCAAGCGAATAGGTGAGGGGCGGAATGTTATAGTATTTCTTTGAAATTTTATATCTCATACTTAATGAGGATCTATAAATATTTTTTCATGATAAATAAAAGGAACAATATTAGTACAATTTTTCTAAAGGTAAGGCTAAAAACATTCTCCCTTTAATTATTGGTTTGCATTAAATTTGGTTGGTGATTCCTCAAAAGTTTATAAATATTTTATTTTTGGTTTTTATTTTAATATATCTAGATAAATAAATAATCAATAATTGATATAAAATGAGTTTCATATTATCCAATATGGTGTAGTTCTTTATAACAAATTATATGGTTTATTATGTGATTCATTTATGTTCAAGAATATACACATTGGTAGTCGAGAATAATTGAGCAAGAATGTAACTGTGAATGTTTAAAATTGAGTGAGAAGATTAGGGAATATTATTTATATTTTAGAGGTTGAACATCATACAATAGTTGTATTTTAGGTTAACTTGTAAAATTATTTAATTTGTGAGTAATTTTCTAGATTCTTTGAGAAACCCCATATGGAAAGTTCAAGTGTGGGATAGACTATGATAAACCCAGTGTAGCTCGATATGATAGGGATAGATTACCTAAAAATGATAAGGTGTTATATCCACTTTTTTGTGATCATTTCACCTAGATGCATTTGTTTTAGAAGGTGTGCCCAATGTATTAAATAAAATTGTATGACAACCCTTATCTTTATTACATATTAATTCACGATTTATAATATAAAAATTCAAATAATTAAACTCATAATATCTATTAGTCTAGTATATTAAAGAATTAGATATATAACATAACAACTTAAAAAAGGTAATATATCATATTTATTGAAAACATCCGTAACCTAATCATATTATTACATTTGTACATAACACTGCATGGGATAATTTAAAAACATACATACAAAAGGGGTGATCTATAAAGCCCGGTAAGGGAATAAAAATGGAATAACATGAATAAATTAGTCCATGTTATAAAATAGTAATATCAATGATACATAAAAGGAATGAGAATCATAAGCATGAACAATAAGGTGTGATATAGAACAATAACATAAGGAAACATGGAAAAGTGGAAAAAAACATAAAACAATGCATCATAAACATAGGTCAAGGATAACAACCTATACATTATAATTAAAGACATACCATGATGGATTAGTTTCACTCCATAATCCCTTGCATGATGTATCATGAGGCTAAAGCATTATCTAATTAATTGGAGCACAATATAATTTCGGCATCACCCGTGACTTTCATTTCATTCTCATACATATGTGTACAACATAGATCATACAACATGGAATCATGTATTACCACATTTAATTCCATGATCATGTAGTGTATGATAAATACATGTAATTATCAAATCAAATATTTTCAAATTCATAAAGGGAAACGCCCTTTATATGAAATATGGCATGGGTATTCACTATACATTTGTTTGGAAAGAAAAAATCACTGTTAAATTTCATAAAGATAACATAATTAAATAAAAATTCATAAAATGTTTTGATGAGATATAAAGGGTTATATCATCATTTTTTAAAAAAAATAAACAGTAATAGGGACGTATAAAAAATATCCCAACATTACAGATTAGAAATAGAAGGCATAAGATAATGAAAAAACTACAAAAAAAGGAAATGATCTATTACCTAGAGAGCGTGACTCCAAATTCCTAGAATAATATTATTATACTAGTTGGGGAACCTAGGGAGGACTATAGATAGAGGAAGTAATATTAAGGGTCTGATACATAAATTTTTAGTAATGATAAATGGGATATTGATGGAATTTATGTATAAAATGAGTGGGGATTTCTTTAATATTTCCTAAAATTAGCTTCTGGACTCTGTATAATAAAATAACCAAAACCACAAACAATCTGTTGTTTTTATCCATTGTTTTCTAATAAATAGGGTTGGTTTTAATTATTTTCTTAGTCCAATGGTATAAGTTAATAAAATTATATCATTGTTGATCTATAAATGAGTCATAATCTAAAAGAAATGATTTTAAAACTGTAACAAATATTAATGGATTTGGATATTCATAATGGCATTATACAATTAATAAAATAAACATAAAATAAAATTATTTTAAATTTAAAACATATATTTGGTTATGGATTCCATTTATATTATTTAATGAATCAATTTTGTATCATTATGATGTCATAATACACATTCTATATTTATAAAGTGTTTAATTTTTTACCCAAAAATTCAACTACCATCGAAATTAATAAAAAATTAATTATAGAATATTTTCAATGTTCAGATTCCAAAAATAATATTAATTTTATCAAAATAATTTTATAAACTTTTTATCTTTCACTTTTAAAAAAATAAAAAATATTTATTTCAAAAACTGTTTTTTAACAATAAGAGTTTTAGAACCCTTATAATATTACATTGGACTTCATAAAAATAAAATAATAATTTAAATTTAATAAAAATTATTTATTAATAATATTTAATAAAAGTTTATCTATTTTAGATAACAATTAATTCATTAAAAGGATCATCTAAATTAATTTTTAATAATAAAAACATTATTTGTGATATATTGTATAATAATCAAAATCATTTATTGAGTAAAAGTAAATAAAAACAATATTTTATTAAAATTAATATACATATTAATATTGATAGGGTGTTGAGACATACCCCTTTAATACACCATAACACACTATAAGGGTAATGTGTGTAATGGTGAGACTTTCGTGGGATGGTTGGGAATATATGTTTTGGGTCGGGATCATGATGATCTTGAACTTCACTCATAAATGGATTATCTCATGCTTAAGTTGTTGGATCTCAGCTCGCACTTGGTTGAGGGTAAAATAAAGTACTAATATCTCCCTAGGAATATATGATAATTGAGATTCATATGTAATAATCATAAATGTTGAGTTTATCCCTTCCATTGTGTGTTTTAATTGGATTTATTAAAACCTTATGTTTATACTAATCATGTCATCATTATTCAGCAGCTATATTATCAATGGTAATAATGTCTAATGGACTTTTAAATATGATAAGATATTATAAAATTAAATAATTGCATCTGTTTTCTATAACCACATTACATAATAATACATTTAATTGATCCACAAAGGGAATTTTATTTAAAACAGTTCTGGTTGTTACAGTCTCTCCCCCTTCAGAAATTTATCACTTGAAATTTTATTTTTCCACACTAAAACAGGCAAGGTTAGTTAGGTTTCATAACTTCCTCTAGTTCCCACATCGTGTCTCCAAACATGTGGTTTCTCCATATCACTTTGACCAAGTGCATTGCCTTATTTTTTAGAAGTTTTTCTCTATGATCTAAGATATTCACCGGTTGCTCCTCATATGAGAGATAATTATCTAATGGTTCCACCTTTGGTTTGAGTACATGTGAGGGGTCAGGTATGTTCTTCCTCAAGATTGATATATGGAAAACATCTTATACTTGATATGGACTAGGTGGGATTTCTAGTCGATAGGCCACCACTTTGAGGAGATCAAGGGTCTCAAAGGTACTAAGGATCTCCTACTAAGTTTTCACTTATTCAAAAATATCAAGACTTTATTACATAGAGATGTGAGAATAAATACCTTGTATAAAATCTCAAAATCTAGGTATCGTTGATGATTATCATCATCACAATTTTTTCAACTCTGAGTATCCTTCATTTGTTTTTTTATGGTCTTTACCTTTTCCATAATTTCCTCAATCATTTCAGGACCTCACAATTTTCATTCCCCAACTTCATCCAAGCATGTAGGTTTTATGTGCCTCTTCTCATAAAGGGATTCATAAGGAGAAATTTGTAATATTTGTGGAAACCATTATGGTATGATAACTTGATCAAATTAATAAATTTATCCCATGATCCTTTTATGTCAATTGAGTATGATCTCAACATATTCAAAAGTTTCTGGATAGTCCTATCTGATTGGCCATCAGTTCGGGGTTGATAAGTAACGTTGATGTTCAACAAAGTATTTAGAGGATTTTGCAGACACTTCTAGAAGTCATAGGTTACTATTGGATCTCGATCAGATATAATTAGTAGTGGTGTTCCATGTATCCTCACCACTTCTCTAATTTATATCCATGAAATATGATCAAGTTATAAGTCCTCTTGAATCACAATAAAGTGAGCACCATTTTTAAGACTATCCACTACAACCCATATAGCATTAATTCTTATTGATTTATTCATAAGACAAGGGATCAAGTCCATGGTGATTTATACCCAATTCCATTTATGTGTGGTTAATGTTTACATCATCCCCTTATATTTTTTTCCTTTACACATTCACTTAATTATATATAAGACATATTGATGTATATTCCATGATCTCCTTCTTCATATTGTCCCAAGAGTAATACTTTCAGAGATCATGGTACATATTTATGCTTCATAAATACGAGTAGAAATTATAACTATGTGCATCATCTATAATCTCTTTCTTTAACTCATGATTTATGATGTTCATTCCTTTGTGATTATCATGTCCTTCCTTTTCAAATCTTTGAATATTGGATCCCTATCATTTATCATCAATGATAAAATTGTTTGATCATTTCTTCTAAGAGCATATTCCACTTTATTTTCTATCCCAGGATGCTACTAGATTGATAATTCATAGTAATTGGTCAAATCTAACCATCTTCATTGGAACAAATTCGTCTCTTTATGTGGCAATATAAACTTGATGCTTTTGTGAACCGAATCTTTATTACATATTAATTCTTAATTTATCATAGAAAACGAATATAATAAAACCTGTAAGATTCATAATACTAATGTATTTGGGAATTATATATATTAAAAAACACTTTAAAGTAGGTAATACATCATCTTTACTGAGAACATCCTTAACATTATTATCTTATTCCTTTTTACTTAACACTACATGGGATAACCTACGGACATACATAAGATAGGGGAGAGTAATAAATCCAAATAATTGAATAAACATTGAATAACATGGAGAAAGTAGTACATGTTAAAAAATAGGAATATAAATTATACCTAAAATGGGTGAGAATCATAAATATGAAAAATGAGGCATGATATAACATGATAACCTAAAGGCGACATGGAAAATGTGGCAACAACATGATACACTGCATCATACACATAGGTCAAGGATAACTACTAAGAAATAATAATGAGAAAAGTCCAATGATTAATTAATTTCACTCCCTAATACCTTAAATTACTTCTCATGTGACAAAAAAATATCTCAATGCATTTTAGCGCTATATAAATTTGGGTGAATCTGTCATATTCATTTCAACGTCATGCTTATGTGTGCCTCATAGATCATATAACAGGCAATCATTTATCATCATATTTTATCCCAAGATCAGGTAGTATGGAATAAATTCATGTAATTCTTGAATAAAATAATTCTAATTTCATAAAGGTGAAAACCCTTTATAGAAAAATGGCCGCAGGTATTCACTGTACCTTTTTTTGACCTAGAAAATCGCGGTTAAATTTCGACAGCATAACGGTGTTACAAAAAAATTCAAAGAATGGTTTCATGAGAGAGAAAAAAGTCTCTCAACATTTTTAAATCAAATGGAAAATAATATGGACATGAAAAAACATATCTCCACATTAATAATTTGAAATAAAAGGCATAAGATACTGAATAAACTTGAATAAAGAAGAGAAAGAATAGATCTTGAACCTTGAGAGTGTAACTCCAAATACTGGTAAAGAGCTTCTTGAGAGCTTGGGGGAATATTGAGAGAAATATAGATAGGGTGGTTCAGAATAAGGATGTGATACAAGGATTTGGAGGTATGATAAATGAGATCATAGGTGATTATATATAAGAAAAATAATGGGGAATTCGTTGTTATTTCTCAAACGTAAGTTTTGTACTTTATATAATAAAATAACAAAAACCACAAACCTACCCATGGTTTTTACCTTGGTTTCTAAAAAATAGGGTTAGTTTTAATTATTTTATATGTAAAAGGGCCTAAATTAATAAAATAATACCCATGATAATGTAAAAATAAGTCATACTCATAAAAAATGATTTTAAAACATGAAAATATATTAATGGTTTTGGAGGAATTTTTATCTATTTAAAAAATTTATTAAATAAACATAATATCACGTAATATTCAATTAAAGATATATATATTTGTTCTTTGATAACAATTATATTTTTTATTTCACCACTTTTGGTTCATTATGATGTCATAATACATATCGTATATTTATACGAGAATTAATTTTTTAAGTGAAAATTCGATTGTCTTAGAAAATTATAAAAAATTCACTGTTGGATAATTTAGATATTTTGATTCCAAAAATAATATTTATTTTATCAGAATAATTTCATAAATATGTTAATTATAACTTTTAACATATTTATTGTTATTTACTTAGAGATGCTCTGTTTTTTGTCAATAACAAATTACAAACCCTTATAAAAATTACATTTAACTTATTAAAAATAATATGATAATTTATATTTAATAAAAATTATTTATTAATATTATTTTAATATGATATAATATTTTTTAAAAAAACAAGTAATTAATTAAATTAAACATCTTAATTGAAGTTGAATATTAAAAATAAAGTTTTTGATTTATTGTATAAAAATAAAAATCATTTGTAAAGTAGAAGAAAATATAACAATTATTATATTTAAAATAATATAAATATTAACTCTATTAGGGTCTGGATAAATATCCCATTAATACACCATAAAATTCCCTAAGGGTAAGGTGTGCGATGGTGGGACCATCATTAGGTGGTTTTGCAAACATTGTTTCGTTCGTGGTCTCGATATGCTTCAACTTCTCTTGTAAATGGTTTCAATCCTGCTTAAGTTGCTGGATCTTGACATGGGGTTAGTCTAGGTAAAATCTAAGTGATGATATCTCCCTTAGAAGCTCTAACAAATGGGCTTCAGAGGGTATGATCCTACTCGCATGTTTCATAACTTCCTTTGTCTGTGTCCATTTTATTTGTAAAAACTATATATTTATACTAATCATGTTATCAATGATCAATGGTTATATTATCAATGTTAATGTTTTTTAACAGTCATTTAAATATGATAAAATATAATAAAACTAAAATGGTGTATGTTTTTTCTAATACCATATTACATAATAAGACATTTAATTCAACCACAAATGGAATTTTATTTAAACCAGTTTGGGTAGTTACAAAATTCGATCATATTAAAGGTTATTTAAGAGTTTTATAAATCATTCTTTAGATATGTAGGCTTTGAAAAGTATAATATAGTACACATGATGTGTGAGATATTATGGGATGTACCATACAGATAAGGTATTGTGTCTATTATTGCCATGTTATTGATAGTTTTTTCTAGACTGTGATATATTAATGTTCTGGTTATTCTATGTCTAGAAAGTTGACTTATATATCAATAAACTATATAGTGTATATTTTTTTAGGATGGCGGTCAAATTCATTATCATTTATCCCTATAATATGGATTGTTTTAAAGAATATGGGATAGTTTTATAACTATGTCACCCCATTGGATGAATTAATCTGGGGAAAAGGGTCAAATTTTATATTGTGGTAGCTCATAGTTTAGATTTTTTTTGGAAAAGGGGTTTTCTCATATATCATGGAACTCAATAGTGTGAATTATAATTGGTTGTTTTTTTGAGGTTTAGTTCACCAATAATAGCTGAATCAGGTTGTATTAATCATTGTATTTATCAATTATTTATTAATTCTTTTCATATTTAATTGTACATGTACTCACATATATGAATTTTGGGGTATATTATGGTATCATTGTTGGAACCCTCTTAATTTTCATACTCACACATTGATGTACACCTTCTATATAAGTGAAAACTTATGGTTCATGATACATGAGAGTAAAACGACCAAATATCATGTCATAGATTCGTACTATATTTAAAGGGGTCAAATACTACATTGAGGAAATGTTTATGAACTTTTTTTGTATGATATATCCATACATACTTTTCTATATTTTTTCACACTTCAATATATAAAATCAACCCATTAATGGTGATACTTTTATTATATAACTTCTATTACGTGGAATGGGTTATATAAAATGTTTCATGTTGATATATTATGGGGAATTATTGTTGTTATACTATGATTACATATATTACTTTGAGTTTATTCTTGATGGATATCTATTGATTTTTGTTATGTTGTTGGTATATAATTGAGGGACTAATATTCTCAATGACTATAGTAGGCCCCCATTTGTTACCAACAACCTATGATCATGTTGAGTTTGGCTTATAGGGTAGGTATGAGGTATGGTCCATTATATATTATATTAAAATATTTATTTAGTTAAAAATTTAATTTCATGTCTAATATTATTACTTATTTTTTAAAATTAATTTACAATAAATATATTTCCCCTAACCAAAAGATAAATATTTTTATATTTTCCAATCAATATAATATAATTTTCAAAAAAATTTTATATTACAAGTATGTAACATCAATATAATATAATTTTCATATATTTTATTGGGAACCCTACATGCATGGGTGAGTATCCTATTAAACAAAGTAATAATAATTTTTAATATACCAAAATTAAATTTTCAATGTTGATTTATGTCACATTTGATATTGAGTGTGCTTAATACATTGACACATATAATATATTATTTTGATATTTAGTACAACAGTATAAGTGTCCTGATCAAATAAAAAATACATTTAATTATAAATAATAATATTTAGTGATTTATGATTCACAAAATATATGTGTTTTTTTATTTTTAGTATATAAAATCTAATTTTTTCATCAAAATGTTTTTTGAATCTTTCTTATTGTTCACATAACAAATGGAATTATATTTCAAAACAATATGACTTTACTTATATTATATTAAAATGTATATGTACAAAATGGTTTATATTAATAATTTAAAATTGTTTTATAATATATTTTTCTTATTATAGTTTTTTTAAAAAAATTAATTATCTATTATAGTAAAATTATATAGATTGTTGTAATTACATGATGAAAGTCATTGGACACATTAAAAAAATATAATTCCTAGGCTTCCATTAATTATTCATAAATTATTATTATAATGTTTTTTAGATTTTATTCAAATTATATTTTTGTAACCTAATATGATATTTTATTTTATAGTAATCATGTGAAACTTATTATTATAAATAATTATAATTTCTAATAAATGATATTTGATAAGTGTATTCATGGTATGTGATCCCTCAATATTATATATAGATAGAACTATGAGATGGTTTATGAGTATATTTCGTTTATATATATATATATATATTGTTAGTTATATTGTGTCTTCCTAGTCTTTATTATTATTACAATTGGATGGTTGATTTGTTTGATTTAATAAATTTCATATTCCTTTGATATAACTTCTGTCATTATGGAATATTGAGGTATTTTATTATTTTATTATCATTTTTTAAAATTAGAATTTTTTATTTTCTACTCATGTCAAATTGGAATTTATTATATTATATTTCTCAATGAAAATATCAAAACCTTTTCTCAAATATAGGCCAAGTAATTTTTTATGTATAATGTACAATACTAGAATATCATTACTTTTGAAATTGCATAGTTAGAATGGGATAGTCCAATGTATGTCATTGATTATTTTCCTAGTTATTAACTAGTTTTAATCAATTAAAACATTATTATAGTGTTCACTTTAACTCTAATAATGTATTATAGGAATCCTTAATACAATATAACAAAGCTATTAATTTAATCGAATCGATTATAAAAATTTAAGGTAGGTTTGATCTGAATCCCTGAGATGGGGTTTCTTTATTGAATTTTCTTCTAAAAAAGGTTCTCTAAGAACACAGGGATAACTAAAAACATAAAACCAATAAGTATTATTTTATATGTTATGATAAAGTAATTTATTATTTAAATTTGGGTGTTTTTTAACTATATGATTTTTGTTAACATTTAATTATAATTTAATAAGTTATAATAAATACACACACACAAACACACATATATATAAGATTAGTTTTAATGATTTCACTATCTTGTGTGTTTTTTCTTATAGGTTGTTCTCAGAACAACATTTTCGGTATATGAACAATTAGTTCATGATATAAATAAAAAAATATTGCATCATTTTCAACTAATGTCTTAATTTATTATTCTCTAAATTATTTTATTTTACCTCAATATAATTTTTATTCCATCTATTGAATTTTATATTGAACCGAGATGATCGATCATATTTAGACCAAGAGTATATTTCTAATTATTATAGGGATAAAAAGAGGTTTCATGTACTTCTTTTTCTATTGAAACATTGAAGGGAAATTAAAATTTTTTTGAGAACTTATCTGTACAATATTTGATAGCAACATTGAATAAGTAAAGGCTATGCCTCTACTCATTTATTTTATATCCATCAAAAGACTTACCTTTGCTTCTATAAGGATGGAAATCAGTATATGGATTTTTTATCAATTGATTAACCCTTTTTTGAAGTTTTTTAGCTATAAAATTCCTAAAAACAATAATTATGAATTTATTTTAATGTATTTGTAATAACTTTATTATAATATTGGTTAAAGGGAGACACAGATCCTTCAATCTGACTAGTTGTAACACCCCAAGTTTTTTATGAGATTAATTATTTTTTAAAAAAATTGATGTCTAGTATTGTATGCTACACTATGAGAATCTTAAAATAAATGAAACACTAGCTTATATTGCAGTATATTCAACACTATTCTTGGTTTCCATTGCACACAACTTGATGCTCTTTTGTTAAAATTCATTTCACGCAATAATGAGTTTAAGAAAACAACTAAATATTATTATTTTACCCTCTAAACCTTTCATTATAATATCTGGAATGAATTGTTTTAAATAAATTATGAAAATATCCTTAATTATTTATTGATAAATTAATTATAAATTAAAGTAAACTGTTTTTAAATAAGAGAAAAAAAAATCTATAAAAAATTTAAATGAAAATAAGAGAGTTTATTAAAGAATAAAATCAATCTTGATCGATTTTATTAAAGAAATATATATATAATATATTAAATATAATTTTTGAGATTAATATTATATCTTTTAACTACAAGATATGATAAAAATTCAAATTTTTGTAAAAAAGATGTATTTTTCCAAAAAAAAATTGAAATCTTGCCACCATTTATTGTGGCACCCATTTAAAATCTATTTTTTAACACTTTTATATATTATTTTCAACCAAATAAACCTTTTCATTGTAATATAGGTTTAAATATTTACTTTGGATGGATTTTTCATATTTTTCTAATAAGTTTCATGTTTTGTTAAATAGTAAAAATATACTAAATTTTAATTGAAAACATTTTTTTCATAAAAATAATTTATATTGTCCAGTTATATAATTTAATGGTTTCAAAATGTAAATATATAATATTTTAATCATTTAACATAATTTATTTCATAGGAACTAATTTTACCATTAATTTCGATGTAAAAACATTTCAATCTTTTGCAATGTTTTAACTTTTAAAACTCATTTTTCATTCCCACAATGAGATTGATTTTAAATTAATTACTATAAATTATGTGTTTTTAATTTTTAAAAATTGATTACATATTTTGAATCATTGGGTAAAAATTATGTAAAAATATTTATTTTATTTTTTTCTATTATTAATAGTTATGAAAGTAATATTTATTAATATAGTTAAAGGGTAAATCAAGTAATTAAGGGTAAAAATAATATTATAAAATTATCTTAAAACTTTTACTAATATATTTGGATAATTTTTTTAGAACATAAATCACCCATGAGTCTAAATGGTATACATTGAAATCCACTTGAATGAGATTAGGAAATTTAATATATTTTATTTTAAGTATAGTAAAATACACCTTACTCAAATTTTAAACACTACATCATTTTTAATATAATGTTATATAGACTCTATGTTTTCTTATAAATACTCATTTGAAATCTAAAATGTTTTTCATTTATCATGGCACTTTATTTTTAATTTTGAGTAAATATATAACCTTGAAGGCTTGTACATTGATGATGCATAAATTATTTAATTGATGAAAAATCAATAAAATAATTTTTATTAAAATTATAATAACAATTAAAAGAAACAAATACTTGAATAAATCTTATTGATTGGCTATATCTCAACCATAATCATCCAAGAGTTGATTTATTGACCATTTGGATCCATATATAAATGATTATGACACTTATAATATTTTATTTAAAGTGATGTTAAAGTTGTCAAATTCGTGTTTTAATACGTATAACATTTTTAATGTTGGATTTTTCATAAATAATATTAGAATATAATTATTATTATAAAATATAGAAGAATTAATTTCATTATAGTATTTTTTGTAATTTTTATATTAAATAATTACACACAACTAATATTGTAATTATTTTATTGATGAAAATATAAAATTAATGTTATTAAATATATTAAAATAAATATTATTTAGGATATTAATATATTCAATAAATAATATATATTACCTTGACCCCATATGGACATAATAAAAAATTTGAGTACAATCTCCTACCTTGATATTTTTTAATAATAATAAATCGAATAGTGTCAAAATTTACACTATTGTTTATTTATCAAAATATGGTATTATTACATTATCTAAAAATAGAAAAAAACAATTTGGAATATATATAATAATTATTATATGGTGGAAAATATTCTTAAGTATTCATTTATGGTCTAATTTATGTCAAATAAGTATATATTTTACCCTTTTCATATGGAAATATTTGTTAACTAAGATAAAAATTAAATAGAATATCTCCGTGTTAATTAAAAGGATAAGGCTTAAATAGATAGAAACACTTGTCTAAAATTTATTTTTTGATTATAATAAAATATTATCTCATATCATCATAAAAAATAATAGATTTTAGAGGGTCTTTTATGGGTTTTAATTTTATTATAAATTAATATTTTTGGAGATTCCAAATGAGCCCCTCACCTTAATTATAAAAGGGCACATCCTCCCTCACAAATTCAATTCACTTTTATCATTTGAGTTTGGTCATACCCTAAACATTTCCATTATTAACAACCTTATTAACATACTAGAGATACTAGTTTTCTCGAAATACAAACTCTAGTGCTTTTAACAGTAGATCTAGAGGAAGGTTATCGAAGAAGAGGTATTCTCCTCTACCAATTCGTTCAAACACATTTCTTCTTAAACTTAATATTCGTGATTTTTACCAACAATAAAGTAACTAATAAAATATAACCTATATTGCAATATTTTATTATGATTATGTAAAAACCATATTCTACTTTCTATCCATACTAAGAAAAATGAAATCACCATGTGTACTTATGTACGGCTTTCCATATCCTCGCCATGGTGTAATTTTTTTTCACCACCACCTTACATAGATGGGTATAATGATGGAAATAATTACTATATATTATTATTATAACAATATTATTATTCTGAAACAATATATATATCATCCACTTCCATGCCATTCTACGATTAAGGGAATGATATTGTTGCTCGTGCGTATGTATGGCCTACTATATCCACGATGTGATGTGATTCATTATACATGATATTCATTAAATCATGATTATAAAAAAATTTATAATCAATAAATATTACAATATTTTATTAATATCATTCTGTAAATGATATAACTGTAATTTAAGAAGAGTAACATGATCATATCCAAAAAAACCTATGCAATAAAATAAAGTAGTCAATACCCGGAGGAAGGGTAATACTTTTAATAACAAATGGATAATAATTTGATCGGTTATGATATCATAAAATTGAAATATGATTATCGAACAAGTTAATGATGTTATTTAAACCCTTATGTAAGGGGTTAGTACATGTACAAAGGAACCCAAACCTAAGGTAATGGATAATTTTTCAATCTTATTATTATCTAATATTGTTTATATATAAGTATTTACTGGGGTCTATTTATCATTCATATCCATGTTTTCTAAAAATGATTTCATAAAATGTTATAAAATTATCCTTTGTATTTTTAAATTTTATTTACACGTTGGTGAATTTTTTTAAAATGTATGAGAACAATCTTTGGTCATTTGCCTAATAAAGTACTTTTTGACTTTTTGGAAAAATTATGAGATGAATGTTTTTTAACTTATACATAATTTTACATCTTCATGATCCCTTATTTATTTAAATATTCCTTTACATTATTACAAGGTTGTTCTAAAAAAATACTTTTTTTAAAATTTCATTGCATTTTTATAAGAGAAGACAATTTCAAAGGAGAAAGATTATTTTCCACAAGAAATATCATAAATGATGTTTTCATGATTTCTTTATATGTTATCAGAGTGGTTTCAAAGGGAAGGGTTTTGAAAAAAAACTTTATAAGTGATTTTTGAAGAAAATTCATGTTCCTATGGATATTTAAAAATCATCCCCCATATAAGATTAAATAATTTTTTATAGTTCAGTAATATCATTCATATTATTTGTCTAAATGATTTGTGTTTTGATAGAATGGTGTTTAAAAAACCCACTTATTTTCGTGGGTTATTATTTTTATGAAATGATTTTAAAACTGATATATTTCCCACAGGTTGTGACATGATTAAATATTTATGATTACCATTTCATTTCACTGGTTATGAGATGATTGTTTATGAACTTGCGGAACATGTATGTATGATTTAATTATGATATGGGTGAGACCTATATCGTCCTCCAATGCATTTGATAAATATGGATAACTCATGAGGTATATATCTTTTGCATGAATCTAATTTCATATTCAAAATTCTATGTGTGGACCTAGTTTTCATGTCTATAATTTTATACATGGACCAGGTTTTCTATCCATATGTTAATTCAAGATCCTGATTTCATGTCTTTAATTTAATGAGTGAAACTGTTACTATTTATAAATATTCATAATGGTACAAGATTATGTTTATTTCACAGTTTCATGTCCTATGTTAATGTTTATATCTCATGGATTTTATTCTTTTTTCCACCTATGATTCTTATCTTATGAACTGTCATAAATATATTCCATGATTTCTGATATGCAGGGTATGATCATTTATTTTCACGATCATGTTCCTGTACCCTTATTCTTATAATATGCATACATATTTCCTTTTTATAACCTTACCGAGAATCTGAGCTCACCCCATTATATGTATTATTTTCCTCAGGTTAGAAATAATGGTTTTAGGTAGTGGTACTAAAGGGGAAGATCTTTATGGAATATTTTGAAGATATTTCACCAAGTTAAATGAATGTGTTTTATGTTTCAAAAGGCACTAAACTAATATAGTCATTCGGTGTTTTTTTGTGTAATGTTGTAAGTATTCCACATATTTTATGAAATTCACACATACATAAATCTTGGGTATCTTTAGTCGTTATTAGAGAAAAGGTTTAGTTAATCTTTTGAAAAAAGGATGTGAAAGATTTATTGAGATCCCTATAAATATTTCTAAGGATATTTCTAGGGATGTCTCTAATGATAAGCCTAACTAAAGGTTAAATCATATAATTTTTGTGTCAATCCTGAATAACCTAGGATTAAACATCTAGTTTAGTAGATTGAAATATAATAAGTAATTTTCCTGGGTTATATGATTTTCATCTATGATAATTGTTTCTCACACTTGGATTTTTGGTCTTACTCAATTTCCAAAACTACATAAAACAAAGATAACATAGAATGTTTTAGATGATGAAATTATTTTAATTCTGAAAATATATTTCCTAGGAGATAATACCATGAATAGAATCATGAAGGTGGTATGAGTATTGGTTATAATCCTGATGATAAAGAGATAGTAAATGACATGTGATAGGTATGGGATGTTCTAGAATTATTGTCTACATTAAATCTAAGAGTCTTGATTAGATTAAGGTTGAGTAACCTCAATACATGATTCATATTTTTGGAAATACTATGATAATGGATCCTGAGTGATGGTTTAAGAATAAAGTTGGATTATTGAGGTTTAAATATTTTATAATTCAAAGATTATGTTATATGAATCAAAAAATATTTAGGTTCTTTTAGTATAAGTTTTTCATTAAGGATCCGAAAGGATATGTTTAATGGTGATAAAGACTTTGAAAAGTGATATAAGGTAAAGGTAATATTTTGATTAAGGGAAGGAAACCCTTAATATTTTTAAGATGTGTAGAAAATTTTGTTTATCATGGATAAAGTTATGTTGGATATGAATAATTAAATTATATGGTAATGATTTCCTTATAACTAATTAAGGATTTGTTGAAATGTGTTTCATGCTACCATGGATGAAGTTTACAACTTTTTGGAATTATGAATTACGAAGTATGCATGTTTTCAAAAGGGTGTATGGCAATTCATGTTATTACTATCACTGATGAAAATGCAAGATGAAGGTGTTCATGTGTTTAGAATTTGACCAATAAGATATAACTTGTGATATAGGGATAAATGTTAAGATGAGTTTGTGAACTTATTTCTAGAAGTTTTGGATTTTCAGATTTTAAAAGAATATTAAGGTTATCTATTTATAGAAAGTATAAATTGAGCTTATAATTTTTGTTGGATTAAATTTTCATCTCACAATAGGTGGAATTATGCATATTTGATAACTTTTACTAACCTTTTGTTGTGATAAAGAGAAATTGAATAACCTATCATTCTATTTATGAAATGCATTATCTTCTTGCACTTTATGAATGAAAAATTCAACATAATGTTTTGGAATAATAGATGAATTAGACATTTTTTAAGTCATGACCAATGGTGAGATTATACCAAAATCAAGTATATCCTCTCTTGTAAATTCTTCAACATTTGGAAAATGGATCGTGATGCAAAATGGTGACTTATTATCATCATTTTTGAATATATCTATAACCTCTTTCAGGATTCTTTAGTTTATGGGATTTTTTATGTCAAATTTATTTAGATCACCCAATTTCTTATGATCAATGATCTATATCAATCACTGTGATTATTTACATTTTTCTCCATGCCCAAATCTTCACATATGTTCTCCTAAATAAAGAACCAGTTATGATTTACTTTGGGTAATAGTTATTTTCTAACTATTATTTTTTAAAAAGAAGTTTTAGTATTTATTTTTATGATGTGGGTTTCTGTGAAAGAAACATTCAAGTATTAAAACCTTTATAACCTGAAAGAATTCGAGGAATAAATTCATTTTATGGGGGGTAGAATATAACACCATGAGATTTTTATGAGATAGATTATTTTTTAATTCTTTAATGTATTGTGTTATACACTACAAAAAGATAATATTAAATTACTTTCAACACCAGCTTATCTCTTGGTATATGCACCATTATTCTTGACTACTGTTACACAAAATTTCCCATTTTTTGGATAAAATTTATTTCACACGAGACCATGTTTAAGTAAAAAACTAATCATTATAATGTTACTATATAACCTAGTAATTACAATGTAGGATAGGAATATTATTAACTGAATTATAAAATTATGATTAATTCTTGGGTGAGTAATTAATTATAAATGTGAATAAAAACTTTTTAAAATGAAATGGATTTTTTCTGAAAAACAATTTAAATGAAAATAAGTGAGTTAATTAAAAAAATAAAATCAGACTTGATGGATTTTTTTAATAACATATATATATAATATATTCAATATAATGTTTAAAATTCATTTTATAGATTTTTAATACATGATATAAAAAAAACTTTTTTTTGGGATGAAATAGGTATTTTTCAAAAAAACAAAGTTTTACCGCCCTTTTATTGTGAACCAACTTCAAATATATTTTTTGACACTTTTATATATTATATTTTACAAAATAAACTCATTATTTTTAATTAGGTTATAAAAATTTATTTTGGATAAAGTTTTGTAATTTTTCTATGAAGCTTCAAGTTTCGATGAATAGTAAAAATATAATAAATTTTAAATGAAAACAACTTTTTTCATAAAAAAAAATTTATATGGTTAAGTTATATTATATAATGGTTTTTAATATTAAATTTATTATATTTTTAAAATTTAATATATTTTAATTGATTAGCATTATATTTACCACGAATTTAGATTTAAATATATTTCAATCTTTTACAATGTTTTAACTTTTAAAAGTTTGTTTTCATTCTAACAAAAAGATTAATTTTAAATTAATTATTGTAACTATTATTTTTTAAATATTTAAAAATTCATTCCATATTTAGAATCAGTGGGTCCAATTTTTGAAAAAAGATAGTTTTTATTTTTTCGTACTATGAGTAGTAACTTTGGTAATTTTTATTAATACAATAAAATGGTAAATCAAGTAATTAAGGGTAACAATAATATTATAAAATTACACTAACTTATTTCCAAATATCTTTTAATGAGTTTTTATGTACATAAATCATCATTTCGTCAAAATGGTATTCATTGGAAGTACATGGATAAAATAATGACATTTAATATATTTTATTTTAAGAAAAGTAAAATAGTTCTTACTCCAATTTTAATAACTACATCAATTTTAATATAAGGTTATAAAAAATATAATACCGACTATAAATACTCATTTTAAAAAAATGGTTTCATTTATGAGGATTCTTTATTTTCTATTTTTATGAAATAAATAATAACCTTGAAGGCATATACATTGATGATGAAGAAATTATTTAATTGATGAAAAATATATAAAATAATTCTTATTAAAATGATAATAACCATTAAAAGGAAAAAACACTTGACTAAATATTATTTTTCATGTATATGTCATCCATAATCATCCAAGGGTCTTGTGATTAACCATTTTGAGTCATAAGGAAAAGATTATGAATCTTATAATATTTTATTGAAATTGATGTTAAAGATCTCTAATTCATGTTTTAATACATATAACATTTTTAATATAGGATTTTCTATGAAAAATATTTTATTATAAGTATTATTATGAAATTTTGAATAATTAACTTCATTATGGTATTTTATTTATAATTTTTATATTAAATAATTACACAAAACTAAAGTAGTAATTATATTATTAATGGAAATATCAAATTAATGTTTTAAAAAATATTAAAATAAAAATAATTTTGGATGATTAATATGTACAAAATAAATATATATTACCTTGACCAAATAGAGATATTTTAAAATATTTTTTTTGGATAACAACTTATCTTGATATTTTTTAAAATCAATAATTTGAACAGTGCCAAAACTGACACTTTAGATTGTTTATAAAAATAATTTATTATTAAATTATTCAAAAATCATAAAAAAATACATTATATTATATTTATTATATGGGGTAAATTTTTCTAAATTATTCATTTATTGTATAATAAACATCATATAAGTAAATATTGCACATTTTCAATATTGATTTATTTGTTACCTTAATTAAAATTTAAATAGAATAACTAAGTGTTAATTAAAATGTTATGGTTAAAATTGATAGAAAAACTTAAAAAAAATTATTCATTGATTTTATAACAACCTTATCTAATATAATAATTGAAACTAAGAAATATTTGAGGTTTTTGGATGGGTTTTAATTTTATTATAAATTAATATTTTTGGAGATTCTAAATGTTCCCCTCACCTCAATTATAAAAGGGCACATTCAGACTCAATTATTCACCTAGTTTGAGCCTCATTCATGATCATCCCAAATCTATTTACCATATAAAATTCCTTTTTTAAATTCTAGAGGTTCTTTTCTTCTCAAAAGACCAACTCTATTTCTTTTAAGGGTTATCGAGAAGAAGCTCATCGAAGAAGAGAAAATCTCTTCTACTGATTCTTCTAATCTTATTTCTTCTTCTACTTCCTATTCTTGAGTTATATCCATTATAAAGTAATAAACTCATTATAAAACATATTCATATATGTTATTAAGATAATTTAATATCCATATTCCACCTTCTATCTATCTTAGGAAAAATGAAATCATCAACCAAGCATACATACGTCTTACCATCTCCACATCAGGGTATATTTTTTTCACCACCACCTTACATGGAGGGGGATAATGATGAAAATAATGACAATATATTATTATTAAAACAATATTTTGATTATGAGAAAATATATACCATCTACTTCCATATCATTCCACAATTAATGGAATGATATCATCGCTTGTGCGTACCTACATCCTACTATCTGCATGATGTGATGTGGTTAATTATACATGACCTTCATTAAATCATGATTATATAAATGTTTATAATGAATAAATATGAAAATATTATATTAATTTTTTTCTCTAAATGATATAACTATAACTTAACCATAGGAATAGGAACTTATTCGACAAAAATGTGTGTGAAAATAATGTAGTTAATACCCGAAGGAGAGTAATAATGTTTTTAACAAATAGTTAATAATATGATCACTTATGATATTATAAAATTGAAATATGATTATGTAACAAGTTAATGATATTATTTAAACCCTTATATATTATGTTTGTACATGTAAGAAGGAACCCATACCTAAGGTAATTTATAATTTTGCGATCTTATTATAATCCGAGATTTTTTATACGTATGTATTTACTGGGATATATTTATCATCCATTTCTATGTATTCATAAAATAAATTCATAAAATGTTTTACTATACTCATATAGAATTTCACGGTCAATTTTACCCATTGGTGAATTTCTATTAAAATGTATGACAATAACCTTTTTTATTTTATTATCGAGGTACTTCTTGACTTTTTGGAAAAAGTACGAAATGAATTTTTTTAAAATTATACAGCATGAACAAAATTTTATATCATATAACTCCTTATTTACTTAAATATTACATTAAAATATTACAAGGTTTTTTTCCAAAAAAAAATTCTTTCACAAATGTGTGGCATTTTAAGAAGAAAAATAAATTTCAATGAATAAATGATATTTTCCTCAAGAAATGTTTTAAATGATATTTTTATGATTATTTATTTGTTTTCAAAATGGTTTCAAATGAAAGGGTTTATAAATATTTTTATAGGTTTTTTGGAAGAAAAATTCATGTTCCAAGTGATACATTAAAATACTTCCCCATCTAAGATGACATATATTGTTATAGTTCAATAATAACATTCATATTATTTCTCCAAATGGTTTATGTTTTGATGTCATGATCTTTAAGAAATCCAGTTTTTTTCACAGGTTATTCTTTTGATGAAATGAATTTAAAACAAGTATATTTACAAGAGTTTATGATATAATTACATGATTTTTATTACAATTTCATTTCATGGGTTATGAGATGATTTTTTATGATCTTGTGGCACATGTATGTATGATTTCACTATAATATGGGTTGGACATATATCTCCCAGCAATGCATTAGGTAAATATAGATAACTCGTGATGTATATATGTTATGTGTTAACATGATTTCATATTCAAAATTATATTTTTGGACCTGGTTTTCATGTCCCTAATTTTATGCGTGGAACAGGTTTTCTTGTTCATAAGTTTTTACAAGGGCTGGATTTCATGTCCATAATTTAATGAGTAAATCTCATACTATTTATACATATTTACATAGTTAAAAGTTTTTGTTTATGCAACAATTTCATGTCAAATGTTATTGTTATGATCTCATGGATTATTTTCTTCAATCCCCATATGATTTGAGTCTTATGAACTATCAAATTTTATTCCATGACTTTTTATATGCAAGGTATGATCTTTTATTTTCAAAATCATGTTCTCCTACCTATATTCTTATGATATGCCTACATATTTCCTTTATATAACAGTACTGATCATTTTATATCACCCCTTTATATGTCATCTTTTTCTTGGGTTATAAAGAAAGGTATTAGGCATTGCTACTAAAGGAAAAGGTCTTTATGGGAGATTTTGAAGATCTTTTACTAGTTTAGATGAATGTGATACAAGTTTCCAATGGGACTAAATGAATATGGACATTCAGCGCATGTTTGTGTAATGTTTTACATATTCCCAAAATTTGATGTAATGTTTGTGTACATAAATATTTGTTCCCTTCACTAGTGATAAGAAACTTTTAATCAAATAATTAACTTTTATTATTATATAAGAATATAACAATAGTATACTAAAATATCATCAATTAATACCAACATTATAAAAACTATCCTAATTGGATTGATTTAGTAATTTTTTCATGTTTCTAAATTTTCATCAATTAATTTCATGGTCGGATTTAAATGTGTCTTTGAATTGGAAGGTGATTAATTATCAAGATCTTACTTTTTTTTAGTGAATGTAAATATGGAATGAAGGGGTGAATTTCCCTTAAAAAAGTAAATAGTCAATAAATATAAATACTAAAAAATTATTTTCAAAATAAATAAGATAATTAAAACTTTTATAAAACATTATAGAGATTATAAATAAAATTAATGAATAAAAATATAACTATATAGTTATATAAACGAAATAATAAAATAAATATTGGTTCAAAAAACAAATTATTAAACGTATTAATGGTTTAAACAATAGATTCATAAATTAAAGTAAATAAAATAATAAATAAAATTATATAAAGTACAAAAGAAACATTATTTGTAAAGGAAGTGTGGAAATAGTTCAATATGATCCCCAAAATCTACCACCTAAATGGACTAATGGTTTAATGTATTAGTATCTAGAGTTAAATTACATCCAAGATATCAGAACTCCATTTATTTTTGGGTTATATAAAGAAAATAGAATACAATTGACAGCATATTTTGAGTTAATAAACTCTAGGTGCATCTATTCCAAAACCATGTCCACTTTTTTCTCTCCAGATAGGAATATTTGTTTTGGAGTATCACACTCACATAACTTTATATAAATTATAGAAATGTTGAAACCATATTTACTTGGAAAATTATTTATACAAAAAATTTAAAATAAACAGATATCAAAAAAATAATGCTTTTAAAGGTCAACAGATAATAATAAAAAACTAATCATATGAAACATAACATTAATAATGTTATGGTGATCAAGAGGAATAAGTTTAGTAAATATATTTACAAGTATAAGGTCCGTGAAAACAAGTAAAGAATGATATCAACTTTTTGAAATTGGCCTAAAATAAGTTTCTATCTTAGATTAATCTGCTTAGTTTTATAGGGTTTGATAGGATTTTTAGACATACTAATCACACTATTATTTTCACTCATGATCTGAATGTGAGATTTTTTTATCCCAAAGTCTGAGATAATATGTTTAATCCGTATGATTTAAGCATGACAACTCCCAGCAACTATGTATTATAATTTATCTATAGATAATGAAAAATATTTGATTTACTACTCCAATATATGGAGTATTTTACAAGTGGATGGAATGTTCCACTAGTACTTTTCATATATATATTTTATTCTCCAAAATCAGCATTATGAAAACAATAAAATTAAAAATATATTCCCTTTGAATAAAATTAACTAATATTTTTAGTTCCTTAAAAATTTAGAAAAGTTCTTTTAAGAGATTGTAAATAATATTCCTCTATATTTTTTTGAAAAAAACAGAAATTCATACACTAATAAAGATTTCCAATTAGGTTTCTATAAGGTAAAGTAGTCTTATAATCATACTTCAATAAATATATTTGTCGACAAGATTTCTTGATTCAACCAATGTTTTCTTAAATTTTTTACTCATGGGTGTTGTAATTTCCTCAGCATGATTCATTTCAAAATTATTAATAAGTTCATTAGTGAATTTACATTGATTTAAAGGGTTCCATTGTAATTTTGATAAAATTAAAAACCAAGGAAGATTTTTAGTTCACCAAAAAAAATCAAACCAAACACTTTTTCATAAAATATTAAAATTAATTATGAGGAATTTATTTATTAAATAAAAAACTAACATCATCAAAATAACTTTGAACAACTGATAAATCATTTTAAAAAGTTTTTATAATAATGTTACAATAAACTTAATCCTTTTTTAAATATTTTATATAAGGAATTTAGTTATCCTCATATTCCTAGCATGTGGGTCTAGTTTTAAATAGTATTTATAATTGTTTAACTTGAAAATAATATTTTAAAATTTATGATTTTCAAAATGGAGTAGTCAGTTGACAAAAAAATCAGAAATAAATAAATTTATAAGATAACATTTGACATTCATTTCAAAAAAATTAAAATTAAAATGAATAGATAATGACAGCATGGTTCAAAAAAATACTAGAAGTGAAATGGGTGAAAGGATTACACCATAATTGAAAATTTATTATTAATTATAGCCTCCAGAAAAAATTAAAAAAAATTATTATAATTTTTAATTCTTTAATTTTTTATCAAAAACACCACTTGGTTCCAATAATTAAATTAATATCATATTGTTCTGTGAGAGTAACAATGTTACTCACTTTAAATTCATTCAACAACTCTTTCAATGGAAGTATCAAATTCTCATCATTAATATCATCATTAATGCAATGAGTTTCAAGGTGAGTGAGAAAATATTGATTTTCAATCTCATTAAAGACTGAACATATTTTATGGGTTCTGGGTTTTGGTTCACTAATAACATTATTAAGGTATTGATCTTATAATTCAACATTTTCCTTAAGTAAATACGTATAATTTGGGTTCTTGAACATATTTAATTACTTTAGAAGATTGAAATATAGGTTACTTCAAACTAGCTTGGTCAACATCATCATATATTTAAAAATGTGAAATCGAATATTTACATCAAATTTGATGTCAATTGAATCTTCTAAGGTCTTCTTCCTATTATTGAATACTTAATATGAATTACTTGATTTTGTGTACCCAAAATAGGTAACATCAATAGATTTTGAGTCCAACATTACAACATTTTTATTGATATTAAGGATAAATAATTGAAAACCAAAAACATTAAATAATAAAACTGTAGAAATTTTAACTTGCCTAAGTATATAGGGGTTTTTTCCAAATATGGGTCTTAAGATAACGTAGTTAAGGATAAAAAAACTTTTTATTGAACACCTTATCCCAAAATAATTAAGGGAGATTAAATGCTTTAAATAGAGTTATATACATCTCTTATAGGATATTATTTCATCTTTTTATAACCCAATTTTGTTAAGGATTCCAAGGAGCAGAGAAGGAGTGGTGATAACCTTAAGAAGAAGAAAACTCATCAATGATTTTGTTATCCAATTCTCTACGATGGTCACTTATAATATAAAAGAGATCATAAGGTTTTTCATTTTAAAATTTTCTTTAAAATGTGATAAATACATTACAAGTCACATTTTTATGAGCTAAGATAAAAATAGAAGTAAATATACTGTAATCGTTGATAATTAAAAAGTTGTATGATTTTACTCTCATATTAGCACCTTGAGTTGGTCCAAAAAGGTCTATGTGAACTATTTATTTGTCAATAGAATAATAAATAGAATATTTATATTTTAATTAAGATTTTTATATCTTTATAAGTTGTAAAGGTTATCAAACTAAGATACCATTGAAAGACAAATTCAGTAAATCGCATACTAGAAGATTATTAGTAAATTTTAAAAGAGGGTAGACATTATAATGACCTAGGAAATGATTCCAAATAAAAGATTTTTTGTCTATTTCACGCAAATGCAAAAAAAAATTACTTGAAATTGATTTTAAATATAGAGTAAAAACATTTTTATAAATTTATTTAGTAAATAAAAGAATTCCATTAAAATAAAATATTTTAAAATTTTCATTTTTAGAAGTAATTTTAAAATTTATATCACCTAATTAACTAACACTAAGAAATTTATTATTTAATCATTTAAAAAATAAAACATATATAATTATAGTAGAGTTCGAAAAACCAATCATACCAATACTAGTATTTTTAACTTTTTTGTCATTTACAAATGTCATATATCCACCATAAAAGTTTTAAAGATGATTAAATTCAGAAGGATCATCATACATATTCCTTTAGCACCCACTATCCACACACCAAATATACCCATGGGGTTTTCTCGTGAGTCTTTTTTCTACCAAATGTTAAGAGAATTATGATTTTACTGCCCATATCTTAGGTCCACTTAATTGATATAAAAATGAATTTGGAATACAATATTTTTTAGAATTATTTTTCCCATTATAAATATAATATGATAATTGAATTCAATTTATTTTAAAATATATATATCATTTCTAAAATATCATTCATAAAAAAGATAACCAATTTTATTTCAAAAACTAAAAAGCTTATTCTATTCCTTTCTTTTTCCACAAGTAGACTTTTAAAAATTAGAAAAAAAACAACACTATTTCAAAAAACCAAGCCCAGAATTTATTTTAACATCATGTTGAGATCCCAGAATAAAATCCAATGTTTCTTATTCTTGGTTGAAACCAGGAATATTATTTTTAGATATTTAATTAGAGATACCAAATTCTAAAAATTAGGTTGTCATTTTAGTATTATAAAAAATGTCTTTTTCTATTAAAAGTTTATCTTTTAAAAAAAAAATTGTATTTATTTTTATGATATTTAAATTTTAATCAAGTTAACAAAACTCATCTTAAAGTTGATAGATATAATAAATAATATCTTTATACCTTAAATTTTAGGTTTAAGAAGTATAATATTATGTGCTATAATATGTATATTTTACATCATTACATGTCTCAATATGTTTTGTGAGGTACTTAGGACATTCATCGCTTGATTCATGTATTTAAAATGTTCCCTCGCTAAAACACCATGTTTAAACTTTTAGAGATTTTTATTTTTATTCTTTTCTTTAGAATTTATATTAAAGATCCAATATGGATTGATATAAATCTTCTTTTTTCAACCAAATCAAGTAACTTAAATTTTTTCATTTCCCTATTTGAAGCATCGATTATATCTTTTCTTATTAATGTATTTATTCAACCTATTGGAAATAATATAAATATTAACTTAACATTCATATGTTTCATTGTTAATTTCATTTTAATAAAAAAAAATTAGTTTATTTGACCTCCTTTTACTCCTTTTCAGCTTTCATTTTCATTGTCATCTCTTATGTCATGAGATAACCGATGATATCCTCATCCATAATGTTCTTTATGTCTTTAGCTTCTTGGATTTCAGTGAATTTTAGAGCTCCATTTCATGGTAAAACGCAAGGAATTTTATTGAATGAAGTCTTTATAGAAAGAGTAACATCAATAACCTTTCAACCATAACAAATTTTAGTGAATTTAGTAAACATTTTAGTAATTGACTCATTTAGATGAATAAAAAAACACTCAAAGTATTATCTAAACATAACTAATCTTGTATCCTTGAATTAGTTAAATTCTTCATGAGTAAATTTTATGGGTTTACAAATTTCATGAGTCATTTTCCAAGTAAAAATTTTTTAAATTCATTTTTTTAAACCATAATTTGAGGCATTCATTTCATTACCATCAAATCCATAAGTTTGAATATCATAGGGAGTCCAATTTTCTTCTTTTTTAGTAGTTAAACTATAACCATGAAAAAAAATATTCCAAATGGTATAAAAATATAAATAATAAAAGAAAAATATGTGATCTTTCTAATAAATTAAATTTTAACAATCAAAAAAGGGAGCACAACCCATAGAGTGTCATTTGGGGTGCATGGGTTTTTAAAAAATCTATTTTAAAATGGACATATCTTGAAAAATATTTTAAATATTTTAATCCAAATAAACTTTTAAATAATTTGAATGTGACTACTCTATCATTATCCAATCAGGTAGACTAGGATTGATGCATCTTTCTTAGAAACTGACATAAAAATGGATGAATTTCCTTGAAAACTTTTCTTTAATGAGATATATCATCACCCATACTTATGGGAAGGATAACTGTTTAGTGGAAGGAAATTAAAATAAAGGTGTTACTGAAGAGGGGTTCACATTATCAACAACTTTCCCTAGTTACATTTTTTCAAATTTCATACAAGGAAAATGTAAAATCCGTTCTTTCTAACTCGTGTAATTTTTATTTTTACTAAAAAAGGACTTTACACTCAACATTTTTCAAAAAAAACATTTATAATTTAAAATATGTATCAATAAATTGAATTAAATATAATAAAAAAATTAACGTATATAGGGCTCTTAAATTGGTAATGAATTTGGGAAATAACTCAATAAGATCCCTTAAATCTACCACCTCAATATATTTAAGATTTAATGTATTAACCATTTTGATTTAATGGTATAAAAGATACTAAAACTCCCTTTATTTTTATGTAACAAAAAAAACTAGAATATAATCAACACAATCATTTTAATATTTATATCTAGAAAACTCAAATAGAAATATTCCATTTCCTTTTATCAATTATGGAAAGAAAACTTGACTCCCTCAATTAAAATGTTGTGATCAGTGATAATAGGAGAAATAGGAAGAATAGGGGAATTATAGAAGAAATCATGATTTATCATGGCCTCAATAATCTCAAAAGAATAGTAAGAATATTTTAGATATAATAAGAAAGTTGGTGGAGACAGAAGAATATTATAATAATATCATATGTTAAATAGTATGTGAGAGTAGTTTGAAGATGAGAGAGGTTGATATCACTTTAGAAACTGTTTCATGTTGGTGTTGGATAATTTTTGAGAAAGTGGGTTTAAATGGCCAACTATAGATCTATTTATAGCCTCAAAAATATTCAGTAACATTATATAATTTTCTGGGGGAATTGAAACTAAAGAAGACAAAAAGAATAAATCATGTTCACCATCATTAAATATTGACCAAGAGTAGTTTTCCTAACACCACCGGATACTCAGTATCCTCCACAAGGTAGCCTATTTTGCTTATACTACTATCCAAGATCTAGTAAAACCCACTTGATAGTCGGAGAGAACCCAAAAAATGGATAATGATCATTTTCTTAAAAGGGTGTAGTCATATAACAACACCGATTAGATGGTGATACACCACTAAGAATTTAGTGAAAACCTATTTCTCATGGTGGAAACTACCTTCACTACTAGATGGTCTGTGGCAATGCATCGGCTATCACGTGCTACGTACAGCTATCCAAGAACCTCCATGGACACCTAAATTCCATCATTGACTTCAAAATATCATGGAACTTTACTTTGTGACATCAATTGGTTCATCTAGAATTTTTGAAGGATTTTTAAATATTATATAAATTTTCTCATGGTATTTTATAAGGTCTTACTATCTTTAAGGTCCCATGATTTTTGAGCAGGTCCAAATCATCGACACATTTATATATATTCTTGTTTGGTGAGAATTCCATATTTATTCTTGATCTTTGGAAAGAAATTATGAAAGTTTCATCAATCAAATGACTTATTTTTATATGGTAATTGAGGCCTAGAAAGTGAATCTATATTTCAATTGAGTTTCAGGTGGGTATGATTCTAAAAACACAACTTTATAGAAGGTGGATACTAGGATTCATGGTTTAGAAAAACTGTATGACCTCCTAGGAGTAACAATGTTCCCATACTACTTCACTGGGAAAGGTTTATGCAACCATGTAGGAAGTGGTGCACTACCAGGTGAGGAATCGTTGATTTTTTGCAAAGGGGATTCTCATAGCCTATACATGGTTTTGTAAACAATGTATCATGACTTTGTGAGGGTGGTGCTTGGAAAGTGGGCACCACACAGTTGGAACATGATTTTCTAAACAATTTGATACCTATGTGGCCTCTTTAAATTATAAAAAAGACATTTTTCTAATTTACCATAAGAGGGATTCCCCTGTTGTCTTCCTTCACACGTGTGCTTCCTCCTTCCTAGTCGTGGAGCTACCTTCCACCCTCTGTTAGGATTTGATCAAATATCCTCATCCATGATCCTATTTTAAATGTTTCAGTGGAAATGGATTTATATTGGTAAGACCATTGATCCCATTATATCTATTTTTATTTTTTCTTTCTTTACGATTCTCGAAATCAGTGTGAGCTATTTTACCCTATTTTTAGGGCATTAATCTAAATCTTTTATTTCTTCGAAATTAGATCGAGTTAGAGGCTAATAATGGATGAGGGAATCATCCAGTATAAATTAGGTGGTTCCTATATTTATCTTTATTTTTTATTATTTTGGAGGGTATTTTCTTGAGTGCTCCATTGGGTTTTCTGAAACATGCTATAATTATTTAATTCTTGTATATATATTTTAATTGATCACATGATATTTCTATGGAAGGATCCTCCATAACTACAAATGGTATAGGTTGGTGTAGAGGCTTTGAACAATTTGGATGGTTTGGCCTTATGGTTTATTTAAATTAAATTTGATTATATATATTTGTTTAAATGGTTCCAGGAGAAAGTGTCAGGCTTGCCGTAAAAATTTTTGTGGTGATGACTACCTGAACTGAGGTGATGGGATTCTTATAGTTGGGTGAGGCCTGATATTTATATGTATGGGTTATTTTGATCACATTTTTATGAGATTATTCCATCAAATTATCTGATTTTCCAGTGTGTTATTGGCTGGTGTTGACCATTAGGATGAACAACATAGTCGCATGAGCATGAGGTGTCGACATACAGTCTCTTAGGTTCTTTGTTGGTGATTTCTGCTCACCTTGATTTCCCATAGTTTTATTAGATTCATGTTCACATAGATATGACTGAGATGTAGAAGTGGTGTTGGCCACTCATGTTCATAGGGGACTAGGTTGGTTACCACTTAGGATTTTGTTGACCATTAGTTAGGTTATAGGTGATTATCATAGAAATCCACTTGGATACTAAGGATCCATCAGTTGATAGTCTTGAAACCATCAAAATTGGGATGATGATCACTATATTATTTGCGAAAAACATGCTGGGATACTTGAGGTATGGGTATAAATGTCCCTAGGGACTTCTACTATTGAGATGAATGTGTTTATTTATTGGAGTACACATATTCTTATGCCTCAGATTTCAAGCATCAATCCGATGTGGATTTTTTGAGTTGAGGTTTAAGAAATTATGTTCTTTCTAGGGAGTACCTTTTGGACCCCAGTTACATGACTGTGGAAATGAGGTTTCAGTTGGCATGAGGTGTCCGTGGTACTTTAATAGTATGTACATGTGGTCTCTCCAGATTGTAACTCGTTAGGGAATTCCCTGGACATTATCCAATTGATTCTTCCAAATACAGTTATACATTTGAAAACCTATCACTATATTCTATATATATAACAATGGGAACATGGTATATCGAAAATGGAGGAATAAGGTGATTTATTCCCTTTTTCTATTGAGAATAAGGAAAGATGGTTATTTATATGATTTTCATGTGATTTTTATTTATATTTAGAAACACTTACTTTATCACTGATTTAATATAGGCACATGTTGGTGGTTTCCTACTAAGATTTATTCTCACACCCTACGTGGGCCCCTCAAGATGCGTGTAGATGATATGCTTCTATGATCAACTAATATTTTGGTCTTAGGAGCTAATCCTTAGGGCTCATGATGGGATATTTAGATTGGGATGCATGGAAAAGGATCCAAGAGGTTATAACATCATCTGGAGTTTATTTTTGTGTTTTTATTTTGTATCATCATGCCTTATACATATATACTAAATGTAATCTATGGGATACCCTTATGTTAACTTTTTTTCACATTTGATATGAATGCTTAGCTACATATGGTGTTTTATTCTTAAAAATTTATATTTGAGTTTGTTGATTAATATTGTTTTTGTATATTTATGTTTCTCCTTAGGTGGGTTAATGGTTCTGGTGTTTTATAGTCATCTTCCTCTATATTATATACATATAGACCATTACTATTATCACCGCCATAGGGTATAGTCGCCCCAATATCACATATTTACACCCTCACTGCTAGTCGGAAGCCTTTAGTGTATGGAAACCATGCCAAAGTCAAAGTCATTCTCTAGCCCAATTCATTATTCATAGGGGTATCTGGGTCATGGTGCTACAAATGGTATTAGAGAAGTTCCTGATAGGGAATAAGTAGCAGTGTTTGTCTAGCTTCCAATGGTATAAAAAAATTTCTTTCATGTTGGTCTTACTATTTCGGTTATGGTTGACCAGAGACTGAGATGTTTCTAGAACTAGTTTAGAGCTAGTGTTTGGGTGCCTGCAGCCCCATGTGCACAAGAGAGAAAAAGTTTCCAAGGGTGGGAAATTGTTGTCTACATTCTATCTTATGAATATTTATTTGATTTTCACCTTGATCGGTGGAGTTGTGTGTGATATTTATCATTATATGGTTGTTGTATCTTGTCTTGATATATCAAGGGGTGTGTGACTATGAGTTATGATATACTTTTAGGAACATATGATGTGTTTTTCTTGTGATCTTCATTAGAAACCTATATTTTTATATCTGGGGTTCGGTTGTTTAAAGTGTCAAAAAAAGAAGAAAAATGTGTTTTTTAGCCTCCTTTTGAGGGTATTCTACTCCACCAAACCAAGATTGAGGTTCCAATTAGATCTGTATGAGATATATATGCTTGGGAACTAAATAAAGAGGATAAGGAAAGAATAGTGATGATAGGGGTGAGTTGTTTAAAGTGATAACAAAGGAAAATAAATAATGTTATCCTACAAATAATCTCTTTAGAGGAATTATACACAGGTACCTATGATGATATGTGACTCCTAACCCTGTTATAAGAAGGCGAGGGACCATGAGGCCAGATGATAGTTGATTCCTTACTCTAATGTGGGTAAGAAGGGAGTCATGAGGCCCGGTTACATGTGATCACTAGTGCAAAAAATGTTTTTAACATCACCATTTTTTATGTCGGTTATATATAACCGACGTGATAATCTTTGATACATTCTTTTTTACATCGGCTATTTTATAACAGACATAAAAAAATGCAGAGTGTAAATTTTTAACGTCGGTTATTTAAATAACGGATGTTAAAAATCGCGCGTGTTCATTTTTTATGTCAGTTATAAATTAACCGACGTAAAAAACCAAAGAACAGTTTTATTACGTTGGTTATCAAATAACTGATGTAAAAAAACGAGGTATCTACGGATTTTTTACGTCGTTTATAAAATAACAGACATAAAAAAGTGGCATTTGAGGCCTTTTTGACGTCAGTTATTTGATAACCGACGTAACAACCCAACCCGCAGAATTTTTTACGTCTTTTATATTATAACCGACGTAAAAAACTGTGATTTATGATGTATTTTTTAAGTCGGTTATTCTATAACCGACATAAAAAACCAACACGCGGATTTTTTTACGTCGGTTATAAAATAGACGACGTAAAAAAAGTGGTATCTGATACATTTATAATGTCAGTTATTATAATAACTGATGTTATAAAAGTAATAAAAATAGTCTATAATGTCGGTTATTAAATAACTGACGTTATAAAACATTTAAAAAATTAACACGCCCCGTGGATTGTCATTTATGATTTTTTGATCAACAGCCCAGCGCCTCGTCTCTCTCACGTGGAAAACCCTAATCGACTCTTCAATCTCGTTGCGTTAAACTCATTTTTCCATCATCATTTATCATCTTTACTCTCCTTAGATCTATCATCTCAACTCACTACACTCAGGTAAGCCTTCCACGGCTTTATTTCGTTCATTTATTTTCCCAGATAGTCTATATTTACGTTTTGCGATTTTTTTGTTTAAACTAGGTAATATTCTTCGATTTTTAACCCTCTTACCCTGTTTTTCCATCATCATCTTATTTATTATCCCCAGATCTATTATATTGACTCACAATATTCACGTAAGCCTCACCTACTTCTATTTCGTTTGTTTTTGTTTCGCAAATGCCCGATATTGATGGTATTTTTTTTGTCATTGACAACTAATGATCTCATTCACCTATATTACTGCAATTTATATGTAAACCATTGTGATACACCCATTCCATGTACTAGTGTGATTTATTTTATATGTATATATGGTTTTCATGGTGGAATGTTTGTTTTATATCCTTAGTTGTTTCTATTTTGGGAATAACTTTTTGTTGTTCCATAATCTATTTACGTTGCTCATTTTCGTAGACTATTATAAGTCTTCATATGCTATTAAAACCCGATTCATTGCACAATAATGAATTTTATACTATTAGGAGATAGAATTCATGGTTCTCATTTTGAATAATGGCAGGATACCAAAACTAGTAACTTGAGGTTAAAATCCAATGGTTCTGGAGGGATGTCAAGAGAGTTGGTGGTTTTCCAGGGGGTTGGGGGCTGTCCAGGGTGTCCATGGAGGTGGGGGGCAGTCCAGGGGTGTGTGGGGGGGTCCAAGGGGGTGGTGGGTGTCGAAGGGGATGGGGGGCTATCCAATGGGGTGGGTGGGTGGGGGGATATCCAAGGGGGTGGAGGCCAGTCCAGAGGGTTTGGGGGTTGTCCATGGGGTGGGGGTTGTCCAGAGGGTTGGGGGTGTCCAGGGGGGTGTCCAAGGGGGTAGGGAGTGGGGTTGGAGTCCAAGAGGGGTGGGGGTGTTGTCTAGAGGGGTGGGGGTTGTCCAGGGGTGGGGGCTATCTAGAGGGTTGGGGGAGTCCATGGGCGTTTCCAAGGGGGTAGGGGTGGGGGTGGTGTCCAGGAGGGGTGGGGGTGTTGTCTAGAGGGGTGGGGGATGTCCAGTTGGTGGGAGGCTGTCCAGAGGGTTGGGGAGTTTCCAAGGGGGTGTCCAATGGGGTGGGAGGGTGGGGGATGTCCAAGGGGGTGGGGGCATGTCCAGAGAGTTTGGGGGTTTTCCTGGGGTGGGGGTTGTCCAGAGGGTTGGGGAGTGTCCATGGGGGTGTGCAAAGGGGTAGGGGAGGGGGTGGTGTCCAGGAGGGGTGAGTGTACTGTCTACATGGGTGGGGTTGTCCAGGGGGTGGGGGGTTGTCCAGAGGGTTGGGGGTGTCCAGGGGGGTGTCCAAGGGGGTAGGGGGTGGGGGCGGTGTCCAGGAGGGGTGGGGGTGCTGTCTAGAGGGGTGGGGTTGTCCAAGGGGTGGGGGCTGTCTAGAGGGTTGGGGTGTCCAGGGGGTGTCCAAGGGGGTATGGGTGGGGGTGGTGTCCATGAGGGGTGGGGGTGGTTTCTAGAGTGGTGGGGGCTGTCCAGGGGGTGGGGGTTGTCCAGAGGGTTGGGGGTGTCCAGGGGGGTGTCCAAGGGGGTAGGGGTGGTGGTGGTGTCCAGGAGGAGGGATGTTGTCTAGAGGGGTGGGGGCTATCCAGGGGGTGTCCAAAGGGGTGGGGGAGGGGTGGTGTCTAGGAGGGGTGGGGGTGCTTTCTAGAGGAGAGGGGGCTGTCCAGGGGGTGGGGTGTCCAGGAGGGGTGGGTGGGGGGTTTTCCAAGGGTGTGGTGGTGTCCATGGGGTGGTCAAGGGGGTGGGGGTGGTGTCCAATGGGTGGGGGCTGTCCAAGGGGGGTGTCTAGGGGGTGTCCAAGGGGTGGGGGAAAAGTGTTATTTGGGATTGACTACTACGTCGTGGTTTTTGATATTATGACATGATTATTGTGTCGTGATGATTGGCTTTACATTGTGATTTTCTCCATCTGAGTTTATATTTTAAATTTGATTTGATTTTCAGGTTTACTCCAATTTCTCCAATTTTCTATCAACCATTGTAGGCCCCCTATTTTTCTTTGATTCAATGTAATTTAAAACTGTTATATCTAACTATATTTTGTTTTTAAAATAATATTCAATTATATTTTTTTAAATACGCATAGATTTGTTTTATCTTTCAAAAAAGAAAATTACATTCATGTTATGATTTTTTTCATATAAACATATATTTTTCTTATCTTAAAAATAAATATAATTTTTATATTTATTATAGGTAATAATGAGTCAAATTTGGATTACAACACATCGAATGGGCAATGAATATGATGAAGGTGTTGATGCCTTTTTGGAATTTTCTAAAGGAAATGTTCTAAGTAGTGACATTTTTTTTCCATGCTTGAAATGTTTGAATATGAAGAAGTTGAAAAGTAGAGAGATAAAAGATCATCTGATTTTTCATGGTTTTAATCTGAGTTACAACCCTTGGATTTCGCATGGTGAAATTGGATGGAATGTCACTAATGATGATGATTCGCAAGATGGTAACTCTGATAGAATTGAAGAAATGATTCACGATATTGTAGCAGAACAAATTGAGATAGAACCGATAGTTGTGTGTCTATATGGTGATGCTGAAAAACCATTATATCCTGGTTTTATAGATTTTACGGTTTTTTCGGCGGTGTTATGATTGATTAACCTGAAGGTGAAACATGGATGGAGTGACAAAAGTTTTATAGAGATTCTAAAATTGATTAAAGACATTCTTACAAAAGATAATGATCTTCCAGATTCATGTTATAAGGCCAAGAAAATATTATGCCCGATGGGATTGGGATACAAGAAAATACATGAATGTCTAAATGACTGCATTATATATAGAAAGGAATATGAATTTCTGTCAGATTTTCCTAAATGTGGGATATCACAGTATAAGGTGAATGAAAAATCACAGGCTGATGTAGAGATTACAAAGATCCCTTCAAAGTTATTATGGTATCTTCTTATAATTCATCGTTTCAAACGTTTATTTTCCAATTCACATGATGAAAAAAGGTTAAGATGGCTTAGTGATTAGCGGGTATGTGATGGAAAAATACATCATCCAGCTGATTGTCCACAGTGGAAGAAAATTGATGAGCAGTATTCCACATTTGGAAATGAAATTAGAAATCTCAGACTAGGGTTGTGCACAGATGGAATGAATCCAAACCAAACCCTCAGTAGCACACATAGTTCATGGCATATTTTATTGGTAATTTACAACCTCTCTCCTGAAGTTTGTATAAAGCGCAAATATTTCATGTTGAGTATAATGATCTCTGGTTCAAAGCAACCCAGCAATGATGTTGATGATTACTTGTCACCGTTGATTGATGATATGAAACTATTATGGGCTGATGGTATTAGGGTGTATGATTATTATAAAATGGAATATTTTCAACTCCATGCAGTGCTTCTGTTCACTATAAATTACTTCCCAACATGTGTAAATTCGTCTGGATACATTGTTAAAGGGAATAAAGCATGTCCAATTTGTGAACAACAGACATCATATTGTCAATTGCATCATGGGAGGAAAACATTGTACATGGTTCATCAAAGGTTTTTGCCTATGGATCACCCTTATAGAAGACTAAAAAAGGAATCCAATGGCTCACAAGAATTTGATACTGTTCCAAAACATTTATCCCCTGATCTGTATTTTGAGAGGGTGAAAACCCTTGATGTGACATTGGGAAAGACACATAATTCTGGTAATGATAGACATGTTTGGAAGAAAAGGTCAATATTTTTTGAGCTACCATATTAGAGGTATCATGAAGTTAAACATAATATTTATTTCATGCACGTGGAGAAGAATATATGTGATTTTTTGATTGGAACATTGTTAGATATTAAAGGAAAGAAAAAAGATGGGTTGAATGAAAGATTAGACTTAATATCAATGAGAATACGTTTGGAGTTAGCTCCCACTCCTAAATGAAGACAAACATTTCTTCCCCTGGCATGTCAAACATTATCGAAGAGGGAAAAAATTATCTTTTGTTAGTGTCTTCATGATATTAAAGTGCCTCAAGTTTATTCTTCAAATGTAAAAAATTGTGTCTCATTGAAGGACTTGAAGTTGATAGGTATGAAATCACATGATTGTCACGTCATGATGAAAAAAATTCTACAAGTTTCATTGCGTGGGATATTGCACATCTGTGTCGGAAAAGCTATAAAGAAGTTGGGTTATTTTTTCAATTCAATTTGTAACAAAGCGGTTGATGTGAATGCTTGGAACATTTTTGGAAAATGATGCAGTTTTTTTACTTTGTCAATTGGAAATGTATTTCCCTCCAATTTTTTTGATATAATGGTACATTTAATGATTCATCTAGTTCAAGAAATCAATCTTTGTGGACCTGTATATCTTCATTGGATATATCATTTTGAAAGGTATATGAAAATATTAAAGGGGTATGTTAAGAATCCATATCGACCTGAAGCCTCCATTATTGAAAAGTATATTTCTGGGGAGGTATCAATGTTTTGTACGAGCAACTTGGTTGTGGCGCAACACATAGGTTTTCCTTCATCTCTCCATGAATGAGTTAATAATGAGGGAAATCGGATTTGTGGCTTGAAAGAAAAATCATTATCAGCTGAACAGATGAAGAAGTTAAAATCATAAATGTTGAATAACATAGTTGATTCTCAACCATATATCACATTGAATATTAATGAGTTTAAACAATTTCATCCAAAGAAGAAAGAAATGTGGATTTTGAATGAGCACAACAAAACTTTTTTGTCATGGTTTAAAAAGACCTTGATTGGTAGATCAGATGTATCAGAGACATTAAAATGGATAGTGGGTGGTCCATATTTAAATGTGATAACATGGTCCGGTTATAACATTAATGGATATACATTTCATACGAAATCTCAGTACAACAGAAGTGCAGTTCAGAATAGTGGTGTATTGGTGTTTACATAAGCAATGCATTTTTCGAGTGTTATGGAAAAAAACCCAATTTCTATATCAAGTGCATATTATGGAGTGATTGTAGACATATAGGAGTTTGATTACTTTAAAATTAAAGTTCTAGTTTTTAACTATAAATGGTTTATCTGTAACAACAGTGTGAGACACGATGAATTTGGAATGACACTTGTTAATCTGAATAGATGATAAGACACAGCTAATTATTTTATAATGGAAACCCATGCAAAACAAATTTTATATGTAGTAGATCAATCAGATATGCAGTGGGCTGTTGTTTTATAAGGGAAAAAACAATATGTTTGTGGGGATGAACTTGATGAAGATGCTGATTTATGTGAGATCCCTACTTCCATGGTAAGATTAACAGAACATAATGACGAGCATATTGAAGATATGGTTTGTGCCATAAGGAATGATCACGACAAAGGAATTTGGGAAAACAATCCATTTGTACATTCCTAAAATTATAGGTAACATATGTTAAATTCTTGTTTACATTTATTTTTTTCATAAAATGTTATATATTACAAGTTTTTTCATTATTAAAACATGTATTAAAAGAAAATAAGTATTAGTTTTTGTTTGTTTTATGTTTTTTTAGTTTACTTTATCATGTTTACCATTTCATGAATTATATATCAATTATTTTTGTTCAGTGACAATTAATGTTTTGTTAATAATTTCTTATACTTAATTTACAGCAAACAAGGAAAGATCATCAGGACATCCAATCTAAAAATGTATACCCTCATAGTTTATCTCAGGGAGGGTATGAATTTTTGGAAGAACAAATGATGGCGGAAAAATTTCAACAACTAAGATATGAGTATTTAAGCTTCAGAGAGGTGGCCCCTACATCCCCTCCATCTAGACATGAAAAATGGAAGAGAGATCGGATGGGTAAAAAGGGCAATATCTTTCTAAGGAATCGATAATCATAGCTGAGAGGATGGTAAGATATATATTTTATTTATTTAAGTTAACTATTTTCTTCATATAATTTCAATCATTATAGAAATGTTCAATTAATTAATACAGTACTCTCTTGAGGAGAAGAGTTCACAGGGGGAATTTACAGCTACTAGGAGGTAAGATATTTTATCTATAGCATTGGGAAATCCTGAACATCCTGGTCATGTAAAAGGATATTTGGTAGGTGTATCTGTAAGAAAAGTGTTTCCACATTCTTCAACTTCTAATGTTGGTGGGGGTTATAAAAAAAAATAGAATCCATGGAGGCTAAAGTTCATAATATTAATGCGACGATGGAGGAAAAGATTAGTGCATCGGTATAGTCTATGTTTGCAAACAGGCAAAGACAATTTCAGACTGAAGCTCCTACTCCTCCACCTCCCCCTGCAGACCCCATTATTTATCCTCCACCTCTGCCAGTAGCTCCCACTCCCCCACCTCAGCCTACGGACCCGATTTTTTATCCTACTCCCCCGCCACAGCTTCCTACTTATTACGAGTTGTATATTGATGATCCTCATCATCATATAGTTGCATATGGGTTGGTATATTTTTTAGAAGATACAGTTCATCATCAACAATTAGAGTTAGAGATTCAGAGGGTCACTGTACAGGATATTATAAATAGATCAGCTCGAGTACCATTACCTACAGATGAGGTGATAACAGTTGGACATAGTATCGTTCATTTTTTAATTTGGCCATCCAGACTTCTTCGACTCATTAACATATAGGTATTAATGTTATATTTTTTATTTTATTTTTTTATTAAAGTTGTTTTATCATTTTAAAACTAATATATTTTCTATTTATTTTTACAGTAATACTTCAAAGGTAAAGAAATAATTTATAGACAATAATAAAGAAAAATTCCTATGATATCAGATACGGATTCTATTAGTCTTGACAGATTGTCAAGATATTCAAATTTGTTGGCAGGTAATTATGAGTTCCCTATGGAAGATCATGTTTGTGGACGTGCAATAACTGTAGGGATAATGAAAACTAATATCATGGAGCTTGTTACTAGAGATAATTTCGGCATCAACATGGTGAAAAATTTTTCATTGTAAGTATTAACACCTTTTCCATGCTTTATATTTATTAAAAATGTATACTTATGTCTATTTTGTATTAGTTATCTTTATAAAATTTGTGAGAGGAATAAGCTGACAGATGTATATGGATTCATGGACCCGCAATTGATTTCCCCTGAAGCATGTGCATTGGATGAGGAACAAAGAATGCTTTATATTACTGAATGACTTGAAAAGAATATAGTCACACAATGTTGGATTATACATTTTTTGAGCGGTATGAAACACATCTCTCTCAAAGAGTTCATTATCTTTTAATATAAAAAACCACTAACCTTAAATTTCTTTTTATCAGTGATCATTGGATGTTAAGGTTTTTTCCCAACGGAGAAAAAACTTTATTATATATGCTCTTTCCATGATGATGTGCGGGAAAGTTTTAAGAATATATTGTAAAAGTAAGTTTCAATTTCTCAATAGTTTTATATATTATAATGAATTTTAAATTTACCACATTCACATTATTTTCTAAGAGGGAATGAGTCTACTTTCAAAAAAACACAATGAAAAGGAGTGCAAAGATCAAATATGTAAATGAGAAGTTAAATATACATTTATAATTTGTACTTTTTTATTTATTACATAAAAATAATATATTGAATTTACACTCATTCAAACAGAATTTCCATGAAAAACAAGGCGTCATCGAATGTGGATATTATATGTTAAGATTTATGTATGAAAAAATAACAACTCGGACAGTTGTGAATTTTTACCTGGTAAGATTTACACTTAAAAATAGACATTATATTTCAATTTGATTTATTCATTATACACATTAACTACTATCCTTTTCATTTGTAGCTTTTTGATGACCCTCAACCCTATATTGTTGAAGACATCAAATGCTTACAAGTGGAGTGGCCAAATTATTTTACAGGTTTGATTGAATTTTAGTTATTTGTAATGTAAATTGTAATTTTGAATATTGTCGTTGTAATTGTGTATTTGGTAGTCATTTCGGTTGGATATAGTTTTTTTTTTGAATATTACATTGTAATTTTTTAATGTTATATATGTGAATATTTAATTTTTCTCTACATCTGGTCTTGGTCTACTTAAGATGGTTTTCTGGTATGGATTCTGGTATGGGGGAGGGGTTTCAAGGGTGTGGGGGGTGTTAAGTGGGGTGGGGGTGTCCAAGGGTGTGGGAGGGTTGTCCGGTGGGCTGGGGGGTCCTGGGTGTCCATGAGAGTCGGGGGCAGTCCAGGGGTGGGAGCATTTCTAGGAGGGTGGAAGGATAGTCCAGGGGAGTGGGAGGCTATCCAGGGGGTGTGCAGGGGTGTGGGTGTGTCCTGTGGGGTGAGGGGGGTTTCTAGGGTGGGGGGTTGTCCAGCGGGGGGGTCTAGGGTGTACATGAGGATGGGGGAAGTCCAGGGGTCTGGTGGGGGCTGTCTAGGGGGTTGAGGAGATCTCTTCTGTTTTCGGTAACTTTTTGGTCTGTTTCAAGGGTGTGGGAGGGCTGTCCAGGGATGTGGGAGTATTGTCCTAGGGGTGGGGGGTCTATAGGTGGGTGAGGGATGTCGAGAGGGTGGTTATGAATTCCAGGGGTGTGGGGGGAGTGTCCAGGTGTGTGGTAGGGGGTAGTCTAGTGGGGTGAGGGGGTTCTGGTTTGTTTTTGGTAACTTTTTGTTCTGTTTCAGGGGTGTGGGAGGGATGTCCAGGGGTGTGGGAGTGATGTCCAGGGGGTGGGGGTATACATGAGGGTGGGGGTTGTCCAGGAGTGTTTGGGGCTGTCCAGGGGCTTAGGGGGCAGTCCAAAGGTGTGATGGGGGCTGTCCAGTGCGGTGGGGGAGGGCTATCCAGGGTGCGGGGGGTATACATGAGGGTGGGGGTTGTCCTGTGGTGTTTGGAGCTGTCCAGGGGTCAGGGGGTAGTCCAGGGCTGTGGTGGGGTCTATCAAGTGGGGTTAGGGGGTGCTATTCAGGAGATTTGGGGAGTTGTCCCGGGGTGTATGGGGTTGTCCATGGGGTCGGGGCAGTCCAGGGGTGTGGTGGGGGATGTCAAGTGGGGTGAGGGGGTGTTGTTCAGGGGGTGGTGGGAGGGTTGTCCAGGGGGTAAGTTTTAAATGTTATCAATGTAAATTCTTATTTTTGATTTAGTTCTTGTTTTGATCTACTTCTATTTTTGTGGTATGAATTCTTGATTTGGTTTCTGGTTGATTCTGGAGAGAGTTGAGGACTGCATTCGATTATTTTTAAAAAAAATTGTCTTCCACATCGGTTATTTCATAAACGATGTGATAAAGGAATCGAGAAGGGTTTATCACATCGGTTTATTGAATAAATGACATGATAAACACTTGTGGAATGGTTTATCATGTCAGTTATTTAATAATCGACCTGATAAAAGGCCAGGGAAATGGTTTATCACGTCGGTTATTAAATAACCGACCTGAACCCCCCCCCCCCCCCCTAGACTGGTATAGAACGTCGGTTATATATTAACCGATGTGATAAACCATTTCCCAGGGGTTTATTAGGTCGGTTATTAAATAACAGACATGATAAACATTCCCCGCATAGGTTTATCACATTGGTTATTATATAATCGACGTGATAACCCCCACCCCAGTTTATTACGTCGGTTATATAATAACCAACTTTATAAACCCCCTGGATTTTTCATGTCGGATATTAATTAGCCGATGTGATAAACACCACGATGTTATGTTTTTTACGTTGTTTTTTAAATAACTGACGTAAAACGTTATTTATAACATCGTCTGTATTAGCATCGGCTAAAAAATGACATAAAAATGAAAAATAACCAACGTAAATAATGTTTTCTACACTAGTGGATACCTGGCCTGGGTAGGCAAAGGTAAGGCATTAAGATGCTGAATATCATGAGATGGGGTGAAGTAGAGGAGTGTAAGGGAGGTGAGCTTGTGTTGATTTTTACAAATTTCCCAATCAATTTTATATTTTTAATATTAATATTTTATAAACATGATATTTTTATTCAATAGGATTCCCCTTAGATGGATTCCAATGGAATGTTAGGAGGGTGATGATGTGGCGCCGGTTGAGGGTGCATTGGTTGAGTTCCCTGAGGGTCAGCATGTGGCACCTGAGGGTCAGGCTGAACATGAGCTCTAGGTATAGTCAGAGCTGAAGCCACCAGTATAGGGGAGACAATCGCAGTATATGGCATATTTTGGGCCATGGATTAAATAGAATCACATGATGATCCAGGCACGTGTCACACAATGTATTGATAGTGCAGCCCTGGGTGCTTACAAATCAGTTGCATACCTGAATCGCGGTTTTTAGTCAAAGAACTCACTACTATTTTAGGGTGAGGAGCGACCGCAGAATCCAAATCACCAGGTTAACTCAGTACAAACCATATCTAAACATCTTGAGACACCCCCATGATGGTGTTTAAATCTAGAGATGTATATATTCAGAGGAGCAGATAAATGTCGGTGTGATGTTTTGGTATAAGAAATAAAACATGAGAGACTACTTTATAAGGACTTTAAGGCTAGATTTTTTAAGAACTTCTTCTTGTGGATAATGATGGTGGATATAGCTTAACAGTTTATAAGCCTCTTACAGGGAAACATGTCTGACATGGACTATGCATCTACTTCCATAGGCTTGTCTTGCTTTGCATCATATATGGTGGGTGATGACATCTCAAGAGTGTGGAGTTTCAAGGATGGTTTATTGAAAGACGTCAAGGTTCATGTAAATATCTTAACCCTGACATCCCTCTTACAGCATATGAATTAGGAATTGACAGATGGAAGTAAGTCCATGGGTAATCTAATTATGGTATCTAGGGAAGAGATTCTGGAAGATCTCTGAGGAGTGGGTCTTCTAAGTTGTTCTTCTATTGTGGACAATTGGGACTTTTGTGGATGCAATGTGATTGGGCACTGAAGTAATAATGAGGTTGTCTCTAGATAGGGTACCATGAAAGGTTCTATAGTAATCCTTATTAGATATTTGAGAACTAGGGATTGGGGAAAACTTACATATCTAAGGTCGAGAAAAGAGTGATACCAGGAGATGGTAGTCAAGATCCACTTACACATGGATGACATGGAAGAGAGAGTGGGACCCATCATTTGGGTTAGTGGATGGTTGCTGGTTTAGATTTGTTGGGAGGTCGGGCCACAATTAGTTGGGATTCATTCCAAATATAGGTAGTGGAGCTTCCAGGTGCAAATAAGGTCTAGGATCCGAATACAGTTAGAGGTATGCCATACTTACAGGCATGATCTGGTATCCACTTGTATTTTCATGGACATTTTTGTATGAATTCCTGGTTTTTGGTGCATGAGTTATATGGTATGTAATTTTGGACTGAACAAGAGCTGTTTAATTGGTTGGAATCTTCTTAGATTCATGATATGTGTGTGTGTGACGTGCGTGGAACCAGGATTTATTATGGGCATCGATGGATGCATGGTCTTATATGAGGTGTGTAGGCATCAAGACACTTTCTGTGGGGGTATATATTTACATATGAAGTTGAATGGTTTGATCATATGTTGAGATGTAGGATTTTAGGCATTGGATAAGATGCGAGAACTCATATGTTCCATGTTCGACATGGGTACATGGTGGGAATATGATGAGATGCAGGACTTCATGGTTTTCAAATGTTACGTAGGAATTATTTGAACACTTGAAGAGTTAAAAGAGTAACGATGAGTTGTGGGAGTACTTTTGAGTACATGAATTGTTATTGGAGCATTGGAATTTTGATTTTTGCTTCGAGAAGCCACTAGGGTAGGTAAACCCTAATGTAGGGAGCACCTTAAGAGAGTTGAATTGTGAATTTATAACCGCAGTAGACTGGGGTGATTCAATTGATATAAGTATGTTTGCTACCATCTCTAAGTAATGTTTTTTGCTCGAGGAAGAGATATGTCAAGATGGAGAGATATTAATGTTCAGGTTTTTGGAGCGGGTCGGAATCCTCAACCCATTTGAATTTTTCTTGTTTGGTGAGCATTCCATATTTCTTCTTGATCTTTGGAACCTAATTCCAAAAGTTTCCTCAACCCAATGTAATTTTTTTAGATGGGATTTAAGGCCCTAAAAGTTCCTTGCTGTTTCGAGTGATTTTAATGCATATTAGAGGACAAAAAAACTTTTCAAAGGTTTGGAATAGGGCACATGGGTTGAACAACCCATCTGGACTCCTATGACTAATTGTGCAGCCCTCCTTCTTCACTCACCATGATTTACCAAACCATGTAAAAGGGGCTACAGGGCCGTGGGAGGCCTGAGTAACTTCTAGTATAGATTTTTCATATGTCCTACACACGGTTTGGTAAACCCTATTCCATGGTCATACGAGAGTGGTTCTTAGACAGTTGGAATGGCATTATTAGCACATATCTTTCTAGACGATGTACTAATTATTCAGACACTTTAAAGAGGAAAAAATAATCATTTTTACCTTGTTTACCTTAAAAGGGATTCCCCCCTTTTATTCCTTGAGGCATGGGATTCATAGTTCCTTGTAGTTGATCTCTCTTCCTCTATCCATTAGGCATTGAGCCAACCTCCGTGTTTGAGAACTAATGTTCAATAGTTTTGTGGTAATAGATATGTATCAATATATCCATAAATCCACTTGTCACTTTTTATATTTTATCTAAATGCATGGTGCGATAAATCTATGTGATCCATTATACCCAATTTTTAGGGTTTTTATATAAAACCATTATTTCTATTGAATCGGATCGAGTTAGAGGTTGTAACCATAAAAGAGAGCATCTAAAAATACAGAGTAGTTGGTTCCTATCATTCTCTTTGATTTTTCGGTGTTTTAGGGTGTGTTTTCTTGATCACACCATTGGTTTTTTTGAGAGAGAACCTAATAATATAATTCTTTTATTTTAATTGAAATGATCGTAGGATATGTTTATGGGCATTATCTTATATGAATTAAAATGGTATAACTCAGGTTAGAGGCCTAGACCACATTGGCGGGTCAGGTTGGGTGTATTATTTATATTAAATAAATTATATATATATATTTCATCCAATATTTCCATGAGAAAATGTTGGTCTTGGCCTAAGGATTGAGGTGGTGATGACCACCTGGATTGAGGAGATGTGATTCATCATGTTGGAAGAGGCCCGAGACATATATGGATGGGTGATGTTGATCATTGATTGAGGCGAAGATGTCTAATTTTATGGGCATAGACTATATCGAATTGGATATCGTTGACCGTCGGAGTGAGGGAAATGGTTTTAGTTGAAAATGGTGTTAAGACGATGCAATTTAAGTACTTTGTTGGTGACTTCCACTCACCATGATTTGTCGACATTACAATGGATTCCTTTTCACATAGATAGGACTAAAAATATGTGGTGGTGTTCAACACTCATGTGGGTAGAGGACTCCATTAGTTTTGTGTTATGATGGTGTTAACCATCCGTGAGGTTGGAGGCCGTTAGTTGGGGGGTTAGGGTCTCTATATTATTTGAGGTTGATGGGATTGGATACTTGTAGGATTGAAATCATCATTCCTCAATATTCCAACTGTAGATAAAACAATGTTTATTTATTTGAGGATAGATGTCACTATGCCTCAAACATCATGCATTCTGTCGATGAGGATTTTATGATATTACATATGAGGGGTTATGTAATTGTTTAGGCATGAATTGGGGATTCTAGTTATAAGATTTTTCAAACTAAGTTTTAATCAGCATGAGGTGTCGATCATAATTTTACAAGAGGTCCTGACGGGTCTCCAGCTTGTTACTCATCTAGGGATGACTTGGGATTTATGATATGTATCCTCTCCACTATAGTTATATATATTCACATATGTAATTTTATTAGATATATATATATAACTGGGGTAACATTTTATATCAGTGATAGAAAAAGTAGGATATTTCTTCCTTATGGCTATTGAGAAAATGTGATTTGGTTATTAATATGATGTGCATGTGTAATTTATTTATATTTAGATACACATGGTTTATCACTGATTTAATATAGTAACATATTGTTGACATATTACTAATATTTATTCTCACACCCTACACATATGCGTCGGGATGCATATAGACTTTAGGCTTCTATGATATGGTAAGGGTTCGGGCTCATGAGATAGACAATAGGGATCATGCTGGGATTTTTAGCATGGGAAGGATAGAAAGGGTCCTTGGAGGTTCTTGCATTATATAGAGTTTATTTTTGTGTATTACTTTTATATCATCATTCCTTAATTGTATATAACGATGGTCATCCATGGAAGAAACTTCTATTATCTATTTTTATGAATATATTTGATATTAATTCTTAGAAATAGATGATTTTTTATTACGAAAATGGTATGTTTAATCATGTTGGTTAATATTGTTGTTGTATTTTGATGCTTCCACGAAGGTGGGTTACTGGTCCTATAGTTTTATGGACTTCTTCCACAAGGTTATATACATATATACCATTAATATTATCACTACTATATAGTATATTCTCCCCACTATCACCACAATGAACCCTCGCTGTTAGTCACCATTCTTGGGCATATATGGAGGCACGACTAAGACCAAGCGGTACCCCAGCCTATAACCCTATTCAAAGTGGGATCTTGGTTAGGGAGATACACTATCAATCTTTTGAATGAAATAATTAGACACATTAAATAGTGTTTTTGATCATTAAAAATTAAAAAATTTGAGAAGCACAAAAAAATTATATTGAAAATGTCAATTCAATAGGTCATATTTTTATTAATCCTTTTGTTCCGAAGTTGATGTTTCATACACTAAAAATGTGTTTATATAGTTTTTTATAAGAGGTATTTTTCTTTGGTTTTCCAATTCCCTAGATTAGAATTTATATCTATTAAGATGTGTATCTTAAGAAAATTAGTCCTTTTTTATTGTGAAAATTTTAGGAAAACTATAGAAGATACCCAAAAAACTCATTCCAATCATATTAAATATCCTTAGAAAGATCAAAATCCCTTTACATCATTATTCCAAACATGTAATTCACTATAGTGAATAAAATTTGACTCATCTAATGCTCTCGTTTAGGGCCTCTTAATACTACAAACCATTCATTGGTCTCCATTAAAAATAATAGGTAAATTTGATAAGGAAAATAACCCCCTAAAGAGATTATGGATATTTTTCCAAATCCCCTATTACCCATCAATATGCCTAAAACATTATTTTCCACTTTTTGTAAATATGTTTTAAATCAAGTATATACATCTTCTCATCCCTATATTTCCAAGGAACACAAAAATATATTTTGGGAATCAATAAGTCTTCTAGTTGTCAACACATCGTAGGAATAAATAATTTTTAAACCAAACTTATCAAATCTATGTAAAGTAACCCATTCGGTGGGAAAATATTTCATATGCTCCCTATTTCCCCACCTCCGTTATTTACACCGACATATTTAATTTTTTATTAAGTGTTTCATTACATAAATTCAAGTTAAAAATAATTTTTAAATGTTATAAATATGATTCTCATATTACCCGTGTAGGGATTTACAATGGATAACTAGTAATGACACCTCTAAAGTTGGGTATATTTGTTAGATAGTGATGAAAAACATTAGTTAACTAAATTCCCAACATATTGGTTAATTGTTTACTTTTATTTATTTATCCTTGTTTTTTGCATCTATATCATTTTTATTTATTTTGTGACATTTTTTTAAAATTTCAATCATTAAAATATGAGTTCAAATGAGAGTAATATATACATTATAATGAAAAAAAATGTTCTTATTGGTTATAAGTAAGAGTGTACATCTATTCACTTCAAAATAAGCATTAACTACATGAATTATTTTATATATATATTATTTAGATGTTTGAAAGTAGGCCCCATGATAATGGTTTTAGGTTAAGAACACGATCTTCATGTGTGTTGCCAATTCTGGTAAGGAAATAGGGCTACAACAACAGCCTTAAAACCCATTGAAATATGTACCTAGATCCATAGTAGATTATAGTTTCTCTAGTAATTGATAAATTATAATTTTTTATTAATAAAGTGATAGAATTTATTAATTATTAATTATTAATTATTAAAAATATATTTGGTTATTTTTTACAATTTTTTATCACTTTTTCTGTTTTCTTAGCTAAACTAATTCTTTAAGAGAGAATTTATACTTACATAACCTACACCAAAAACATATAACTCTATATTATATTACCAACAAATCAAAATAAATTTAATTATATATGTAATTTCATAAATTTTATTTAATTCATTTCAAAAACATAATAAATTATTTAAATAACTAAGCAATTATAATACAAATTCATAGTTAACCATTAATAATAATTATTTATAAATTAATTATTAATAAGTATTACTGATTTATATTTTTTTATTTTTAATATATAATAACTAATACTTAATGATTACTAATTCTTAACTAATAATTAATAATTAACAATAAATATTTAATAATAAATAATTGACAATAAATAACTATTTCTTATTAATTATTAAGTAATAATTAAGGATTGATAATATTTAATAATTAATAAATAAATAGTAATTATTAATTCATTAATTAATAAAAAATAAAATTATCATTTATTAATGATTAATAATTTAAAAAATAAAATTTACAATTAATAATTATAAAATATCAATTATTAATTATTAAACAATAATTAAAAATTTGAAATTTACCATTAATAATTAATTTTCAATTATTATTCATCAATCATTAATCATTAATTATATAATTTTAATAATGAATAAATACAATAATAAGTAATTAGTAATTAATAATTAATAAATATTATTTACTAAATATTTAATAATATATACTGATTAATTATTAAGAAATAATTAATATTTATTCTTTAGTGAATAATTAATTATTAATAAGTGATAAGTCATAAGTGATAATTAATAATAAATATTTAATACTCATTTAACAGAAATTAATAATCATTTACTCATTATTTTCATTAAATTGTGAATAATTAATAATATTTTACAATAAAAAATGAATATTTAATCTATAATTTTTAATATTCAATATTTACTCATTAATAATTCCTTAATAATTATTTATTAATAAAAATGAATTTTTATTTGATAATTTTTAATTATTTACTATTTGTATATTATAAATTATTAACTACCAAAAAATATTATTAATTAATTAATTATTGTTTAATTATTATTATTTACCAATTAAATTAAAATATTTATTCATTAATAATTAATAATCGGTAATAAATAATGAATAATTAGATATTATTAATTATTGTTTCAATATAAATCAACATTGATATTTAATAATTAATATTTAATTAAAAATAAAAATTATAAAATTATAGTTAGTATCTTCTATTTATATATTATAAGAAATATTTAATTACTAATTATTAATAATAATGATTAATTGATGATATTTAATTAATAATAATAATGTTTATTATTATTTCACAATTAATTATTTTTATTATTATTATTTATCAATTTATATTTTCTTTTTGTTACTATAATTATATATTTAAATAAATAAAAAATATCATAACTCTGACCAAGGGAACCAAAAATCATAGTTGTGGGGGATACACAGTAATGGTCTACTATAACTATGGTCGTAGGCTATAACCATGGTTTCTGGAACCCTGCAGTCATGGGTGAAGAAATTTGTGCTCCTCTAGTTCTTAAATGAGGCAATTTTCACAAACAATCACCCCCAACCATGGTTGTAATTATGGATTATGATTTGGGTTTCCATGGATCATGGTTATAGTCAGTTTTTATTAGCAATTGGGATGAGGTATGGTAGACATAGCAGTTACAACCTTTTTAGGCAATGATGATGAGATTTTGTGGAACGCTTTACCAGTATATATTAATATAAATGACCCTTATTTTAGGAAATCAACCAAAATAAATTGGGTGGAATTCCCCTTAAAATTGTAACGCCTTAAAAATCTAAAGTTGGAATATTTTATTAGTTATCATGTTTGACACACACCACCAAGCACCTAATAGAATATAATATCCTACTAATTTATGATATATTTACTATTTTAATTAAATTTAATATATTTTAGGGCTTGAAATTCACACAACACTAATTTAGAATACATCCCACAAAACAACGAGATTCATAATTGGATAGCAATACATGCAATACCAAGTTTTACGGAACAATAATATATTATTAAAATATTATTATTTAATATAATAAGATATAACCTAGTTGTTAGATTATCGGTTATGAATAGGATTAACTAAGTAAAGAAAATATATGGTTCATATAAAATATTAGATGAATTCATTGGTTACAGATTAAATAGAAATGAATATAGGAACCAAATGAATATAAAGGTAATGTTTTTATAGAAAACTATTTTTACTCTCACAAAACTATTTTAACCTAATAATTTAAATTAATTAAAATTAGTAATTGGTATTAATTTAATATAAATATTATATATTCAGTCAAATATTTTTCATATTCTTCCAATAGATTTTATAGGCATAAGATAAGAACAAAGTCAATTTTACGCATAAAATAATATATTTTTATTATTGAACTTTTACCGCCTTTTAATGGAGAACCAATTTTAAAACAAAATTTTGACACTTTTATAAATCTTATATGTCAAAATAAACATAATCATTTAAATTGAATCATAAAAATTATGTTAAGTTGAATTTTTTGTACTTCTTTATGAAGTTTCATTTTTCAATGAATATTGAAAGATAATGAATATTAGTTTAAAACTACTTTTTCATCTAATTTATTGATATACTTAAGTAATATTTTAAATTTTTTAAAAAGTTTATTTAGATCATATTGTTATCAGATAACAAAATTTAGGTAGTTGGAATCAATTTCATGTCTAAATTGACTAGAAAAAAATAGCAAGCATTCGAACATTTTTACTTTAAAAACCCCATTGTCGTCATGTCAGTGAGATTATATTTAAATAAATTACTTCCACTTCTACAATCGGAATTTGGAAAAAATTATTTTTAATCATAATAATTTATAATTACTAGTCATATAAACTAATTTTTTGACCAAAAATATTAATGAAAGTGACAAAAAAATAGTTACAATGATTAAGGAAAAATTAAACTTAATAAGGGACTAAACATTAATCATAAGGGACCAATAATCGATACACAAGTACAAGATCAATTGGATGGACATATTTTGACCCTATCCTCCCATATATTGACTCCGGTATACCATTATATCCACTTAAATTCAGAAAGATGTTGGGGAAATTCCCATTCCCAAAATTTACAAGAGTGACACTCTTCCTCCACTATAAAATGGCCTCCTATCCTCCCACTTCCTCATGCATCTCAATCCACTTTTTCCTGAAAAATCTCTAGCCAAAGAAATCCTCAAAATTCCTCCCCTAATCTTAAAATCCTCCCCTTGGTTAGAAGTCCATCCAAGGAATCCCTTTGGTCGTATCTGAAAGGAGTTACAAAAAGAAGAGGTGACATCTTTCCACAAGCTCGATAGTTTTATTCCTTTATCCGCTCCTTCAATTATCATTATTACATGATTATGTAAAAAAATTATACTCAATATAATTTGATATTTTTATTCTAAATATTTTACCTAATCTTACACACACTTCCATCTAATAGGTCAAGAACTTACTGTTTATGTTTACCAAAAACTACGGCCTCATGAAATGGATTTGTTTGTTTTTTCATTAACATTATTCAAGAGGGGGAATTATATTGAAAATGATATTTATATACAATTTATATTATATATATATATATATATGATATCTTATTTATTATCTAATTCTATTATAAAACACTCCTTTATTATTTCTATTTTGTGTTAATATGATAACGTTGTTTGTGGAAATGTTGACCACCGCTACCCAAAACCGATGTGATTGATTCACATGATAAATGGAATATATATATGATGATTATAATGAAACATATTAGGCATACAAAAATCTATATGATATTCATGACACAATTAAACTTCTATAAACATAATATATATATATATATATCATTTTCTTTATTTCCTTTTCACGCACTTAAAAAGTGATAACATCGTTCATAGACATGTGAATGCCACCTCCACAACATGATATGATTCCTTTGACATCACAATAATTATATATATAAGTATATATCATTAAATAATATGATATTTATGATAAAATTATTATTCTATATATATATATATATTGTTATTAACCTTCTTTCTATAATGATCATTGAAAAATTGGAATGTTACTCACGTGTTTGAATGGCCTACCATCTCTATGATTGTAACGTTGGTACATTTTTCATGACCATATTTACTTTTTCATTTTAAAAGTATAATTTATGAGTAAATATGATAATTTTTCATGGTTATTATTATAGAGATGTTATACAATTAACTCTTTTACCATATTCGACCTACCAAACTTATTCTTTAATATATGAACCTAATTTGGTCAAAACACCCAATGTAAACCTAATAGATTAAGTAGTTGTATAAAAATGGAAATAAGTGAAATAAAAGTTATAATAAAAATTAAAAAAATTATCAATGATGTAAATAATTAACATATGTTTTTTATTCATGGATATAATTACATATGAGACAATTCGGACACAAAGTAAGGGATTTTCATCTCACTTTTTACGTCTGTGAGTTAAATTTCAGATTCACCACTTACATATTTTGTGTGTTGTATATATAGACTCGTTTTCTATGTTATATAATTAATCCTTTTAGATTTACTTTATTTAAATAGTTCATTTAATATCAATATTTCATGAGTCTTATGATTTAAAATATTTCAAAGTGGTGTGGCACAGTGTGATTTTTTAGATTGTTTCCTCAAGAATAATTTTAGTTAAATTTAATTTTCTTTCAAAGAAATTAAATGACCATTGTCCAATTAACCCTTTTAGTTAACTCTCCTCCGGTTAATCATGGCCTTTCTTAATTAATAACACCATTTTTCCACTCTTTGGCACTCAAAATGAATTAGAAATTTTTTTTAATAAAAATCGACTTCATTCCTATCTTTAACCAAAGAATATATTTTCTTCTAAAACCCTTGTTTTATAAAAAAATTCAAATTTTTTTTAGCCTTTAGAAATTTATTTATGATATAAAATTTTACATTTTATGTCTTTTATGAATGTTTTCAAATGAATGTTCTTCTTGCTTCCTAAAAAAGTCATTTTTCTAACATCTTTACCATAAAAAAGGAATTTTATTTTTACCTCACACAGTATGTATAGATTTATGTGCTGTCATTTTTTCCAAAGCTTTAATTTTATTTTTAATAGGATAATTTTTAAATAAATTTTCTTCAACAATTATTTTCAAAGAAAATTTATTTCAAAATGTATTTAAAAAAAAGATATTTTCCTCAAGAATGTTTTTAAAATATGTTTTTATAGTATTTCTATTAATCAATGACAAAAACACTTTATTTTACTCTACTTCGGATATGTTGTATTAATACCATCATTATTATTTCTCTATATGGATTTTTATTGGTTTGGTCAAGTATATTATTGAAATTTAATTCTTTGATTCCTTAGTAGTTCCGTTGAAATTTTTGATTTCCTATGATCAATTAACATTGAATTTTCCTTAGGTATCCATATCATTTTTCATAGATATGATTATTTTCGGATCCATATGCCATTTCTATATGGTGTATACTAGGAAAGTTATTTGATTATTTTGGGGAAATAATGATAAATGTTTATCCTAAATTCACTATAAATTTTTGATAAGGCGTATTTTTTATAAATTCATTAAATTAATTGATATGAAGAATCCTTTGGACATGAAATGATGGGTGGAAAAGTGGATTTATATAGATGCTCGATGCATTGATAGGTTATCATGATACTAATTAGTTGCACTAACTAAATTGGTTTCTACTAATAGCTTCAACCATTCTACAGGATGAATATTGAAAGTATAGGTTTTCATGTGACTTAGACATGACTTCTAATAACTAAGAATTTACTTCATTAAGTTTCAATTAGTATACTTCCATGATCTTTTCTGTCAATATATTAATGGACACATTTCATTTTTAGTTCATCGGTTAAATGGAATGTGTTTCAGTTTGTTACCTTTCCATGTTTATTTTTCTTTATCAAGTTATTTGAATGGAATGTGTTTCTAATTAATACCTTACAATATTGTTTGTGCACTTCCATCTCAGTTTATTGATTACCTGGCATGTGAGTTCAGTTATTTACCATGTCATAATTATTATTCTAATTAATTTATTATTTATTTTACTATACTTTACCCTTACTAAGAGTTTGATCTCACCTTTATTTTGTTTTCTTTTCCCTTGGAATATAAAAATCATTCCGTGGAATTTATGCAGGGATATACTAGATGGAATAAATTTATCATCAAATTTATTTATTTAGAAAAAAAATATGTTATAAATAGTTTATTATTTTTTAATACAAGTCTCTTTTATCTATCTGGTTTACCAAGAATACTAAACTCTTCATTTATTTGAGATTTTATTTCTTGTAATCATGATAATTTAATTGATAGTAGACACTAGCTCCAGGATTTCTTGGTTCGGGTTGCTAAATTTGGTATTAGAGGAAGTTCAATAGCAACCTTGGGAACTATAGTTATAGAGAAAATAGATTACGGAACATAAAATTGAGTTAGAATTTTAATATAGGTATAGAGTAACATCCTAAAGATCAGCTATGATAGATATTATATGGGTATTTCTACCAATACATCCCTACATGGATACTACATGTGGACGTGGTTCTAGAATAGATATACCAAGGAGTAAAGAATCATACTAGGTGTTTTGGACCTGGCTTTGTGTAACTTGGTACACGATAACGCGCCTGACTACGCACCTGGTTTAACTCCCCCAAGGGATATAATTAGAATAATTCACATTCTCTTTATAACCCATTAGGAAGTATTTTGAAAATAAAAAACCTAGGTTAAACATAAGGTGTTTTATATTAAATATATTGTGTCATATTTTGGAAATTCTATAAATGACATTATGGAAAAAACCTATACCAAGGAAGTACCTATGTGGAAAAAAGTGGTTGAAGTATTTATGTATAAGGGATGTATTGAAAACCTTTTTTAAAATGTAATTTAGTGACAAACCTTATTTTAAGGATTTCTATTATATTTATTTTGGAAATTATGTTAATAATATTTTATAAAAGGACAATTTTTATTTCGGTTGACAAACCATAAAATCCAGTAAGGTTGTTGGACTTGAACCCATGACATAAGGATGATAAGGGTTTGACATCATTCACTGACATACGTAATGTCCTGGTTAATATGTCATTGTTTTTATTTAAACAATTTGATAAATAATTATTAATGATGATCCTATAGTATTAATTTTTTAGTTTAGTGATTAATGTATTAACAATATTGACATTGAAGAATACTTAGAGACAAATAGTTATACTTCTCACTATTTTATGGTCTTTGAGATCCATTAAAAAATAAATTTAGTTGTTCAAAAATCAAAGTTAATATTTGGACATCCATTTAATAAATTAAGGTATGAATTAAAATTTGATCAAAGCATGAAAAATGATGATATTTTGTTTATATAAATATTTTGAGTAAGTAAATTTCATTATATACTTAGGTAGTAATATAATTACTCAATAATAAGAAAATAGTAAAAAATCATTTCCCAGTGCCTTAAATTTTATTGAACTTATGTTCTTATAAATGATTGTAGATTTACAAATATGAGGCCCTCAAGATTCTATTGATCATTCTATGGTTTTTGATTTATGACCTCAAACACTCCATATAAATATTCATGATTTTTCTAAAATTATGTATCTATAATTTCCACTATTGTTCTCTTACATAGAGACCTAGTTATATTTTAGTCCATGTGATCTTTTTAATTCTCATTTTCTCTTTTTATGAGGACATTTTGTAAATCCTTCTCATGATGTGGGATTGAAAACATTGGAAACATCAACCAATATATCACTAAGATATTGATTAAATTCAGAGGACACAATTTAATTTAGGTGGGGAGCATTTAACAGCCCAAAAATCTAAATTAGGAACATTGTATTTGATATCATGTTTGACATAAAACACCAAGTGCATAAGGGAATATAATATACCACTAATTTATAATATATTTAATATTTTAAATAAATTCAATATATTTTATGTATTTCACCGCACACAACACTGAGTTATCGTATGTCTCATGCAACAATAGGTTTCATCAATTTTTTGCGTTAAAAGAAATATTGATTTTTATCGAAAAAGTAATATATTATTATTTAATATAATAAGATATAACCTATCCATTAAATTTATATTTATGAATAAAATTAAATATCTTATGAAAATATATGGACTACACAAAATATAAAATCAATTAATTGGTTACAAATTAATTATAAATTAATAAAGGAAGCAATTGAATATAAAGGGAATGTTTTTATAGAAAACTATTTTTATGATCACAAAGTTGTATTATACTAATAAATTAAATTAATTAAAATTTGTGAGTGATATTAATATAATATAAATATTATATATCCCATAAAATATTTTTTATATTCATCCAATATATTTTATAGGAATAAGATAAGAACAAACCCAATTTTACACATAAAATAATATATTTTTTAAGGCTCTTGTACCACCTTTTAATGAAGAACCTATTTTAAATTATATTTTTGAAACTTTTATAAATATTATATGTAAAAATAAACATAATATTTTAAATATAAATATAAAAATTATTTTAGAGTTAATTTTTTGTATTTTTTAATGAAGTTTCATTTTTTTAATGAATAGTGAAAATACATAATTTTATTCCAAAACTACTTTTTCATATAATTTTTTTTATGTTTAAACTATATTTTAAATTGGTTTTAAAGTGTAATTATATAAATTTTTCATAAATTAATTTATTTTAGGTCATTTTAATTAATTTCACATTGAAATTGATTATAAAAATATAGCTAAGTTTCTGTCATTTTTACTTTACAAATCTGCATTGTCGCCCCGTCTGTGGGATTAAATTTAAATAAATTTTTTTCCAATTTAGTGATTAGAATTTGGGAAAATGGAGTAAATATTTGGAATCAGAATAATTTATAATATCTAATAATTTCCAATTAGTTTTTACCAAACATATTAGTGGAAGTAATTAAAATTAATTACAACGGTTAAGGTGAAATAAAGCTTAATAAGGTACTAAACCTAAATATTATGTGACCAAATAACCTAGAAACCTGTCCAATATTCATTTTCAGGACATGTTTTTACCCTATACTTAATTTTATTAAATTGTTTCCATTATTTTAACCACATTTAATGGGAAAAATCATTTATGAAACTCCTTTTCCCAAAATTTACAAGAGTGTCACTCGTCCTCCACTATAAAAAGGCCTCATATACTCTTAATTACTCAAACCAATAATGATACTTTGGATCAACCAATTTCTGGCCAAATATCTCGTAAACATACCTCCACTCATCCCTGAATACTACCCTTGAAAACAAGTCTATCCAAGGAATCTCTTTAGTGCAAACAAAAATGAGTTACCTAAAGAAGAGGTAACATCTTTCCTCAAGTTCTTTAGTTTTATTCCTTTATCCACTCCTTCAACTATAAATATTACATTATTATGTAAAAAAAATATTATCCTTAACATACTTAGTTGTTTTTATGTGAATGTTTCATCCTAAAGAAAAATACACCTCTATCTAATGTGTAACGAACTTACCATTTTTGTGTACGTAGAACTACACTATCACGAAACGAAGTTGGTAGTTTTTCCCTTAAAAACTTTCAAGATTGTAAATTTTGATGGACTAACTACTTATATATGATATATATGATATAAAAAATATCTTTATTCTTATTTAATTTTATTATAACACATTCATTTATTCATTCTATTTTATGTAAATATGATCTTGTTATTTGTGGAAGGGTGCGCTACAGACTCCTTCAAGCGATGTGATTCATTCAAATAATACATGGAATTTATAAAAGATTATTATAATTAAAAATATGATACATAAAAAAAATACGGTTTTCCTGACACAATTATCTTTCTATAAATATAATAAATATATCATTTTCTTTGTTGTTCTTCCACACACATAAAAAGTGAAAACATCATTTGTGTACGTGTGGACTACTGCCTCCTCGACATGATGCGATTCATTTTACATATCAAGAATATTATATATAAGTGTACATGTTGAAATAGTATTTGATTTATTATATAATGATCATTATATAAATATATACCATTACATACCTTATTTCCATAAAGATCATTGAAAAATGGGAGCAATACTCATGGGTACGTACGACCTACTATATCTAAGATTGTAACGTTGGTTAATTTTTCATGATCATATTTAATTAAAGTTTTTAAAAGTATAATTTATGTATAAATATGATAATTATGCAATTTTTAATATTTTTAGATGTTATATAATGACCCTTTTGACCATTTTTGACCTTCCAATGTTTTTTAACAACTGAACTAAATTTTCTCAAAACACCCAACATAAACTTAATTGTTTGTATGGTTGTATAAAACATGGTAATAATTGAAATAAAACTTATTATAAATATGAAAAATGATATAAATAAAATAAATAATTAACATGAGAAGGTTATTCATGAATATAAATACTTACGATACAAGTTGGTTTCAAAGTATAAAATTTTCATCTCACTTTTTACATCCGTGAGATAAATATCATATTGATCACGTATTATTTTTAGTGGCATATCTACTACCCATTTTGATATATTATATCACTAATACTTTTATATTAATGATATTTAAAGATTTTATTTTATTTTACACCTTTATATGACTAAGTATTAGAAATATTTTTAAGTGGTGTGGTATGCTTGGAATCTATAAAGATTATTTTACTCAAGAATAATTTTAATAACCATTTATTCCCATTCAAAGAAATTAAATGACCACTGTTCAAATATCCCTTTCAGTTTACCTTATTCTAGTTATTAATGAAATTTCTCAAGTAATAATACCATTTTTCACTCTATGTTACTCAAAAATGTTTTAGAATTTGTTTTTAAGAAAACTCATCTTTATTTATCCCTTTAGTCAGAGAACATATTTTCTTCTAAAATTCTTGTTTTCTAAAAAAAATTCAAAAATATTTTTACTTGTTAAAAAATGATTTATGAAATAAATATTTACCCTTTTTGTATTTTATTAATGTTTTCAAATGAATATTATTTTTTATTTTTGAATAATTACTTTTTATAAACTTCCTATCTTAAAAGGGGAACATTATTTTTACCTTATATGGAATGTATGGATTTACAAGCAGTCAGTTATTCAAAGATTCCTGTTCATTTTTAAGAGGTTAATATTTAATGAAAATGATTTCAAAAATTATTTTCAATGAAAATTTTTTCCAGAACTTATTTCAAAAAAAATGATATTTCTCTCAAGAATATTTTTAAAATATCTTGTTATAGTGTTTCTATTAATCAATACAACAACCATTTATTTTACTCTAATTCATATATGTTTTATTAACACCATACATATTCTTCCTCATGATGGTTTTTTATTTATTTTTCCAAGGATAGTATTCAAATTAAATTCCTTGATTCCTTAGGTTTCCCTTGAAATATTCCATTTCATATGGTCAATGGACATTGGATTTTCCCTAAGTATCCAGATCATTTTTCATGGATCTAATTATTGTCTGACCATATAACATTTTCATGCGAAGTTTACTTTGAAATTTATTTGATTATTTGGGGAAATATTGTTAAATTTGTATCCATTATTCAATAAAGATATTTGATAAGAAATGTTATTTATTAATTAATTGAATTAGTCGATTTGAAGAATGATTTAGACCTGAAATAACTGGTGGATCGATGACTTTTAATAACTCCTCGATTCATCAATAAGTTCTTGTGAGACTAATTAGTTATGAAATTCAAATAGGTTCTACCAGTAGTTTTAAACTGTCTGGGGGATATATATTGATAGTATAGGTTTTCATGTGTTTTAGACATTACATCCAATAATTAATAATTTACTTAATTTAGCTTCATTTATTATGCATCCATGAGATATTTTGTTGACATATCTATGGATACATTTAATTTTTTTTCTTTGGTTAAATGGAATGTATTTTAGTATATTAACTTTCCATATTTATTTATCCTTATCTAGTTATTTAAATGGAATGTGTTTCTAGTTATTATCATTAAGTATTGTTTATAAACTTCCTTCTAAGTTTTTTGATTATATGGCATGTGAGTTTAGTTATATACTATGTAATTATTATTATTCTCATTTATTATTTATTGTTTCCACTATACATTATCATTACTAATCATATAAGATCGCCCTTATTTTTTTTCCTTTTCCCTAGGAATCCAATAAGTGTACCATGAAATATATATAGGGATATTCTATATTAAATAATTTTATCTTCAAAGTTATTTATTTAAAAAAAATATGTTCTAATTACTAAATTCATTTATAATAAAGGACTAATTTGTGTATCTAGTTGGCCAATACTAATAAACTATTCATTCCATAAGGATTTGATTCCTTGTAATAATACCAATTTAATTAATAGAAGACTCGGGCTCTAGGGTTTCGAGGGTCAGGTTGCTACCAAAATGAAATAATGTCACTGTAATGAAACTAATAAATAAAACAATGGCATATTTAAACCTCATTATCCTTTTGGAGAATTTGAAGACAATTCCATAAGAAGAAATTTATTCTATGCATATCTTCTTGAATTTTAATCCATATAATTTTTCTAGTTGGTTATAAAGAGATCATTTTTTTTATTCTCGGATTTTGTGAATTGCAGTGATGGTATTTTTATAATTTTACATTTCAAGGGTAAAATAGTAATTATGAATATTAGAATAAAATTATAGTTTCACCATTCAGTTAAAAAAAGGGTGTTTACCCAAGGGTTTTTGAGATAAAGGGTGGATTAATTGAAAATTATTATTGGGAACATTGATCTAGTGTGATGAAAAATGTGAAGCAGTGGACTTTTAAGAATCTGATTAGGTGTTTGTTTTATATTATTTAAATTATTTATTAATATGGATTCATATATTAAACACTTATGTGATGGTGGAAATCAATTTCATTAAAAATATTGAATTTTTTACCATTGTAAAGTGGTATGCCAATTTTTCATGGTGTCATCGCGCTTCCAATGATTAATCTAGGGTGGGTATTTTATTTGAGATTTGTGTTGTTAACTTAATTGAGGTTCATTCCAAAATATACAAGGTGTTATACCACTAATCTATAGAATTAATTTTACTTTTATGAACCATACATGAGGGTTTCTGTAAAATATTAAGAGATGATGTTGAAATTGGTATAGGTGTCATGTTGCATGTTGCTTCCTTTTATTCCTTATTCAACTATATCATGCGGTATTGTTAAACCATGGGGAGTCATGTAAATTTAAAATTAAGATAATTTTATTCCTTATATCAATAAATAATATTTATATAAGGTTGTAATATAAGGTGGGAAATTCTTTTAAAGTAATGATCATATGGAATTTTATGAGTGATGATGATTAATATGATTATATACATGGAATAAGGTCCAAAATTATTGGTATTAATATAAATGTGGTAAAATAAAATGAAGAATTAATGGGATTTAAGTAGTTAAAGGGAGGGTATTAAGTTTTCTCTTGGGATAGAGTTTCACCCCCGAGAAGAAGATGGTCATTCTTCAGTTGGATCTCACAAGTTCCCCATAACATTTCCAAATCCCCTATTATTTAGAATAAAAATATATTTTTTAAATTATAGTTATAAGATTCACTATTGTTCATTTATCAAGTGATGACATTAGGTGATCAGATATTTTCTATACTCACACAAACTCTCATCTGGAGGGAACCTCTTCAGTGTCTCATCTTACTCTACCTATAGAATCATCCTTGGGTGTTCATTATAGATGGATTTGATTCAGAATATTTTTGGAGATTTTTAATTCTGATATGATTTAGACTAATATATTCAAATTTAATAATAATAAATTTTTAATTTGTTATAAATGGTGGCCCATTTATTTTTCAATTCCTCATGTGACTGGTTTAATATTTTTGTTACAAAAAACCCATGTGTTATTGCTTATCATTATTATTATTTTGAGCATTATATACCTATAAAAAGTGGGATGTTAAGTTTCTCTACAAGTGATAAAAATGTGAGACACGTCATTAAGAAGAAAATGTTTGATATGAGACAATAGAGATAGATTTTAAGGCATGGGAAAGAAGAAGTAGTAGCAGTTCAATTTGTCCAATGACTCAGAAAAGGTTTCACACTGATTCCACCTGATGGGATTTGATCTCTGAGGGGTGATGTTTTTTCAAGAGATTATTATCAAATAAATGGAAAGGTGTTTCTGAGTTTTTTTCATAGAGGTATTCTATGCTTTTTCTATAATTTAAGTTTCAAACAATAACATAGATTTTGTAGACTCTCTGATTATGTTATAATTATTAAATTTTCCCCATGGTTTTAATCCTCTACATCATATTGTTTTTACATGTTAAAATTATTAATCTTTATTTATTTCTTGTAATTTATTTTTATCTTCTACTTTCATTAGATATATTCAAAATGTACTTTTCTTAATCATGTTTTATTCCCTACGACCGATATGTTTCCTACACAAAAATTTCTATCAGAGAAAAGTTATCCATGTTTCTTTTAGATCAAATCTGGGTGATTCATACGAAGGGATTTCTATCCATATAAAAAATTATTTAGAAAATTTATTTTACTCTATGTAAACAATAAGTAAAACATATTTTTAATCATGTAAAGACCCTAAAGGTGCTGAACAAAAATTTATCGAAACTAGAGAGGATGAGCGATGGTAATAGGAATGATATGATAGGGTTCATGATAAGCATAATCCAGAAGTATTTGGTTGATAATACACTGTGGTGCGTGATAAATATCATAGGTTTGCAGTGGATCTTGGTGAATCATGAAAGAATGTTTAAGTTTTAATACCACACTACATTTTTATATCTAAAAAATGATTGTAACAGTTGTGAATAATAAAAAATTCAGATTTATGCAACAATATTATCTTAGGTTTTTTACTTGATTCATATGATAATCACATAACAACCTTAATAATCGGGGAAAAATGAATAAGGATGATTTAGTTTCATCATTGTTGATGAATGATAATTATAAAAATACCAATTATGGTTATTATTCAAGTAATAGTTGTATTATACCTATGAAATATGGACATGGAAATAATAGAGGTTGGTCCAAGACAAGAAGAAAACTCAACTATTTATTTTGTGATAAGGAGTTCATGTGAAAATAAACTATTATTCTTTGAAAAATATTATGGAAGAGAAGAATATTCATGATGCCAATTACAATCATATCATCATAAATATTATAAAGGATAAAGTTGATTTAATTTTAGTTGGAATTGATTATCGAGGGTCATATATTCTCAATGAATGGGGGGTTGATTCAGTAGTGTCACACCATATTTTACTAAAGACAACAATATTCTATTCATACTAATAAGTGTACTTTGGTATAATGATGATGTGAAATGTATATTCTATTGGTTCTGTTGGTTTTGGTTACATTTGTATCACCATAAATGTAGGTTTTCCTCGGAACTTGAGGGGGTCATGATATTTTTCAGATATACAATATAATTTTTAATCTATTTTTACCATTCATAATTATGGTTTTGAGGGTTCATTTGGTATTCAAAGATGGGAATTTTTCTAAGGATTAACGTTATATTCATGGGGAATAATGGTTAGCATGATGTATTGGATTGATGTGAAGGGGTACGGTGAATTTGTTAATGGATTTTCAAAGAGAAATTCATCAGATTTTTGGCACATGTGATCATCATGCCTAAGTCAAACACCATCAACAAAAATGATAAATGTTTAGAAGATGAACCATGCTAGGTTAGGTGTTTTAACTATTACACCTAATTCCTATTCTTCAATGTGTTGCAAAAGGGAATAATTAATTGAAATCATGGATCAGGGTGATTTATTGATAGTTATAGACTTCTTAGATCATTTTTATCAATAGGAGAAATAAGATTCTATAGTTACTTTTTATTATGTGGTGATCAATATCATGGGTCATCCATGTGTTTTTTGTTCCAATGAAATTAAGTAGGGTAGTGTATAAACTGAAATGAAATAGACTTTGGAATTTTTATTACTTTTATAGGGGGAGTATTGAGTTTCTATTAGATGTGAAAAATAGTGATGCCATATTTTATATAGAGACTGAAAATTCGTGTGATGCTAACCATTTTACTTTACAACTAAGTTCCTTGTATGAAATATCCTTATATGATGTGGTAAATGTGGGAGATTTTTGTTGTTTAGGATGAGATATTAAAATTTAAAAATATTATATTTATAATTTTAAAAGGGCGGATTGATTTTTTTTGGATTCCTCGTGAGATGAGTTTTTTATCTTTTTTTAACTTTATGGCCTTCTTTATCTTTGTTATTATGTAGGGAATTTGTAGGCCTATAAAAATGGGTTATTTTATTACCCCTATATATGATAAAGAGGTTAGATATGTGATCAATCAACCATTGACTATCTCAATGATGTGAGGAATAGATATTATGGCATGGGAAGTAAGGATAATTAGCCATTTTGATTTTGTAATGGATCATTGAAGATGTTGTAATGAAGCCACATGTTTGGTTTTATTGTTCAATGGGTAAATTTTTTTATGAGACAGTTTTCATGGAAATGTATAATGTATATCAGGGAGTTGTTTTTCACATAGGTTTTCTACACTCTTAATATAACTCATGTTTTGGGCATTCACTTGGATTTGTATACTCTATGATTAGAGTTAAATTTCCAATGTTAACTCATGGTTTTTATTCCTCCACTTCAAATGGTTTTTCCATGTTAAAAATGTGTGCCTCGAGGTATTTCCTATTATTATTTTTGTTATTTGATTTTTATTGGATATTCTCACAATATTGTTTTCACAATTAAGTTTTTTTCCTTGGAACAATCTATTTTCTCCTAAATACATTCCTAGTGCCAAAGACCAAATCGGTTTTTTATTCATATGGAAGTATATATTTTTAGGTTATTCATTTCCTAATTCACCTCTAATTTTTTTCCCATACATTTATTCTCTCATAGTGTTTGAATTTATTGTATTTTTTTCAACCATATTTGAACAAGAGGAGTGTTTCCTTCTCATGTATTTTACATGCATCCCATGGTCCCACTCTATGTTTATCCAATATGATCACCATTCCAGTAACGATATATAATGTCCAAGAATCATTATTCCACCATTTAGTGATTGGGGTTTAGTGATCATTCCACCCTTAGAATAAATTTTTTAGTGCTTCTTAGGGTTTGTGTTGGTAACCAGATTATATATGATCTATAGTGTCTAAAGGGGACTGTTGGTCCATATTTCTATTGTGGAATATTAATTACCTTTTTTATTGTGTGGGTTTTTTATATAAAACATACAAACAATAAAATAATAATATATTATAAAGATAATTAATAATTATTGTAATAATTTCTGTTAATTATTAGTAATAATAAAATTAGGTACAATGACAATGATGTAGAATTAAGTCATGATGAAGATAAATGGTAGATGGATATTGATATAAATATAAGATGTAGATGCATAAATTCTTAATGATGTTCATTAATATATATTTTATATGATATGATTTTTCTATTTACCATGGGTGTTGTAATTAACAACAGTGCTAATAATTCTAGGTAATCACAAGGGTATTGTGATGATTAAAGATACTCATAATTTTAGGTAATACCAAAATATTGTGATTATCATTTTTGTGAGGATTTAAGATTTAACTAATATTAATGACATAATATATAAGTGGAATTGAAATTTTTGGTGGTTAGGGGACGAGATATATGTATGTGATTTATATGATTAAGTTAATTAATCAATGAGATGAACTCACAATTTTCTAGGAAACCACCATACAAGGCCTTGGGTAGGGTGTGAGATGGAATCTAATGAGCTGGAATAAAAATGGATATAAAAATATTTCCATTAGATTTCATATCCCATTAATGGATTTAGGATTAGGATATAAAATATTTTATGTTTGGAATGATGGTAAATAAATAGTGGTAGTTGGTGTATGGGGATATCTTTCTTTTATTAATGTTGATTCTTAATCATATGACACACATGCACACACAAAGATATATATATATATGTATATATATATATATTATTTTAGTGATGAAGGTTTTGTTGATTTGTGGATATACTTGATGTGGTCTAGATAGCTATTATGTTTTAACATTGTTATTTCATGGATGAATTAATATTCTATATTCAGGTTGTAAAATTATGGTTTGGGGAAAGAATTAGTGACCAGTTTCATTTATGTTACTTGAGGTATGGTTTATATAGGTTTTGAATTTTTATATCATCACTTAATTTGGGTTGTCTTTTTCATATGAAAACTATACACATATGAGACATATATGTTGATGAAAATGTTAAATTTTTATTTTGTTATTTCCTTGTGGAGTTGTGAAGTTTTCGAGTTACAGAAGGTTAATGGTTTCTATATGACGTTATATATTCTAGATTTCAATATGTAACCCCCTAACATAATGAAATTGGTATTTTGGTGTCATATTTAATCTAATTATTGTCCTATGAGGAGTCTCAGTAGACTCGAGTCATGATAGTATACCATTTATTGTAATAAATACATAAAATATGATTTATTTTGGATCATTAATGTTTGTGAATTTTCTGGATAAAATTAGATACATTTACTACTTTTTTAATTTTAAAATTTTTTGCAAGGTGGTTATTTATTTATGGTTAATTATATTTATGATGTAATAAGTCATGTTTATATATATATATATAGTGTGTGTGTTTATGCATGCTTTTTTATAGATATTGAAATTAAAAATAAAGGTATTCCAATTCACCTCTAATTTTCTTCACCCATTTCCCCCCATAATTCGATATCAAAGCCTAATAAATACATGGCATATAATTTAGTTTAGTTACATCCCCCAAAGTTTAATGAAAAAATTATTGATTGATCCAACAAATTAATGGTTTTATTTATGTCTCAATATTTATTGATTCTTGTGGATAAATATAATATTGAACTAAAGGGTTAAAAAAATAATGCATTAAAAGAGAGGTGAAATATTCCCCGATAAATATTACAAAAATCTTAAAAAAATAGTTTTTATTTTTTTAATCCATTGAAAATAGATATTTAAAAACATATAGAGCTGATAATAAAAACATTGTGTGGGGTATTTTGTAAAGAACATACAAATGTGATGATTATTTCAATGAGTTAAAAATTCATACATTAAGATTTTATTTTTATCCAATTAGAAAAGGACTCATAATGTATGTTTATATATTTCTATGAATTGAAATACATTATCAACAGCTTAAGGGTGATTAATGAAAAACTCAAAGAAGTAAAAGTGTTGTAAAATATCTAGAGTTCTTTAACATACAAATTCAACTATATTATTACATAAATAAAGGAATTAAAAAAAATTAACCATGAAAATTAATTGATTTATGGATTAATTATATTTACATGAACAATTAATGAATCAAAATAATCTTGTTTCATATCCAAGGGAATCATTTCTAATTCATGTGGTCTGAACAGGTATAGAAGGTTTCCATGGGTTTGAATAAGTGGAAGAAATAGTGGACATTATTATGGAAGATTTGGAAATTCATTGACCATATATAGTGGAAAATCCATCCAAATATATAAGTTTGGGGAATATGATAATATAAATATTAAATGTTTAAAATGTTTAAAATCTGTAAATTTTAAATATAGATGTAGAACCATGATTCCTTTTCAATATATGAGGTGAGAAAACATTACTAACACCTCTAAAAACATGTGTCTCATCTGAAAAAGATATAATTAAATAATGGAGTAAACAATTATTTTATACTTTTTCATTGATAAAACAATCACATGTTTCGAAAAAATAATTATACACAATATTTAAAAAATTTATTTGTGGATAAGTTAATTTTTGGAATGAATCAAGATTTTTTATCCAGTAAAAAGCTGACATCAATATTCAATTAAAATTTGGTGAAAATTTCCCTATTTCATATGATATTTTAATTTAGAAAATTTTTGTAATTTTTTTATCATTGGTCAAATTTCTAAAAAAGGATATAAAATTAACTTCCTGGATTGAAAATGAATTATTAGGCGCTAAACTAATAAGATGATAACAAGATTGAAAATGATGAAAAATTTAATTTATCTACTATCACTCAAAAAAAAAGGTTTTATGAATATTTCAACTAATTTCAAAGATTATTACAGGTTATAGAACCTATAGTTTAGGGATTTAAATTTTTTGGGTTTAATTTTATTGACTCGGAAGAATATGGTAATATAGTTACCATGGATAAGGTCTATATATAATCTTTTAGAAGGTTTTATTATTAAAATAAAACATGGAAATCAATTTTTATTAAAAAGTGTTAGAAGGGTGAGATAATATCGAGAGTTAGTTCACATCAACATATGTTCCCTAATTGAAGTCAAATCACTATAAAAATATCATTTCCATATTTATTTATGAATTTTCCTAAAAAACTATGGTCATGTTTTATAGAATTGAAATTTTAAGCATTAGGAAAATGTGATAATTCGAAATTCATTGGAAAGAATAAAGTAGCTTTAATATCAAGGAAGTGGTATTTGATTGGGGAGGAAAATTCACTATAAATGAATACAATAATTTTTTAAAGAGACATGGCATCCAAAAATAGTTTAAAAAAAATTATTATTGTCCATAGAATGGTATTATAGAATGAAAAAATATAATAATTCTTGAAATAGAAATAACTATTTAAAAAAGATAAATATAATCCAAAATATATATTAGAATAATAAACTACTTATACAATATTTTATTAATAGGTGTCCAATGAAAACTATTCTTGGGTATAAATCTTTTAGCATCCTGAAGTGGAATCAATATATATGTCTCCTTCTTGACGAAATTTGTGTGGGTTTTAAGTCCCCATATACTATATGAATGATAGAATAAATATGATGATAAAATATAAAAAAAATCTATTGCATATAGTAATGTTATTAAGGGTTATAAAATATATATTCTATCTGTAGAGGTGGATTTTTTAAGTATATAAATTGATTCTATAGAAAATGAATCATGGATATGGAATCAAATATATAAAATCAAAAAGGAGGTATGTTAGAGTTTAACCTGGTGAGGATGTTGTTTATGGAAATTTGCCAATAATTTCATCACTTATAGGAGATTCTCTAATATAACCAACTATCTTATAGATTTTAAAATGTATAAAAAGGGAACTTATGATTATGGCTCATTCATAAGATTTTTTGATCATAACTAATAATGGTAATGGAAACAATATTAAAAATGATTCATATGTAAATTTAATTTTATTTTTAAATTTTAATCAATTTTCCATGAATATATAGAAAATGATGATTAGTTGATTCAAACAATAGAATAAAATATTTATTCCATTGATAAAAATGATACATCATAATTGAATTCTTTATAATCTTACATTAAGGAAATTAGTCTAAAGGGGTCGTAAAAAACAAATTATAACATAATATAGTTAAATGGGTTATTTTAATGAAATGTTATATTTAAAAGGTTAAAATAAAAATACAATAATTGATTTTTTTGAAGTATTTTCTAATATTTTCATGTTGAATAACATGTTAATGATCATTACAATTTCAAATCAAAACTGATATAAAATTAATTAAATAGAGCTTAAATATACTTTCTCGAATTATATTTTTACAGATAAAGTATATATAAATAAATCACATTATTATGTAATAAAGGAATATGAAATTTATGTATACATGCTAAAAATTTCTTTGTATAGTTTAAAGTAGGAACCTCGAGCTTGGTACAACCACATGAATGATTATATGTTGCAACATAGTATTTGCAGATATATTTATAAATATATATTGTATATCTATTCAAACAATAATGGTGATATATTTATTATTTTTATTAGTTTTTATGACATGATATTTATATAAAATTCAAAACAAATGTTTTTAGAGATCAAGGAGATAGTAACCAGTCAATTTAAGATGATATAAATGGGATTAATGTCTTTCTTCTAGGCCATTAAATTTAAATAAAATATAAAATATAATCATATTATAGATAATTTGATAAATTCTTTTGATCAAATTAAATTTTTTTCTTAAAAATGAATTCTATTATTAGTAATAAATCAAATTTATAGGAGGAAGTTTTTAATACAATAGATATTATTTATGTTCGATCACACACGTGAGATAATTTAATTAGAAAAATTGGATATGATGACTATTTGTTTTTAATCCTAAGTTATTATAATTAGGGGTCAGTATTTTTATTATATGAATTTATATTTATGATATAATATTTGGTTTATATATATATATATATAAATTGTTGATGTTTTATTTTTTATAGACATTGAAATTAAAAGGAAATTTTTGTTGATTTGATTTCTATGAAACATAATGATATAAAAAAAATGTAATATTGAAGAGAAAAATTTATAAATGTTAGTTATTTTTTTAATTAATTTTTCATAATATTTTAATATTTGAATTATTTTATATTTTTTACATATTTTGTTTCATATAAAATAGTTGGAATTATAAAAAATAAGGATTTGTTAATATTTGTCTTTGCCATTAAATCTTATCTCATTATATATAAACATTCCTTGTTAAATTAAATGTAATATAAAGGATATATGATTCTTCCTTCCAATTATTATGACTTGTAACAAATTTTATGTGTCCAAGAATATGTTTTACTTATTCTTAAATTTTAAATGAATGACGAGCTACTCTTTTTTTACTATCACAATGTTCTATGATTGAATGTTCTATAATTGAATACATATTTTCTCTATATATAAATGCTTTTGGTTATATTTTTGGACAAATATTTTCCAACGGAACAAAAAAATTAAATATTAATATTATATATGAATCTGTTAAATATTTTTTACATTTTCCTTTCTTAAATTTAGTACAGTTTTAAATGTTCAATATAGTATCTTTACTTAAAATTAATAACTTTGAATGTTTTATTGATTATATGAAATTAAAAAATATATTTTCATTGATGTTTCTATATATAAATTTTCAGTAGAAATTTATGTAATCTATAATATAAAATTATATCCATATATAAATATATATGATCCACTAATGTGTAGAAAATTTAAATGTTCTATGAATATATATGATAACCATAAAAGATAAACATATATATCATTTAAAAATAAATATATAACATATAATTTATGATAAATATATAATCCTATACATATATATACATATAAATTTTCACATATTGAAAAAAAAGGTGAAGAATATATAATATGAAACACAAAACATTGAAATTTTGGTTCTATCTTAAAGAGATATAGAAATATATAACATAAAAAAGATAAAATCACATCACATGGTAACAAAAAGAATTTAAGGTAAATAAAAAAAATAAGTAACAAATATAACATTTTCTTTAAATTACGCAATTATTCAACATTACATAAATAATATGTTATATACATTTAAAAGAACAAAATACTAAACACATGGAAATATATAAGGTACAGAACATAATAAAATTCTTAAAACCATGAAAATTTAATCTTCTATATAGAAATATAAAATATATAGATATAGAACATAAGAAAGTATCCTAAAAAGTACAAATAATACACAAAAATAGTAATAACCAAGTCCCAATTGTTGAAAGAAAACATTATATCCTGAAAACTATAACATAATGTGCAATCCATCACAATAGAGAGAGTTGTTATTCATGATTATAAGTATAAAATTGAAGTCATGGAATTTATATATAATAAAAATCAATCAATTTTTTAATTCACTATGAATAAATTATCTTAGGGTTATGATTTGAAATTTTTCCAAAAAAAACATTTTCAGGTGAAAAATAAAAAATAACATTTTTTTCTAAAATTGTCGCATTTATGAATGTACCGAGAAGTAAAAAAAATTAAAATATATAAAATATATTCCATGATCATTTATTTATATATAAATCTCAAAAAACATTTATGATTTTAAAAACCCTTTGATTTACATTTTAAAGCCTTAAGTAATATTTTCTAATATGAACTGTTTTTAGACTATCTTTTAATTAAATAATATTTTTGTTAAAATTTGGTTTTGTATTTATTTGAAATCTATAAAAATTTTATTTTTTCTTTAAATATACCTATTAATATAATTAAAATCAATGAAATTGATAATTTTACAATATCTATAAATTTTAAAATTTAAAATACACCTTTTATAAAAAAGGTTTTTATCTATTACATACGTTAATTTTAAAATTGATTTTATTACAAATAAAAAAAATTATGATTAAATTGATTTTATATTTTAAATAGTCGGATGAAATTATTTAATGGGTTATTTTTGTAGATTTAAAATGTAAATTATATAGGTAACAATTAATTATCCCAGTAAAATTAAAAATGGTAAAATTAAAATAATTATGAGTAAAATAAATAGACATAAGTTTAAAACGTGTGTGAAAATGAAATTTTGAGGGATTATAGACCATATATCATCCTCAATTCCATTATTTTCTAATTTATTGTCTTCTCGATAGATGAAACATGTTCTTTATTTATATTAAATTGAAATATTTTAAAAAGTAGTATTCTCGCCACTTATAAAAGGATCCCCTCATTATACCTCAAAGACCACCATAAATTTCTTATTTCCTCTTAAATATATACCCTTTCTAATTACCTTAATAATCCCATTACATTTCATTGATAATCTAGTCCATAGAGATTACACTAATTCTTCTATTTCTAATGATTCTTCTAAGGGAATGCCCAAATCCACATTACGGGTAATTTTTTCCCTAATTTTTTTCATTTCTTTCCTACTCTCTAAAATATGATTTTAAAATTCCTATATAATTAAAATAAGAAATTAAGTATTTTTAATAAATATTTTTATATAAATGAAAGGTCTTAGTTGTGTCCATATGAAAAATTATAGAGTGTTTTTGTATGGAATAAGGAAAATTGATATCCATGAATAGAATAGTCCAAATTATGATCTTGAATTGGTATATGTAATATTTTACTTTAATATATGGAGGCAGTATCTCTACAGTGAGATATGTGAGATATATATGCATCATAAAATTTTGAAATAAATTTTCTCACAGAATGAGATCAATATAAGACAAAGGAGATTGATAGAACTACTTAAGGACTGTGATTTATCCATACACTACCACCTTGAGAAATCAAACAGGGTGGATGATGCATTCAGTAGGAAATATAATGGAGTTCTTACCCAGATGAATATAGAATGGGATATTATATTTATAGAGATAATAAATTTGGATATATTAATCATTAATCCGTTGAAAATATAATTCCTTTTCCAAATGATTTTCAAACCCTATATACTATAAAAGATAGAGAAAATATAACCTAAATATGAGGGTTCGAAAAGGATAATTGAATCAATAAATTATAGGAGATCAACAAACATTACATATTAGACGGTGTGTTATTTATTGTAAATAGACTAAGTGAACCTTCTATACCTAAGAGGAAAGGGAAATTACTAGATGAATTAAATAGATAAAATTTATCTATACACTCTATTAGTATAAATATGTGTGGGGATTTAAGAGAACATTTCTCATGGCATAGTATGAAGTGGGAAATTATAGATTATATGACAAGATTAATGGTATATAAATAGGTAAAGTATAAAACATATTATCCTAACGGATTTATGAAACCTCCCCTATAACAAAGTGGATTTGAGAAAATTTTATAAAAGAATTTTTCATTGAACTCATGAATAATACTGAAACGAATAATGTTTTATGGGTCATTGTCGAATTCCTTACCAAGTCTGCACATTTCATAGAAATAAGAGAGGGAATCCCCCTCAAACGTCTTTCATGGATCTATATAAATAATTTATTGAGACTTCATGGTGTATCTCTATAAATTATTTCTAATCATGATGCCCAGCTCACATAAAAAATTTATTGCAGACTTTAAGAGGCTCTCAACACTGAGATACACTTGAGGACTACAAACCACCCTCAAATTTATAGTAATTTTTAAAAGAATATTTAGAAATTAGAACACCTAAAAAGTTCATGTTCTCTTGACTTCCTAGGTATGTGGGATCAATATATACCTTTGGAAAAAAAGTATACATTAAAGAAATAAATTTAAATATAAATATAGAACCACAAAGAAATTGTATAGGAATATATGTTATTCTCTAACTTGTTGGGGTGAAGTTAGAGAGATAAATATAGAATGCTCATAACTTTTTGAGGTGTCATTAGTGAATGTGATAACTATTTAGAATCATATTATGATAGTTAAAAGTAAATAAAAGAACTATGTAGATAATTATGAAAAGGATTTATAATTTCAAGATTGGATAATGTATTCTAAAACATATGTCTAATTTGTGTTGTACCCTACCATCTTGTTAGTTCAAACAACCTCTCAAAATTACTGGACATTTTCCATGTTTATTTATTGAGGAATTACACGCTAGAACCAACACATGTACTCACCACAAAGGTAATATAATTGAAATTATACTTCTATTATAATGAATAGAATATCTAAATTCATAACACTTGGTAGAAATTATTACATAATCAGACAGCTTTGCATGTGAAAGTGCAATGTACGAACCAAAAATTAAATCGGGAAATGAGGGAATGAGGAAATGAAATGATATATAATTTCCTGTTATTTTTTAAAATATAAAAAATAGAAAATTTCAAGGTTGAAATTATTTAAAGGGGGGATGTAATACCTCAAAACAATTAGAGCTGGTAAACACTATATCAAAGAAATTATCTATCAATGAGCAATCTATCACAATAAAAAAACTTTATCCAAGTTTATAAGTTAAAAGTTTTTACCCTAGAATTCATATTTGATATAAATAAATTCATTTTTGAATTCAAAATGACCAAAATATTATTAGGGTGAATTTTTTTTATTTTTATAAAATGATTCATTTTTAGGTAAATAGTGAAAGATATAATTTGTACTAAAACCATAGAATTCTAGAATATACCAAGATTTGAGTATAAATATAATTGTTATAAAATAACTTCTATGATAAACTAAATACTTATACATCTAAAAATATTATTATGATTTTATAAAATATATGATTAACATTTTAAGAAATTAATTAATATTTTCCAATAAAAACTATTTTTCCTATTTATTTTAATTTAATATTACTCTGGAAAAATTTATATTTAGTAATTTTAAATCAAAATTAAATTAATTCTTTATATTTATAAACCAATTTATATCATGAAAATGAAAAACATTTATAATTTTTCAGTATATATAAATTTTAATCTGAAAAATAATCTTTTTCTATAAAGGATTTTTATGCGTTACTTGAGTAAATGTTAGAAAATATTTTATTACACGTAGAAATTTTATATGATTAAATAAATTTTATATGTGTAATAATAATTCCCAATGTAACACCCAGTGATTTTTCGGTATGTCTCTTTTTATATTTAACCTCTTTGATAGCTTACGTTTCACACAACACTGAGCTTAAATGAATAATGAAATACTATTTTGTTATTGTTACAACTTAGTTTTTAGAATAGAGGGTATAAAGAGGATTAACTAACTTGTCAAAATTATTTTTACCCATATTTAATTATAATGAATTCATTGGTGACCAGTTTATTATAAATTAAAGTAAAAACCATTTTAAAATAAACAGAAATCTTTTTCTGAAAAAAATATTTCAATGTGCACAAGTGTGTCTTATACCAATAAAATAAACAAATCAATATTGTTGGATTATATAAATTCAATATATATATTCTAAATTCAATATAATTTTTAAAAATCATCTTATGTTTTTTCTATATATGATATAAAACTAAATCTAATTTTACACCGAGAAAGCCATATTTTTCTAAAGCCAGTTTTACAGCCTTTTATTGGTGCACTGATTTTTAACCTAAATTTTGAAACTTTTATAAATTTTAATTAAATATATAAATTTCATTTTTTTTTAATCATAATGTAAAAATAATAATAGTTTGAATTTTTGGTATTTTTCTAATAAGTTCTATTTTTTATGAATAGTGAAAAATACTACATTATAACTGAGACTAAATTTTTATTTAAATCATTTTTAAAATTTGTTTTAAAGTTAAATTATATAAATTATTCATATATTAATCGAATTTATATCATTTAAATAATTTTCATATTTGATTTTTATATTAAAACATCTCAATTTCTTTAACATTTTTACATCAAAAACAATTTTTATTGTTACATCTGTGAAAAAAAATTTAAACTATATTTGGAAAATTATGAGTTTTTTATTTTGAAATTTGGATTAAATATTATTAATATTTTGGACAAAATTATTTAAATATGTTCCTTTTATTTTTGGTAAATATGAATATTAAACATAGTAATTTTTATTACCATGGTTAAGTGTAAATTAGGTAATCAAGGGAAAAATTAATTGTGATGTGGATTATAAAATTACTCAAACACTTGTCCTAATTTAATTATAATTGTTATTATTAACCAAAATAATCCATTTGTTTAATTTATTACCTCTTGGGGTCACTCGAATGACTTTAATCCCCTTATTTAATTTTATTTTAAGAAAAGTAAAACCTTTCATTCTAATATTTTAATAAGTATATAATTTTGAATATGTGGTCATACAGAAGATATACTCTACCATAAAAAGTATTTCGAAATATAAAGTATCTATATTTATCATAGAAATTTATTTCAATTTTAAATTTATAAATAATTAAATTAAATTCTTACACAATGCTGATGGAGTAATTATTTTAGTAATGGAAATATCAAATAAATGTTATTAAAAATATTTAAATTAATTCAATTTGAGATAATTAATATCATATAATAAATTTATAGAATTATTTTACATTGTATAGATATAATTAAATATTCTATTCAAATTTTTCTTCTTGTATTTATATTTTTTTAATGTCAAAGTGATTAATAGTGTCAAAATTGACAATAATGATATTTTAGAATAAAAAATATTTTATTAAATGATTTTAAATTCATAAAAACATTCAATTTCACCAAATTATTTTTATAAGGTTTATAATTTCATTAAATATCTATTTATGGGTCGTTTGGCATTTTATATAAACTATATTAATCTTCAAATAGTAAAAAACCATGTTGTCATGATAATAGTTAAAGAGATTAAATAAGTATTAAAACTAAAAGGTAAGGATAAGAAAGTGACTATAACCTATCTAAAAATTATTTTATGCGATTATTTCAACACATACTCATTTATATAATAAATAAATCACTTTTTATCCTTTTAGAATTGAAAATTAATTTATATTAATTTAATATTTAGACAGTTTCTAAAAGTGCTCCTCTCCTCAATTATAAATGGTCACCACCTCCATCACTTATTCACACAACATTCAGCCTTGTGGATTAATTAAAATATACCCATTTGTCTTATAAAATTTTTTATATGTGTTGTTTAGGTCTTAGTATTCCAAAAATACCAACCCTAGATCCTTTAATAGGATATCTAATAGAAGTCCTCTGAAGAAGAGGTAATCATTTTTACCAACTCAGTCAACATCGTTTATTCTTATACTTCACTTTAACATCTTTTTTTATCATAAAATAGGAAATCCAGTATCATATATATATTATGATATGTTATTATTATTATGGTAGAACTATATTCCACCTATTATCCATCCTCGGAAAAAAGGAAAGCAATGTGCGAGCGTGTGTATGGTTTACCCTCTCCACGATGTGGTGTAATTTTTTTCATAAAAACTTTACTTAGATTGGTATAATGATGGAAATAATGGATATATGTGATAATTAAATAACTATATTGATTCTGAAAAAATTAATATACCATCTAATTCCTTACCCTTTCACCATTATGGGAATGATGTTGTTGCTCGTGCGTACGTAAGCCTTACCGTATCCATGAAAAGATGCGAATAATTTTCTATGTTCACCATTAAATCATGATTATAAAAATATATATAAAAAATAAATATTATATATATTACCATAATATCATTATGGAGTTGATATAACTATATCCTAGTCCCAAGAACCCAGACTTACATGACAAACATGCATAGAAAAATGAAGTAGTTAAAACCCAGAATAAGAGTAATAATGAAATACTATTTACAAACAGGTGATATAATGATATAAGATGATCATATAAACTATGATAAATATTATAGTATAAATTAATCAGATGATTTAAAACATTATACAATATTTTAAATAACATTCAACCAAAAAGAAGCTAAAGGTAAGGGTTTCTTTTCTCACAATTATTTATGTGAGATATATACCTTATTCGCCACTTAATTATTTTGTGTGGTGTTCTACCCCTTCGACATATCATATCTTTAATCTATATATCTTTATGGTATTTTATTTTTTATTTTATGAATATTAATTTAAATCAGCATACGATTTAACTAATTACAAAGTGCCGAAGTATTTCTTCACTAAATTTACAATCATTGGGCTAAAAATTTTACATTATTAACAATTTCACATGAATATTTTGTTTTAAATTAATTTTGATTATCTTTATTCATATTTCCACTTGTTTTATGTGTATTTACTACAAATACACATAATTTATTCATTTTATTAATCCTTCTTAAAATGATATGATATTTCTAGGGGACTTCATCTCAATAACATTTCATTCAGTAATATTCTAATAATACACATCAAATTTATTTTATATTATGTATATAGTTCCCAGTCAATTATTTGTGATCATAACTCATTGAAATTTCATTTCTATTAAATATCCATATTTTTTGTATCTTGGATATGATTATTATCTAAGTCATATAGCATCTTTAGATACAGTGTTTACGTTTAAAGTTGTTTTATTTACTAGGGAAAAATGTTAAATATTTATCAATTACTCAATACATATATTTTATGACAGGTTATATTTTTTATTAATTAAATATAGTATTCGATATATGATAAATTATTTAGACTAGAAGATGTGGGTTGTTCCACGTTATAAATATCCCATTAATGCATTGGTAGAATCATGGGAAGAATAATTTAATCTACAATTAAATAGGTTTTTACCTATATATTAATCTATATTATGAAAGGTATTGATGATAGTGGTTTATGATCTAGTTACATGGAATCCAATAATTAATCATTATCTTCATTTAGTATTCAGAAATTATTATCCATGATATTTTCACTATTACAAAATCTATAGATTCATTTTATTCTCATTTTATTGATTAAATGGAATGTGTGTTCAATTAACTAATGTTACATATTTATTATTCTCATTGATTCATAATAGTTTCTATTGTATGTAACTTTTTCTGAGCATTTGAGCTCACCCATTTCATTTTTCCTTTCCTAAGGATATGAAGATGAATTCTTAGATTGTATTTAAAGAATATTGATTTTTTATTTTTTATTAACTATGTTCCATTATCTATCACCAATACAAAATTGGTTTCATTCATATATATAGTTTACAAAGAATACTAAATTATTCATTCATTCAGAATGTGTTTCCTTTTAATAATGAGAATGTAATAAAATAATTTACTGACTTCGGGCTTCTAGGGTTAGGGTTATTAGAGTTGGAGTCATATGAAGTTTTGTAGAAACCTTTGGAAACTAGATTTAGGAAAAAATGAATTACAAAATATGACCCTATAAGATAATTTGAGGATAATTTTATAATAAAACCCCAAAGAAACAATGTTTATGATTATGGGGTTACCTATGTATAAATTTTCCAATTTATGCTAAGTATTTCACAAATTTTAGGAATATAAATTATGTTTCATAATGATGTGATCTAATATAGTATAATCCATTTTTTAGAAATGTTTCATGGAATGATGAGTGGTATATATAAACATAGAAAATGTATATATTTCTATACTAAAGGAGCCAAAATATCTTGTATTGGAATAGATAATATTATGGCTATTTTAGGGAAGCTTAATCAGGTTATGTCAAATAAACTTACCTGGATGTAGAAACCTATTCCATAATGAGACTCTATTATGATTGATCAATTTATGCAATAGAATCCACCATCCTTTAGTGGGACTACAAATCCAATTTTAGCTGAGCAAAAGAACAATTCTTTATAGAATATATTTTTAACATTGGGATGCAGTGAAAAGAAAACGGTAACAGTTGTAGTATACTTCCTAAAAGATGATGTTGACCAATGGGGGTCATTTACCCATAATACTAAGGATTAAGAAAAAAATAAGCCTCATAAAATAGAATTATTTTAAGGATGCATTCAATGAAAAATATTCACTCTTGAGGAACAAATTAAAATCAAAAGAAAGTTGTGTAGATTAAAAAAAGTGAAAAAAGTTTTTCAAAGTATTAAATTGGCATAAAATGTTATCTAATAATTCTATCCATTAAAAATGAAACACATAATGAAATATTTAAAATTTATTTTAAGGTGTTAAGACAATTCCCTAAAGGGTGTTATTCTCTCAGAAAGCTTCTTCATATAATGAAATAGTTATATGTTCCATAAAAGCCTAAAAAATAATTCTCTATGCTCTTTGGATTCAAAGGGAAGTAATAGAATAGGGGGAAGACATTGTAAAAATGTATAATGAGAAAAAGGGAAATAAGGATTTTCCTACAAGTGGTAATTGTTGAAAAAATCACCCTAGGAAGTATATGAAGGGATTCAGAGTCTTTTATAAGATTGGGGATATGGGTAAGTAGGAAAAATAATAAAAATGGATGGATAAAAAGGATTATATTTAGTGTTACAACTACAAGTATATGGGGAAACATGAAAACAAGTTCCTAAAGTGTCAAGGTAATATAACTCAGAAGAAGCAGAGGGATCTAGGTCAAGCTTATGCTACTGATATAACTGAAATTAAATTATTATTTCTCTTTTGTTTTTGTATCAAAGAAATATGTTGTATGAAATTATATTTATAATAAATATGAAACCTATATGGATTTTACTATATTACTCTTCTATTAAGGATTTGGAATTATGTGATGGATAGTACCAGAAACAAATATAATTGATTTTGTATTAAATTTTTCTTCTAGAAAAAAAATTAATTGATGAATATAACCTTATTATGCGCTTGATTTTGAGATAATGATGATGAATATATGTTTATGGGATTGTATTGGTGACCATGAATGTTTATTGTAATTTCATGGTTTATAATAACCTTAATAAGCACTACATTATTTTTTTGGATAATCTAATGTTAATTTCACTTTGGAAATTTAGTTACCTTCCTTATAACTTTTTGGTCATTGAATTTAAATAGAAATATTTTTGGTGATTCATAAGATTAGATAATTATGGAGTGGATTAAGATAAACATTTTATATTACTATTTGAGGTCAAAGAATGATTTATCATATTGGATAAAGTGTTATAACTATTTTTATTTTGTAAAATATTTAAAGTTATCATGATTGACTTATGGATATTTTGATAAAATTTCTCTAGGAATTAAAATCCATTTGAATATTCATATCTTGGTTTTAGAAATAAAGTAGAGATTGATCAAACCACAACTAAAGTATGAGGTTATGTTTCTGAAAAGGAAATAAATCAAGTATGTTTACTTTCTTAAGTGATTATCTAGATTGTAAAATAATCCCTCAACTCTAGGAAAATTATATTGGAACAAAAACTATATATATTTACTTTTATTACCAAAAAATGAATGCTCTTTAAACCCATCACATACTTATTGTTTTATGATAGTTAAATTTTTAATGACCATATTTTATATCACTCTACATCAGAAGTTGATATTTATATTTGTCTTCCATTTCTATGCTTTCACTTAGAATAAATTTTATTCTATTATAAATCCAAATTTTTTGTTGACCTTCATATTTATCTTTCCCTCTTATTAAGAGAATATTTTATTAACCCTATTTACGATGTCAGTTTCCCAAAAATGAATATTAGAGTATCAACCATTGTTTTTTGAAGTGAAATATTAAATTGTGAGGATTAAATTTTATAAAGGAGGATATAATGGAACACCCCAGGTATTTTTATGTTTGACTCATTATAGATTTTACTGCTTCAATTTCTTATGTTACATGTGACACCCCGCATAAACGAAAAATAAAATAATATTATATTATCCTTAAAACATAGCTTTCATAATAGAGGGTATGGAAAAAATTAAATAACATGTGGAAATATGGTTTAATCATGTATATATAATCAATACCTTGATGTATAATTAGCTATAAATTAAAATATAACCCTTTTTGAAAATAAATGAAAGATTTTTCTAAAAAACTATTTAAATGGGCACAAGTGTGTTTTATACCAATAAAATAAAATAAAAAAACACTTATTGGATCATATTAATGAAATATATATATATATATCAAATAGTCAGTCTGATGTTTAGAATTCAACCCTTGTTTTTTCAAGACAAGATATAAAAATAAATCCAATTTTATGCATAAATCACTACAGTTTTCTAAATATAATTTTTCTGTATTTTAATGGCTCACTTGTTTTAAACTTAAATTATTCCAATATTATAAATTTTAATTCAAAAAATAAATTTCATTTTTTAAATACTCAATTGAAATTATATTTGGGTCATTTTTTGATATTTTTATGATAAGTTTCATTTTTTATGAATGGTAAAAGATACTATATTTTATTTGAAAACTATCTTTTCCTTTAAAAAATTTATAATGGTAAATAATATTTTTATTTAGTTTTAAATCTATATTAGATTAATCATATATATATTAATCCAATTTATCTTATTCGGATAAATTTAATATTTAATTTTAATATTAAAATATTTCAAACTTTTAAACATTTTCACATTAAAACCTCGCTTTGTCGTCAAGTCTGCAGGATACAATTTAAATTAAATTTAGAAAATTTTGTGTTTTGAATTTTGAAAATTACAATCCATATTTATAATTATTATTTCGAAATTATTTTAGTAGTTTATATTTATTTTTTACAATATAAATAGTAAACATAGTAATTTTTATTACCACGATTATGGGTAAATCGGGTAATTAAGGGTAAAAACAATTATGATAAGGATTATAAAATTACACTCAAACTTGTATTAATTTTATAATATGAGTTATTTTAGACCAAAATAATATTTAGTCCAAATTTATTACCTCTTGGATCCACTTGGATGACTTTAATCCCCTTATAGTATTTTATTTTAAGAAAAGCCAAACCTTTCGCACTAATGTTTTTAATAAGTATAAAATTTTTAATATCTGGTCATTTAGAAGATATATTTGACTATAAAAATTATTTGGAAATATAAAGTATTCATCTTCATCAGTGAAATTTAGTTTTAATTTTTAGTGAATAAAAAATTACATTAAATGCTTACAAAACGCGGATGCAAAAATAATTTTATTATTGGGAATATCAAATAAATCTTATTAAATATATTAAACTAAATAAAATTTAAGATAATTAATTTCAGAAAATAATTTTATAGATTATATTTAAATTACAAAGTGATGAAAAGTGTAAAAATTGACATTAATGGTATTTTAAAATAAAAAATATTTTATTAAATGATATAAAATTTAAAAAAAATTAAATTTGTAATTATTATTTTTATAAGGATTAAAATTTCATTAATAATCCATTTAATGGTAGTTTTTCATTTTATAGTAACTATATTAAACCTCAAAGATTTAAAATCCATGATGTTGCGGTAAGAGTTAAATGGACTAAATAAGGGTTAAAACCAAAAAACTAGGTAACCTTTGACCCAAAATTGTCTAAAAATTATTTTAAGAGTCTATTTTGAATCCCCATAATCTTATATTCTATAAAACTCGTTTTTAACCATTTTTCATTAAAAATTAGTATATATTTATTAAATATTTATAGAGTTTCCAAATTTTTCTCTCACCTCAATTATAAAAGGGCACATATCCCACAATTATTCACACCACATTGAGAATTATATCTCAAAAAAACCCTAACTATTTATTTTCTAAAAATCCCTATCCATGTTTTTTATGTCCTGGACTTCTAAAAAGGCTGGCCTTATATTCTTTAATAAAACATTTTAAGGAAGCCCTCCGAAGAAGAGGTAATCATTTTTAACAACTCATTCAAATTCATTTTTTATTAAACTCCCTTTTCATGTGTTGTTTCCATTCTAAAATATTAACTCTAGTATAATTTATATTCTGAGATTTAATCATTATTATGGTAAAATCATATTCCACCTATTATCTATCCTATAAAAAACACTACCACTAAACGTTCGTACCTACAACTTATTGTCTCCACGATGTTGTGTATTTTTTTTTCATCACCAATTTAATTAAATGGTTATAATTATGTAAATAATGGATATGTATGATAATTATAACATGATATTTATTTTAAAAAAATTAACATACCATCCATTTCATTACACTTTCACCATTAAGGTAATGATATCATCTCTCATCTGTTTTTATGTCCTATCATCTCCATGATGTGATGCAATTAATCTTCCATATTCAGCATTTTAATAATGATTATAAAAAATTGTATGATAAATAAATATTATATCTATGAAATTAATATAATTCGGGATATAACGAAACTATATTTGATGCAAAAGAACCAGGACTGGCATGACCAAACAAGAATAAGAAAATAAAGCAGAAAATCTGAAGCAAGGGAAATGATGAAATATTATTAATAAATAGGAGATAAAATTCGTTAAACCATTATACAAGAGGTTAAATTATTTTTAACAAAAAATAAGTGAAAGGTAACATTTCTTGTCTCACTTTTATTTCTGTGAGATATATATCTTATTCAAAACTCATTTATGTTAGGCGGTGTGCTTTGCCTTTGATGTGTTATATCCTGAACCTCTATATATTCATAGAATTCAATTTTTCATTTGATGGTTATTAATTTTATGGGGAATATTATTCTATTGATAACAATGTGGTAAGGTATTTCTTAACTCAATTTTGACTCATTTGTTTAAAACTTCTTCTTTATTTTTTATTTCATTATAAGATTTTATGTGAAATTAATTTTTTTTATATTATTTCATATTTCTACTTTTTTATGTATATTTACGGAGAATACACATAATCGATTCATTTTATTAGCACCCACTTCAATGAAATGATACTTTTAAGGTACTTCATCACAATTTCACTTTATTGAGGCATATTTTAATATTACTCTCCTACTTTATTTTATATGATATACATACTTTCCATTTATTTATTTACGATCATAATTCATCAACAATTTAATTTATCTTTAAAATGCATATTTATTGTATCATGGATATGATTATTATCAATGTTCTATACCATTTTTACATTTGATTTTAATATTGAAAGTTATTTAATTAACTGGGGAAATAATCATAAATATGTATGAATTACTCAATACAATTATTTTATGATAAGTTATATTTTTTATTAATTAAATATATTATTTGATATTAAATGAATTCTTTGGACTGGAATATAGGGGTGGGGCCGGTTTTATGTAACCCCTCAATGCATCGATAATCTCATGGGATTAATCAATTAAGGTAGCATTAAATGAGTTTTTACCTATAGATTATACCATCTTGTGAAGGGTCTTGATAATAGTGGTCCACGTTTCAGATACATGTCATCCAATAATTAATAATTACTTTCATTCAGCATTTAGTTATTATTTTCTATGGTATTTTCACTATGAAAAAATTTATGGATTCTTTTCATTCTCAGTTTATTGATTAAATTGAAAGTTTATTTATTTATATACCTCCCCATTTGATTATGATCATTGATTCATGATATTTTTCATTTTACTTAACCTTTACTGATCATTTTATCACACCCTTATTATGTTTCCTTTCCATAGGATATAAAGATTAATTTTTGGAATGAATTTCAAGCATGTTGAGTAGTTTATTTTTTATGTATTGTTTTTCCTTATATATTTCCAATGTAAAATGGGCTTCATGTATATATTTATTTTACCATGACTACTAAAGTATCCAGTCTTACGATATGAATTTTCTTGTGATCATGATAATTTAATAATGTAAGGCACCAGATCTAGGCTTCTATTGTTAGGGTTGTTACACCCAAATTATTTTATAATGGATATTTTATTTTTAGGCAATAAATTCAAATTACTTAGGTAAAAATTAGTTACTAATGTAAATCCAAAAATGGTGATTGTGAAAATTTCAAGAGTAAATGACTTATAAACATTTTTATAAACATGTGAAAATGAATTTTTGAGGTATTATCAACCTTATCTCATGACACACTCCATTACTATCCATTTTTTAGTCTTCTTGACATGTGAAATATGTGATCTTTTGGTATTAATTTGAAATATTTATAAAAATGGTATTCTCTCCCATTTTGAAGCGATCTTGTCACCACCAATTTATGGCCACCCAAAAATTTTGATTTACTCTTGAAACTCTTCCATTTTTCCTTACCCAACAATTTTATTCCTTTTTATTTAGACTCAAGACATAATATTTCATCCTAATATCTCTATATCCAAGGATTCTTCTAAGTGAAATCCCAATTTCTGAATATTGGTACTCTTTTTATGACATATTTTGTTTTCTTTCCTTCTTTCCCAAATATAATTTTATAATTTATATATAATTAAATATTTATTTTCTATATACTGAATTTTATTATTCCAAGGGAATAACTATTAACAAAATTTTCTTGAATCTATTTAGAAAAAAATCATTCATGATTTGTGTGGACTACCGCATCCCTGAAGCGATAACATCCATTTTCTGAAAAAGCCTCCATTAGTTGGTTATAAGGGTAAAATTAAAAAATAAAATTTAATTATATAATATAATTATTATTATGAAAGGAAAAATAATAACCCAACTTATTTCCCTCTAATTATTTGAGAAATGAATAAGTTAACCAAGCGTTTTTCACATTATCCCCTCCATAAATTAATATGTTTCATTTTTATTCTAGTTTCTTTATTGATTACATAATTTTATTATAATATAATTCACCACCATAAAATTATCTAAATAATTTCATTACGAATTTTTATTAATAATATAATACCAAAATATTCCACTATCAAAATCATAATCATCCATTAATTATAGTATGTTTATGTTTTGGTCGGTCTAACCACATACTTGAACAATGCTATATAATAATTTCATAGATGAATATGGGGACACAAATTATAATAATATGTGATATAAATAAGTAAATAATTATTTTATTCTGGTTATATAATTCTAACATTAATAATACACTCATTAATTAAGATACCATTGTCTTTTCATTTAAAATCATTAAAACTAGCTCATTGTCAACTTTATCTTTAAGTATTGTAACCAAAACACCCATGGGATTAAATTAAGACATTATAAATAATTATAAAACTTGAATTTTATTAAATTTTATGATTTATTAATTATTAACATTTAACAAATAATTAATAATTGACCTCATCCCAATGGTACTTATATGAATCAAACAATCTAAATATCCAATGACCTGATGATGGAAATAAAATATAACTAAGTAATATTTTTTCAATGGATGGTTACAAAAGTATTTTATAAAAGTTTATAAATATAAATAATATTTTTATGTAAGTGATTAAGATATTTATTTAATTATACAGAATATTCTAGCACTTTAATGGAAGTCTGGAATTAAGATAAGGGTTTTTATATAAATTTTGATTAATTGAGATATGATTCTTGTTCACCAATTATTTCCCTTGTGTGGTGTATAAATTGAAAGGTATTTAATTTTATTTTATTACACAATAACGTAAATGTATTTACAAGTATCCAACCCTCATATCGTAATGACTTATAACTTAAAAAACCATTTTAAAACTCAAAGTTTTCCATAATGGAATTGTAATGTTTTGGTAAAGTAAATGTTTGTGTAGTTTATTAATTATTTCATACCTATATGGATAATAAGAAGTTTATGTCATTTTGAAACATATTAACCTAGGGTTAATCAACCTAAAGAATTTTGGTTGATTATCAACTAAATCTTCACTCAATCCATGATGAGTGGGCCTGAGACTACACATCTGGCTAAAAACTCCAAGGGATGATCTTTTCATAAAATATACCCTCTTAAAACCTCAAATGAATGATTTTAATATCATTTATAGAGTCTCATAAAAAACAATTATTATCCACTATTGATAACCTAGTCCTTTTTATGTACCGTTTTCCTCTAAATTGTCTTTATTTTTTTTTTCAAAGTGTACTTCCCATTGCATCGTGAATGTTCCTATGGTTGGATATTCATCTAGTGATCCCCATTATTCAACTGATAATTGATATATTGATAAACCATATATCCAATATTTCTATATGGATAACTATTCATTACTTATCCAGGATTATAGATGAGGTTTCATAGGGAACATCAAGATATGTATTGTTCAACCATCCACCTTCTTTATCCGTATGGTTTATAATCATATTATCCACGTTATTAACATGGGTAAATTATCATATTTTGATAAGTGGTTATTCTAATATAAAAAATTATGAAATAAAGTTGATCATTTATATATTTCATATGGTGAATTCAATGAAGTAAAAGGTGTGAAGGGTGGGGATTATTTATATCACCCCTCTTTGCATCGGTTGGTCTCATGAGACAAAAGGTTTGTTTATTTGGTGTATTTATAACCAATGTAAGTATTATGTCTTGGTTGTGACCTTGGTAATGAGAATAATTTCTTGGTCGTGGTATTTATAGAAAACATAAATCTGTTTGAGAATTTTCAATCTATCAGTATAAATTTAGTTATTTTTACCCATTTGAGAATTTTCATTAATATCTTATATATTCATATTTTTTAGGATAAATATATTTTTTATATGTCATGTTTACTAATTATTATCTCTACCACAATGTGTATGCTTATTATTGTATTTTTTTTTATTTATACCCATATTTATCATTTTATCTCACCCATACTATTTTTCAATTTCCCCCAGTTACCAATAATTTAACTATAAATTAATTCAGGAATGCTCTAAAAGGAATAAGAACGTTTCAAGAAGTTTTTAAGATTTATTTTGATGTAATTATGTAATAGGAAAATAATGTATATATCTAATCTCCAAATACTTATAAACATAATAGTTCTTTTTCATCTAAATTCTTTAATCTTGTAGTATTATAATAAAGTATCCTCTGACTTCGAGTTTCTAGAGCCAAGATATTATAAGAATATGTTATCTGAATATAAATCAGGATTATTATGAAATTATATCAAATTTTTTGTGATATATATCAAATGTTCTATATAATATATAATGATATTTATGTTTTATATATTGATACAGATACATATTATATACATATTATGTTATGTATATTATATAATTGATCATATGTTTTTTTATACTATATAAATATTAGGTTACCATGAATGATCATACACATATGTAAATGTTCTATTATTACTCAAAAATATTCATTGCACTATATCAAAATTTCCTACACTATACTAAACGATATGTTGTGTGCCCATAAAAAATATATAAATGTAAATGCTCTATTCCATAATAATTGATTCTATCAAAATCAAAATGGTAACATCCAGGACTCATAAAACGTCACTTCACCCGAATCATATACTACTACACTAGGAGTCCTCCTCAATACCTTGGGTATAGCGAATAGTATTGCAGGTCTATGGTAAATTTAATTTAACCATTTACCCGTTTTAGTATAAATAAATCCATATCCAAATTATACCAGAAATTATGCTTGAATAATTTATAACTTTTTTGTGCTAAGAAAATATGAAATGGAACCAAATAAGTCATAAGATAGTCAATAAATAAGGGAAACAAACAATAACCCACTACATAAATGTATAATGGACTAAAAGAGAGTCAATATAAGAAATTTAAACATACCCAAATAAATGTTAAAGCTAAAGGGGGCCTTATATGGGGAATACTAAAATAGGAAATAGGTGATGAGCCAAAAAGTGCCATCAACTATCTCCAACATCTCTAACTATAAAGTGGGAATTGATCCCCCTTCCATGAAAACAAAAAGAATTAGTTGCTACCAGTGTACTAGTAAGTACCTAAATTTTTGTAAAGGGAGAGGTTATATGTCCACCAAGGTGTCTATGCCAGTTTTCAGTATAAAATAATCAGTAGATTACCTCTAATTATGTCTTAGAAAAGATAAGATATAATAGCGACTTCATGTTCATATCTACTAATTTACATATGTATACAATGAAATAGTTTTGGTTACCAATAAAAAATCATAATAAAAGATCAATAATAGAAAAATTCACATATTAGAATTATTTTTAACCAATAACCACTTATACCACAAGGATACATACCTAAATTTTTATATTTGATCCAATTACTCAGAATTTGAGATAGAAATTTGGAGCCAACCCCTACAGGATTCACTACAATTCCTATAAATAACTCATGTGTATTCATATATCCACCCACGTATATGAGTAGATGTGTTAAAATATGTTAGGGTCTTAGAAACCCATCTGATATATATGAATTAGGCCTATTTTTTCATGTAAATAATAAATCTGGACCATCGAATAAGGGAATGGGTTTGAAAAATATATTTAACTCTCTTAAGGATGGTTTTATATTTTTTTCAGTACATGTTAAGTTGGGTGACTATTGAACTAATCTTTACAGAAACATTATAATTATTTTCAGAGAATATAAAATTGTCTATAACATGTGTTATAATGCCTTTGATGGTATTTAATGGATTTTAAGAAGGCTTTGAGTATGTATAAAAAAGTCTCGTATTCATTTGATTAAGTCATGAATTCTTGAGCTTGAACTTGAAAAACAGTAATTTCCCTTATTGTATAACATTTATGTCTGGTCATATGACTTCATGGTATTTATTACTCTTTAATGTGTTGTTTAACTATGATTAATTGAGATGATTGTGTTAATTTGTTTCCCATTATAAGTATTCATTACACACTTAATAATCAAACTCTAAATATCATAAATCATCATAATACAATATGGTTGATCATAATAGTTGAGTGTATATATTTTAGAGAATGTAAAGATCAAAATAATATGGATCGTACAAATTCCAGACCAATGTTAGGATGATTCAAATTTTTATAAAGGTAAAATCACCATGCATAGAAGTTGATATAATGGCCTATATAAATGTTACTAAAAAATATTAAGGCCATGTAAAGGTCATACTATCTTTCATAAAAGTAATCCATAATTTCCATGATCTATATAATGGTTACTCGGGTAAAAAAATATTGATTTTCTATAATTAACTTTTGAGGAACGAAGTTGATATCTTATTTAGATGAATTTAATGTTGATTTTCAATATGGATTCAAACATCATGGTAATTTACATTTATCATGATCTAATATAAGATCAAAGTGGGACCAGCCATGGGAAAATTGGTTTGCTGATATGAGATCCATGTCATGGAAAGAGGATCCACATCACACAAACCTCATGAAGGATATTATTGTGAATAATATTACACCATAAATAAATTATCACCAACAGAAACTATTGATAAATGAATACATGTAGTTATGGAGATATTAATCCTTGAAGATTTCATGGATCAGTAGTGTAGAAAAATAAGTTAGGATAAAACAATGATATTTAAAGTATCATGTGAAGGAAGGTATATTAATTCTTAAGGAATTTTAAAAGTTGTACCTTCACTTGATGTTAAATGAGTTTTAACGAGTTGATTAATTCCATAAATATTAAATGATATATTTTTAAATATTATAGAAACAATATTCATGAAATATAAAATGAATATAAAAAATAATAAATGATGAAATATAAGGAGTTGATAATTTTGAGGAAGTATAAATGATAAACTATTATATCAAAGAAGAAAAACTGAGAACTATCATTAGAAATTTTATTAAAAGGAAGTGGGAGAAGATAAACATATGTGGAGTCTATTTTGCGTCTCACACATTCATCAGTGATCATTATTACAAAGGAATTTTTTGTTCTTTATATTGGTTCCATCATATGTATGAGTTCAATTTTATGACATTTCTTGAGTTCATTTTGATAATAAGATTGTAACTGTATGTGGGGGTCAACAACAACCCACTAGGGACATATGATTTCTTAAAGGAGAAGAGCCTCATTATTATATGTGATGTGTCTATTTTCTTTTATCATTTATGATTATCTTGATAGATATGTGTTTACTAAGAATAAGAGTGGAAGGGAAATTTAAATAACAATACACACTTATTTACCCCCCCCCCCCCAATGTGAATCACTCTTCTTGTGATCCAAAAGTCTATTTCAAAAGAAGTTTGACTTTCTTGTTTCTCTCAAGTGATTATTATGAATCAAAACAATGCTATCATCATATAAGGAATCCTAATTTTTTATAGAAAGATGTTATATTCATGGAAACAGAAAATTTTACTTTACATTATTTCCCTTGGGATTTTTTTTTATTTTATTCAGTATAGATTCATTATGCCAGTTGAGTCCTCATTATTTTCATTGATTAACAAAAGAAACATTAAAATGATAATAATTATAAGAGTGATTTGTGATCTTCTTTATCTTTAAATTATCTTACAAATTTCATTACATAAATAACTAATAATTCTATTTCTAATAAGATTCATAACATTTATGGAGGAAAATAATTTTAAAAGAAGGAAATTTGTAGATTAGTTGAATAAAATTTGAGTATGTTAAAATTAAATAGGATGAAATTATTAATGAATTGTTTTCTAGTCTGAATCTAATGATAATCACTATTAGAGGGTTTACAGAAACTGTTGGATATTGTGCTACTATAAAAATCATATGAGTTTCCTAGTAGATAAATTTGACGTAAATATATAAGTAGTAGAAGATATATATAATGGTGACTTCACCATTGATGAACTATAAAATCATATCATTTACTATGAAATTTGAAGAAGACGTACACCTGAAAGAAAAGGAAATTAGAATAAGGAAATTTAATTTAAATCCTACAAAGGTATGCAGATAGAAGAGAATTAGGACTACCAAGATGCGAGATAAACATAGATTATTATAATTAGAATATTTATATCATATTAAAAAAATATAACAATATAAGGTAGAGGTGATTGTAGAGGAAAATTTCCTTTCATATATTTTAATTTTGGAAAGGTAAAGCAGTTATATACAAAATATACAGTGAAGTTTGGAACAGAAAATGAAGATAAATAAGTTTCCAGGAAAACCAATAATTAGATAGATCTATTAAGAGATCATTCAATGGGAAGGAAGAGGATTTCATCTAATTCCTTCAGAATAAACATTCTATCAATTGAATGATGGTTGTTTAAAAGTGAATAAAGTTGGGATAATGGTGATAAAACTCTGAGGAATATATCAAAAAATTCTCATCACATAAGAGGAATGGGAAGAAACCTCATCAGTTGATGAGTCATAATAAAAAACATGGTATTCTAAATAAGAAGTATAAGCTAATAAATAATATACTATGAGAATGAAAATCAAAATTTCCTTGAAAATTTGAAATTCTAAGAGAAGGTTACACTCATTTAAAATTAATATCAAACAAAAAAAGAAAACTATAGATTTAAAAATATGTTCTGGTAAAATAAATTAATATTATGAATATTTATATTGTAAAAAATTTAAAAAAACATTAATGTCATTACTTCCCCCATTATCCAAGGGGATAATGAAATTCAAAAACTTATAAGGAATAATTATGAAATAAAAAAGAAGGATGAGAAAATTAAATTTAATAGGAGAAATTTTGTTGAAGAAAAGGTAGAATATTCTAAGAAATCAATAGAAACTATCTACTCTAGTCACAATATATAATAAGAGAATGAAATTTCTATAATAGATTTTTTGGAAAGTAAAACTACATATACTAAAATAACTAATGATATACTGAAATCTAAATCAGTTAAGACTCCTAAGAAAAATGTAAAATATGCTAAAGTATAAAAAAAATTATAATGTGGATCGAAATTATTTGAAAATTCTCATAAAATATTGCAATAAAATTCTGTTTTGAGAAATACTCACCTGAGGTATAGAAATAGAACGAAATAACCACCCATTTTCAAGTAAATATTTTATCAGAATGGATGATTTCAAGGTTATTTATGGTGTTGTGGTAATTTTCTCCACAAGATGTATAACTATTTCCATAATATAACATTACCAGAACTATTAATAGATAAAAAATCAATAGAGAGAAAAAAATAGATAAGGAAATATAAAATTCTGTAATAACATAATAATAAATTGGACATGAATGTTATATTTTAACTCCTATAATATGTTTGTGTAAGATTTGATCAATAAGGTTACATGTCACATGTGTGTTTTTATTTTATCCTAAATCATTTAGATATACGTGATCGGTTTTTAAATAATCAAAATCAAATCCAAATTGAGAAATTGAAAAAACAAATTAAAGTTTCACTTAAGTATTAACGATATAAAAAGACATGGATCATGAAAATTTTGTATTCATATCACATGATAGGTTAATTTAAACATAATAAATTTTGAGAAATGTGAAGTAGTACATAAACAATTTTTTAATTATAATTCACTAAAGATAAAATTTTCTCAGATTGAAAACATTGGTAAAAATAAAATCAATCCAAAAAGTGTAAATTTTATTCATTTTCTAAAGAATAATTTATTGGGTGTATAAATACAATTAGATACTATAAATGATAAAAACATTAAGAAAAATTGATATGTAGTCAAAATAATTAAATATGATTCTAATGTTCTAAGGTGTTTGATAACCCCTAAGAAATGTATTTTAATTTGAGGGAGAATGTGTATGTTATTTCTTGAGTTAACAAGCGAAAAAATATATGGAATAGATGGATTACTAAAATTTCCCAAAATAATATGAGAAAACTAATTAAAGAATAAGTTTTGAGGAAAATTCCTATTTGGAAAGAGGATACCACCATTATTTATAAAACTTTCAACAATAGAAAAATTGTGAACATGACTCATAATGGGGTTGAAATTAGAACTTCAATTCTTCCAGAACATATTCAAACTAATGTGTGTGTTCCAATGACTATGAATTCAATAAAAAGAGAAATATATTACATGAATTTAACAAATTTTTTAAAAGTTCTGACATATAGAATGTTCGTGTAATAAAAATAATATTAATTGTATATATTCAAGAGTTATATAATTCTTTTAGTGAAGAAAAAGGATTATATTTGAAAATATTGTGATCATATAATTAGATTGAATATGCCAACTGATAGTTTGGTGAATATTTTAACAAACATGGAATTATACAAGAATTAAGTGATTTATATACTCCTCAACAAAATGGATATTATAAAAGGAAAAATAAGATTGTATTATATATGGTTACAACTATAGTGACAGAACATGGCAGCTTGAGGTATTTTTGGTTACAAGCCATCACAACTATAGGAATAATTCATAATAGATATCTCATAAGGAAAAAATTCAAACATGAGACTATATGATATGTGCTTAAAAATAGATCCAAATGATAAAATCTTCAAGGTATTTTGGATTCCATTCCTGATCAAGAAGAAACAAACAAGTGGAAGAAAATTAAATGAAAAATATGAAGATAGAATCTTTCTTTGATGAAAAGTGAATGGAAAATACAATATATATAAAATTAAGAAATATAAAATAATTATTTAGAGAGATTTTGTCACATTATTTGGAAAATTATCAATAAATCAAAAATAGTTTCAATATATATGATGAGTATGATATTAAAATTTTTAAACCTATTGAAGAAGATGTAGAAAAAACATAGATTCATATTGAAGATTTAGATTCTAAATTTTATATAACATCCTAGGTAAATAAAGAATATGACATTTTAATATTTAATAATATTTGAAAATTAAATATTAATTTTACCTTAAATGGGATTCTATGTTTGATAGATTACCTAACATGAAATAATTTGTTTCCCATAAATCTTATATTTTACACAAGGCTAAGTCATACTGAGAAAAATAATATTAATAATATAATATTATTTTTCAAAATGGTTGTTCTCGACAACTCATTGTATTGGAAAGAATGAAAATTACTAACCATATTATAATTATACATGTTTTTTAAATATATTTACATTTATCAAATATATTTTAGAGGCTTAAAATGAGAATGAATCAAATTTTAAGTATAAATACTCTAATATTTTTAAAAGGTAGTTTTACCTCCTTTTGATGGTGAACCCTTTTTAAATTTATTTTTTCACTTTTATATGTTTTGTTTGAAAAAATAAATTTCTTATTTATAATAGGAACATCAACATTTACTTGGGGTAAATTTTTGGTATTTTTCTGATGAAGAACATTTTTAATGAATAGTGAAAAATACTATATTTTAAGTCCAAATTGTGTTTTCATCTAGTTTATTTATATGATTATATTAACCTTTTAATTGGTTTTAAAATGTAAATATATTATTTTTTTTATCATTTAATCCAATTTTGGTCATTTAAAGTAATTTCACATTCAAATTGGATAACAACACATGTCAATCTTTTGATAGTTTTTAATTCTTAAAAATAGGCTTTTTGGTTTTGACAACGAGAATTAATTTTAAATTAATTTTTGAAAGTTCTGGTTCTGGAATTTGGAAAAATGGATTCCATATTTCGAATCAAGAGGTCAATGTTTTGTAAATAGTTAACCTTCATTTTTAGAAATTATGAATAGTAACTTCAGTAAATATTTTATTTACCATGGTTAAAAGGTAAATCTGGTAAATAAGGGTAAAAATAATATTATAATAATATTAAATTAACCTAAAAAATTTTATAACCCTATTGGATGAGATATTAGTGACCATGGTCATCCTTGGGTCGATTTTTGGACCTCATGGAGCCAATTGTGTGTGAAAATGTCTTTTAATTACTTTTAATTTAAAGTTAAAGAAAAATATAGCCTAATCATGTATCTTTTACTAAAAAATTATGGGGTTATATAAGTGATCTCTTAGACTATAAATATAAATTAAAAATATAAAAATATTTCCTACATCATGGTAATTTATTTATAATTTATAGACGTCATGTAAATAAATTTATTTATGACCCAACAGTGATGCAGTTTTTACCTTATTAATGAATGTTTAAAATAAATGATATTAATGAAATTAAAATAAATCTGATTTGAAACTTTTTATGCCATAAAAAAATTTTATGGATGAGTATTACTTGTTATATTTTAATTAATGATGTTTTTCCGAATGAATCAAGTTGTTATGAATTCTTTCAAAAGTCGTGATATGAATAGTATAAATATTAACATAAATGAGTTTTCCAATAAATTAATATTTTATTAAATGATATAAGAGTCGTAAAAATCTCAGACTCAGCTAATGGACATATATTATATAAAGAATGTCATCATTGATTCATTTTTGTGTCACTTAGAATTTTATAGTGTAAGATCCCCTCCTTTTCTAGAGTCATCTTGAGCGTGTTTTCAGCCTCCCAAAGAGATTCCATGGTGATATGAACATCGTTCTTAGAGTTTGAATGCATGGATTGAAGATCTTCTCTCCTCTCAATAAATTTATTTCATCCTGATGCTTCTTTCGTAATTTCCTTTATCTTTCCATGATCCTTTCATTGAGGATCTTCACCATTTCCATATCTCTAAACCTATGAGTTGAGATCTAGATCTAATACTGTGGATCTAGATTAACTTTTACAAGATCTTAATGCTTTATTTTAATTTTTTTTATGGGTTTAGACCCAGAGCTTGATCGACGGCGTTGTGCCGCTCGGATTTTAGGGATTTCTGTTCGGCTAACTTCTGTTAATAAATAGAGTATGTGGTCTAAATTGAACTCCTATAGTCGTGATTTATGATATGTGTATGAGTTTATGAATTTTCTTATTTCCCTTGACAAATGATTTCCTAAATTTCAGTAATAAGAAAAGTAAAATTAATGTATTTTTACCTTGATGATTTATTGATAATTGAATCCTGATACAAACAAATGGGGGGTTTCTCAGATGGATTGATATTTTGGAGATTTACTTATGGGTTGTGATTTTTTATTTGAGTTGCTAAATTGATTGTATTAAGATAATTAATTAGGGGGAATTAATTATGAAAAATATTTTTTTCTATGAAAGATGATTAATTGTGAGATTTAAGTATTTTCTATAATGTGATCAAAGATAATTTATTGTGAGAATTAATTATTACTTGTTGGGTTTTGATATGGATAATTAATTTTAAATAATTAATTATTGAAAGAGAATTGTGTTTATTGATTAATTAATTAATTAATGGGTTATATGCTTATTTAATTGCTCAATTAACTAATTTAATTTGATTTGTTTAACTAATAGTTAGATTAGTAAATGAATAATGTGTAAAATTCTTATGACTTAAATAATGATTTAATGGATGGCATTTTGTGGTGCTAGGAATGGATTCCTAGACCGATTATAAGATGGGACATAGACATGGTGTTCCTCTCCAATAGTTATCCAAGATTGATATTATGGGGTGTTAGGCATGAAGACGTACACAGAATGAGAAAAGAAGTGCTAGTCATTATGACCTACACTCAATGATATTTTGTGATGCTAGGAATGAAAACCTGCACCCAATGAATGATAATAATGAATGATGTTCCAATTGATATTTTGGGTTCTATGCATGTTACACTACACCAAATGATAAATGATAATGAATGATGATTCAAATGGGAAACATGTATTGAACTTAGACAAATGTGATGATTTAAGATTAAGTGACAATGTAATAACTATTTAAATTATGCATTGTATTTATTGCTTTATTAAATTGCATGCATTGCCTTTTGACTGGACTCATTTTAGACACTCTAGGTAGGGGCTTACTGAGTTGTACTCACACCCTATTCAGGCTACCTGATCGGCACCCAAGTAGACTTAGTTGTTGTAGAACAGTATAAGGTCAAGGCCCTATAATAGGTTATAGTTTGGGATTAGAGTGTGGGAGAGGGAACTGGACGTGGTTCGGGACCCATTTTGGAGTCATTGTGTCTTTACTTTGATTTTCATTATAAACACTTGTCACTTTCATTGTAAATTAATGTTTTACCGTTCATTTGAATATTGTATTTCTCTGGTTTTGACTATGATATGTCATGATATTGTTCTGGTTATTTACACTCTCCCCTAATTGGTTATTTTTCTTGCTTCTACTGGTGTTGTATTTTGATAACATAGAGTATAGTCTCCCAAATACTGACTTACCAGACCCTCCCTGCTAGTCAGCACCCATTGGTGTACAGGGAGTCACTCTGAAGGGCTTGTGACCAACCAGCTCGAGGCATCATTCAGTGGATTCCGGTTTGGGACGTCACAAAGTGGTATCAAAGGGGATTTGTTTTCTTTCTCCTTATTTTGTATTTCTATTTTGGGAAACATACAGAGGATACTAGTAAGAGTCAAGGCTTTGTAATGAGCTCGTGCATGGGAGTTGAAAACCCATCTATGTGGGAAAATTAGGGTACTCAGGGTGGGTTTTTTATGACTATTGTTTGTTGTTACAGTTTCATATTATTTCACCTTAGGTGACACACTCGGGTGGTGATGTGGTATTTGTTTTGAAAATTGTTGAATTTTAATTCATGGCCTAAAGAGGCATGATATTTGAGTATGCATGCATCATTCTATGCACTCAGGGTTGTTTTGATATGCATCATTCTAGGCACTCATGGGAAAATGGGTTATCATAAGTTGTTGAACTTGAACTGTTTTCCTTGATGTTATATTGAAACAATTATTTAAAATGATAATAAATGGGTGTCTAATGAGAAATTTGATTGATGAAATAGGAAGAATAAATTAATTAATTATGGAATTAATTAATTTTAAATAATTTAATTAAATAATGTATTAATTAATTAATGAGAATGATTATTTCCTTATTAACCAAGACCAAGGAGTAGGAAGGTTAAGGGTAGTGAAAAGGCCTCGGTGTTGACCGTGTGGCTAAAAAAGTGAGAAAATGCATGTTGAAACTTATTGTGTTAGTTTCTTCCCTTACATAAATGTCATAAGGTTGTGTTATGAGACCTGACATGTGTATTTGGCTTTGTAGGAGTATGCATCCATGACACTTGTTGCGGGACAGACCAAGGGGTATGGACCAGAATGAACATCCAGAGAGGGAGCTTGAGGAACCATTGGTGCAAGCTGAAAAAGTGGAGTAGTTCTGAGAGAACTTTTCTCATTTCATTCCATTCATGGAGAGAGACCCATGGCGTGTTCAGAAAAACATGCCTGAGTTGACAAGGGAGATTCAGCGGTAGCACCCTCCAACTTTTACAAAAGAGGGTGGACCTAAGGGAACTGAATTTTATATAGAATATTTAGAGACGATACTTGAACATTTGGAAACTTTGGATGATTGTAGTGTCAAGTTGGCAACTTATATTTTTTCAGGGTTTTGAAAAGATCTAGTGGTACAATCAGGAACGATTTGGACAGACTGACTAAATGTTATGGAAGGTCTTTTGGAGATGTTTTTGGAGCACTTTTATCCAGACACGCTGAGGCAATAGAATGCTTCAGATTTTATACATCTGACGAAAGGAATTATTATCATAATAGAGTACACTGATCTTTTTATAGACTTATATCATTTTTCTCCAAATTTGGTGGAAAATGAGGTATCTTTGGAAAAATAATTTCAGGATGGACTTAAGTGGGAAATTAAGCCCCACGTGAATATCTTTAGCCTGAAAAAATTTATCAGAAGTGGTTAATCAGGATCTCATTTCATAGGGGAACATAAAAGAGGATTCTTAATACTAGACAGGTAGCTGGACGACCAGGGAGCGGTCCTTCCGAGAGCAGGAAGCGTTGTCACAAGAATCTTACTAAGGATAGTGGAAAGAAAAGTGGACAGTCAGAAGGAATGGTTACACCAGATCTTTCACATGTGTTTTTTTCACCAGTGCAGTAGGTAGGGACACTATCTTACTCATTGTCCTCATCCACCAGTGGAGTTTTGGTTTTATGTCAAGATGGGACACCTGCAGAAGTTTTGCAGGAAGTAGCGGTAGGCTGGTGCTGAGGGAGCAGCAACTCAAAGTCAGAATGTTGGAAGGGGGTATTCTACACCATATAGGTTTGGTATCTGGAGTTCTAATAGAAGTGGTGATATAGGAAGTGGGATTGGTTCTTCAGGGTATGAGCACCCATATCAACAGAGTGGTGCTACTCAGGGGAGCCGGACAACACCACAGGGAAGAAGGGTAGGACAGTTACATGCAGGGCAGTATACACTTTTGGAGAGTGAGGTTGGTCCATCAATTGTGAGAGGTACTATTCTATTTGCTTCTAATTTATCTACTTCCATTTTTGATACTCGTACCTCTCATTTCTTCATATCTGTAAATCTTGTTAATGGCTTGAACATGGAAGTGGATTCCATAAGCAGGGTGATTAATATCGATACACTATTGGGAACACGGACTTGGGATATATGTTTATACAAGGAATGTTCACTAGATATTAGAGAGTATCATTTCCATTATGATATCTATGTCCTCCATATAATTATCTTTAATCTTATTTTGGGTATGGACTGGCTAGCCACATACCGGTATCTATTCCACCTTATATAATGGCACCGAATGAGCCTCAAGAGATGAAAACACTATTGGTGGAGATGGAGGACAAAGGGTTTATTCATCCAAGTACGTCACCTTGGGTATCACCTATTGTTTATTCAAAGAAGTCCAATGGGAATTTATTCTTGTGTGTCTATTACTAGAAGATGAATAAAAATTACTATGAATAATCTATATCCTCTCTCACATATCGATGATTTGTTTGACCAACTAAAGAGGGATAGTTTGTTCTCAAAGACCGATATGATATAAGGGTATCATCAGGTGAGAGTTCGTACATCTGATATACCAATAATTGATTTCATGAACAGGTATATCCTTTATGAGTTTGTCTTAATGCAGTTTGGGTTTACTAATGCTCCAACAGTGTTTATGGCCTTGATGAACAGGATCTTTCATCTGTACTTAGATCAGTTCGTGGTGGTGTTTTTGACCGACATCTTAGTTTACTCTAAGACTCATGGATATCATGATCAACATGTGGATACCTTCCTAAGTACACTGATAGAGAATCATCTATATTCCAATCTATCAAAATTTCAGTTTTGGATTGACAGAGTACAGTTTTTGGTTCATATCATCTAAGAAGAAGGTGTGACTATTGACCCAAAGAAATTGCAGGTTGTGATTTCTTGGCAGTTGCACAAGAAGATTTTTGTTATTCAAAGCTTTCTTGGAATAGATGGTTATTACAAAATATTCATCCAGGACATTTCCCAGTTGGCTGCACCTCTTACTGGTTTGACAAAGAAAGGAGTAAATTTTGTTTGGGAAGAAGCATACGATAATGGTTTCTAGTATTTGAAAAAACTCTTGACTTCAGCACCAATTTTCATATTACCTAATTCAGCTGAGTAGTGCACATTATATTATGACACTTCTGCGGTCAGACTCAGAGTTTTGTAGATTGGGTGGTAAATTCATTGCTTATGGGTCTCAGAAGTTGAGGCCACATGAACGGAATAACCCAACTCGTGACCAAGAGTTGGAAGCAATGGTTTACACTGATGCTTTGAGCAGAAAAACTCAGACCCAGTTGATACATGAGTCGAGTGGAAAATGAAAGGTTATGAATTTTCTGGCAGAAATTCATGTGGTATTTCATGATAGTCAGGAGACAATGACTCTAGTTTCTATAGTGGTGGAGTCTACACTCTTGGGACGGATTAGAGACAGTCACTATGATAATTAGTAGTTTTATCCTTGATGGAAATCCTTGAACATGGGGATACACCTTCAGACTGGAAAATATAAGAGGATGAGATCATCAATGTGAAAAATAGGGTTGTTGTACCTACGAGAATGCTTGAGGAACTCATGTGAGAATTTCAATCTTCAAGGTGGTAGGTACATCCTAGGGTGAAAAAATGTACCATGGCCTTCAGTGGCAGTTTTGGTGTCCAGGAATGACAAATGATATTGTAGGGTTCGTAACAAGATATTTTACCTGTCATCAGGTGAAGGCAAAGCATCAAAGACCTGGAGGCCTATTGTAGTTGTTTCCTATTATAGAATGGAAGTGGGATGATGGGAGAAAGGATTTTGGTTTTGGACTTTCAAGGAATATTAGGAAGAATGATGCTATTTGGGTCATAGTGGATCAACTAAAAAAGGTAGCACACTTCTTGCCTATTATGGAAACCTTTACAGTAAAGAAGTTGGAAGAATTGTACGTGAGAGAGATAGTTCATTTCCATGGGGTGAACCAGACTATAGTTTCATATCCTGATTCGCACTTTAATTAATGCTTTTGGTAGGGCTTACAGAAGTCTCTTGGTACACAGGTTCTATTAAGTATGGCCTTCCACCCACAGATAGATGGGAAGTTGGAGTGTACCATACTTGTGTTAGAGGAAATGTTGCGAGCATGTGTGCTTGACTTTCGTGGTTCTAGGGAGAAGCACTTTGATTTAGTAGAGTTTTCTAATAACAACAGTTATCAGGAAAATATACAGATGGAACCATATGAGAAACTTTATGGTAGACCTTGTAGATCACCACTATGTTGGTTAGATACCGGTGAGTCAGATCTATTTGGACTGAGTCTCATTTAGGAGACATCGGAGCAGGTGGAGTTGATTTGAAATTGTATGGCTACAGCGCAGAGTAGGTAGAAGTCATATGGTTATAGATGGAGACAACCCCTAGAGTTTACAGAAGGTGATTGTGTTTTCCTTCAAGTGTTACCTAGATTGGGTCACCACAGGATACGGAGGCATGGTAAGTTAGTGCCTAGGTTTTTGGGACCGTTTATGGTGTTGTAGAGAATCGGGCTGGTGGCATACCGATTAGCACTTCCAATGAAATTTATCTCTATGTATGATGTTTTCCATGTGTCATAACTACGGCAGTATCACCCAAACCCTTCTCATGTGATTTATGTAGAGGAAGTTGACCTCGATATAGATGCATCCTTTGAGGAGAATCTAATACGTGTGTTGGGTCGTAGTGAGAAAATTTTACGGGGAAAGACTGTGTGGTTAGTTCATGTGTTGTAGTAACATGGAAATGTTCCAGAGGATACTTGGGAATGGGAAGTAGACATGAGAGCTAAATGTCCCAATAATTTTGGCTCAGAATCATAGAGAAGTTCGAGAGTGAGGCTTGAGGAGGAGTTGTTATAAGGTGGGGAGATTGTAAGATCCAAGCCTTTTCTAGAGTCATCTCGGGCACGTTTTTATCCTTCTGAAGATATTACAAGGTGATTTGAACACCATTCTTCAATATTGAAATACTGAATTAAATATTTGGTCTACTCCCGATAAGTATATTTCAACCTAATGCTTCTTATGTTCTTCCCTCTATCTTTACATGATCTTTTCATGGAGGATCTTCACAGTTTCCATATATCTAAACCTATGAGTAGAGATATAGATCTAGAATTGTGGATCCAGATCTAGTTTTATAAGGTCTTTATGCCTTTGATCTTAATTTTTGTATTATGGATTTAGATCCAGAGCTTGATCGACGACGTTGTGCCACTTGGATTTCGGGGAATTCTGTTGGGCTAAATTCTGTCCATAAACCATGGTAGGTGGTCTAAATCGAACTCACATAGTCCTGATTTATGATATGTGTGTGAGTTTATGAATTTTATTGATTCCCTTGATAAATTATTTCCTAAATTGGAGTAATTAGGAACATGGAATTGATGTGTGTTTACCTTGGTGATTTATTGATAATTGAATCCTGGAACAAATGAATAGGGGGTTGCCCAATTTGATTGATATTTGGGGATTTAATTATAGGTTGTGATTTTTTATTTGAGTTATTGAATTGATTGTATTAAGATAATTATTTAGGGGGAATTAATTATGGAATTTTTTTGGCAATGAAGGATGATTAATTGTGAGAATTAATTATGTTCCATAATGTGATCAAAGATAATTAGTTCTGAGAATTAATTATGAATTGTTGCGTTTTTATTTGGATAATTAATTATGAAGAGTTATTTATGGAAAGAAAATTGGGTCTATTGATTATTTAATTGATGAATTAATTAATGTGTTATATGAGTTGATAGATGTTGAATTAACTAACGGCCATTGATATGTTTAACTAATCATTGGATTAGTAAATTAATAATGTGGAAAATTCTTATGACATAAAGAATGATTAAATGGATGAGATTTTGTGGTGCTAGGCATGGTGTCTTAGACTGATTAGAAGTTTGGACTTGGACATGGAATTCCTCCCCAATAGTTATCCAAGATTGAGATTATGGAGTGTTAGGTATGATGACCTACACTATATGATAAAAAAAGTTCTAGGCATGATGACCTACACTAAATGATATTTTGGGGTTCTAGGCATGATGAGCTACACCCAACTAACGATACTAATGAATAATGTTCCAACTGATATTTGGGGTGCTAGGCATGACGACCTACACCAAATGGTAAATGATAATGAATGATGATTCAAATGGGAAACATGAATTGAACATATCCTAATGTGATGACTTAAGATTAAATGATAATTTAAAAACTATTTAAGTTATAAATTGTATTTATTGATTTATTAAATTGCATGCTCTATCTTTTGACTGGACTCATTTTAGACATCATTGGTGATGGCCTAATGAGTTGTACTCACACCCTATTTGGGTTTCCTGATTGGTACCCAAGAAGACTTATTTGTTGCATGACATGATAAGGAAAAGGGCATATAATAGGTTGTAGTCTGGGATTAAAGCAAGGGAGAGGGAACCGCATGTGGTTCGGGACCCATTTTGGATTCTTTGTGTCTTTACTTTGAGTTGCATTGTAGACAATTATCACTTGCATTGTCATAGATTGGTTTCCCATTCAGTTGAATATTGTATTTCTTTTGTTTTGACTACCATATTTTATGATATTGTTTTGGTTATTTATACGCTCCCCTACTTGGTTATTTTTATTGCTTCCACTGGGTTTTTATTCGAACATTAGAGGGTATAGCCTCCCCAAGACTAACTTACCAAACCCTCGCTGCTAGTTAGCACCCTCTGGCGTACATGTAGGCGTACTTGAGGGAATATTTCCAACCAGCTCGGGGCATTGTTCAGTGGATTTTGGTTCAGGATTTCACATATAGTAACTGTGGTATCCATATATTATGAATATAAAAGAAGACATGGTAAAAATTAAATAAGTTTACCAAGGGTTGAAACTAAAAGATAAGGTTAATTTTGTGACCTAAAATTATATAAAATACATTGGATAAGATGATTTTGACCGGTAATCATCTTATCTTGGAAATATATCACATTGGTGTTATTATAATTTTAAAATCAATTAATAATAAAATAATACTTTTAAACATTCCTATAGTGGCCCTCCTCGCAATTATAAAAGGAAACCACCATTAAACCTTACTCATATCTCTAAATCCCCCTTGGCTCATCCAACATCTGCCCAAATAAATGGCTAACATCCCTCCCTTACTCCTAGAATGCTTCCTCTAGGCAGAAGTCAATTCAAGGGATCCCTTTAGCTCAAATAAAAAAATGTTACCCGCTTTAAGGTAGCATCTTCTCTCAAGTTCATTTCCATTATATTTCCTTATCCACTCTTTATTCCCTTATTAATCTTTATTTTCATAAAAACACCAGTATACTAGATATTCTAGGTTTTTTATGAAAAAGATTCAAACTACACTTACACACACCTCCATCTAATTGTTATAGAACATACTGTTTTGTGGAGGGTGAACTACTGCCTCACGAAATGATGATTGTTCAATATTCTCCTACCACCACTTATGGTGTCCATTATGATGGAAATGAAATTATATATGATATATATTATATTTATTTTATCTTTATTCTACTTAAATTATCATTTATAACATACCTTTATTCTTTTTATGTTTTATAAATACGATAATTTCATTTGAGGAAGTACGAACTACCGCCCCTTCAAAGGGATATGACTCTTTCATACTATACATGAAACGTATAAAGGATGTAATTAATGAACATATGTAACATATATAACATATATATATTATGTTTTATTTTTAATATACCTATGTATCATTTAGTTTTAATTCCTTTAAAAATGAAAAATAAATGAAAGTAGCGCTCATGAGTACGTACAACTTACCGTCTCAATGAACGGTGCATTTCATTTCTTATATCCAAATGATATGGAATATTTAAAATACATATGTACTAGATATATAAGATATATATTACATCTAAATCATGAATATCATTCTAGAGAAAATGGATTTTTAACCGCATGGACAATTTATCTTTATAATAATTTTATGTTTTACTCAACTTCCGAACATCGAAAAAATGTCCGATATGAACTCAGATAATAACTAATTATTATAGCAAGGTAATAAGTGATATAAAAGGAATAATAAATTGTAAAAAGGTTTTGTAGAAATTATAAATTAACTTAATTTTATTATTTAGGAAATTAAATAATGTATGAGTCAAGTCGGACACGAGGTAAGGGACTTTGTCTCAATCTCATTTATTTGAGGCATATTTTGATTTATACACAACTTTCTTTTATACAGTGTATAAACCCCTTTTACATTTAATTTCATTCAAAGGGAATCTTTTTCTACGTGGAGAATTATTAAATGGAAAGGGGAATGTTTCTTTTTAATGTACACAGTGACAAAAACCTTTCTGTCACCGCAATCATTATTCGATACTTGGCTTCCTTAACAAGTCGTGATTCTTTTAAATGGAAAATAAATACCATATTATGGTATTGAAAATTCTTTTGAACGTGGATTTACTATTTCAATGTCTTGAAATTATTTCTTGTGATTTCAAATGAAGTTTTTAAGATTGAAATGTTGATATTTGAAATCTTTTGGGTTATGATTATATAATGCTACTTGGACATTTTATGGGTGGTTACGTGATAAACCAAATGGTGGGTGGTTCCATGACAAACCAAGGATGGGTGGTTACGTTATAACCTCCAAATAATTGGGTTTGGAAGTTGGTCATATGACAATTATATTTTTAATAATGATTAGTGGAATTAGACCATATGGTTATTACATTTAAGTATCACTATTTCCCAAGTTTAACTATTATATGTTATGTGTGATTTCTATGGGTTTTATGGTATTATTTTGGTTACAACAGGGTAATAAATGAGATTTTATTCAGTGAAGAGTATTTACTACTTCATAAAGGTGAAAATTATTACTTATGATAAATTATTCAGGGTTTACATGTTATTTTGAAAAACTAATAGTTTTCCTTATTTGTGTTTCCCTTAATGAGATTTTTATGTTCATCCCAAGTTTCTGAAATGTTTTTCACAGGACATAATGTTTAATACGGTGAAATATGGGATCAACGAAAATTCATGTTTTTTAAAACATGGAACTAAACATGTTTATTTTCTTTTAAGAGTTTTTATTTTATGAAAAAATGGATACTAAGTAGAAGTGTATACATGTAATATTCATGTTGTTATGTATAAGTTATGACATAGTTATCTAAATATCTAAACCTAAAAAGATCCTCAATTTTAATTATTAACTTAATTCGAGATTATGTAATGTTTAAGTTTGGGGCCTTATAGTTGGTATTAGAGTTCGGTTTAGATGTATTTAGGAGTTAGAATTTTGTTACTAGAATATCCATAAATTATTTTTACATTATGGTAAAATTGAAATGATATAGAATTTGAATATTACCGTGTTTCTTAATCTAAGATTTGTTTTTTCGTAATGGTTTTCCACAAATTAAACAGGATAGCAGTGCTGGGATGGAATACAGAGGAGAATAACATTCCAAATAAAAATTTTGTGATGGTTATAATCGGAACTAAATAGTTTTTTGTAGTAATGGAATAGTTTAATCGACTATAAATGGTGGTGGTATACATGAATGAGATCAACCCTAGAAAAACATGTTTATAGTAGAGCATTTCATGAGGAAAGAACACCTATCATTCATAGGATCATCTGACTATGTTCATGTTAAAGGGCGAGTCAAAGAACTAGAAAATATTTTCAAATTCATGGCTTTTAAATACAATCAAAAGGTTATTCTTGTTTTTTATCCTTTTGAAGGAGAATCATATCAGTAGTGGTCGATGGTTAAAAATATCAGGGATAGTAAGGAGATTGATTTTCTTTATTAGATTGAATTCAAAGGTATGTTTCTTGAGAAATATTTTCCTAAGGAGTTCTTACTTAGGTTGGAAAACCAATTCTTGGAATTGAGGAAGGAGGATGTCTCAGTGGTTTCTTATAATGAAAAGTTCACTTGACTAGCAAGGTATGATCCAACTTTCGTCTGAGATCATGATAGTAAGATAAATCAATTTTACTCAGGACTGAAGCCACGATATTGAAGAGCATTAGCCTCTCGTGAATTAAAATGATTTGAGAAACTTGTCAGATGTTCTAAAAAGGTAGAAATGGAGTTTTATAATGATCAAGTGTTACATGAGAGGAATTAAATGAAGATGTCCAGATTTCAGTAAAATGGAAAGTATTCATAAAACAATCCTAGAGGTAAGAAAATTAAATTTTCATCTTGTGAGAAGTGTGGTAAAAAGTATCCTAGAGAATGTCTCCAAAAATATAGAGGTGGATTCATATGTGGTAAGACTGTTATATTACTCATAATTGTAAGTAATATGGTCTAGTAGGAAATGAAAATCTAGTGGTAAGATGTTTTTGTTGCAATGAGTTTGGGAATTATTCCAATGTGTGTCCAAAGTTGATTATATAGGGTGGAAACCAGAAAAATCAAAAGCAGAAGGGTGGGCGAAAATATTTTTTTACTACTACGGTTGATGTGGGACCATCAATTGAAGTGGCATCAGGAACTTTTTTTTTAGATCATGATAATTTATTATTTGATTAAAGGTCTACACATTCTTTCATTTCTGAGAAATTTTTGGAAATATTTGGAATTCCACTTGAATATATGAATCTAGAACATATGGTAAAAACACCTAGGGGAAATGTTGATGTAAAAAAAAATTTTAAGAATCTACATATCCTTGTTTGTGGAAGGAATTTAAATTCATGCCCTTTTTTCTATAGTAGAGTTTGATGTTATTTTGGGATTGGATTGGATTTATGTTTACCATGCTAAGATTGATTGTAGATCTAAAGAGGTTTATTTTCTGAAGGACTTTCAGTTTGTGTAAAAGAATGAAACCATATCTATGATAACATATCAGGAAGCTGAGAAACTAGTGAAAGATGGAAATGAATATTACCTTTCACATATTACTAAAAACAAAGGAACTGTTTAGATTAATAATGTTCCAGTTGTAAATGAGTAACTTGATGTTTTTTCTCATGAGTTTCCTAGAATTATACCTCATCAGAAATTTGAAATTACTATTGACTTAGTTTTTGAGGCTAAGCTAGTTTCAAAACCCCTTATCGAATGGCTTAAATTAAAATTTTAGAGTTAAAGAAACAATTGCATATGTTTTTGGATAAATGTTTCATTCATCCTAGAACATCACCATGTAGTGATCCAGCATTGTTTGTTAAAAATAAAGATAGTTCAATGAGACTTTGTGTTGATTATATGGCCATAATAATATCACTATTAAGAATAAGTTTTCTTTTCCTCATATCGATGATTTTTTTATCATCTCTTGGGAGATCAGTATTTTTGGAAAATTTACTTGAGGCCAGGGTACAATCAGTTAATTGTAAAGGAAGAAGACATTCCAAAGACCATATTTCAAACTAGATATGGCTGTTATGAATATGTAGTTATGCCTTTTAGGTTAACCAATTCACCCTCTGTATTCAGGGATCTTATGAATATAATTTTTCAGGAGTTCTTGAATAATTTTGTGGTTGTGTTTAGGGATGACATTTTGGTATATTCCAAAAGTAAAGAGGAAAATGAAATCCATTTAAGAGTTGTCTTTCAAACCTTAAAATAAATGAAATTGTATGGGAAATTCTGTAAGTGTGAGTTTCGGTTACAACAAATTTCATTCCTCTGTGACATTGTTTAAACAAAATATCATAACTTTTGATCTTCATAAAACAAAAGTTATTGAAGAATGACATGGATCGACAAATATAACCGAGATTCGTAGTTTTCTTGGTTTGTAAGTCTATTACAAAAGGTTTTTCGATATTTTTTCATGGTTATCTGTCCCACTGACTTAGTTAACTCGAAAAGGTGTTAAGTTCATCTAGACAAAAAAATGAAAAGATTTTTTTCAAAAATTGAAAATAGGATTGGTGAATTATCTAGTTTTGGAATTACCTTCCATATGTGGTGAATTCTTTATCTAAATTGATGCTTTTTTGAAAATAATTGGTTGTTTCCCAATTCATAATGATCAAGTAATTACTTATGCTTCACGTCAATTGAAACATCAGAAGTTAAATTACCCTACACATGACTTGGAATTAGCTTATGTTTTTTTCTTTAAAAATTTGGAGGAATAATCTGTATAGAATAAAATGTGAAATATATACTCACCATAAAATTTTAATGTATATATTCACTAAAAAATAATGGAACATAAGACAGAGGAGGTGGATGGAATTAATCAAGGATTATGATTGCATGATTCATTACTATCTAGGAAATGAAAATAATGTGGATCATGTTTGAGTCAAAAAATTAATGATGCATTAATCATGTTATGTTTCGAACAAGATCCTTTGATTAATTATTTAATAAACTTAGTCATAGAATTTGTTGGTTTAAGAAATTCCTCTATTTTGTTTCAAGTGTTTGTGAAATCATCTCTCTCAAATAGAATTAAGCAAGTACAGAAGGAAGATAGTGATTTTCATAAAAAGGTAGTGTTGGTTCAGGAGAGTAATTTTCCTGAATTTTACATTGATGATGATTGTATTTTATGATCTAGGAAGACATTATATGTGCCTTGTGATTCATATTTGAAGAAAGAGTCTTTATGTGAAGCTCGTAGTTCACTATTTTCAGTTCAACATCGAAGTACAAATATTTACAGAGATCTTCGGGATTATTACTACTGGGATGGAATGAAAAGAGAGATTTTTGACTTTATTGGGAAGTGTTTGACTTGTCAACAAGTTAGAGTAGGGTAGCAGTTACTGAAAGGGATGATTCAGCCTTTACCTGTGCCAGAGTGTAAATGGGAAAATATATCCATGGACTTCATTTTGGGATTACCAAAGACATCTCAGGGTAATAATGAAATCTTGGTTATTCTTGCTCAATAGACTAAATATTCTCATTTCATTCCTATTAGAGATACTCTGTCTCTATAGCAACATTCTTGGTTGTATATTAAATAGATTCTCAGGTTTCATGGAATTCCTCTCTCTATTGTATATGATCGTGATCCAAGGTTTACTTATATATTTTGTAAATTCCTACAGAAGTCATTAGGTACTAAATTAAATTTTAGTGCATATTTTCATCCTCAATAATATGGGTAGTTAGAACGAACAATTTAGACATTAGAATATTTGTTACATGCTTCTTCAATGGATTACCAGGGAAGTTGGGACTAACATGTTTCTTTGGTTGAGTTTTCTTATAATAATATATTTCATTCTAGTATACAGATGGCTCCATTTGAAGAAGTATATGGGAAGCGATGTTAAACTCTATATTTTTGGGATGAAGTGTGTGAAATAAAACTAATGGGATTGTAATTGGTAGAAGAGATGGCAGAAAAATTTCAGTTCATACAGAAACACATAAGGACAGCTCAGAGCTGGCAGAAACGTTATGTGGATAACCGAAGTAAGGATCTTTCTTTCGAGGTAGGTGATCATGTATTTATCAATTATTCTCTATGGAAAAGTGTGATGTATTTTGGTAAGAAGGGGAAGATGAGTTCATGGCTCATTGGACCCTATGAAATCTTGTAGAATGTTGGATTAGTTACCTACATAGTGGCTTTACCTCCACGTTTATCCTAGGTGCACAATGTTCTTCATGGTTCAATGTTGAGAAAGTATATGCTGGGAAAATCTCTTGTTTTGACTCCAGTGATAGTTTAGTTAAAAAATAATCTCTCTTATAAGGACCATCCAGTCCAGATTCTTAACCACAGAGAGTAAGTGTAAAGGAATAAAATGATTTATCAGGTTAAGGTTTTGTGGGAAAACTATATGATTGTGGAGGAAACATGGGAATCTGAAAATTCTATGAGGGATAAATACCCCCACTTATTTGATAAGTGAATAAAATTATGAGGATGCAATTTCCAAAAGGGGGAAGGATGTAACATCCCAGGTAAATAAAGAATATGAAATTTTTATATTTTTTAGTATTTGTGAATAAAATATTAATTTTACTTTAAAAGGGATGCTATGTTCTATGGAGTACCCAACACAAAAAAATGGGTTACTCCAAAATCTTATGTTACACATAAGGCTAATTCATACTAAGAAAAATAATAATATAATATAACATTATTATTTTAAATAGTAGTTAACGCCTAGACATTGTATTGGCAGAAATGAATAGAACAAACCATATTATGATTATACATGTTTTTTAAATGTCTTTAAATTTATCCAATAACTTTTAGAGTCTTAAAATGAGAATGAATCCAATTTTAATCATAAATACTCTAATATTTTTAAAATGTATTTTTACCACTATTTGAAAATAAACCCTTTTTAAATCAATTTTCTGTCACTTTAATATCTTCCATTTGAAAAAATAAACTTCTTCTTTAAAATAGGTTCCTTAAAATTACCTTTGGGTAAATTTTTTGTATCTTTCTGTTAAAGTTCATTTTTTAATGAATAGTGAAGAATACTACATTTTAATTCAAATTTGTCTTTTTATCTATTTTATTTATATGAATATATTTTCCCTTTAATTAGTTTTAAAATTTAATAAGATTATATTTTATCATTTAATCCAATGGTGGTCATTATAAGTAATTTTACTTTGAAATTAGATATAAACACATGTGAATATTTTTGTTTTTTTAAATTCTTAAAAATTCACTTTTTTGTTTTGACAATGGAAATTAATTTTAAATTAATTTCTATGACTTTAGTGTCTTATATTTGGAAAATTGATTCCATATTTATTATCAGGAGGTCCAAATTTTGTAAATAAGTAACTTTTATTTATAGAAATTATGAATAGTAACTTCAGTAAATATTTTTTTACCAATGTTAAACGGTAAATCTAGTAAATAAGGGTAAAAAAAATATTATAATAATATTAAATTACCCTAAAATATGTCCTAACCCTATTGGATGAGATATTTATGTCCTAAACATTTATCTTTTACTAAAACAATTTTATATGGGGTTATATATGTGATATCTTCGGCTAAAAATAGTAATTATAAAGATGAAATGATTTCCTACATCATTCTATTTTATTTATAATTTATAGACATCAAATAAATAAATTTATTTATGAAATAATGGTGATGTAGTGATTACCTTATTAATGAATGTTTTGAGTGAATGAGATTATAAAAATTCAAATAAATTTATTTTTACACTTTTTATGCCATACTTGAATGTTATGGATGGGTATGAATTTTTATTTTTGAATTAATGAATATTTTTTGAATGAATCAAGTTGTTATGGATTTTTTAAGAGGTCATGATATGAATAGTATAAAAATTGACATAATCAAGTTTTTAAATCAATTAATATTTTATTAAATGATACAACAATCCTAAAAATCTAATATTTGGCCAAATTACATATATGATGTCAAAAATGTCATTAATGATCCATTATTGGGTCTCTTGGAATTTCATAGAAATTATGTTAACCATATATTATGAATATACAAGAAGATAATGTAAAAGCTAAATAGGTTTACTAATGGTTAAAGCTAAAATAAAAGGTTGAATTTGTGACCTAAAATTGTCTAAAATCCATTGGAAGAGATGATTTAGACCCATCCTAATCTTATATTATAAATATATCACTTATGTATTATTATAATTCTAAAATAAATTAGTAATAAAATAATACTTTTTAACTTTCCTAAAGTGCCCTCCTCCCTCTTATAAAAGGACACAACCTATAACCCTTACTCACACCTCTCAAGCCCCATTGGCTCATCTAAACTCTACCCAAATAATCTCCCAACATCCCTAAATTCCTCCTAGAATCCTTCCCCTAGGCATAAGTCAATTTGAGAGATCCCTTTGGATCAAATCAAAAGAAGTTACCTGATTTCAGGTAACATCTTCTCACAAGTTCCTTTCCATTATTTTTCCTTTTCCACTCCCTATTCTATTTTTATTCTTTGTTTACATAACAAAACCAGTACCATAAATATAATAGGTTTTTTTATTATAATTATTCTAACTAAACTTACAAACACTTCTGTCTAATGGGTATAGAACATACTGTTTATGTGAACGGTGAACTACTACCTTACGAAACAATGATTGTTCAATCATCTCCTACCACCTCTTATGGTAGCCATTATAATGGAACTATAATTATATTTTATATATATGATATTAATTTTATCTCTATTATACTGAAATTATTATTTAGAATAAACCTTTATTCTTTCCATGTCATAAAAATACAATAATTTCTATTGAAGAAGTGTGGACTACCGCCCCCTCAAAGTGATATGACTCGTTCATGCAATACATGGAACGTATAAAGGATAGAGTTAATGAACATATGTAACATATATGACATATATATTATACTAGAATTATAATATATCAATTTATCATTTAGTTTTTATTCCTTTAAATATGTAAAATAAATGAAATGAGCGTTCATGTGTACGTACGACTTACCGTCTCCAGGAACGGGGCATTTCAATTCTTATATCCAAATGATATGGACTATTCTAAATACATATATACTGGATATATATGATATATATGATATATAAATCATTAATATCATTATATATATAATGTAATTTTGACCACATAGACACTTTATAATTATAACAAGTTCATTTTTTACTGATGATATGAACACCGACAAAATATCTGATAAGAACTCAGATAATTAACTAATTATTATAGAAAGGTAATAAGTGATATAAAAGGAATAATAAACGTGAAAAGGGTTGTAAATCAAGTAGAAATTAATTTAAGTTTATTATGGCTGAAATTAAATAATTAAATATTCAAGATGGACATGAGGTAAGACACTTTGTCACAATGTTCATTCTTTGAGGCATATTTTTATTTATACATGAATTTCTTTTATACGATGTAAAAAACTTTTGAATTTTAATTTCATTTAAAGGGAATATTTTTCTCTGTATCATTTTACTAAATCAAAATTGGAATGTTTCTTTTAAAGTATGTTGTTTCAAAGACCTTTCTACTGTCGTGAGCATTATTGGATATTTGGATTCCTTTACAAGCTTTGATATTTTTAAATTGAAAATAAATACCATATTTTGGTATTGAAAATGGTTTTAAAAGTGGATTTACTAATTAAATATCTTGAAATTATTTCTTATGATTTAAAATTAAATTTTTATGATTGAAATGTTGATATTTGCAATCTTTTATTGTGATTATTATATAATGGTACTTTGATATTTGACGGTTGGTGATGTGATAATCCAAACGAAAGGTGGTTCCATAATAAAACAAGGATGGGTTGTTATGTTATAACTTTCAATTCATTGTTTATTGAAGTCAGTTGTATTTATATTCCATTTTTAAGAATGATTTGTGAAAGTCGACCATATGTTTATTCCATTTAAGTATAATTATATCCCATGTTTATCTTTTATATGTTATATGTGATTTCTATAGGTTTTATGGAAATATATTGGTTAAAAAAGGGTAACCAATGAGATTTTATTTAGTAAAGAGTGTTTACTACTTCATAAAGGTAAAAAGTATTGCTTATGATAAATTATTCATGGTTTACATGTTTATTTTAAAAACTATCAGTTTTTCTTTCTTTGTGTATCCCTTACTGAGAATTTTTACTCATCCCAAGTTTTTGAAATGTTTTAATAAAAATTAAAGTGGAATAGTGTCTTGGATGGGATCAATGAAAAGTCATGTTGTTTAAACATGGAACTAAACATGTTTTTTTCTTTTAAGAGTTTTTATTTTATGAAAGAAATAGATACTGAGTAGAAGTGTCTGTATATAATATTCAAGTTGTTATGTATAATTTTTTACATACTTTTCTAAATCTCTAAACCTGAAAATATCCTCAATATTAATTATTAAATTAATTCAAGATTATGTAATGTTTAATTCTGTGGCCTTATATTTTATAATTATGAAGACATATAACTGAAGTTAAAAATGGGAAACTTTAATGCAAAAAAATTTATATCGATATTGGAAACATTATAAGGGATCCGAATCATGGTTTACAGACAAGAAGGAATTAAATGGCCACTAGCCATACTAGTTATCTATCAAAGAATAGACCTCAAATAGTTGAGGAATATTTTGAAAATTGACAGTGGATTAATGTTATGAATGAAAAATCAAACTGGATTGAAAATAATGAAACATGGGAAATTTTTCCCAAATGCATTGAAAAATAATTTGATTAGAGCCAAATAAGTTTCCATAAATAATATTGGTGAGAACAATGAAGTTTCTATAAAATTTAGTTTATTAAACAAGAGATACTCACAAATTAAAGGGATTGAATTTGATAAAAACTTTTCTCAAGTGTTTAGACTTGATTCTAAAGGAATATTCCTTCCTATATATACACAAAAAATATTCAAAATATATTATATGGATGTTAAAAACTCTTTTATAAATGGTTATATTGATGAAGAAGTGTGAATGGATCTTCCTAATGAATTTTTTATAGATATATATGGTAACAATGTGTGTAATTAGAATAAATATCTCTATCATCTAAAGCAAGCTCCAAGATCTTGGTATTTCAAGATTGACAATTATCTACAAATCATAATGATTCAAAAAGGGTGGGTAAAAAAAACATGTATGTAAAAAAGCGACAACAGTACATTACTCTTTATTATTGTGTAAGTTTATTATATAGTATTTTTTAATAATGAAGAAATATTTGCATGATAAGTTTTCAATTTATATAAATGAAATATTTGATTTGAAAATTCTTAGAGAAATGAGATTCATCTTTAGAAGTAAAATTTCCAATGAAATAAGTAATATTTTTTTCTAAAAATAAAAAATTTCAATGGATATATTTAATAAGTTTAACATAAATATATCTTAATGGGTTTCTACACCTATTTAGGTGGGACACAAGGTGAGTAGGGACAATGAAAGGAAAACTGTTAATAAAAAGAGATTAAAAAGATTGATTATTAATATTATGTAATTGAAAGAATCATGGACTAAGATTATGTATATTTTCACTCTTTGTTCCAGATATCAATCTAATACAAAGGAAACATATCTTTTGGATAAAAAAAATATCTTGAGATATATATCAAAAAAAATCAACTATGGGGTCATGTAAAAAAAGAGAGGTAACCTGAATATTAGATATTTTATTAATCTTGATTGGGTAGGTGTTGCTGATGATAGGAAATCCACATCTATTAGAGTAATTTTAATTAGAATAAGTTTTGAATCTTGGAATTAAAAGAGTCAAACACCTGTGAAACTCAACTCAAGAGGGGATGAATATATGGCTATATAAAAACTAGCTACATAGATGATATTGATAAATACATAGTTAAAAAACTTAAATATTGACGTCAATAATCCTCTAATTATAGGTTATGATAATCATAGTACCATAAATCTGTCCAAAAAGCTAGTATAGTACTCCAAGACAAAACAAATTAAGATAAAGTAATATATTCTAAAGGAGAAGGTTCAAAACGGTAAACTGGGGTTGGAATTTGTTCCCTCTAAAGAGTAGTTTTTTTATGTTATTACAAAAATATTCACAAATAATTTTAGATGCTAAGGCTATATATGGTAGTGCATATCATTCCATCTCATCAAGGTATGCAATTATTTTAGTTTCCTCCTTTTTTATTTCTTTTTCAAATTTTTAGAAGAGATGTTGTTTACATGTGAATATAGCTCCATTTCTATGAATTTTATTAATTTGTATGATGATATTTGTATAAAAGAATATGTAAAATCCTTTACGGCTTATTTTTTTTACTCATGGTCATATGACATATTTGATACAATTTCTTCTATGTATTTCACTATTTATTGATTTAATCACTCTTATTTTCTATAAACTGCTAGCTCATTAAGACATATAGATGATTAATTCCTAATTATTTTGATTTCATCTGTTATATTTGATCCTAAAAAATATATTTACATTTGGTTTCACTATCAATAATAAATAGATAATTATGTGGTATTAACAAAAAACCCAAGTGGGGAGATTGGTGAAACCTCTTAAAGATTTAGTTGTATTTTCTCTAACACTTTTTATGTGGGATGACTGTAGAATTGATCTTCATAGAAACTAGAAAAGTGATGTTGGAGATGAGATAAATGTCTATAAAAGGTCCTAAGAAACCCTTAATTATGTTCGGAGGAGTATAAGAAATCTTGGATTAGGTTTGAATATGTCTTTGTGTCAATTGAATGAGTCAAAAAAATATAACTAGAATAGAAAAAATATAAAAGTCGTTGAATTTATGAATTTGACCTATGATCGTATGACTTCAATTAGATCATATTTTCTCACCATTTGATTTAACTATAACATTTTGAGATAAACATATGTATTTTTTCCATCATAACAATTCATTATAAGACTTCATCAATAAACTCTGTAGATTATAAGACTTCATAAAACAACTTGGTTGATTGTAAAACTTAAGTGTATGTCATTAAGATAAAAGCACAATAATATGAATTTCGATTGTTTAAATTCTATAACTACATAGAGGTGAATAAGATATATGTAAAGTAAAATTTACCCTATGTAGAGGTGAATATCAAGACCAATGTGAGGGTAACTCTAAAATTCTGAACACTACATAAAGGTTATCGTGACTTGCGTAAAGGTGATCCATGGTTTTCATGAGCTACATAATGGTCATATAGACCTATGTAATGGTACTAACATGATGAACATCTAGAATTCATTTCTGATGAATAAAATATAAATATTATGAAAAAAATGTTGACTTTGATTTTCCATCAGCATTCAAATATCATGATCATTAACATTGGTCTTGATCCAAGTCAAGGTTAAAGGATGAAAAACTAAGGGAAATTTTGGGTTGTAAATACTAGTTCCATGTCATAAAAAGAGGATCCACGTCACAAGAACATGATGAATTAGATGACTGTAGATATTCTTACACTAAAAATAAAGAATCTACATTCATGATCACTTTGGGATATGACCACACTTATTCGGGTGGGGTGAATTAGTGTAGTGTTCAGTTTTACTTTTATCCCTCAATTACCTCTTCATATATTTAGTGAATAGATCTCTCTATCTTTATCACTCTTTTGGTCGACATTCATATAGAACAATAAAGGAATATAGAAGAACATTGAGGCATGTTTATGTGGTTCGCCTCCTTTAGCAATATCCCTAATGTATTGTAGTTATTATCCCACATGAATTAAGTTCATATTATTATAAAAAGAAACCCTATAAAGGAAATGAAATTAAACCTATAATACTATAACTGATTAGGTACAACACAAGCGAGTTCTTTCTTCCCCTTCATATAAGATAATGGGTTGGTAGTTTCTTCGAAGTTTGATAACCTGTGATATATCAAGCCCCTCTTGGATCATATGAATGATATTATTCCTATATTGAAGTAGTTAAATTGGCGTAATCAATGTTATTCATAATTATACAAAAACAATTGGTTGAATCCCTCTGAAATTTATCTTGTGATGTGATAAAAAATAACACCAGTGAATGCTCTCTTATTCTGGATTCTACAAAAAAAACAAAGTAGAATTTTCTCCCTCTTAATGTCATGTGTATTTTTCATTGTGCAAGGATTTATACAAAACTACATTACCTTCTTCATTATTTGGATTCTATAATTTACATTATTCACAAATATGGGTCTTATTTCCCTTCTTCTTTTAACATCCAATATATTCACTGGTATACGCATTCGAGAACCTCTCCTTCTTTATAGATATAGAAAATCTATAATATTTAAAAAATTGATAATATCACAAAATTTTATTATTTTCTATGTTCTACAGATATATTTATAAAATTTATAGAAACATCAGATATTTCATATATTCAAACTTCTGCAAATATCAGCATTCAATTCTCAATATCTCTAAGCCTCAATATTTTCCATATTCTTCATGAAATTATGGATGAAGAATTAATTTTTTCAAAGGAATGATACTAAAATTATCATAATATTTCATTAAATTAAAATTATATTATAAATTCATTCCATTTAGTTTACATGATATTTATGCATAGGCATGGTGACATGGTCTTTCATTCTATGGCATCAAAATAATCCAACTACACAAGCATTCTCTTCTAGCTAGAACTCCTTTGATTTTAGTAAGAATAATTATCATGGTATTTGATCCATAAATAATATCTCACCTAAATCATCATATTTAAATATCCTTTTATTATAATAATAAAGTCTAAATATATATCATTTAATGACTTCAGAAAAAATCATTATTTTTACTTCTCAAAATTTCACAAGGTAAATCATAGTACACACTATGTGTAGCTGAAATATCTTATGAGCCTCTCAGGTGTCTTACCTTCATAAGATGAATTTTATTAAGGGATACTTAAACCTCCAATGCATAAGAGAAATCTGTTTATAAATTTTTCTTCAAGCTTCATCTGTGTAGATGAATTATCATACACGGGTCCAAAACATCATACACAGTTCCCCATAAGATAATTACCTTTATAATTTTTACTCATGTAGATAAATTATCTTATTCAGATCCATAAGACCCTATGTGGGTCACTATATGTTAATTTTATTTTCCATTTTTTATCTATATAGATAGATTCAGCACCAAAACACCATACAGGTCCAAAATTGTAAGAAAAATTCCATTATTATTTTTCAACTTCGATGTAGCAGTTCTAGAATTTATTCAAGTAAACTATAGACATCTTAAAAATTATTCTAACCATTCTTAATAACTTCAAAATATCATCTAAATAAAACTCATAGTGTTCTTCAATATAATAATTCATTGGAAGGATTCTCCAAAGTTTCATCTCATTTGTCTTTCATTTGGACTGTATTTCAATGATATAACTGATAGATTTCCAATCTATTCACATTAACATCACATAAAACTCGTTCTAAACTGTTATATACATTTCTCTCAACTCCACATCACTCTTAATATCTCCATTAATATCATCACACATAAATAATTCTACCCAAAATATATCAAAACATATCTTCAAGGACAGTATTAGTGAATTCCTTTTCCATCAAGTGACTGTAACATTAACAATACAATTGAATAACAATTATCATCATCAGTTATTCTTGAACCAAATATGTATGTGAAATACCGAGGAGAAGCATTTATATATTCCAAATGATCTTTTCAATGTTAATAGATCTCAAAAAAAGCTCTCATCATATCATTTAATTCATATTATTATCTCAGCTACTTTAACGGATCCCTCATATAAACATTAATTAGTATCTACACACTTTACTATATGTATAATGGAAAAACATCCAATACTTCTTCTTTTTCAATTTAGAAGCAACAAGTTAATACTTCCAAGATTATTTTATTGGGAACATCATGAATCTTTTCACCAGGAATAGGCTCTATAATTTCATTCAAATCTTTCCTTCTTCATCTCATATTTCCATAATGCATGTTTCTTCATTCATTGAAAACAAATACCGCTTAAACACAAAGTGGGTTCATCAATATTCCCCCATTGAATTTGTTCTTAATAATAATTCAAGAATATTACATGTTAATTTATGACATTATTTTCATCTCTTTGTCATTTATTGACAATAATTACAATGAAATTGAGAGGGGTGTTATCACTTCTTCATTAATAAAATTAAAATCAATTATTTTACTGTAAGACCACTTGAGTCATGCTTGGTGAGGAGAATTAGAGGGTTTAACATTGAGATCATGGTTGTCCATAATCAAAAAAATATAAAACCAATTGTTATATTTTTCAACTATCTTCCCAATGGGTTTTTCACTTATATCCAGAGTGATTCTACTTGTTGAAATCAGTTTTAGTAAATATTATCATACTTTTTTAAAATTTAATTTCTTAAACCTAACTAACCCATGGATTAAAAACATATAAGTGAAAAAAGTATGTTTTTATTTCAAAAAAATCTAGATAACTTAATTCTTAATCAACTAATTTTAATTAATTTAAAAAATTTCTCGTCCATAATTTTAGGATCAATTCTTTAAGAAACAAGAATGAGAGAATAATAATTCATACCATTTCAATGACAGTTTTTAAAACACTTTCTAGAAATTCAAGATTTGTATTAACTAAAAGATCCCAGAAGCTTCCCAAGCTACTCCCCCTTAGGGGATGCATTATGTTTTCACATAATAAATAGTGTTTTAATCATTAAGAAACTATTATCATTCATGTTATTAATAAGACACAAACACTGATGAATTTATAGTTTCCTCATCAGGACAGATTAACTTCTTCAAATACCTCTTCAAAATAACATGCCCTTAATTATCTCCAAGATGGGTACTTTTATCTTTGGATTATCTAATTTTGACATCCTCTTCTCCTAAAACATGGTTGGACTCTTCTATAGATGATATTTATATTACCATTCAAAAATACATGCCAAGATGATGTCTTCTTCATATATAGAATATTTAGTCCAACTTAATTTATTTCATTACTTATCTGTATAAGAACTAGTATCACCTTCAAATACCTATATTGTTAGAATAGAAATAAAATATAAATAATAAGGGAATAAAGTGTAACCTCCTTGATCAAAAATGTGACCAGTTATATTGAGAATTTATTCTTAACTAGCTCACCCATTTTTTATTTATATTTATATCCAGATGGACCATTCATGCCTACATAATCATCTTTTAACTCTGATTTTTCATTGTTTAGTAAGGCTACTTTTCTTCTATCCTTGTGTGGGGTCATTTTTCTAACATGCGCCATCATAGAACAACCATTTTCTATTGCAGCATTCATGTCCTTTAAGACTTTTTTTTGGGATTGAATAAATGTTTCAAAATTGATTAAAATTTTTCTATCCTACTTGTACCTTCCACAAAACTCCTCTTGACATTTCAGGTTATCCTATTTTGACAACCTTTTTTGAAATTTGATTTTTTATTTATGTGGAATATTTTCTTTCCCTTTAGATTTCATGATTTATTAGGCTTTAAATTGTCTTGATTTTTCTGAATTGGTTGCCCATATTTTTAGTCATGCTTTAAGAATATGATCATCCCTTTTGAATTTTTCATATGGTATTTTAGATTGGATCCTCACCAAATTAGTTTTTTACTTTATCCCTTAGATTATCACTACTACAAAATGCTCTATATATAGCACTGGCCTTTTTCATCACTATAAAAAAAAGCGTTGATAAAGGTTCCCTCTATTAGTGCTAAAAGATTCTTATAAATGGTACTTTTTACCAGCGCTAAAAAAAGTACAAATAAAAGGTTACTTTTATAGGCACATGGTTTTAGTTGTGATAAAATTTACCTTTTATGATCATTTTTCATTAGTAGTGCTTTATTTTAAACACTCATAAAGGGTTCCCTTTATCATCGCTTTATTCTTAACACTGATAAAGGATATCCTTTATTAGTCTTTTTTAGCACTCATAAGGGTCTTGAATAAAATGAAATAATTAACCAAATAGAAATTAAAAATTATTAGATTAGAAAAATTTTAAAAAAATTATTAATTAAATAATTATTGATAAAAATGAACATATTTAATATACATATATATAAATTATAAATATAAATAAATATTTTATAATAAATATATAGATATTTAAAATCTATAAAATGAAATACCTTAAACAAATAAAAATTTAAAATAAGTAAATTGAAAAAAATAAACATTTTATTAAGTAAATAATTATTGATAAAAATGAATAATTTTAATATACAAATATATATGTTATAAAAATTAATATATAATATATTTTAAAAAGATATATATCGAATGAAGAAATGGTAATAATTAAATAAAAAATTAAAATAAACAAATTGTAATAATTAATCAAAAAAATAAAAATTATTAAATTAAAAATTTATTAAAAAATTTATTAATGAAACAATTATTAATAAAAATGAGTAAGTTTAAAATATATATATATATATATATTAATTATAAATAGAAATAAATAATATATATAAAATATAAATATAGAAAATGAAAAGAAAATATAATAATTAAAAACATATTAATGTCTTATTCATTTTAAATTGTTTTTATACATAATTATGTATTTATATATTTAATATAGAAATATATTCATATATATTTATATATATATATAAATGTATATAAATTTAGATAATATTTCCTAAAATATGATTTTTATAATAAACAAATTATTCTAACATTAAAAAAGTCATATATTTAATGTTTTATAATTGAAAAATATTAATTAAAAATACTGACTAATTGCATTAAGTAATGGATATAATTTAATGTTGTTTGATTTTTCAATTTCATGTATATCGAATTTGTGTTATATTGATTTCACATACATATACATAATTTATGCATTTTTATATACAACACACAAATATTTATACACATACACCTAATATTTATGTAATTTATTCAAATTTAAGTATACATTTTAAATTTTCATTATAACATTATACATTTAATATATTATGTTTTTAATCTGAAAATATTATTTATTTACTTTCAATATTATTATAGTTAGGCGTTATTTATTTACTTTTAATATCTTTTTTATTTTATTTTTTGGAATTTAATCATTTTCAATTATTTATTTACATTTTATTATTTTCTATTTTTTATATTTTCAATATTTATTCATCTTTATTTCAATATATTTTCATATTTTTTAAATAATTTATATTTAATTAATGAAACATATACCTTTTCTTAGTAATTTTAAAGTGTTCTCATTTATAATTATTCAATTTCACTCATTTTTAACATACATGCTTTGAATATTATATATTAATTAATAATATCAAAAACAAAATTATAAAAAATATATTTATAAATTTATATTTACTATATTTATAAGTATAAATATTTATAATTATTCATAAATAAATATTATTTTTTAAAAAAGGTATTTATATATATATATATATAATATTTAAATAATTATACATTTTTAATAAATTTATTTAAATAGTGAATATATTTACAATATTTATATTTATATTTATATTTATATATTAAATATTTATATTTATATAATGATATAAGTATATATATATATTATTTTTTAGAAGTATTAATATAATTATAAATATATAATTATTTATTAAAAAAAATTAAAAAATTATAATAATGTATTTAAATAAAGAATATATTTACTATATTTATATTTATATTTATATATTTATTAAATATATATAATTATATAAAGATATATAATCATATAAATATATATACAATGATATAAATATATTTATAATTATAAAATTATATTAAATATATTTAAGTAATAAATATATTTACTATGTTTATATTTCAATATATTTATTATATATATATATGTATGTAATTATATACATATATATAATGATATAAATATATTTATAATTTTTTATTCACTATATTTATAAAATTATATATTTATAATTTTAATAAAATATAATTTTTTTAAAAGTATTAATATAATTATAAATAATTAACTATACATTTAAATAATTATAAAATTATAATAAATAAATATATCATTATCTAAATATATTTACAAAAAAATATTTATATTTATAATTCAAATCATTTATCATTGCCAAAGTTTTAGCGTTGGTAAATATGCATTTCATCAGCACTTCTTTAGCTCAGATAAACATAGGCATTATTAGTGATTTTTTTGATGCACTGAAAAAAGTCTCCTCAATCAATCTAAAAAACCCTAACTCTAACTACTTCAGTCATGATATCTCAAGACTTCCATGGAAGTTACCTGTTGTTGGTGCTCCTCCTCGAATTTAGGCTCGAATCAAGTCTCGAACACATCCAAGGCTCGAATCCAAGGCTCAAATGAATGAAGACTCAAACAAATCCAAGGCTCGAATGAATCCAAGGCTTAGACGAATCCAAGATTTTACACAAGATATCTCTACAATCTATTGGATGAAGCAAATCTTGAATCCACAGTGTGTTATTTTCACCTCCTCCTTAATCGTTGATTTCCATATCGAGTTCTATGTAAGGTTCTTTGAATATATATTTTCAGGAAATCGAGGTATTTGTGAGTTTCTCAATTTTGGTTTTTTTCTATTCTTTTTTCCATTCTATCTCACTATTCATTACATTTGTTCCACTATGGTTGCATCACTACTTTCCCACTCGCTATTACTGAAGTTTTTAGATCATCTACGATATACCTAGAAAGGTTTATTTATTCTTTATCTATTCCCAAATTTTTTTCATGTTCTTAGCTGTTTGAAATTGGTCACCCTAACATTATTATTATTATTATTGTTTAGTTGGATTTAAATATTCTTGTTGTTCATGGTTTTTTAGGGTTTGTAATTGATTTCTTATTAGTGTCTTGTGGATTTGGCTATATTTTTTATCTTCATTCAAAGGATAAATTGTATTTTTTTTACAATAGAATATTTATGATTTTTTTCATAAAGTAATTTGGTGATTTAAAATTATTTGAGGTTGTTTATGAAATCTTTTTGGGAAATTCATGAGTTTATGACATTGATTACTTGGGGTTCCCTTGTTTAAAAAATTTTCGTGGGTTTTATTTTTTTCTTAATTTATTTATTTATATCCAATGATATAGATTCCCCTTTTCATGTTTTATTCTTATACACTTATTAATTTCTGTATATATATATTAAATACATTAACGTATTCACATGAAAATATGTGAATATTTTAATAGAGAGGTTTTTAGATATTTATATTTGTAATAAAATATGTTAATAACATTTAAAGAGATGTTTTCAAATTTAAACACATTGATTAAATTTAGTTTTCTTATAAATATTTTTTAATAGGTTTTTTCAAATGGTTTTTTCATTTAAACACGGTTTTGAGCTTTCCAATTATTTTTTAAAATGGCCTCAAAAAAATTATTTCTTTTCTAGAGAGCTATGAAATGGGGTTTCGAAAGGAGGCATAGTTACAATTGTATTCATAAAAGCGGGTTGTTATTGTTAGTGGAATGGATGATTTTGATGTATATTTTTTTGGTTCTCACATGGGATACCAAAGATAGGATGGTAAACATATGGTTGTTACTATAGCTAAATTGATTTATTATCTATGGGTTGTTTTTGGTTTCCTTGAGAGGCCCTACTTGCATTTCTTATTTTGGTCACTTAGCGGGATAGTATTCTATGAGTCAGTTAGTTACCTTTATAAACTATAGGTCATAGATCCTCCCCATGTTTTGTGAATAAGAGAAAGATTCGTGTACTTAACAATGAAAATCACTACCTCTATTTATGGGCCGAATAGCCATGGTTAACAGCGTTTTGTCTGCCTTCCCGATGCATTCCCTGGACCCCACCCTCATGCCTATGGGTGTCATTAAAACCGTTGGCAAGGTCTTTTCTGGTTTCATCTGGGATGCACTATCAGAAGGTAAGAGGCACTGAGCCTCATGGGAGAGGATGGCCAGACCCATTCATGAGGGAGGGATTAATGTTAGGAGCTTAAGTGACACTATTCTCTGCATGCATGCAAAACTTGTGTGGAAAATTATAGAAGACCACATGCTTTGGGGGGAATATAATATCCTATTATTATGGTGGCAATGAGGAAATTTTGAGTACACAATGCCCTATTTTATAGTCTGTGATCTTCCCCTCATCCTGAACCTCTAGTATCACTCACGCTGGATTGTAGGAGAAGGTGACATCCTATTTTGGCATCACAACTGAGCAAGATCTATTATTGGATTCCTTGGGTGTCTATTCCCAATTATTTCCTTTAAGAAGGTGAGAATGTATCAATATTTCATCAGGGATGTGTTAGAAAATAACCAACACAACACTTATGAGTTCATTTCCATCAACACGGAGCTGGGAAAATACATGTTCACCCCTTCCTACTCAAGGAAATTCACTACAAGGGGCCTTCATAGGATCACTGCCTCATAGGATCATTTAAATACATTGAATAGAATGGTTTGGTGCAGCAATATTCCAACAAAATACAATTTTCATACATAGAGAATAATGAATCATGTAGTTCCTTCGGATAATGACATTAAAAAATTGGTCATTAGTGTGGCTTACAACTAATATTGCTATAAAAATAAGAAGTATGAAAGCACGAACCACATATTTTTCAAAGGTGACTGGGATTAACATGTGTGGATGTTCTTTGGGAAATTTAATACTCTTAACTCTTATGACCTTCGTCATGCCCCATTCTTGAAGTGATGGTTCCAGGGAACGAATTATACAATCCCAGAAAGGAATGTGTGATCTATTATTCTTAGTATTAATTGTCACTACCTATGGAAATATCCTAATTGGGATATATATAAGGGGTATTTATGTAAATGGATCTCTATCATTGTGCAAACAAGGATTATTCAGATTGACTTGGTCACTCATTTTTGCAACTGGCAAGAAGCTTCTTCTCTGTGATCATTCCAAGGTTTCTCTTCACCGATCCAAACCCACTTCTTTAGGCTGTAGGGATAGTGGGTACGTTGGCTTTCTCCAATAAAGGTATTGAATCTCAATACAAATAGCTCATGCATCTCTAGTGACATGCGAGGGGGAGGGGTATATTGTGATTCTAGGGTAAGTGTTTTCCTTTCTCTAATAACCCATTATGGAAGTGGAAACTTGGTACTGGCAGAGGCTAATGAAGTTCTAACCAGGCTCAACCATTGAAACATGGGGAAGGTTGAAATATATCAAGTATAAACAGACTCCATGATCATCAATGAATCCTTTCATTGTAAAGGATTCAACCATTGGTCGATATCATATATTATTTGTAAATGTGTATCTCTCCTCAACAACAATATACATGGAACCTAAATAGGTTGAGAGGTAAACAAGGTCATGGATTATCTTGCTTATATGGTAGTATATGGTTCCAATGTCACCTTCCTTCCCAACATAACTTTTTTAAACTGGAGGCAGTGAATTTGATATAATGGGATACCCTCTTTCTCTACTACTTTAAGCCACCTTGGCCTCATTGTATTTTTTATCACTTATTCCTTGTACCTATCTTCCTATAATAAATATATGATAATAAAGATGAAGGTAATCAATTTAAAACTTATGGAAGTTTTTCATCATCACCCTTATTTAATTTTATTTCTTACATCTTCTACACTTTACTTTCTTATTTTAATTTTTTTCATTATAGTTCCATTTTTCTCTTCTCGGATTTCCTTCTAAGTGTAACTTCTTTAAAAATAAATTCAAAAGGGATTTAAAAATGTTTTTTTAATAAATAAGGTTTAGTCTAAAGAAAATTATTTTCAAGTGATTTTTTTCATTTAAAAGGAAAAATTGAAATAGTGTAATAAAGGTTTTGAAATTACTTTTTACATTATTATTCATTTTTAAAGATCGATGTGAAGAAAATATCATGAATAGATTTTATTAAAAGAATAAAAACATATTATCCATATGAATTTCAAAACAGATTTATTTGTAATTGATAAATGGTATAATTGGTTTATAACAAGGACTATTTTGTAACAAGATTTTCATCATTCTAGTTATTAAAGTCCTGTTATCACTTTATTATAAAAAAATTTCATTATGATTTTATCACACTTATTAGTAAACCCATTGGTTAGTATTTTATATAGGATATTTCCTTTTAGTGGGATGTGTATTAATTATTATTATGTGATTTTTTTTGTGTTTTACTAAAATTAATCAAGATATCATAACATAAATATGTACAAAATAGTAGTTTCCTTTCATGAACAAAGGTATAAGACATGTGAATATTCAGGTTACTATTTCAAAATTAATTAAGGTAACAAAACAAAAACATATGATAGCTACATTACTTTATAGATCTGAAAATGACTTGGTGCTTATAGTATTTATAAGAAAGAACTTATATAAATGATAAATTTTAAATAATTAAAGAACACAATTCTAAACATTAATTTCATAGAATAAATAATTTAAAAATAAGGAAACAAGATTAGAAAACTATATACAAAAAACTAAGCATAATTATATAATGCGAACAACACACGTAATTTGGTTTCCATAACCCCACACCCAATATTAGTAAAAACATTATTCAGTTCACCTTTGGCTAAGTTATCAATGAAAATTCTTAGTTTCACCCATCAATATTCTATCTCATTGCTATATCATAATTCCTAAACAACCAAAATCATCTCTTGATCATCTAAACACACAAAAACGTACAAACTCAAAATGTGGTTTAACTTCACATTTGGTTCCTTTCCAAAAAAACCAAATCCATTATCTTTCTATCACCCTAGGTATTATTGCACCTCCAATTTGACTCACACTCAGATAAATTTAAATCAAACCTAATCCTGATATCACACATAAGCTTCATCTAACACTTCAAGATATTTTGGAAAATATTTTTCAAAGTCATGAATAGTTGTAATACCTTCTTGATGTACATTGCTAAATAAATTCTATGGCATGTGAAAACTTGGATTTTTGGAATCTTTTATGATATTTCATGAAATTGGTTTTTGATAAATGAATAGTCCGTTGATTGAATTTTGAAAGGATCTCATGGCAATCTCAGTATTTGTGCAGTTATTCAAGGACAATCATGTATGGATTTAAATTGTTAATTTTCTTATATATTCTAAAAAAATTATTCATGTCATATTTATAAATTTTTATGAAATTAATAATAATGATTTTGTTCTTTAGACTGGTTGGTGACCTATTTATCATTTTTATGGTCATTCCTATTTTAAATTTCATTTTTGAAAAATTAAATTGGTAATTAAATACTAAATTTGTTTTTGAAATTAAAAAATGAAGTTTTCCTTTAAAATGATCTAAAATAGATTCGGTGTTTTAAAACTCATAGAGTGATTTGAAGTTGAACCTATAAAATTTGAAACATTTAAAAGTGTACATATTTCTAGGGAAATGTTTTCAAAGTTTTAATTTATTGTTAATGGTTTTCAAATATTATTTTAAAAAAATCACTTGATAATAATATTTATTATATAAAATGGGGTTCGTATCCCATTAAGTGTTTTGAAAAAAAACTGGTCAATTTTCACGTGGAATATTAAAAAATGGATTTTAAGTGGGGTTGTAAAAATTCAAAAATCATTCTTTTTAATTTTGAATGTTTTTTTAAGATGATATTTCAAATTTTAAATTAAGATGTGATAATTTAAAAGTTTTTAAGTAGAATACTGACATCCACATCAACTTCATATTTCGATCTGTTATTATTGAATCATATTTCATAAGACTCATTCCCCATATCTTCAAGACAGTCACCTTTGTTTCCTTAACTAATCTTGGTTTTAGTCATCCCATACTTGGTATCAGTGATCATTTTGGATAAATTCATAGCATAACACCTACCATAGTGGATTAATTCTTTTCTTAAATAAAATTACCAATTTCATTCAAAGTATACTAAAATTATTTGAAAAAATAAAATGTTAGGGTCCTATTATTAGAATTATCTATAAAATTCCCCTGTGATAATGAATATCTCATGTTTATTTATATATTTTTTTATAAAGAATGAATATTTTATAATCCTACATGAAAAATACGGGTTCAAAACCCATGGGGCACAGGTATTGTAGCAATACTGTAGCGGTATTGTAGCAGCGGTGGTACTATTGATCAGCGGGTACTATAGCGGCGGTAGGATACTGTAGCGGCGGTAGGGCACTGTAGCAGCGGTGGGCACTGTAGCATCTAGGTTACGATTCATAGAATGGGCCTTTGGCCCTAAATTTGGGCCTACGGGCTATGTAATGGGCTACAAGCCCACTGGGCCTTCGGGCTATGTAATGGGTCTCCCTCTACCCAGTTAAAAAAGGTCTTTGCTTTGCTTAAATAATAAAATGAGGCTTCGGCCCCAACCTTTTAAAAAAATAAATATTTTATAAACCAAATATAATGGATATGAATCAAAAATGTGTAGTCATTAATCATATGATAACATAGTATAAAGATGGAGTTAAAGTGTTCAGAAACTTTGTAATAGATCATGCATACGACCCTTCTCAAATATTTTTTCCATGTTTTCATTGTTGTTATTAGAAACAAATTATTCTGGAAGATTTGGAAGAGAATTTTATTTATCTTGGAATAGATTAGAGCTATAAATGTTTGACTAAACATAAGGAAAAATAGGATGTTCATTCCAATTGGGATGATACTATGGTTTATGGATCATTTGATATGAATAAAAATGTAAATTATGATGGAGATCATATAAAATATCTAAAAATGGAAATTGAAGATGATTTTTGTGATTTTACAATGTTATTTGAGAAGTCAAATAGCTGTTCTAAGAGACCATTGTATACCGATTGTACTAAATACATAACACAGCAAACCAATTGACCCCAAAAAGTCAATGTTTATTAGTTATGTTCTGGTCAAAATAATAATTAATGTGCCGATTGATATAGATTTATGGCACCACATCTATCATGTAATGAAGGAAAACCTTTTGAAAGATATAACACCAATGTTACTATATACATTCGCTATTTTACTGAAAAAATTATATAACGAAATATTGATTTAATTTTCATTATTCCTTGTAGATTTCATTTATTTTAGAATATTTTTGTAAGAAATATTTCTTAATGGATACTGTAAAATAACATAGAGGATTATGAATAATTCTTACCAAGTTACATCTTATGTATGACGAGGGGGAAAAATCCCCACCCTCTAGTTAGTTATGAATATATTATAAAGCAAGACCAAGGAATTTTTTCACCAATCATAATAATGAGAAATCATTTCAGGTGAATTATATTTGATAATATATTATTTAAGATTATTTATTTTATCCAATTTGATTCAAAATTGTTCATTTATAAAATAGAAAAAATCAATGATGATAAAGATCATGCATCAAAACCAGTATCCCTTATCTCAAAGAAAGGATGGGATAAAATTAACAAGAGAAGAAAATGGTTTTTATATTAAATCAATAATAAAAGGTTTATACGATATAAAACAATATATTTTCCTTTTTTATATGTATATTGATGAATGATAATCCGAAGACACCTCCAACCCACGATATGTTCTATTGAAGGACACTCACATAAATAAGGAGGAAAAACTTTTTGATAAAAACACAAAAGCATTTTGGGAACCATGTATAAGTATGAAATAATTTTAATTCATTATGACCTATAAAATTATTACATAGAAATATATATTTACATTCAATGTTTTTTATATGGTTTGTACACAGCAATAGGAAGCGACCATACAGGAAGAAAAACTACTTTCAGTAGCTTTAAAGCAGCCTTAACAAAATGGTCGCATTGGAGGAGTAGGTTTTGGAGTGTCTCCTCGAACTTATTTTGAGCGGATAAAACCACAATAAGATACATATAAGATGCTGAATTTATTTCTATAAAAAAATTAAATATATTATTTTCTGTTTTAGTTTGGCAGAAAAATATCTAAGAAAAGATCAAATCAAACCAGCGGCAGAACAAAGATCTATACATGAAAAAGAAATTACCCCACAAGATTTGAGGCTAGTTATTCCCCTCAACCACATATCTTAACTAAGGTAGAAATTTTATCATTACTCTTTCTTCAAAATTTGAATCAAACAACTTCTGATAACTTTATATTAATCAAATTAGTAGGGTAAATTTGTATGTTATTTTTATCTTTCAAAACCCATGCACAACCTTGTTTTGAATGGTACAAAGTATAATATCCCATGAAAAAGGCTGCACAATAAATAACTCCTAAAAGATCACAAGATATTATGGATTTTGGAAGATCAAGAGCTGACTGTTGAGTTTCATGTTCCACTTTATGACCTAGATATTACAACGATCAATGATGTTATTAGAACTTTCATAGCTTGGATGTAAAATATTATAAGGATACATGATGTATGTCTTTAATGAATTTATTATAATGAAAAAACCTATAAAAATTGATAAAAAAGTTTTGATGTGAGGTATGTTATTACAGATGGATAAACCGTTGGGGAAACAGAATTTTATATCAAAAAAAATCTAGTGAATCGACCAAGAAATCAAATGGGCCTTCCGAGAGTACCTTCTCCCCACCAGTTCACGAGAAACATTTATTATCATTAAAACTTCATTAATATACCAAATTTGAAGGTTAAAATATCTCTAACATTCCATATAAAGAATAAATATTAGGAGCTTTTGTTACATACGCAGTTGATCTTGGTAGTATAAAGGAGATTATCAAGTTTGAATAGTTGGGAGACTTAATTGTGAATACATACATAAGGTATATTTTAATAATAAGTCCATCCAAATAGTAATATAATATGTTCATTAAAGATAATAATTATTCATATTTTATATAGGCATTAATATTACTACTATATAAAGGGAAAATCATATAAATGATGAATTTGTTCGATTAATCCCAGTAGAATTCCTATAAAAAATAATATTTGGGGAAGGAATAAATTAAAAAGAATAAAGATTATCTATATGATGCGTTTGAGAAAAAAATAGTTAATTAAAATATAATTTTGATTCCTACAATTCTAGGGTAAAACTATACAATCTAATCACCTAAAATATTTTTTTATTTTTTTCATTACTGATTTGTTTTTTTAGGCAATGTTGAATGTTGATCATAGTCAATATGGATACCTCAAATATTTATTTTTGGATCCAATACATGGATATCCAAAAACACTGACCACACATGATTTTTATTGTGAATTTGTATTACTCTTCAATCAACATTGTTTAGATAAAAATCAAACTATATGTTTCAATCTGTGTTTTAACAAAAAAATTATTACGATAGGGTAGTCTCTAAATATAGTCTCATTCATGTCATGAAGTTAGTGACTGAACATAAAAAATCATATGGATTACTTTAAAATGAAATATATTAAGGTATATATATAAATATTTAACTATAAAAACATATATCAAAATAATCATTTTATTTTGATGAAAGTTGCTATAGTGTATGAAATAAGATAATTAAAATGATTATGGATATTATGTTTTCGAATTTATGATAAAGATCATAAAACATGAAGAGACTAGTTTCCCAAAATTGGTAATTTCCAAAGGTAATCACAATTTCAAAAAAAAATTATTAATCATTTTTTTTCTTTTTTTTCAGTACTACCAAGATTTATGACAACTTTCATACTCAAAAGAAGAAGTAATTTTTAAGACATGATAGGGTAGCGTACATGGGGTTGGAATTTTTTCCAACAAAAACTTTTCGAGAATACATTATATGTTTGTGATCTAGTATGTTCTATGACCATAGAAATATATTTCTAGTTTGAAGCATTAGTAACATAATGATCCTATATTATTTTTGACCAACTTCTCAAAGCGAGGTATAATAGAGGAAATAAATTATTTAGAAACAAGCATAAAGCTTTGTGTTAGAATGTATACAAGCATCATGGAGAGGTGAATTCATACTATTTATTTAGTTAATATTCCCATCATTCTATCTACTTTTTTAGTCAATTTTCTTATCACATTTAGTATAAAATATTACTAACTCCCTCTTTGGTGTTCCATCATGGGTGGTGGTAAATTATATAAGAAAAGAACAATTCAATGGTTTCATTTTGGTGGGTGGTGGAATTATATAGGATATTAAATCATCAATTATATGCATGATATAATATCAAAAATGTTTGTGAAATCCATAAAAATAACACATCAATATTACTCTAGTAAAATAGATTGACTAAAAATGATTCTTTTGAATGCATAAGATATCAAATTAAATCATTACACCATTATATCATATAGTATATCATAATAATTACATGAGTAGATGTGTTTAACCTATCCTAATTATGAATTTAGATACTTTTTCATAATCTATCCATCAAAAAAAAATTCCACTGGTTCATCAATAATATGCACATACACATTCATTATATAAAATGATCGATTTTCACAAGATCATTAATAAAAAAACTCAACAACATTCTCAACAAAAAATAAATGAGAATAGGTATGTTCCAATTTTGAGGAAAAAATAATGATGATGTTATGTTTGAGTTTATCATTACCCAGAATATTGAAAATGATATACTAATATATAAAAATTACAATAATATTTTATGGATGTGCTAGATTTTAGTGACATTTGGATGCTATAAAAGGATATACTAATGTTTAATTCAATCAAAATGGGGTAAAAATATAATGGAGTTCAGTGTATTTTAAAAATACATAATGTTCCACACTGATGTTTTTTCCATCAAATAAGGTGAATGGTTTATCGTGGATTTTTTACTCCCTATGATGCTGAAAGTGAAAGATTATGTTTCATAAAAATCAAATGTACATATTTATTTTAGTTAAATCAATGAATGATAATAGGTTTACACTAATGATTAATGTTTTCTAAGAATAAATAAAGTGGTACACTAATTTTTAGTATAATCCAAGAATATATAATGTCTTATACTAGTTTTTTGTAGTAGATAAGAAGAAAAATTATTATATATGAATTTTACACCAAGATAGAAGTATAAAAATTTGAATGGGAATTATTTTTAACACATAAATGTTATATTATTTTAAAGTCACTAAATATATCAAGTTTTTCATATTGAGATTCTAAAATATCTCATATATATCCAGAGTGTGTGAATTGAGAATTTTATAGTTTACAATCATAATTTAAAACAATGGTATTGGTGATGGCAATTATCTTTGAAAAATGAGTGTTATAATTTTAATCTATGATGAAGGAAAAAAATATTTTAATATAGCAAATGTAGTGTACAGAAACAATCCATGATGATGGGATTTATAGTATAGACACTTTAATAAAGAAATGCCATATAGGTAATCATTATCTTTGTTTGATGGTATCTCGTATTGTTTACGGTCATGTGGTAAGGAACATTGAAGGAAGATTAATTTCATATTAGATGGGACAAAATATTTTCTTTTATGGTCGTGTAATATTGAAAAAATTCCTTTTATTTTAGTTTCATATTTTCTAAAATAATTAGATTATATTTTATTGATATATAACTAGAAATATTTTCCTTTTAGTTGATTTTTCATCATTTTATATACTTTTTTAGTCAACTTCCTCCTCATTTTCATCTATTACCAATTTTAATTTTATTCTTCAATGCATTAAACATTTTGGGTTATCAAACAACAATATTGTTAGACTTACCAGACTATCCAATTCACTATAGGATAAAAATAAAAATTGGAATCAACCATACCAAAAAAATATACATAGTGCACTTTTTATAACTCAAATTGTGTGATTTTAGTTTAAAATTGGAATTTTATTAATGTATTATTTAATATTTATGTTTAATTTGTTTATTTATATTATTACTAACATAATAATTATTTTTCTATTTAGGTTTATTGTATTATGAAGTCAAATTTTTCCTTCAACCGTATTCATCAAGATAGATGAGAGTGAATATGTCGCTTTTTGATGAGGAGTTTTAGGCAGCATTGGGTTTCATTTCCCATCAAAATGGAATATTCCTCCCTTTTCTAGGTTGTTGTTGATAATTAAAAGCAAAACACACATAACAAACTCAATCATCCACACCTTCGTCTGATACACAATGTGCTTTATATGGCTCAAATTGTATGTTTTTATCTTATAATTTACATTTTATTTCAAAACATACATCTGATACTCAAAACTAAGAAAACACATTCATTTTGTTTTGATACTTTAGGAAAAAATACATAAGTAATTTTTAAATTTTATGAATCATCCTCACCTCAATATGATTCATGGTATGACTATTATGACTATAAGTGTGACTTTTTATTTAAAATTGACATCAATTTCGGTAAAAAAGACAACTGATATACTCAAAATAGAGAAAACCCATTCGGATTTTTTTATACTTTAAGAAAATTGTGTAGAATCGAAATATGAAATGTAGATTCTAAATTACAAGAGTGGGGTGAATTGTAAGTTTAAAAAATTTCATTTTTAACATTAATCAAAACTATGTTTAACAAAGTTAAACAAGGTAAATTCGCAAGAACTCTTTTAGTTATATAAAACAAACATGCTAGGTTATAGAAATATGATTCCGAAAATGAAACTTAAGGAATGTTTACAATGAAAAATTCTATATTAAAGCATATAGAATATTAGTTATCAAAGTATATAAATGAATATGAATGTATAAGAATGTTGTACATTCTTCATTTATCAAAATGCAATAGAAATAAACTCGAAACAAAACAAGTAACATGTATAAAATATTTTGACCCTAAGGGTAGGGTATCCAAAAACCTTGGATAAAGTTCCCTTGATTTATACTTTCAAGAAAGTATGTATTACCCAAACTAAGGTAATCCATCGATAGGAATATTGTAATCTGTCTTGTTATCCCTTCTAGCCCTCAATCTTTATGGTAGTCTGCACCTCTATCTTCATATCCACAGAAGTCCTAAAACATTAAGTTAGTCGGAACCTCTATCTTATTATCCTCATAAGTCATTAAACATTAAGGTAGTTAGAACATTTTTCTTCTTATCCCTGGAAGCTGACGATTGTACTCGGCAACAAACAGAGTTTCACGAAGCAGGATGAACAAGGTGTTCAGTAAGAACAAGGCATGAGAGTCGCTCTCACAAAATCACATCACAGCATGCAATATCTATAGTGATCAACAGTCAATTATCAATCATGGTCTCATTCAAATGATCTCTTATTTATAGGAACAACTTCAATGGTTGGCACCCTCCTCTAAAGGTCATGTTTTTCCTTGAATCTCGGAGAGACCTATACATGGGTCTATCAAACAATAGTTAGTTAGAAATAGATTGTACGACATCGTTTCATAAAATTTTAAGGAAAATGTAGTTACATAATCAAAGCTATTTTTAGTTCATAAGGAAAAAAATAATTTGAAATATAATAAAAAACATTCAGAGTCTATAAGATATGCATATTCATATTCTGTTTTAAAAAATAATTCGGAATCTGAATTTTATGGATTTTGGAGTCTGAATTCTAATGAATTCAGAATCTGAATTCTGAGGAATTTAGAGTCTGGTTTTCTAGAAATTTGGAGGATAAATTATGAATATTTTGGAGTCTAAATTCAAAATAATTTGGAGTCTTAATTTCTAATAATTCAGATTCTGAATTTCAGAGAATTCAGAATATGAATTTTAGAGAATTCAGAATCTAAATTTTAGATAATTCGTAATCTATATTTCAGATAATTCAGAGTCTAGATTTTAGGGAATTATATTTTGAATTTAATATAATTCAAAGTCTAATAATAGAACACTCTATATCCAAGTAATTATAATATTTTGAGGTTTTACATAAGAACTTGAATTTTACACATAGTAATAAAATCTGTCAGATTTAGAGAGATTATAAAATGAATCAATGATAACAAAGGTATGGATAAAAATTTCTTTATAGAAGTTAAATTTTCCTTATGAAGATAATTCTTCAGAAAAATATAATTTTCCTTAAGATAAAGTGTTTGTGATTTTCAAAACATTGAGAAATTTAAATGTCATAAGGAAACCTTATTGACTCAACGACCTCCACCTTTTTGTAAAGCGCCAACATCCTTACGAGAAATAATATAAGGATATAGAATTTTGCTTTATATACTTAAAATAAAAACTTATCTCCCTTTACTTATGGATCATTGTCAATATGACTAACTCCCCCTTAGGTTTTGAAATCCCTAAGGATCATATTCTTCACTTCCTTAAAGAGATTTTTCTTTTTATTCTTGCATAAAGAAATCTTCTTTGATAGAACTCCCCCTTCAATAGACTCCCCCTTTCTTAGGTTCTATACTTAGTATTCTTTTTATCATTCCTTTCTCCCTATTTTTTATCTTCAAAAAGGAATAGAGATATTGAAAAAAAATATGGAACCTGAAATATTAGTACTATCCAATAAAACACATGAAGGATAACCAAAAAAATTATTATTATTTGAAAAATTTGTACATGAAATATAATAAAAAATGATCAGAGTTAAGGAAAAAAACATCCTTCTTTTTCCTTCAGTATAAGATTTTTGAAAATGGTATTTAGTTTCTTTATCTCCTTATGATCCTCTTCAAAACGTTTGAGCATTTGATCCTGATATTCATTTTTCTTTTCCAAAGCTTTGATCTTTTCTTCATGATCCTTAAGAGTTTCTACCTGAGTCTTCTAAATCTCTTCTTGATTACTGAGATTTTCTTCAAACTCTATTCTCATATATCATTCCCTTTTTATATTCAAAGCAACTAAATCAAGTTTTCCATTCAAATCCTTGTCTTCTTGCTTCCAGGTTGTTTGTTCAATAATGATCTTCTCATTGAAACTTGTAGTAAGATATTTGATCTTGATATCTTTAATATCAAAAGAATCCTTAAAATTAACTTTAAATTCATCAAATATTCTCATCTCTTAAATTGTATTCTTGGAACACTTAGTGATTTCCTTGATCTACGTTCTGTGAGCATCATACCCAATATCGAAAGATTTAAAATCAGCCTCAATCCTGATAAATTTGTCCATAAGAATGGAAACAGAATTTGATTTCTAATTAAATGAATGTTAAAGCATATGACATCTCAAGTCAACAGTAAGAAACAAAGGAGTTGTATTAACCAATTTATTTATGGATGGGACCGCAAATTCATGACCCATAGATGACAATTCAGAATAAGATTCCCTTATTGGTGAGGATTATTTTTCTATCTCATCATTCGTTGTTTTAGAAGATCCACCAAAATCTTTCTTAGCCACCATTTCCTTCTTATGTGAATTAGATAACACCTGTTTTTCTTTATCATATCTCTGTATGATCTTTGAATCCTTTGGTGATTCATGTTCACTATCTGATAGTTGGACTATCTTATCTTCCTCAACCTTTTCCTTTTTAGCCTCTACCACCAGATCCTCTGGTTGAACTAATTAATGGTTGCTACTCTCATCAACTGATGGATTGTTTACCTCTTCTTGAACCTCTTATTCTTTTCCTGGGGTAACAAGTTTAGAAGATTCTTCTTGGGATGTTTGGATAGATAATTTTCAAAAGTACTCTCCTTCTTGTGCTATTATTAAACTTGTATTTCTCGGTATCTTGGAGAAGAGCTTGAACTATTTCAGCCTTGGTTATATTCTTCATTTTCTCCTTTTTCTTTTCTTTCTTCTCATATTCCTTAGAAGCCTTAATATTCAATGTTTTTCCCTCAGTAGTGTCCAAGACAAAGCTAGGTTCTCCTTCCTTCTTATTATTTTTATCTTCTATCAACTTGGAAAAAACATTATCCAAATTGGTCTTTTGATTCTTATATTTTTGAGGTGATGATTGGGTTTCCTAAACTACAAAAGTATTTTCTTTTACTTCTAGTTCTATATGCTTTCTCTTCCTCTGACCTTTCTTGGAAGTCTCGGAAGCTTCCAGCGTCTTGGATAAGGCTTTGAATTCACTTTCATACAAGTCATAAAATTATTTGGTCTTGCTGTTACAGCTAACCTTTATCCTTCTCATCATATCATCACTCAACAACATAACCTTGAAATTTCTTGATTATAACTGCATGGGATTTTGAATGATTCTAGATAAAGGACTATGATATTGGAAAGAATATCCAGATACATACTGATTTGAGATTTGAAGGCCCCATTCATGATATTCATAATTCTAAGAAAGACATACTTCACCATATTAATATTCCTGAGGTTCACCAGAAAATACAGAATATAGATACCAATTTTCTTTAAGGTATCCTTATCACTGTTTCTAGAATGGTAAATCCCTGAACCCATAACTCAAGAATCCGGAAATTTATAGAGATGTGAAAAATATTTAGTTCCTTTACCCCTAATAAACTAAGGCACTATATAGCCTTATCCTTATCAAAACTACCTAATATATCTGGTAGCTTGAGGGTTCATAAATTTGCTTCCCCTTATAATCAATTACAATTATGTTGGCTTCCATATTGACAAGGATCACAAACTTTTGAAGAATCAAATCTAAGCTCTGGTAGATCCATAAAAAGTCTTTTCTTCGAGAGTTTTCATAGAATCCTAAGGTTACAGTGTCCTAACCTTCTATTCCATAACAAAGATTGATCTTCCATTGTATTAAGGCAAGGCAGATCTTAGATCTTAAGGTCTTCAATGTTTAGTGTGTATACGTTATCTTGCCTATGGGAAGAAAGAATAAACTCTTTCTTGGAATTGTGTACTAATCACTTATAATTCCTAAAATTCATAATGTAACCTTCATCAAATAATTTAATTATTCTAATGAAGTTGTGCTTAAGACATTTAACAAATAAAATATTTGAAATTAAGGTTTTTCCAAGAAGAAAAGTGTTACATATACCAACAATTTCTCATTGAGAATTATCTCCAAAAGTTTCTTTTCTTCATTTCATCTTGATAATCATTTCAAAGAATTTTTTATTACCAGTCATATCCTGGGAACATCCACTATCTATGTACCATGTATTTTTGTCTGTACTTTCTTTATTTTCCTAAAAATACAAGAGTTAGACTTTCAGAATCCAAACATTCTTGGATCCAGAAATTTCAGAAAGAAAAGTTTTAAGAATCCACATTTTCTTAGAAATATAAGCTTTATGAAAACCTAAGGATTGAGTTTTGTTTAAAGAACAATTTTTCTCCCAATTTCCACCACACTAACATTTAGTAAAAAATGGAGAACTTTGGGGAACAAAATAGTTATTACTAAAAACTCGTTTAGATTAGGTATTACCAAAAATAGAATGATTACTTAAAGGAAAAATTTGAGAATACATCATGTCAAAATTATCCCTACCATAGGTAAAGTTTGATAGAAATTTCCTTAAGGAAAATATTTCGGACTTTATTTTAATTACCATGTTATTATCTTCAAAAATATTAGTTTTATAAATCAGAAGTTTTCTGATTAAGATCTTTAGAAAGATATGAAACTTCTTTAGTTAAAATTTATATTCTATAATTCTATTTATCAAGATTTTTCTTGAGTTTAGGATTTTCATTCCTAATAAGTTTAGTAAAACGGGACACTTCTTCGAATGAAGTTAAGGTATTATTTTCATCAGAATGAGATTTTTCATTTGAAGACACATAATATTTATCATCAGTATAATTTTCATTTAAAAACACATTGATGATAGATTCAGCATTGTGTACCTTCTCCATTAGACAAATATTTTCAATGGGTATTCTGGATAGTAGACAATATTCTTCTGACCAGAAGATTCAAACAATAAAAAATTATCAGATGGGTCACCACTAATGAAACTCCATGTATAATTATATTTCAAGACCTTATTAGCCTTAGACTTGTAATACATCTTTCTGTTATTCTCAAAAAAAAATCCTTCCTATCCTTTTTCTTAAGCATAGGAAATCTGGCCTTATATGCCCTTCTCTTTTTCATTTATAGCAAGTGACTTCCAAGTATTTTTTTTCCTTTCATTCTTTCTTCTTATATCTATAATGAAAATATTTCTTTTCAACTATCTTGTTCATACTTAGAGAAAGATTATCTATCTCATTCTCAGATAAAACAATAACTTTCTTTGAATTGGATCATATAACCCTTTCAGGAGTCTTGGATTTATTAGTAGTAAAAGATGTAGTTCCATTTCCATTATTCTTCATAATGATATGAATAAATCTTTTCATTTTGGTTTCACGTTAAAAAAGAGTTCCAAAAATCTCATCAAGAGTAATTTTAGATAATTTTTTATTCTCATAAATAGTTATCCTCTTAGATTCTCACTCATTAGTCATAATATGAATAATCTTATCTACAAGTGATTCAACATCAAGACCTCTCTCTCCCAAATATTGTAGACTATTAACAATATTTATAAACATTTGTTGAACCTTACATACTATGTTGGTCGGAGTGGACACTCAAGAGGGGGGTGAATTGAGTTCCAATTAAAATTTCTATTAAAATATTTTCTATTAAAATTCCTCAATTTATAAAACAAGTTAAACTATAGTGAATTTTTAAAACTGTAAAGGTTCAATTAGATTCTCAAAAGGTTGATTAGTTTTTAGTTAATCTAATAAAGAAGATTAAATTATCTTTTGAAACTAACCTACTGATTTACAATAGCTACAAACACTTTCTAGATTAACTATCAAAGTAATTTTAAAACAGATTTTTATTTCAAAGTAGTAAGAAGCGGAATATAAATTAGATACTGTATATTTTGAACTTAAACTAAAAATGCACAGCAGATATAACGAAGAGGTTGAGTCTCAATCCAAGACTTAGTCCTCTCAAATTTATATATAATTTTGATCCACACCCTGGATCGGGGTTAACAACAGTACAAGACTATCTAGGCCACACAAGGACCTCTACCACTGTTCTTCATGGGAAACAAAAATAAAGACCAGGCCACACAAGGACCTCTTCCACCATTGTCATGGGTAAACAAGAGTAAGAAGTTTTGTTGTGAGGATTGTGATATCCTTCAGTTCAGCACATGAGGCAGTGTGTGTGTAAAATAAATAGGATACACACACTGCTCAAAAGTAAATTATAAATTACTTAGAGAGATTATATGAAAGTTTAGAAATCTCTAGTGACTTTCAGTGTAGCTCTGGACTCGTTGGATTTAGCAGAAATGCTTCTGAGTCCTTCTCTAGTTTTTCTATTGAAAAACAGAGTGTCGTGGTTCAGATTTTGTTTTTCTAGGAGAGAAGATCTTATCTGTACTCCAGAGTACTTCTTGTGTTCTTTAGTAATGTAGTATTGAATGTATGGAAATTATTTAAGGATCGTGCAATGTGTTCTTCATAGTTGTGCTCAGGATTGTTCTTTGGTTCAGTACAGATCTCATGTGTATTGTAGTATGTGTGTCGAGACGTGTCAAGCGTGATTATATCCTCTACTGGAGCTCAATCTTCTTTATATTCTATGAGATCTGGCAATATGAACGATTTCCTTTCCATAGTTACGAGGTACGGTTTCCTGACAGACAAAAAACTATCATTAAATAACATTAATTGCATTAAAAACATCAAATATAACCATTAGTATTATTTAAATAATATTGATAAAAAGGATAAGAAATAGGGTTACAGTAGTTGTGAAAACAGTGTCTCTTTGAACTGGTGTCTCCTTCACGGTTTGTGTTTCACAGTGTGTCCATGTCACGATGTCTAGCTCACAGTGTCTGAGTCACGGTGTGTCCTTCACAGTGTCTGGGTCACGGTGTGTCCTTCACGGTGTCTGGGTCACAGTGTGTCCTTCATGGTGTCTGGGTCACAATGTGGCATTTACGGTATGACCTTCACGGTGTCTTGCTCACGGTGTGTTGAGGTCACGGTGTCTCACTGGTCATAGTGTCTGAGACTTAGGCTTCATGGTGTCCGCTTCAATGTTTCTGTTCACGGTGTCTGTTTGACTGTGACTTTGTCTTACACACAGTCTGTCTTACAGTGTTAAAATTCACGGTGTCTTGATACTTATACAATTAACTGTATGCAAACATAAATATTAATATGCATAATATGAATTAAGCTTCACCGTTATCAAGTAAGATAACTTGAAACATAAATACAAGTGTTTGAAAAGATAAGTGAGAGTTGTGATAATGCAAAAGATTTGTAAATAATAATGAGAGTAATTGACAGTAATAAGATTTGCAATCATTAAAACATGATGTGTAGTTATTATTGAGATTTTTGATCATTAAAACATGGTTAATACATGAGGAGTCCAACAATATCCCCCTTTTTGATGATCACAAATCATTTACAGTTAAAATATAAATGAAATGCAACGTTAGAGAAAATAACATATATAAAAATAATAGATAAAAAACTAAGAGATAACTCTTCTCACTTTTCTCCCCCTTTTGGGATTATCAAAAAGTAGAGATAATGGGGTGAAACACTTCATTTGTCATTAATAAGGTCCATAATAAAACATACAGTAGAAATAAAAAGAGTAAACAACAAAATACATCTAATCAAAAATTAAGAAACATTGGTTGGCATCACGGATTGGCTTTCTCTTTTCCTTTATCAACAAGAGCTGGATTTGATGTAGAAGAAGGCATGGAGGTAGTAGACAAAGATGGTAAAGGTGGGCCTTCAGATATGGAGGGATCCAAAGTAGGAGATGTAGAAGATCGAGTCTGTGGTTGATCAAGAAAACTGGTCTGATCTGAGATAGGGCTTGGCTGACTGACATAGCAGTTGAGGCTAGGCCGGGTAAACCAGGTCTAAGGGGTGCATCATCTGGAGTAACTATATCAGAACTCTTCACATGAAGATATGGCTTCAAAAGATTGATGAAATCAGTAATGATTTCTCCACCAAATTGCATATCCTTTTCAAAATCGTCCTTATTTTCTATGAATTTTTCCAACAATATGGTGAACTCTGTAAGTTTCTAAACATGAGCTTTAAAAGCATGAGTCACTAGAGGGATTTTCAGGTTCTGCACAAGATACATAAATTTATTGGTCATGTCACTTTTAGAGAAATTCTTGGTGAGATAAAAGTCTATCTTCTCGGTGATCTCCTTTTGAGTATCATTGGAAATCTTGGAATGAATCTGAACAAGATCAAGTGATCTATCACTGTTCTTCACAACTTCTGATGAAGGAGACAAATCTAAACCACTGAAAGCATTCTGAATTTCTTCCTTGATTATAGATCTCAGTAGAGAATCATCCAAAGAAGGTGTGGAGGTCTGACCAGAGGGAGGAGAAGCCTTGATAGCTTTGGTTAGAACTTTGATCTTTTTTAAAACTTTTTTCAGATATACAGTGTAATCATCTGTGAGCTTATTCATATTTTTTAAAAGATCCCGCATGCATTGCAGAATCTTTGTGTGTATTTCTCCAATATTCTCATGAAAAGATAACAGATAAGGATGCACTTGAGACACAATCTCTCTAGGAAGGTTGGAAACATCTGGTTCAGGAGAAGCAGCAATAGGTGTAGGAGCAGAAACAGGAGCAGGTACTGATCTTGAATTTCACAGATCAGACTTGGTTGAATATACAGAATAATATTTTCCAAAATAATTGAGGAATCTTTGTGACAACTGGGTCCCAGTGACAGAACAACCACCCCACCTTAACATGGATGTCGTGTCTGAGATAGGGCTTGGCTTACTGATATAGCATTTGAGGCTAGGCCAGGTAAACCAGGTCAAAGGGGTGCAGCAGCTGAAGTAACTATAGCAGTACTCTTCACATAAAGATAAGGATTCAAAAGATTGATGAAATCAGTAATGATTTCTCCACCATATTGCATATCCTTCTCAAAATCTTGCTTATTTTCTATAAATTTGTCCAACAATCTGGTGAACTCTGTAAGTTTCTGAACTTGAGCTTTAAAAGCATGAGTCACTGGAGGGATTTCAGGTTCTACACAAGATAATTAAAGTTATTGGTCATGTCACTTTTAGAGAAATTCCGAGTGAGATAAAAGTCTATCTTCTTGGTGATATCCTGTTGAGTATTATTGGCAATCTTGGAATGAATCTGAACAAGATCAATTGCTCTATCACTGTTCTTCGCAACTTCCGATAAAGGAGACAAATCTATACCCCTCAAAGCATTCTGAATTTATTCCTTGATTATGGATCTCAGCAGAGAATCATCCAAAGACGGTGGGGAGGTCTGACCAGAGGGAGGAGAAGCCTTGACAGCTTTGGTTAGAACTTTGAGCTGTTTCAAAACTTTTTGCAGATATCCAGTGTACTCATCTGTGAGCTTATTCAGATTTTCTAAAAGATCCCTCATGCATTGCAGCATCTTTGTGTGTATTTCTCCAATCTTCTCATCAAAAGATAACAGATAAGGATGCACTTGAGATACAATCTCTCTTGAAATGTTGGAAACATCTGGTTCAGGAGAAGCAGCAATAGGTGTAAGAGAAGAAACAGGAGCAGGTACTGATCTTGAAGACGGTTCTCTTTGCATGTTTTCCACCTAACCTTTCAAATTTTCAACATCAGCACTAAGAAACTTCCTTTTAGATCTGACTTTTTGAATTTCACTGATCATCCTTGGTTTAATATTCAGAATAATATTTTCCAAAAGAATCGAGGAATCTTTGTGACAATCGGGTCCCGGTGACAGCACAACCACCCCGCCTTAACATGGCCATCGGGTCTGAGATAGGGCTTGGCTGACTGACATAGCAGTTGAGGCTAGGCTGGGTAAACCAGGTCTAAGGGGTGCAGCAGCTGGATTAACTATAGCAGTACTCTTCATATGAAGATATGGCTTCAAAAGATTGATGAAATCAGTAATGATTTCTCCACCATATTTCATAGCCTTTTCAAAATCGTCCTTATTTTCTATGAATTTTTCCAACAATATGGTGAACTCTATAAGTTTCTAAACTTGAGGTTTAAAAGCATGAGTCACTAGAGGGATTTTCAGGTTCTCCACAAGATACTTAAAGTTATTGGTCATTTCACTTTTAGAGAAATTCCGGTTGAGATAAAAGTCTATATTCTTGGTGATCTTTTTTTGAGTATCATTGGCAATCTTGGAATGAATCTGAACAATATCAAGTGTTATATCACTGTTCTTCACAACTTCAAATAAAAGAGACAAATCTAAACCCCTGAAAGCATTCTTAATTTCTTCCTTGATTTTGGATCTCAGCAGAGAATCATCCAAAGAAGGTGTGGAGGTCTGACCAGAGGGAGGAGAAGCCTTGACAGCTTTGGTTAGAACTTTGAGTTGTTTCAAAACTTTTTGCAGATATCCAATGTACTCATCTGTGAGCTTATTCATATTTTCTAAAGATCCCTCATGCATTGTAGCATCTTTGTGTGTCTTTCTCAAATCTTATCATCAAAAGATAACAGATAAGGATGCACTTGAGACACAATCTCTCTAGAAAGGTTGGAAACATCTGGCTCAGGAGAAGCAGCAACAGGTGTAGGAGCCGAAACAGGAGCAGGTACTGATCTTGAAGACAGTTCTCTTTGTAGGTTTTCCAAGTAACCTTTGAAATTTTCAACATCAGCACTAAGCAACTTATTTTTATCTCTGACTTCTAAAATTTCACAGATCATCCTTAGTTGAATATACAGAATAATATTTTCCAAAATAATCGAGGAATCTTTGTGAAAACCGGGTCCCGGTGACAGGACAACCACCCCACCTTAACATGGTTGTCGGGTCTGAGATAGGGCTTGGCTGATTGACATAGCAGTTGAGGCTAGGCCGGGTAAACCAGGTCTAAGGGGTGCAGCAGCTGGAGTAACTATAACAGTACTCTTCACATGAAGATATGGCTTCAAAATATTGATGAAATCAGTAATGATTTCTCCACCATATTGAATAGTATTTTCAAAATTGTCCTTATTTTCTATGAATTTGTCCAACAATCTGGTGAACTCTGTAAGTTTCTGAACTTGAGCTTTAAAAGCATGAGTCACTCGAGGGATTTTCAGGTTCTCCACAAGATACTTAAAGTTATTGGTCATGTCACTTTTAGAGAAATTCCGGGTGAGATAAAATTCTATCTTCTTGGTGATCTCATGTTGTGTATCATTGGAAATCTTGGAATGAATCTAAAAAAGATCAAGTGCTCTATCGTTGTTCTTCACAACTTCCAATAAGGGAGACAAATATAAACCCCTGAAAGCATTATGAATTTCTTCCTTGATTATGGATCTCAGCAGAGAATCATCCAAAAAAGGTGTGGAGGTCTGACCAGAGGGAGGAAAAGCCTTGATAGCTTTGGTTATAACTTTGAGCTGTTTGAAAACTTTATTCAGATTTTCTAAAAGATACCTCATGCATTGTAGCATCTTTGTGTGTATTTCTCCAATCTTCTCATCAAAATATAACAGATAGTGATGCACTTGAGACACAATCTCTCTAGAAAGGTTGGAAACATCTGGTTCAGGAGAAGCAGCAACATGTGTAGGAGCAGAAACAGGAGAAGGTACTGATCTTGAAGACAGTTCTCCTTGCAGGTTTTCCACCTAACCTTTCAAATTTGCAACATCAGCACAAAGAAACATATTTTTAGCTTTGACTTCTTGAATTTCACATATCATCCTTGGTTGAATATACAGAATAATATTTTCCAAAAGAATTGAGGAATCTTTGTGACAACCGGGTCCCGGTGACAGCACAACCACCCCGCCTTAACATGGTCGTCGGGTCCTGGCCAACCAGGTACCACCAGTTGCCCCACAGACACATGGGGCCCACCCCAGGATCCACCCACATGCCCGAACGGGTCATCTGACTAATTATAGTCCCCACATGCCAATACATGTCCTTTCCAGTGTGCTTTGTCCTCACTCTCACACACCCTGGGAAACTTCCCAGAAGGTCACCTATCATGATTACTACTTCCTGCCAAGCACGCCTAACTATGGAGTTCTAATCAGATAGGCTCCTAAAAAGGAAGGTGCACCTTGTTGACATGAGTCATATCATTTAGTCATTTAACCCTTTATCATTTGGGGATGTTACAATCACCCCCCCTTTAGAGCACAATGCCCTCGTTGTGGTCCCTCCATCTCAACCAAGGTAGTGCACTGCACTTAAGGCTGGGTACCACCTCTGATACCAAATGTGTCAACTGGATCCCTGTAACAGCACAACCACCCCGCCTTAACATGGTCGTCGGGTCCTGGCCTACCAGGTACCACCAGTTGCCCCACAGACACGTGGGGCCCACCCTAGGGTCCACCCACATGCCCGAACAGGTCATCTGACTAATGATAGTCCCCACAAGACAACACATGTCTTTTCCAGTGTGCTTTGTCCTCACTCGCACACACCCTGGGAAACTTCCCAGAAGGTCACCCATCCTGATTACTACTCCAGGCCAAGCATGCTTAACTGTGGAGTTCTAATCAGATAGGCTCCCGAAAAGGAAGGTGCACCTTGTTGACATGAGTCATATCATTTAGTCATTTAACCCTTTATCATTTGGGGATGTTACAGTCCTCTTGACTTAGTTGAGTAAATAGATGAGGTTGAGAGGACATAATCTTCTCAACTCCATCCAAGATAGTCTCTACAAAGACTTTAAAGTCATCCTTAGTTACATATGATTGTTGGTCGGGTAAGAGTGTGGGTTAAGGTAGTGGTACAGGTTCTGATGCAGATTCTCGTTGCGGTTGAGAACTAATTTCGGTTTTAGATCTTGATTCAGGTAGAGGTTAAAGCTCAGGTTCTGGTTCTGGTTCTTGGTGAGCTACTAACGTCATTTGAAACAAAGAAGAGAGATCTATACTAGTTGTAGTCACTTTCTATGATTCACTTACATCATAAAAACTTGGAAATTCATACCGTGTGTACACAGAATATGTGACAGTCGGTTGAGAGGCTTTAGCAGATCCAGCTTCATCAATCTCAAGGTTTTGAGGTTCCTTCCCCTCAACATGTGCTTCCATTTCAGATTCTTGAGGCTCATGAATTGGGTTAAGATCCATAAGATCAGTTCTAATCTCTTCAGCAAATTCTTACATTGCCAGCTGAAAGGCAATTTCCATCCTCTCTTCAGCAGAGGTTATGTACTCAAGGACCGAATGTTCCACTGGTTGTGCTTCCAAACTTTCTTCTTTTTCAATAGGAAGATCCTCTCGATTAACATTTTCCCTAACAGGGATTTCTCCTAGATCAGCTTCTTCCATGACCGAGAGGTCTTCTGCACCACCAGACACTTCCATGGCTTGCTGCTCTAAAACAGGGATAATCAAATCTCTTGCAGCCTCAGACTGAATTTCCTGATCAACAACATCTCTAGAAACAGGAGCTTCTTCTCTAAAAACAACAGAAACTTCCTCTCTAGAAGGTATTTCAGCAGGAACATCAGCAGGGATAGCAGTCCTTTCTTTCTCAACAGGAGTTGCTTCCTCTTCTTCTTCTTCCTCTTCTAGGTACTCACCCACTTCATCTGGTTCCAAACCATGATAGGTTATATTCTTTGGCCTACTTGGATAATCTATAGGATTATACTTCTTATAAATTTGATCATTATCTTCAACCCACTGCTTCTTCCAGGGGTTACAATTAATCTTCATCCTTCTAATGATAGGCTTGGATAAACAAAAATCAAACTCCTCTAGCTTTTCTTCATTCGGTCCAACCAATCCCTTGGAAACTAACATGGCTGAAATAATCTTTCAGTAAAACAAAGATTTGGATTTTCAAGTGACTTTAATCAGCTCACATATATGGTTAATGACATATTTTCAAAGATTGATCTTATGGAAATTCTTGAACAGGTGAAACAGGAACACATCCTGATACTTAATCACAACAAAATCTCATTTTCTTGGACTAATCAAATTATGAAAAAATTTGAACAGCAGTCTTGTCTCCCCATCCAATTCAGCTGTTATGGCCCTTCACTTGGTTCCATTTCCAGTCAAGATCTCTAGTGCATTTTCTAGATCAAATATGTTAGTTTTTGGAGGAGGGTCTCTCTGGTAATCATCACAGATCTCTTCATGAGAAATCCTCAGGCATGCAGCCCATAGCCTCGAAGAGAATGAACACTTTTTTCCATTGATCCAGATTGTCACCATAAAACTTTCTCCAGCATTAAAGTAAAACTTTACATACTGATAAAATTGAGATACCAACCTCGGATAAATCGGTCTATCTTATCTAGAGAACCATTCGAGCCATCCTTGTTTTCTTAAGATTTTTAGAACCAAAGACTTTCTAGACATTAGCCACTCAGGTAAAATCTCTTTCTCAGGAACTACAGTACAACTTACTAGGTTCGGATTTAGAGGTCCTTCGGGTGATATCCTCGGTGTCCTCTTCTTTTTCTTAGAGCGGTGCTTCTCAGATGAGGGTGAAGATGGATGCTTCATCCTGGTCATCCACTTAAGATTCGAGCGAGAGAGAAGGATAGAAGGTTTTCAAGGTAAAGAGGGTTCGAGAGAGTGAGAAGTAGAGAGCTCGGGTAAGGAATCGAGTGAAATCCCTTATGTTTTATCATTTGGGAATGTCAAACAAAAAAAGAGGGAAATCAAATAGCCTTGAAATAAAAATTACTGCAATTCGGGTTAAAATAAATATATAAAGAATCTTCATGGTGAGACCGTGAGTAGGTGTTACGGTGTGATGAAAAGCAGTCATCACGGTGAGACAGTTGGTGGTCGTCACGGTGAGATAGTGACCATTCTGTGCAGTCACGGTGAGACAGTGAGGTGACATACAGTGAACACAAGGTGTTAAATGTGAGACCATAAGCATGAAACAATAACTGAGAAATAGTGAGTCATGAAACCGTAAAGTAAAATATATTAGAATGTTAAACAGTAAGACCAGTAAGATATCTATTTATGATTTATCATACCAATATAATGTATGATGTAATCTAATATCTCAGAATTTAATGGTTTAGTGAATATATCAGCAAGTTGATATTCAGTACCAATTAATTCTAAAGTGATATCACCTTTTTGATAATGATCCCTCAAAATGTGATGCCTAACATGAACATGTTTTGTCCTAGAATGTGAAACAGGATTCTTTGAAATGTTAATAGCACTTCTGTTATCACAATTTGTTGTTACAAGTTTGTATTGATATCCATAGTCTAGTAAAGTGTGTTCCATACACAAAATTTTTTCACAACAACTGCCAGAAGCTATGTATTTAGCTTATGCAGTAGATAATGCAATAGAATTTTGTTTCTTACTACACCAGGATACTAGTGACTTGCCTAAAAAGTGACATGTTCTAGAGGTTCGTTTTCTATCTAACTTACATCCAGCAAAGTCAGCATCAAAATAACTAACTAGTTCAAGTGATTACCATTTTGGATAGAACAGTCCTAAATTGGGAGTATGCTTGAGGTATTTGAAAATTCTCTTTACATCATTTAAATGTGACTCTTTAGAGTTTTCTTGAAAATGAGCACACATACATACACAAAACATAATATTAGGATGACTAGCAGTCAAGTAGAGTAGACTTCCAATCCTTCCTCTATAAGTGGTTTGATCAATAGATTTTTCATCTTCATCAAGATCCAACTTACATGTGGTACTCATGGGAGTGTCACTGCTTTTTGTGCTATCCAATCCAAAACGTTTTAAAAGATCTCTAGTATATTTACTTTGATTTAAAATAATTCCATCATTATTTTGAAAGATTTGAAATCCAAGAAAGAATTTAAGTTCACCCATTAAACTCATTTCAAATTCTTTTTGCATCATTTTAGAAAAATCAGTAAATAAAGTAGTTTTTGAAGATCCAAAAATAATATCATCAACATAAATTTTTACAACTAAAACATCATTAGAAATTTGTTTTATAAAAAGAGTAGGATCATCTATTCCTTTTGTAAAAACTTTAGAAATAAGAAATGTACATAATCTATCAAACCAAGCTCTTGGAGCTTGTTTTAAAACATATAAAGCTTTTGATAATTTGAAAATATGATTTGGAAAATGAGGGTTTATAAATCCATGTGGTTGTTCAACAAAAACATCCTCAGCTATATACCCATTTAAGAATGCACTCTTGAAATCCATTTGATATATTTTGAAATTTAGATGTGCAGCATAAGTAAGTAAGATCCTAATGGCTTCTAGTCTAGCTACTGGAGAAAAATTCTCCTCATAGACAATTCCTTCCTCTTGACAATAACCTTGTGCAACTAATCTAGCTTTGTTTCTAACTATATTTCCAGATTCATCTACTTTATTTCTAAACACCCATTTAGTGCCTATTGTGAAAGTTTCCTTAGGATTTATACTAGTTTCTAAACATTATTTCTTTCAAATTGATTGAGTTCTTATTTCATGTAAATTACCCAAAATTCATCATTAATAGCATCAACAATATTTTTAGGTTCAAGTTGTGACAAGAAGGCTTGATGTTCAACCTGATTTTTAAGAGAAGCTCTAGTTTGTGTCCCTCTATCAATACTACCAACAACAGCATCTAAAGGATGATTCTTTAGAATCCTAGTTGATCTAGTAAAGTTAGGGCTAGAAATTTCAGGTTCTTCTATAGGTTCAGGTTCAACAGAAGCATATTCTGAAATATTTCTAGAACAGGTTGTCTTTACAGTAGGTTCATTGATTTTATCATTAAGGTTCGGAATAGATAAATCTTCTTCATGATTTTCAAGAGATTATTTAGGTTCATATGGATCAGTTTCATCAAATTTGATGTGAACAGATTCTTCCACACACTTGGTTCTCTTATTAAAAACTCTATAGGATTTTCTAGTAATAGAATATCTGAAAAAGATTCCTTCATCACTCTTAGAAGAAAACTTATCCAGATTATCCTTATTATTATGAATAAAGACTTTGCAACTAAAGACTTTAAAGTAATTAACCTTCGGATTTCTATTATTCTATAGTTCATAAGGGGAAATTTTGAGAACAGGTCTGACTAAGACTTTATTGATGATATTACAAGTTGTATTTACAGCTTCATCCCAAAAACAAATAGGCAGGTCATACTCATTTAGCATTGTTCTTGCAATTTCTTGAAGGTTTCTATTCCTTTTTTCTACTACACCATTCTGTTGAGGTGTTCTTGGGGCAGAAAAGTTGTGACTATAGCCATTGTGTGAGCAATAAGATTCAAACTCTTGATTTTCAAACTCACATCCATGATCACTTCTCAGGGTTTTAATCTTAAGTCCACTAAGGTTTTCTACAGACATGGAGTATTTGACAAATTAAGAACAAGCTTCACTTTTGTGAGCTAAGAAATATACCCAAGTATATCTAGAATAGTCATCTATTAAGACATAGACATAGTGCTTCCCATTTAAGCTAGAAACTCTAGATGGTCTAAACAAGTCCATGTGAACCAACTCGAGAGGTTGAGAAGTTAACACTTCTTTCATTGGTTTGAAAGAAATTTTGTGTTTTTTCCCTTTTGACAGGGATTACAAACTTTTTCATTTGGAAACTCTAGTTTGGGTAAGTCTCTAACTAAGTTATTCCTAGTTAGTTTTCTAATTGAGTGTATATTGTAGTGTCAAAATCTCCTTTTCCATAACCAAGACTCTTTATGAAAATCATTTAAACAAGTAACATTTTTCTTAGCTAAAGAATTTAAATCAACAGTATAAAAATTTTCATTTCTTAAAGTAGAAAATCTTAAAACATTCTTAGAATTAAAAACATTACAAGAATCAATTTCAAATTTAACATTAAAGCTATCATCATATAATTGAGATATACTTAACAAGTTATGTTTCAATCCATCAACAAATAAAACTTTAGAAATTAAAACTGAGTTAGTGTTACCAATTTAGCCTAGGCTGATGATTTGTCCCTTAGAATTATCACCAAAGATGACATAGCCTCCATCAACCTTGATTATTCTCTTGAATCATTAGTAATACCCAGACATATGTCTTGTATATCCACTGTCCAAATACCATGTCTTCTTGTGGGAATTCTTCAAACAGGTTTCCTACAAAACAGATTAAGATGGGAAATGACTTTGGTACCCAGATCATCTTGGGTCCAGACAGGTTAGAAATCAATGATTTTGATACCCAAATTTTTCTTATGGGTGTCATATATTTTACAGAATCAAAATATTTTGAAAGATAAACTCTATTTGATCTATAACTATTTTAATAACTAGTTGAATCATATGAATTTCCAGAACTGGAACAAGCAGAATTTTGTCCAGATGTAGGAATAAATCTAGTTTAGTGAACTGTCTTTTTCTAGGTTGGTAGCCTATTCCAGTAGTGTATTTCCATGCCACTTCCTTTCCTAGAATTTGAGTTAGTGTATCTTTTCCCTTTGTAAATTTTTCTAAGTCCTTCCTAAGTTTCTCATTAGACATTTTCAGTTCTGTATTTTCCTTTCACAGTTGAGCATTCTTTTGTTTTTCTATATCAAGGGAGGGTTTAACATTTGCAGTGACAGCATGATATTTCATTAATGAATTATATTTTTCCTTATGTTCATTGCATGTTTCCTCCAGTATGTTACAGTATTTGGATAATTCGGCTTTAGTCATGTCTTCAGAATCAGAATCAGATTCAGCATCAACTCCAGAATAATAGGAATTTAAAATAGGAGTATCTAAGGTTACCTCGGATGTGTTGGTCATGGAACAAATGTTGGAATGATTATTTTCAGAATCAGTAGATTCTGATCCACTTGTGTTGTCTTCTGAAGCACTCCAAGTAGCTTTCAAGGCTTTCTTGTACTTATTGTCCTTGTAGTAATATTTCTTTTTGAACTTCAATTATGGACAATCATCTTTTATATTTCCTTTCCTTTTACACTCATAGAAGACTACTTCATCACTTTTATCTGGATTTTTCCAATCCTTTTTCTAGTGACCTTTGTTGTCATATTTACCTTTGTAGTTTGTTTTTATGAAAAATTTCTTCTTCCTAAAGAATTTATTAAACCTCCGGGCTATATGTGCCATTTCAGCATCACTGTCAGAGTCTGAATCATCACTTGTAGAACTTTTAGTTTGTATTTGAACTTTTTCTTTGTCCTTGCTCTTTGAGGAAGTAGACTTAAATGCCACAGATTTTCTCTTGGGTTCATCATCTTCTTACTTATTCACCTTGAGTTCTTCCTCATATATCATAAGCTTACCAATTAGTTCTTTAACAGGAAGTGCTCAAAAGTCACATGATTCCCTGATTGAAATAGGAGTGCCTCTCCAACTATCTGGAAAACATCTCAGTATCCTCATGATTTGTTCCATTGCTGGAGCAGCCTTCCCAAATGAACTCATTTTATTGACTATCTCATTAAAACTGAGATACATATCAGAAATAGGTTCATCAGTTTTCATTTTAAAATTGTCATATTTTCTAGTATAAGTATTTAATCACATTTCTTTAACATTAGTTGTTCCGTCATGAGAAATACGTAAAGTATCCCATATTTCATAAGCTATTTTACAGGTAGATATTATATTGAATTCCTCATCTCACAATTCATAATACAAAGCATTCATAGCTTTACAATTATTATTGTAAGAAGTTTTTAAAGGTTCATCCCAAGTTGTTCTTTCAGTTTCTGGAATTTTATATTCAGATTCTATAGCATTCCAGATATCAAAACTCATTCTTTCCAATTGAATTTTCATCTTAAGTTTCCACTCGGCATAGTTTGTACCATTGAAGAAAGGTGGATGGTTAATAGCAGCACCATCTAGTCTATTATCCATAACTAGATTTTAGAAAATAAATTTAAATGGATAAAATTTAGAACTAACAGAAATTTAAGATCTTTAAAGATTCAAATAATATCACAGTTGAAAAACAGAATGTTTTGAAAACTTGTATTAATAAAAACAACCTCTGATTCCAAATGTTGGTCGGAGTGGACACTCAATAGGGGGGGTGAATTGAGTTCCAATTAAAATTTATATTAAAATATTTTCTATTAAAATCCCCCAACTTATAAAACAAGTAAAATTGTAGTGAATTTGTAAAACTGTAAAGGTTCAATTAGATTCTCAAAAGATTGATTAGTTCTCGGTTAATCTAATCAGAAGATTAAATTAGCTTTTGAAACTAACCTACTAATTTACAATAGATACAAACACTTTCTATATTAACTATAAAAGTAACTTTAAAACAGATTTGTATTTCAAATTAATAAGCAGTGGAATATATATTAGATACTGTATATTTTGAACTTAACCAAAAAATGACCAGTAGATATAACCAAGAGGTTCAGTCCCAAGCTGAGACTTACTCCTCTGAAATTTATATATAAATTTGATCCACACCCTGGGTCAGGGTTAACAACAGTACAAGACTGCCCAGGCCACATAGGGACCTCTACCATTGTTCTTTGTGGGAAACAAAAATAAAGACCAGGCCACACAAGGACCTCTTCCACAGTTGTCGTGGGTAAACAAGAGTAAGGAGTTTTGGTGTGAGGATTGTGAAATCCTCTAGTTCAGCACCGGAGATAGTGTGTGTGTAAAATAAATAGTATACATACACTGCTCGAAATTAAATAATAAATCAGTTAGTGAGATTATATGAAAGTTTATAAATCTCTAGTGATTGGCAGTGCAGCTCTGGACTCATTGGATTCACCAGAAATGCTTCTGAGTCCTTCTCTGGTTTTTCTTTTGAAAAACAGAGTGTTGTGGTTCATCCTTTGTTTATCTAGAAGAGAATATATTCTCTTGACTCCAGATTACTTCGTGTGTTATTCAGTAATGTAGGATTGCATGTATGGAACTTCTTTGAGGATCGTGCAATGTGTTCTTCACAGTTGTGCTCAGGATTGTTCTTCGGTTCAGTACAAAGCTCGCGTGTATTGTATTATGTGTGTCGAGACGTGTAAAGCGCGAGCGTATCCTTTACTGCAGCTCAATATTCTTTATATTCCATGAGCTCCGGAAATAGGAATGATTTCTTTTCCATAGGTACGAGGTACAGATTCCTGAAAATCCAACAACTATAATTAAATAACATTAATTTCATTAAAAACATCAAATATTACCGTTATTATTATTTAAATAATATTGACAAAAAGGTTAAGAAATAGTGTCACAGTAGTTGTTCAAATAGTGTCTATTTGAACTGATGTCTCCTTCACGGTATGTGCTTCATGGTGGGTCCATGTCACGGTGTCTAGATCACGGTGTCTAGATCATGGTGTCTGAGTCATGGTGTGTCCTTCACAGTGTCTGGGTCACGGTGTGTCCTTCACGGTGTCTGGGTCACAGTGTGTCCTTCATGGTTTCTGGGTCACAGTGTATCCTCTACTATATGAACTTCAAGGTGTGTTGAGGTCACGGTGTATCACTGGTCACTATGTCTGAGACTTAGGCTTCACGGTGTCTGCTTCAATGTTTCTGCTCACAGTGTCTATTTGACTCTGACTGTGTCTTTCACACAGTCTGTCATACTATGTCAAACTTCACGATGTCTTGATACTTAGACAATTAACTGTATACAAACTTAAACAGTAATATGCAGAATATGAATTAAACTTAACCATTATCAAGTAAGAGAACTTGAAACATAAATACAAGGGTTTTATAAGATAAGTGAGAGTTGTGATCATTCTAAAGATTTGTAAATAATAATGAGAGTAATGACAGTAATTAGATTTTCAATCATTAAAACATGATGTGTAATTATTATTGAGATTTTTGATCATTAAAATTGTATTAATACATGAGGAGTCCAAAATTCTAGTTCTCCGTATGGAAATAGAAATCCATGATATTCTTCTCTAAGCATAACTCCTCTAATTTCTATAACTTTGGATGTACCAAAATGAGTAACCTCAAGTTTCTTCTAAATACAATTAGCTTCTTCATAAGAAGAAATTTTATTATATATATTCTTGGTCATAGAACATAACAAAGTATTACATACCATGTAATTTTGTTGATATTTTGATTTTTCTTGATTGGTAAAATTTTTTACTTCCTTATGATGAGTTTTTTAATCCTTAGTAAGCATGAAAAAGTTTTCAACTCTAGTGTTAATAAAAAAAGAATACATTATATCTCTCTAGTACTCATAATCATTACCATCAAAAATAGGTGGTCTGGTAGGATTTAGATTTTCAATCAAACTGACATTCGTTCATGACATTCTATAAGATAATATATTTCTAAAAAAAATAGAAAAAGTTTGTAAAAAAGGATAGAAGTATAAAAAAACTTAAGCAAGAAAATTTAAGCAAGAAAAATTTAGTACAAGGAAAAAATTGAGCTAGAAAACATATATGTGAATATAGGTATTTCATATACCTGCTTTAATAACAATTGTAGGATCAAAATATGAAATGTAGATGCTAAATTACCATAGGGGGTGAATTGTAAGTTTAAAAACATTCATTTTAAAACTTAAAGAAAACTATGTTTATCAACATTAAACAAGGAAAATTTGTAAGACCTATTTTAGTTCTACTAAACAAAGTTGTTAGGTTCCAAAAATATAATTTTGAAAATGAAACTTAAGGAAAGTTTACAATGAAAATATTATACATTAAAGAATATAGAATCTTACTTATTATAGTAAATAAAATAATATGAAAGTATAAGAATGTTGTACTTCTTTATTTACCAAAATGCAATGAAAATAAAATTGTAAAAAAAAGTAACAAGTATGAAATCTTTTAACCTGAAAATTAGGGTATCCAACAACCGTGGATAAAGATCCATTGATTTATACTTTCAAGAAAGTCTGTCTTACTTACACTTGGTTAATCCCTAGATAATAATATCAGAATCAATCTTGCTACCCCACAAGCCCTTGATATTTAAGGAATTTGGAACCTTTGTATTCTTATCCTTGGATGTCCTAAAACTTTAAGGTATTCGACACCTCTATCTTTCTATCCCCCTAAAAATTAAGGTAGTCGAAACCTCTATATTCCTATCCTCAGTAGCCCTTGATTATACTCAGCAACAATTAGAGTTTCACAATGAAAGATGAACATGGTGTTCAGTAATCACAAAGCCTAAGAGTCTCCCTATTTAGAAATCAATTCATAGCATGGAATATCTGGAGTGCTAAATTGTCGATCCTCAATCATGAGCCTGTTCAAATGAGCTCGTATTTATAGGCACAACATCATCAGTCAGCAACCTCCTCCAATAGTCATATTTTTCAGAGAATCTCAGAGGGACCTATATACATTTCACTCAAACAACAGTTTTTTAGAAATAGATTTTATGACATCATTTCATAACATGTGTAAGGAAAATGAAGTTACTTATTCAAGTATATTTTTTATTGTCTAAGGAAAAATATAATTATGAATCTAATAAAAAAATATTCAGATTCTATAAGATATGGAAATTCGGATTCTATTTTAAAAATAATTTAGAATTTAAATTTTATATATTTCATGCTCTGGATTCTAATGAATTCAGAATCTTAATTCTGAGGAATTCAAATTCTAAATTATGAGGATTTCGGAGACTAAATTCTAATGAATTCGGGGTCTAAATTATGAGAAATTTGGAGTCTGAATTTAAAGAATTCAGAGCCTAAATTATGAAGAATTCAGTGTCTGAACTTTAGAGAATTCGGAATCTAAATTTCAGAGAATTAGGAATCTAAATTTCAAAGAATTTGGAATCTGAATTTCAGAGAATTTGGAGTCTGAATTTTATTGAATTCAGAATCTGAATGTCAGAGAATTCAGAATCTGAAAATAGAACACGCTATATCCAAGGAATTCTAAGATTCTGATGTTTTACATAATAATATAAATTATAGACTTAGTAATAAAATGGGTTATATTAGAGAGATTATAAAATGAAACAATGATAATAAAGGTAAGGATAAAAATATCCTTATAGTGGGGAAATTTTTCTTATGAAGATAATTCTTAGGGAAAATATAATTTTCCATAAGATAAAGTGTTTTTGATTTTCAAAACATAAAAAAAATGGAAAATTCATAAGGAAACATTATTGACTTAGTAAATGATGCAAAATATATTTTTTATGCGTATTAATTATCCTCACCTCAATCTGATACACTATGTTCTCAGTATGACTCAAGGAGCTTGTCATCAGTTTAAAATAAAAATTTTAGTTCAAATGTTTTCACTCACTAAAAACCAATATAAATCACCCATATTATGTTAATAATTTATAAACATTATTTATAATTCATTTTTTATGTTTAGGAATCAGTCTCACTTAAAATAAACACACTATGTGATAGTTATTACTCAATTTTCATGTTTTCTATTTAAAATCACACTTTAGTAAAAAAAAGACAAGCGACATAATCAAAATTGTGCTTCTATATTCATATTGTTTTCATACATTAATAAAATGATCCATAAGTCATTTGGGACATGTATCAATCATGATCACTTCAATATGACCCATGTTGTGATCAATATGACTCCAGGTGTGTCTTCATATTTAAAATTGACATTAATTTTAGAAAAGAAAAAAGAAAACACATAAATTCAAAACTGATAAAATGAATTTTTATTATTTTTAACCTTTAGTGAAATGATCTATTTTTTATTTTTTATTTTTAGGAATCATATTCAACTAAATCGGATACACTATGTTCTCAGTCTGACTCAAAGTGTCTGGTAATTATTTTAAATTCATAATTTAGTTCAAAAATTGTCACCCACTGTAAAATAAGAAAATTTTATCATAATTTCTTGATAATTTATGAAAAAAATAATAATTAATTTTTGACTTATAGGAATCGGTCTCATATCAAACATACACACAATGTGAAAATTGTGACACAAAGTGTGTGTTTCTAGTTTGAAATGACATTTTAATAAAAAGGAAAAGTGACATACTCAAAACTAATAAAATACACTCTTGTTATTTTAATAATTTTTGACAATAGTCCATAAGTCATTTGAGACTTGTAGCACTTAGACTCACCTCAATCCAACACATGGTGGGACCGATATAAATCTAAGTGTGTCTTCTTATTTAAAATTAACATTAATTTTGGTAATAAATAAAACTATCATAAAAAAAACCAATCAAATGCATTCATACAGTTTCAAAACATTGGTGAAATGATCTATAAGTCATTTTTGACTTTTACTAATTATTCACACCTCAATTTGATATATGATGGTCCTGATATGGCTCAAAGAATCTCTTGACATTTAAAAATTGACTTATTAGTAAAAAATGTGTCACCCAGTAAAAAATAATAAAATATACTCTAATTGTCTTAATAATTTAGTAAAATTATTCATAAATATATTTTTTGTGTAGGAATTTGGCTCACATAAAACTGACACATGATGTGACCGGTATGACCCAAAATTCATATTTCTGCTTAAAAATAAAATTTTAGTAAAAAAAGTGATATAATCAAAACACATAAAATTAATCTAAAATGTTTTTATAGATTAATAAAATGATTCATAAGTCGTTTTTTACATGTTGGAATCATCTGAACATCAATCTGACACACTGTGTGACCGGTATGGCTCCAAGTGTGTCTTTTTATTTAACATTGAAATTAATTTTAGTAAAAATGAAAACTTACATACTCAAAAATCAATAATATCCATTCGTATTGTTTTTATAATTTAGTAAAATTATCCAAAAGTCATATTATATGTGTATAAGTTATCCTCACCTCAATTTGATACATGATTTTCCCGTTATGTCTCAAAGTGTCCTTTATTGGTTTAAAATTGACATTTTAGTTCAAAAGTCTTTACTAACTAAAAAACCTTTAAAACACACTCATATTGAATTAATAATTTATTTAAATGATTTATAAGTCATTTATTAGGTGTAGGAATTAGTCACACAACAAAAAAACACTTGTTGTGACTAGTATGACCCAAAGTGTATGTTTCCTATTTAAAATGAAATTTAAGAAAAAGAGACAAGTTGCATAATCAAAACCAAAAAAACACATTTTAATTCTTCGGATACTTTAGTAAAATGATACATATGTTATTTCTTATGTTTATAAATCATCTTCACCTCAATATGATGCATAGTGTGATTGTTATGACTCCAAGTGTGTCTTTTTATTTAAAATTGAAATTAAGTTTAGTAAAAAGGACAACTGACATACTCAAATATAAAAAAGAACATTCATATTGTTGTTATAATTTATTAAAATGATTCATATATCATTTTTGATATGAAGGAATTAGACAAACCATGATCCATTACATGATTTTCTTGGTATGGCTCAAGGTGTCCATTTTCAGTTTAAAATCGATATTTTTGTTCAAAAATTGTCTCTCACTAAAAAATAAGAATATTATTTTGTATTGTCTTGTAAATTAGTAAAACAATTCAAAATTAATTTATGATACTTAGTAATCAATATCATTTCAACCATACACATGAAGTGACTAGTATAACTCAAAATGTGTGTCTCTATTTTAAAATGACATTTTAGTAAAAAAGGAAAGTGATATACTCAAAAATGATAAAATTTATTTGGGTTGTTTTGATACTTTAATATAACAATAAAAAAGTAATTTGGGATGTGTAGAAATCAACCAAATATCAATCCTATGTATGGTGTGACAAATATATCTCCATGTGCATCTTTTTATTTAAAATTGACATTAATTTTAGTAAAAAAGAAAATCAGAATTCTTAAAAATGAGAAAACACATTAATAAGTAATTTTTTATTTTTAATAATTAATCTCACATCAAACCTACACATGATGTGATCAATATGAATCAAAGTGTGTTTTTCCGTCTTAAAATGATATTTTAGTGAAAAAGTCAAGTGACATACTCAAAACTATGAAAACGCATTTAGATTGTTTTGATACTTTATAAAAACAATTAATAAGATATTTTTAATGTGTTGGAATAATCCTCACCTCAATCCAACACACGGTGCGACCAATATGAATTCAAGTGTATGATTTCATTTTAAATTGATGTTAATTTTAGTAGAAAGGACAACTGACATACTCAAAACCAAGGAAATGCATTATGAGGGTTTTGATACTTTAGTAAAATGGTCCATAATTCTTTTTAGATGTTTAGAAACCAACTACACCTCAATATTTAACACTATGTTCCCTATATGTCTCAAAGTGTACATTGTCAGTTTAAAAATTGACATTTTTGTTCAAAAAGTGTCACTTACTAAAAACTAATAAAACATGATTTTATTTTCATTAGAATTTAGAAAAATGATTTTTATGTAATTTTTGAGGTGTAGGAATCATTTTCATTTCGAAATGACACATCATGTGGAAGGTATGACACAAAGTGAGTGTTTTTAGTTTAAAATGAAATTTTAGTAAAAAATAAAAGTGACATACTCAAAACTAATAAAAAAACACGTGGATTGTTTTCATAATTTATTAAAAATATCCATAAGTAATTCATGATGTTTTGGAATCATCCACACCTAAATATAATACATGGTGTAACTTGAATGACTCCTAGTGTGTCTTTTTATTTAGAACTGAAATTAATTTTAGTAAAAAAGGAAACTAAAATACTTAAAACCAAGAAAATTAATTTGGATTGTTTTCATACTTTAGTAAAATGATGTAAAAGTCATATTTTATGTTTATAAATTATCCCCACACCAATATGATAAACTATGTTCTCAGTATGGATCAAAGTGTATGTTGTTATTTTAAAATTTGCATTTTAGTTCAAAAAGTGTCACTCACTGAAAACCAACAAAACGCAATTAGATTTTCTTGATAATTTTGGGAAATGATTCATAAATCCTTTTGTATGTGTATAAATTATTCTCACATAAAACTTACACATAATGTAACTGGTATGACTCAAAGTGCATGTTTTTATTTCTAAAATATATTTTAGTAAAAAACTTAAGTGAACTACTTAAAACTCAAAAATGCATTCAGATCATTTTCATAGTTTTATACAATAATCCAGAAATCATTTTAGATGTGAAAGAATTATCTAAACCTAAATCTGATTCACAGTGTAATTGTAATGACTTCAAGTGAGTGTTTTCAATATATAAGTACCATTTTAATTTAAAACATGCATCACATCACCAAAAATTAGAAAATAAGCACACATTGTTTTCTAATAATTCTATATTCTATTAATTAATAAATTTAACAATCATTTTTATCATATAATTATTTAAATAATTTTCACAAAAATAAATCTTGAAGATGAATAAGAAATTAGGTGATGTGAAAGAATCAACTGTAACTAAATCTGATACACAGGGTTCCTGGTATGACAAAAAGTTTAGATTAAAATTAAAAAAAATTGTTTAATTTTTTTATCTATAGTATTACTAACATAATAATTGTTTTGATATATAGGTGCATTCTTTTTCACGAGATGGGATGGTTTTTTGGAAATAAAATGAGGGAGGGTCAGGGTAAAGACAATGTAACATTGATGTTCTATGAATGTCTATGATAATTTGTACTTACTCATGTAATTGTATAAAAATATGATTAATATGTCTATAATATAGTGTCTTTTATTATATTTTTGTTTTATATTTTATTTTGTTTATAATCTCTATTATACATGTCTATTGTTTTAGGTTGTTTAGTACTTTTGTTGTTTATGTTAATCGAGTGTACTATAAATTTTGCATCATACTATAGAATTCTCTATTATTAGTGCATTTAGAAGTGCTGATAAAGTGACACTTAATTGGTTCTTTTAAAAGTTCTTATAATGTTTCCATTTGTTAGCACTAATAAATGGGGTCTTTTCTCAATGCTTCAAAAATAACTGATAAAAACACCCTTTATATACTTCTTTCATTGCACTAATAAAAGAACATTTTATCATCACTTTTCTAGCACTAATAAAATTTTAGGAATTTTAGTCACACTCCATTAGTTAGAAGTTTTTTAGAATAGACAAAGGAAAATTTAAGTGATTTTGGTGGTCTATTTTATAGTAGTGTATTCAGTCTTTCTATCAAATCTTATTCCCTTCATCTCTCGCATTCATAGCCTATTTAAAAATTTCTATGATGTGTCTTATTTTTTCAAAAAAATGACAGCTTCTCCCTTTTTGTTTAGCATTCAACTTTGACTTCTTAGGATATTTAGGCACTTTAAAATTTTCCTTCTACCTATTACCAAGTGATAACTCACAAGAATCCATCACATTCTTCTAAGAAATATTATTTTTATAATTATTCTTAGGATTCATTCCCAAGGTAGATTTCCACCTTTATTCAACTTATATAGTCTTCTCTTGTTATTTAATATAATTTCATACTTAAATTATTTATGCTTGCATACTTCTTTACTGTGAAAACCTCCATTCAAAATACCATATAGCTTTTCAGGTATTCCAAAAGTTTTTCTTTAAAACATATTTTTTCTTATAGCCAAGGGATGTTATATCATTTCAAGTACCCCCCCCCCCCCCCGCTGCATTGTATTCTCTTCTTTTCTTTCAAACGATGACATATTATACCAGAAATCCATATCCATATTCTTGAATCTGTATTAATACATAAAATACACTATAAGAAATAATGAATTTAGTTGAATTTGTATTTTTTATTTATCTCAATTTATAAATATTTATCATTGATTTTCCCACATTTTATAAAAATGTGGGTAAATTAGGTGTGGGTAAATATCTTTATTTACCCATGTTTTTGAACATGGGTTATCCATGAACCATTACCCATGCTTATACTAAATATGGGTAATGTATCTTCCTTTTTTAAAAAATAAAAATATATTTATTTTTTAAATTTTTTCTCACACATATTTACCCATCCCCCACCCCACCCCCTACCCCCACACACCAACCACATGCATGTGACAGCCCCCATCCATAACCCTACCCATGCTTGTTACTAGTTTATTTTCCAAAATTTCATGTTGTCCTAATATTCTAGAATATATATTTTCCCATTTTTAGCTTTCATAGTAATTATGTGGTCTTAATTTGAAGAACCGCCTCTCAAAAAACATCTTATATCCATCCTAGAAATAATGGTTGGATTCCTATCAATTTTTTCATCCATCTTTGTACATATTTTGAATTGAAGTCTACACACTTTGCAAAAATATTTTTAATATATATATTACTTTTAAAATTGTATGGTACCTTTCCATTTGTGACAAATTTTAACTAATCATTAGATTGTCTTAGAATATTCTTGCCACTGTATGGAGGTATTTCCCAAAAGAATCATCTATAATGGATTTTATAGAAGCATATCTTCTTTCAACTAGTTTTGATGACCATATTGTGTTGTTTCCATATTCAGAAATTTAATTACAAGCACCTAACATTTCAAATTAAGGATGCCTTTCTCATCCTTTAATTATTTCATAGTGTCTTAACATTCTTTCATCGTTTTTAAATCATACTCAACATATATATTTCTATGTTACAATAGATGTTCAACCTCTTTAATCATGTTTCTTTTAATATAAATTGGAGAATATTTAATCTCATATACTTATTGAAATGAATGGATCTTCTCCTCAATTATTTTCTTAGTATCTTTCCTTTCTTGAATTGTAGTGCGCTAATAATTTAAAAAAATGGCCCATCTATCCTCTATCTCTATGTTCATTTCACATGTAAATCCTAATTATTTAGAGATATTATCATATATTTACATCATTCCATTCAAATCCTTCTCCATTATTTCATGTTCATCTTCAAATTGGATGATCTCCTCCGATATACTTTTAATAATGTCACTAATGTATGAGATAATGTCTTTAGAGAAGTTATACAAGATATATTTTATAGAAAAAATTGATTCATCTTGTGAACCCTCATAACTGTAATCATCCTTACTGGTACATGGTTCATTATTTTAAAAAAAATTACAAGATAATTTAGGTATCTCATATTAATATAGATATGATAAACTATATGAGACTAAACTATTTTCCAATTACTTGGTGGTGTGTTAGAATACATGATCTTTATATTCTACTCTTGATATTTCATGATTAGGATTGCTACATATGGATACTAATATTCATTATTGTTTACTTAATAGGGATATCTTCTTATCATATTTAATAGGAGGCCCAATAACCAATGTGACAAAATTAATCCTACTATGATTACATTCAAATAATACAGATCCCTTTTTCTTTGAGGGTGCCTTTCTTAACTACTTAATTTCTATTTTCTTTCTATTTTTCATTATCTTCATATACATATATCCCATGATTACATTGATATGGTTTTCATATGATTCTTCAAATAATTACTTAATATATACTTTTTAAAAAAGGATTCCAATCCTTCAAATACATCTTAAAATATGAAAATCCAATAAATGTTTGATTTATACTTTGATACAAATTATTATGATCACTTTAGGATATGTCCACATTGTGAGGGGTAAATCAGTGTGGTGTGACATATAAATTAATTTCACTTTTATCCATTAATTACCTATTCTATTTTTCGATGAATTGATATCTCTCCCAATTTATCTCTCCTTCAGTTGATATGCATATATAAAACATAAAAGAAACATAGGAGAATACCAAGGTTTTATGTGGTTCTCTTCCTTTTGGATGACTATATCCTAGTGAATCATGGTTATTATCCTATATTCATGAATTCATTCTCATTAAAAAAACAATATAATATAGGGTATAAAATTAAAATTGTAATCTTATCTGCGAACTGGTACAACTTAGCAGAGGTATTATTTTCCCCTTAAACAAGAGAATGGTATTCTACTTCCTTAAGGAAATATCACCCCTGATGGATCAAGTCCCTCCTAGATTATATAGATGGTCTTTATCCTCTCTTAAAATTGTCATATTGGCTTCTCAAGGTTCATTAAACTTTTATAGTAGAATGTTTTATGTTGGTTCTCTAAGAACATCATCTTAGAATGTGATCATCAATAATATATCTAAACACTCTATTATTCAGGATTCTACAATGAGTAAAGTTATAGGTTAGATCTCTCAATGTCCACCTCCTTCTTCTAATTTAGTGTGCAGGGATTTTTGAAACATCAGAACACCTTCTTCATTCATAGACCTGTATATTTTTCATCTGGCACAGAGTAAGGTCTTATTTCTATTCTTCTTTTAACTTTCATAATATTGGTATGTATGCACGGTCGATAACCTATCCTTTATTGTTTTTAATTTTAGAATTAATTATATGTGTACACATTCAAGAATCTCAGAAACTTTTTATCTTCTAAAGTATAGAAATATATATACAGAATGGTTGGAGTAGAATCTGATCTTTCTAATATTAAAACTCTCTCAAATCCCAACCATTAATTCTCTAGATCTCTGAGCCAAATAATTATTCAAATTATTCCTAAAATTTCAGAAAAATACCCAATTATATCATTGGTGTGATATCATAATCATCATGGTCTTTCTCCAAAATTCAAATTCTTTATAAAATTTATTCCATTTTTTCTTGATGTTTCTATATAGGCATAGTGATGTGGCATCTCATTTTCCAGTGTCAGACTCATCTCAACAATCCATCATTCTCCTCCAGTTAAAAATACATTAATTTTAGAAAAAAATCACGATCACTTATTTTATTATGATGTTTGATCCATAAATAATATCGCATTGCATCATCATATTTAAATATAATTTAATCAAAATATTTATGGCTCAACATATCTCATTTAATTATTTCCAACACATGTCTTCATTCTTTGTTCTCATAATTTCATAAACTAAACCATCATATTCACTATACATAGCTAAAATATCTTAAAATCCTCCAATTATCTTACATGAATAATATAAAATAACTTATGGGATCCTTAAACCTTATGTGTGCAAGATAAATCTGTTTATTGATTTTTCCTTAAAGCTTCGTCTGTAGAGAATAATTATCATATGTACATCGAAAACATCATGCGTAGGTTACCATATGATGATTTCATTTTCCACTTTAAATCATGTGGATAAATTATTGTATGTTCCTCAAAAACATTTTAAATAATACACCATATGATAATGACCTTTTCTGTTTTTGATTTTGTAGATAAATTAAGCACTAATACAACAAGCACGAACCTCATTGCAAGATAAATTCTATTGTTATTTTATTAACTTTGACAAAATACTTCCAAAATTCATTAAAATAAACCTCTATCTTCTTAAAAATGATTTCTTCAATTCTTAATCACTTAAAAACATTATCTATAGAATGTCCATTGTGTTCTTCATGCTCAATATTCCTTGTATGGATACTCCAAATATTAATCTCAACTATCTCACATTTAGACTATATTTAAATGATATAATCAACATATTTCATGGATTTTCATAGTATACACAAATAAAACTCATTCTAAACTATTATAGTCAATACTCTTAGCTCCACTGCACTAATTATATCTCCATTAAGATCATTGCATCAACTGTCCCAATTAAAGGATACTACCCAGAAGTTTTCCACTCAGATCATCTAGGACAATAGAATATCCTTCAATAACACCTCAATATTTTAGTTTATATTTTATTTTAACAAAACACTACGTTTGATAACAAACTCTATAAGAAACCATGATCTTAAAATGAATCAAGAAATAATATTATTTAAATTTGACAATTACAACATAGTCATTGAGTTATCGGGTGTGAATTAGGATAAAAAATTTTGAAATATTTGTATAAAGCACTTACTAACACAAAAAATAATTCAATCATTATATTTCACATTAATTTGACTATGGTATTAAGAAATTAATGAGAATAATGTCATAATATTCTTCCAAAAACATTTTCTTCATATATGGTTTTTATTTCATTTTTTACAGGCATGTTATAATTAATTTACTCCAATTTTCTAAATTGTATTTGAAAAAATGGATATAATTTTTTAATAAACATTTCATAAAATTACTATGATGATTTTTTTTATTTTTTCTGAAAATATTTATTTTTTAGTGATTAGTGAAAAAATACAGATTTTCTTAAAACTATCATTTCAATTCAATAAATTAATTAATTTAACATTATAACTATGTTTTGTGTCTGATATTAATGTAAAATAAGTCTAAATTAATTATAAATAATCTAATTAATCATATATTAATCAGTATTATACTTGATTTTGGTAGAATCCCATTTTGAATATAAAAATGCATTTTTGTACAACCAATTTTCCATTCAATTTTATGTATTTATATTAAAATTTATTTCGGTAAATTATAAAAATTTATTCTTTAAAAATTGATTCAATATTTTTAATACAAATTTTCAAATTTTTTAAATATGTTCCTTTTTTCCATTATGAATAGTAACAGTGGTAAATATATATAACCTTACTAAGGGTAAAAAAAGAAAAAAATAAATTAAAATTTTGAGGTAAGGCTTTAAAATATACCTAAAACTTTCATTTATCATATTTTATGAGTTTCATTCAATGAAATTCATGATAAATTTGAATATAAAGATATTTAATTCCAATTTCCTTTGATTTTAGCAAGCATATCATATTAATAAAAGGATAAATACAAAATATCACTCTCTTGATTTTAATTTATCTTATATGTTGTCATAGGGATAAAAAGAAATTAATAATGAATAAAAAATGATATTTTAAACATTAAAAATTGGTTTTTATAATGTTAATTTATTATCTATTTTTTCATCATGGAATAATTCCCTTAACTTTATACAAAACGCTAACTCAGTACTTGTGAAAATAGTTGTAAAGATCTAGTAAATAACTTAAAAATATTAAAATAAATATATTTTAGATGAATTATGGTGTTAGTATTTTTTTTTAATAATAATTACAATTCATGGTATAAAAATTTATATTCAAAATCCACTATTATCTTGATCACTTTCAATGAAATTAAATGAATAGTATCGAAAGTAAATTTAATGATATTTTCTATTAAATAATATTATATTAAATGATTTAAAAATATAAAAAAACTTGAAAGAGTATAATTGGGATGTGAAATGATATAAATGGCCTCCATGGACGATTTTTGAGCCACTTTTTACATTAGAAACAAATTTATAATCCTTAAAGGCTAAAAAATGTGTTGTTGTGGATAAGGTTAAAAGGGTTAAAAAATGGTTTAAACCAGAACATAAGGTTTAAAATGATTTAAAAAACTTTATATATATGATTCTATGATTTATTTTTACCTTATAATATTTATATTTTAATACATTTTCATTTGGAATCATTTTACCAGATAAATATTTTGATTATATTTAAATATTTTAAGTAATTCCAAGTATGTCCACTCCTCACTTATAAAAGGGTGCCCCTATCCTTCTTTATTTTCAAAATTTTATCACTCTAGATTGATCAATAAATGACATAAAACCTTTATATATTTATTAAATTCATTATCTACCTCATATTATTTCTCTAACAGCGTCCTAATAATATGTAAGGTGGAAGCCAAAGGGCATCTCTCAAATAAGAGGTCGTCATCTAACCCAACTCTATTGAATTTTATTTCTTTTTATAAATCCTTTAAATTTTGTATAATCATCCTAAAATAATTAATAAAATTTCACCAATATACTAATATGTTATTATTTTTATGAGTTAACTATTTTTCACCTCCCTAATATCATATGGAAAATAAAAACATCTCTTGTGAGTATGTACGACCTACCCTCTCTACATAGTGATATAATTGTTTTCAGCATTGCTTTACTTGTATTGTTTTTAATGTATAATTAATGAATATATATGATATTTATGATATAATAATGATTCTGTAAATATAATATATTGTCAGGAAATGACTCGGGTCAACCCTAAACTGGTCACCTGATCTAGAATGTGACAAGGCTCGAGAGGCATTCCAAATCCTCTCAGACTCAAAACTAATGTCGGACATCAAAGATATCATAATAGAAATTATTTTTTCTAATATAAATATAATCAAATAACAAAAAAGAAGAGTTCATCATAAATTAATGATAACTAGACATCAATAAATACATAAATAATATTGAAAACAACTACAATATAATGATGAAGAAAGACAAAAACAAAACCAAACCCGAACTTGAACCCAACATGATCTTATATGACCTCTTGGTAACGAACATCCATAAGACCAGCATGACCCTAAGGAAAAACTAAACCAAAAGTTGAGCCTAAAAAACATCTCTGGTCTTCTGATGTTGAGTAGCACTAGTAGGGTGTGAGAATAAGACAATTCAGTAAGTAAGAAACAATGAATATATACATTTCCTTTCCCAAAATAGTCAATAAACACTAGTTTGAAATACATTTATGAATATAGGGTTTTACCATTTAATGATCCAAATACATATTTTCTGGAAAATACACATTCATAAACAAAGCATGGTCTTCATTTTGAATACAAATTTCCATTCCAAAATCTAATTTAAAATGAAAATTAAAATAATAAAACAAACAAGGTGATCAAGGAGATATGACATGAACAAAATAAATTACAACGGTTCATATAGGTAAATGTATCCAAAACAAGTAACCAAAGTTCTATAGAAATAAAACAATAACATACAGATAGTAATCATGGAAAATTACTAAACCACTCTTGTATTAATCCCGAGAAGTACTTGGTTTGGACTCACTTTATAGTGTATGGTGTGGCTCTATAGTCAACAACCAACCTAGGTGATCTAAAATAGTCTCACCAATGGGAAACACCACCTACCATATCCACTATCTAGGGGGTATCAATCCATATAATTGGTATTAGAAAACAACCATAACTTAAACCTCTCGATAATTCCCAGAAATACCGTGATAATAGTATTTTGGAGAATGAGGAATTCATCTCATACGTGGAATTAAACATTGCTAATAGCTACAACTGTGCATGTCTTTCCCAATCCATGACACTAACTATTTTACGTCTCTATCATCATAATGACAGCCATAGGGGATCCCACCACACATAGAAACTTCAAAAGGGTTCAAACCAATCCTACACATCGTATGATCTTAAAACCAATTTCCAAAACATCTCAAAGTACCAACAAAGCATTACCTATACAACATCGAAATTAATTCTAATGAAAATTCATTTCTATCTAAAACAATTTTTTAAACCAAGGTGGAAACACAAAACTTTCTCAAAATGTACCAAAAAGGTATAAAATTTAATAAAAACATTTAAAACCCACACTTAAGATCATTTGGGAACCTAGGAACCATTTAGGAAAAATTTGGGTTTCAGAATTACCATTTGAAATGAGGAGTACTAAGGAAGAGAAGAAGGAAGAGGGAAAAGTGTTTGAAAATATGAAGTTTAAGGTGAACATCATTATGGAAAAACATTATCGTTTTTTTCTATCCATATGTACACCCCGTGAACATATATATATTCCCACATCTAATAAAACAAATATTTAAATAGATAAATTTACCAAATGTTCTAATTAAATCAACACAAGGGGCATTACAACTAATTACACAGGTTCATACATTTGCACCAAAGCATAAAAGTCACCAAAACCTGCACGCAAGACTCAATTAAAAATTATAATTATTTTCAAAACCCAACCAAGGAAAAATAAAATCTCAAAATACCCAATTTCATGTTCAAATACCATTTGAAATTTTATCAAAAAAACTATATTCAAATATACATAATAATAATTATAAAAATCCCTTAAAACCCCATTTTCACTAATTTGGACATAAGAAACACCACAATAAATCAGACAACCACATCATAAGCACTATCAACCCATTTTTAAATTAATAATAAATACTCAATCATCAAATAGAGTGTTCTAAAAAGGTAATGGATGGAAACACCTACCTCAATGGTGTATGAACTCAATAAAACTCCAAAAGAAGGAATACCACGGTCCAAGGAATAAACCATACACCCTAGGATCCATGAAACACAATCCAAACATAATTTCTCTACCATGGGAATTTTCCAAGATGGAACCAAGTCAATAAATAACCAAACACCAAAATAGGGTGAGGTTAAAATGATGAAAACACCCCAAAAATCAATAGAAACTCACCTTAAAATCATGGAGGAGAAACCACATGGGAGGAGATCTAAAGGGAAGGGGGTTTGAGAGACCCCGATTTATGAAACTAGGTCCAAAAAAGGGGGATTAGGGATGATTTGTGTTAAAAATATAAGTGGTAAACCATGTAATTTTAACTTTTTAACAAACTGGGTGATACCATAGTTTTCTAAATTGTGTGCCAATCATGCACACCCAATTAGAAGAGTAATACACCTGCATGGGATATCTTTGTGCTTATGAAAATTGTGTTAAAACCATGAAATTTACCTCGATAAAAATTAATAGAGTATCTTGTACACATTACACATGGTTTCTCCTAGCCATTTTCAAGTCGTGCGCCTTGTCCCAAGTATCACCCTAGAATCGCATGGTTACTCTTTTCCTCACCATATTTGGGACAAACCATGTCCAGGCTGTGCCAAAAGAAATTAAACTGAAAACGCCATATTCCTTAACTAGCCGACTAGTTTACCCTCAAACCATGCACACTAACCATACCCAGGGCCAAAAACATTCTGAAACCTGTAGAACTCAAAAAATCCCACCAGAAACTCAACCTATGACTCAAATAATGGATCTAACATCAAGAAAAGAATAAATTAAAATAAACACAAAGTTTAATTTGTGAGAATTATCCCCTCCATAAAAACTATCTACCCCCCAAAAGTCACCTTGTCATATAAGAAAAAAAAACTAGGACCCAAAAATGAATAAATCCAAATGGAACCATGATCCTTGGTGTGACCTTCCAAATCCACAATTCAAACCTATCTAGATCTATAGAAAAGCACAAGGAAATGAGTGGTAGGTCTCTCCATCATTTAATAACTTACTAGCACTGGCCAACACCAGGACACCCAATAGAATAATAAACCAAACAAAATAAGTCAAACCATAATTCACCATTTTTATAAGACACTAGAATCTCCAAAAATAAGTACAACCCAAAACTATAACTGATCCATAGGAAAATTAACCATCTAAGAGTTCATATTCTACAACACACAACTACAAAATTACATGAAAATGATACCACCAATATTTTATTGCAAAATGGCTTTTAAAAATGAATAATACTATAATAGGAAAACTTACACTATTTCCACTCCAACATTGGAGAAAAAAATTGGCCAACAACACCCACCCCACCTGAAAATTACTAAACGCATGAAAACATTCACTTAGGGGCCTACGGATAGAGCCTTGGTGCCTTAAAGCATCTGATTCTCCACAGTTTGGAACTAATAACCTTTAACCAAGGCTTCCCTTTTAGGTTATTATACTTTTATAACTTCTCCAGATGACCCAAATAGTGACATAGTTGACAAACCTTCATAGGATTATAGAAAGATGGATTTCAATGCATGAACTATTCATATTGGAAGTGCATGAGTGAATTTTCTAATGGATGAGAATCCAGAACAGAAAAATGGTACTCCTTGGGAATAGATTCTTCTAGAATACTCCTCTCACTAAATGGGGAACCATCAGGAGCCCCTCGAGAAACCAAATTTCCAACAGCTGCACACTTCACTCTGAGAATCAACTCTGCTAGAAAAACCTCATCCACTAACTTCTTGAACTAAAATTCCCTAGAAAATTGTACTCAAACATTAATTTACATAGGAAAACCCTAGACAAATAGGGGAGCTTACAGCTGATAATTGGTGTCTATATCTTGGAAAAAATAAAACTTCTCTTAAAAATGGTTAATATAGGACTTCACTGTCTGTTGACCTTATTGAACATCTAAGAAAAATGTCACTTTATTCACCATCATCTCCTCATGTATAATCGATTATATGAAAGTGGTTTTAAACACTTCCCAAGACTTCCCAACTTTTAACAATGATGGAACAATCACCTTCCACTGATCCAAAAATGGACCCTTAAAAGAACCCAGAATATCTCTCACCTTCATGGATTTCAGAGTTACCAAAGATTTGAAGACACCTTTCCCTTTCCCAATTTAACCCACAGCCTATAAAGGACCTCGACCACAGTGAAAATTTGGAAAACAATAGAGGACAAATCAACTGTACCACCAAAATGGGATTCTAGGCAAGGATAAAAACTAGAAGAGACTCACTGTAAACCCTTGGGAACTTTCTAGGCCTCATAGTCTATATAACAAAAGGACAAAAAACCAAATCAACATCAAAAAAATATCTCAAAATTCAACTATGAATTACATTACAAAACAAAATAACAATCTGATAAACCAAACATCACAAATCAAAACAAGGATACTCTTTCAGAAGTAACCATTTCTGTTCCAATATCAAAACCTTTTCATTTCAAGGCTACTTTCTCAAAATTTCAAATATCATTTTAAAATCACACTCAAACACCAAATACCAATTTTAAAATAAAACCAAATTCCGAAACCATTTGACTTTTGAAAACCCTTTATCCAAGAACAATTTTTTATTTCAAAATCCACCCACAAGAAATGAAATCACACTAAAACATAACTCATACAAAAACCTCCTAAAATAGGGAACTGGTGGACATGCACAGCCTAACCACATATTTTACAATACCATGCCCCAAGTAAGAATAAACCATTGGAAGCATCATGAACTATTCACTTAGGATATAAATGGGTCATTACTCTGTGGAAGCATGTCATGTTACACCGGTTCAATTCTATTTTCATCACCCAAACCACACAAACCAAACAAGAACCAATGACATAAACCAAAAACCCAAAGTAAAACAATCAATTCACGGACTACCCCTAAGTAAATGAGGTGTATGAAGAGTAATATTTTGCAACAATATTCCCATACCGACCTCTCAAGTCCAAATAGTCCAATATCTAAACAACCTAACAGCCCAAATAAAAAAGGGCTCCTTTGATAAAATTTTGTCAAAAACCAACCTAGTTCAACCTTAAACTAGACACTGATCCGACCCAAAATAAGGCCTGAGTGGAATTCTTGATCCTCTTTAGCTGGAAACTAGTGTCAATCATCAATGATGTCACGATTGGAATAATTTTTACCAATAAAAATTGAATCATATAACCAACATATAGTCCATGGCATAAACCAATGATAAATAAACATCATTAAATACATAAATAGGATCTAAAACAACTAAAACAGAATGAAATAGAAATACTAAAATGAAAATAAACCAAAACCATGACCTGACATGGCCTCTATATGACCTTGTTGTTACCACCATCCATAAGATTATCCCACTCCTTAGGAAAACCTACACCAAAAGTTGAACCCTCAAAATGGTTTAGGTATGTTGATTCTTAGTGGAACTAGTAGGGTGTGATAATGAAAAATATTAATAGGTAGTAACCATAGAATATATACATGTTCTTTCCCAAAACTATCCAAAAAAACTAGTTTGAAATACATTTATTAAAATATGGTTTTTATTATTTAAATAATCAAAATTAGTTTTTCTAAAAAAATACCCTTTCGTAAACAAAACATGTATTTCTTTATTAAATTAGATTTTGAATTCAAAATTCATTTTAAAACCCAATTCCAAAATAACAAACCAAACAAGGTGATTAAAGATAAATTCTAAGAATAAAATAAACTACAAAGGCACATGCAAGTAAATGTAACCAAAACAAGTAACCAAAGTGCTACAAAAATCAAATAGAAGAACACATATAGTAATCTTTGGAATTTCCTAAACATATAGAGAATAAATCCATGTATTTACTCGGTTTGGAATCACTTTTTGGCATATGGTGAAACTTCATAGTCAATAACCAACCTAGATGCTCTAAACTATCTTCACCAGCGGCAATACCCACGTGGCTTATCCTCTATCCAGGGGGTACCAATCCATCTAATCGATATCATAAAGAAACCATCACTCCACCCGATAGAGGATTACCAGGAATCCCATGATAACAGTATAATGGATAATTATAAGGTCATCTCACACATTGAATTAAACATAACTCATATATTCTACTATGCCAGCCCTGACCAATCCCTAACACTAACTATGTGACATCCCTCTCATCAGAAAGAGGACCATAGGGGTGCACATGATGCATAGAACCTTTAAAAAGTTTCTAATCATGATTACACATCATGTTAGTTTAAAAAAATTCCAAAACACCTCAAAGTACCAACTCATCCTTAACCTTTATAATACCAAAGTTTTTTCCAATGAAAATTCATTTATTTCTGAAACCATTTTTCAATCTATGAAGAAAACATACTTCATGTCCAGAAGGTTCCAAATGATCCAAACATTAGGAAACAAATTTTAAAAACCACACTTGAGATCATTTGGGAACCAAGGATTCATTTAGGAAACATTGTGATTTCATAATAACCGTTTGAAAAGTGGACGGTTAAGGAATAGAAGAAGTAAGAGGCAAAAGTGCTTGAAAATCTGAAGTTTAAGGTGATCTCCACAATGGAAAACCATTAACGTTTGTGTTTCTATCTGTGAACCCCCATGAACATATAGATATTCCCACATATAATGGAACACTTATTTAAAACCATAAAGTACCAAATGTTCTAATTAAAGAAACATAAGAAGCATTACAACTAATTACCTGATTTCACAGATAAGCACCAAAATATAAAAGGAACCAATACCCAGAAAAAATGATCATTTAAAAAGTAAACTGATTTTCAAAACCTAATCAATTCCATATACAATGACAAAACACTCAATTTAATTTTAAAATACCATTTAAAATTATATCAAACACCGTATAAGCATATATACATGGGTATAATTATTGAAATCCATTGAAAACCCATTTTCACCAATTTTCCAACATGAAGACACCAAAATAAACCAAAAACCCACCTAAGAATCCTAACATTCCATTTTTATATTAATAATATATACTCAAGCATCAAATATTATGTTTTAGAAAGGTAATGGATGGAAACACCTACCTCAAAAATGTGAAAACTCAATGAAACTCTCTGAGAAGGAAGAAAAAGGTCCTAGGAAAAAACTACACATCCTATGATCCAAGAAAAAAAATAAAAACATCATTCCTTTACCCTACAGTTAGTTAAATAGGGAACCAATTCAATAAAGAAAAAATAACCAAAAGGGGAGAATAAAAAAGGAAGAAAACACCCCCAAAACCAAGAAAACTCACCTTATAATCTTGGAGGATAAACCATGGAGATGGAGTACCAAAGGGAAAGAAATTTGAGATTCCAACTTCATGTGTATTTGTTGAATAATATGGTAGGAGGGATGATTTTTGTTAAAAATATAATAGGTCAAACATAGAATTTCATTTTTTTTAACAAACTAGGTGAGTTAAAAAATTTAGCCATATGGTTTTGAAAATCATGTGTCGGTTGTGCACACCCTACTAGAAGAAGGGTACACCTAGATGGTTTGGCTTTATAGTTAGGGAAACTATGCACCGATAATGAAAATCACCTCTATCAAAAATTATATTGTCTCTCACATGCTTTCCACACGGTTTATCCAAACCATGCTCAATTCATGCGCCTTGTCCCAGACACCACCCAAGAGCCACACAATTACTCATTTTCCTCATATGATTTAAAAACGCCATGAAAATTTTATGAAAATAAAACCATGGAAAAATAAATTTAACTGAAAACTCCCTCTTCTATAACTATCAACATAGTTTACCATAAAACTGTGCTCACTAACTATACATAATGCCAAAAACATCCTGAAACCAAAAAAAATTAAAAAATACCATTGGAAAATATTCATGATAATAAACCAAAGAATCATAAATAGAGAAAAGAATAAAATAAATTAAATTTTGGGTTTTTATGTGACATATATCATATAGCTTCTTACCCTTCCATCCATTAGAAAATTATAATGTCACTCATGCGTATGTGTGGACTACCACCTCTGTGAAGTGATGTGATTTATTTTTAAATCACCAACATTCATGGATGATGATAAAATGTAACATAAAGGATAAAAATTATATCCATGACATTATTTAAATTTTTGACATGATAAAACCATTTCATTAGTCCTTTGACCATAGTAAATATACTGAAGTAATTTTGAATAATTTTACTGAATAGCCTTAAGTGGTAGATGAAAGAAATAACTATTAAATGAATATATTTAAAATTATTATGAAAGGACAATAAAATTTTAATATAGATTCAAAAATTAAAAAAATTATTTAATAAATTTAAATTCATTATATAGGTGGTTCAAACATTTATGACTAAGGGGAGACCCAAGGTTAGGGTAATTTATCATTTCCACTTAAGTGAGACATGTGTATATTTATCACTTAATTTCAATTATATAGTTTATATATTATCTTTTTGATATATTATTTCATCTATTACTCTTTATTCATTGTATTTAAAGTTTCAATTCTTGGTTAATATCTTATGGGTTTTGATTCAAAAGTTACCAAAATCTTAAGGGATTTATGTTTCAATCTCATTTCAATTGGGATTGTTTATGATTGCATTTTCATGAATATAAATTATATGATCCTCATATATTAGAACTGTAGAGACCCGGAGCCTGACGTACATGGAAATTACATTACTTTTGCGGAATACTTAGTACATAACAAAAACACACACACAAGGATCGTAATAGTTTAGTGTCTTTGGAAACTCGGAACGTAATCTTCTAATCGTGGTGAAAGATCTTCAATATCTCCCATAAATATCTTCCCTTTTTTTTACCTAAAACCTTTATTTATATCCTGGGAAAAGAAAACATTAAAGGGTGAGCTCAAATGCTCAGTAAGGGCAAACAAAAGATAAATCAATCACATCATATTCATAAGAACATAACTTTTGGAAATCTTAACCTGCAAAAGAGAGCATAATTTCATAACATGGGATAAATCATAGTAGTGAAATGAAATCCCAATAATCATAACTTAAAACATGAAACTTTTTGGCATACACACAAAATCATAGAGAATCATTTCTTGTTAGTCAAGACTCATTGCCAAGACTATCTTAGTGGACAAAGTCCCTTTCTGAACCGAGTCACCCTCGTTTCAGTCCTGTTTCACTGAACCGGTATAACCTACCATTCCAGCCATGTCTATCTCATGAGATATAAAATCTTTACCCAATGCATTGGAGGGAGATATAGGTCCCACCCATCTTATAATGAATCCTTTCTTACGTGTGCCACATAATCATAAACCATACATCATAGCGTAACCCATGTAATAAAAATGGGATTCTTAAACATCATGACATCATAAAACAATTCATATATGATAAAGGAATTCATAAAAATAATTCCATCCAAAAATAATCAAATCAATGTAACAATAGGGATAAAAACAGAACCCTTTATTATCTTAGATGGAAAATAATTTTGATAAAACACTTGAACTACATTCTTGAGGAAAATATCCTTTTTACTTCAAAACTTTTTCTTTTCTTAACATGTCATACAATTTTAAACTAAAAGAATTTGATTAAAAATAAAATTGAAAACTTTTAAAGTAAGCTTCTTTGAAATAATGTTTTAAAAATCCATTCAGGCCGTATAAGTTAAAAAAACATTCTTCGTACTTTGGTTGGAAAAGTCAAAAAGTACCTCGTACGAAAAACGACAAAAGATTCCTTTAATATCTTTTACTAAAAACTCACCGAAGGGTAAAATTGGATATAAACTATTGTAGAAGGATGGAAATAATATTACATATTGAGGGAACATGGATGTGGATGATAAAATACACCCCAGTAAATACTTACGAATAAACAATCTTGGATAAAAATGAGATTGTGATATTTCCCTTACCTTAGGTCCGACTTGCTTTGTACGTGTCCAAACCTCCTGTATAATGATTTAAATCATGTTATTGACTTATTCCAGAATAATATTCATTTTTATTATATCATATATGGTCCACTTATGACTTTATATTACCCGTTCTTTTGTAAATTCATGTTAAAGAAGCGTTTTGGGTAAAATCGTTTCATTTATCGTAGGTGTTTTTAACTTGTAATTATTAATATGATTACTTGGATCATGATTACTTATATCCAGAATGTAAAACATGATTTATATATCATATATATTCATAATATACATATATGTAATATATTGATAAATGGAATGAAATACATCATTCATGGAGACGGTAGTCCGTACGTACGCATGAACGCTGTTTTCGTTTCCTTATTGAATTGAATAGAATTAAGTAGATGACATACATATAAATATACATAAATACAGTATCATTATTATGTCATATATTTCATTAGTACTTATTATATATACTTTATAATCATTCATGAATGGTTAATCATTGAGAATGAATCTCATCGCGTCGTGGAGACGGTAGTCCGTATGTACGCACGAGCGATGATATCGTTCTCATGGTTGTGGAATTGTGTTTAAGTGTATTTATACTATTTCAGTATCAATATCAATTTATAATAATCATATATAGTTACTCATTACACCATTATACCCATCCAATTAAGGTGGTGACGGAAAATAGATTACACCACGGCGTGGAGACGGTATTCCGTACGTACGCACGCGCGGTGATTTCCTTTCTCCGTAGGATGGATAGAAGGTTAATTAGAGTTGTTTAATATTTATAATAACATATAAGTATGTAAGTAATACTGATGTTATTACTTTATAATGAAACAACTAAAGAAGAAGAAGTTGAAGAAGAAAGAAATTGAAAAGATCGGTAATGGATATTACCTCTTCTTTGGAACGCCTCTTTTAATCCTCCACTTAGGGAACTAAGATTGGTCTTTGAAGAAGACCAGGATCTCTAGGATTATTCTAGGTAAGTGGAGAGGAGAAAATGGCAGGGTTTGGCCGAGCATGAGTGCTCAAATTGGTGTGAGGAGGAGGGGGAGGAGGTGCCCTTTTATAAGGGAGGAGAGGGGCACCTTAGGAATATCTCAAAATATTATTTTATATTAAAGTAAAAATCGGTTTATAATGGTTCCAAAGGGTCTTATTTCGAAGCTAAAGTTATGATGGGTCTAAATCCTATCAACCAATAGGATTTAGACAAGTTTAGGGTATTATTTTAACCTTATCAATTAGATTTAACTCTAAGTTAAATAATTTAACTTTTACCGTGTCTTTTTGTTTTCTTTCACTATATGGTTAATACACTTACTATAACATGACAAACGAACCCCAAATTGTTTATTATTAATATATATATCCTTATCTAAGTCATTTTTCCGAACCTTATATTTTTAGGAAGAAAATAACAATTAATAATATAATATTTTATTTAAAAACTATTTTGTGTCAATTTTGACACTATCTGATATATGATTTTTGTGAAAGTCATAACAGAATTATATGTTCGAACCAAGTTGATTAAATCAACAATAATATATCATAGTAACCTAGAAAATTAGTGTAATTCATAAAAAGTCTCAAATTACATTTATTTGGGCATTTATAACATCAATTATGTCAATAGTTCATTAATAAGACAATTACTGCATCATCTTTGTGCCATAATAAAGGATACTTTTTTAATCCCTAAAAATTCTAAATAAATTCCTATGATGTAGATAATTGTATTAGCTTTCTGGATACTATTCATTTTCGAATTTTCATGAAGTTTATCACTAGATTAAAATTATTATACTTATAAGATTTAAGAAAGTGACATGTTGTCACATTCTTTGGTTTTAATAATAATTAAATTATTTTCATTGAAAAAATTTAATTAAATGAATCTAATCCGACCCTTAGGTGATATGAGTCGACTTCTAGTCATCCAATAGGATTTTGACATTTTTTAGGGTAATTTTAAAATATTATATTTACCCTTAATTACCTGATTTACCTTTAACTATGGTAAATAAAATTTACCGTAGTTACTATTCATAATTACCAAAAATAAAAAGTATCCTATTAACATAATTTGGACCCACTGATTCCAAATATGGAATCCATTTTTTAAAATTCAATACACATAAGTTGCAGAAATTAAATTAAAATTAATCCCGTTGTCGAATAAAAACGGGTTTTTGTTTAAAACATTGCAAAAGATTGAATTGATTTAACCTACGAATTCAAGGTAAAATCAATGCTAATGACATACATTATATTAAATGGTGAAAATATATTCTATTTATACTTTGAAAACATTCAATATTATAATTTAACCACATAAGATATTACGATGAAAAAAGTTGTTTTTAATTAAAATATAGCGTGTTTTTACTATTCATTAAAATATGAAAGTTATCGGAAAAATATCAAAACTTTATCTAAGTTAAATTTTTACATCTTGATTCAAAAGAAGAATTTTATTTTGTAAAATTGAACATATAAACATGTCAAAAACTAGATTTAAAGTGGGTGCGCCATCAAAAGGCGGCCAAACTGCATTTTTTGAAAAATACTTATTTTACCCGAAAAATTTATTTTGTTCTTATACCATGTTCTAGAAAATGTGTAAGATGAATAATAATGTTATAAAATTCAAAATTTAGTTAATACTATTCCTAACGGCAAGTTCATGACAATATTATAATAATATATCACTGTTTATTAAAACCCGGTATTGCGTACAACACACACTATCGAGGAAGGTCGCGATTGCATGTAATGCAAGCCAAGTCAGGGTTGCGTGTTGTGAAAGAATCCTTCGTTGTTTCGTATAACAGAATCCAACTATATTTCATTTATACATTTAATATATATATATATATACTCAATGTTGCTTAGAATAACTATTATCAAAATTGTGTGTAACACGGTCCAAGAATAGTGTTGCGTATACTGCAAGCTAATACGGTGTTGCGTATAGCGCAAGGTAATCTTGGTGTAGAATACAACACAAGACATTAATGAAATTAAAATAATATTTTTCATAAAATCTCAGGGTGTTACATTCTTCCCCCCTTAAAATGAATTTCTCCCTCGAAATTCGTCGGGGTTATAAATGGTTTTCTATTCGAAAGTTTATTTAATAGAAACCCACATCGTAAAAAGGAATATCAAAACCAATCTTTAAAAACAAAAGTATGAAATGTAACGGTTACCCAAATAAACTAATCATTGGGTTTCCACAAAGGTGAAAATATGGATATGGAAGAGAAATCTAACCATCATGTTCTGATGGAGAGTGGTAGAGAACATGGCTATGGAAAATCCAGTAATCACAAAGCCATAAATTTGTGACGATCTAAGGTACCATCTGATTAATCAGATATAAGAGCACTGGGACAACATTTTTGGTTTTCAAGATCGTTTCCCTAAAGATGAAGAATTTGAATTAGAATAAATACTTACTTTATTTTGGTACAATCTCACTGTTGTTCGTTCCTTGAACAATTTCCACTTCATCTCTTAAGTAAATGAAGTTGAATTTGTTATTCGTGAAGTGTTAGAAGATCATGTGATAGAATGACGGGCCATTCCATCTGTCTCAAACAAAAGGTTAGCAAAAGTTATTAAATATACATAAGTCATTATATAGTGAGATTAATCATATATGGTTCCTAAAATGAACTTATACTTCATATATCATACCGCTTAATAAAGTAAAACTACTTTCTACTACCCAGGGACTTCTTGTAGGCCAATGGTAGGCGATAAAGGCCAGTCGCACTTCGGTTGTGGGTTCGATTCCCACAGCCTTGTCCGACGCGATGGGCTGTCCCCCATCCTGCAGGTTGTCCTTTTTCTAAAACTATATTACTATAACATCCCGTCAATAATATCGAAAAAAAACTTCTATCCTTAAACAATACTAACTTATGTCCAACATAATCCATTCTAATCTTTAGGCTTATCCATAATACTGCAGTCCACTCTCAGAGATTTAATACCATCGTTTATCCCCATATATCATAAGATATATCTTGTTGGTCACATTCCAAACATTCAAAGGCCTTAATCATGTATTATCTGGAATACCCATTGAACCTTAGTGAAAACATGAATGCAGTTAAAAGTTAACTCTTTCCACATACCAAAATCCGAAAATTCTATATACTCAAACCATGATATAACCTTCTCCTTATATCAGTCATGAGCTCATGAATACTATCAAACATTTAATTTTCTCCTTATCCCTTCATTATGCGCATATCATCTTCATTCCAAAAATATCTGAATAACCTTTCATGGATACTGGTAGCATTAATCACACACTTTCAAAACTCAAGGAAAGACAACAATGTAACAATCCTTAGATGTCTCTTTATTCCATAGTACCATGAGATTCTTTATACAACATTACACTTTGATAAAAATGTAATCATTCCACTACCTTCTTAAACCATTGACCGAGCTTCAACAATTCTTTCATCTCACATATCATTTGTAGTCTCTTCATCATCATCAACATAAATACTTCCCATACGACCATACTGATTATCTTCATGAGACTTTCCCTTAGGGCATTGGTTTGCATAATGCCCGTACATTCCACATTTAAAACATTTAACCATTGTTGATGTCATAGCAATACCATTATCCTCATCCATGGTGTTAACTGAACCTTTTCCTTTTCACTTACTTGCATTGTGTCCTTCTTTTCCACACCCAAAGCATCTTCCAGTTCCTTTGAAACATTCTCCTTGATTCCTCTTCCCACATGATTTACATAGGGGAAATTGAACTTTCTTTCCTCTATGATCATCATGAAACTCCATCTTTCTCTTATTAGCCGAGTCAGGAAACTTAACAAATTTTACTTTATTGATCATATTATGAGATTTCGGATTCGGTATAATAATGATTTTTGGACTTCCAAATCCCATTTCATTTGATTGCTTATGAAGAATATCATTCCATTGTCCAACATATCCTCCATTATCGTGAATCATCTTGTTTTCAGCCATTTTCTAAAACCCAAAAAGTATAGTGTTAGATGCAAAAATCATAATAAAGGGGGAGTAACTTCAATATCTAACATCTTTGGTTAAATTCTAAGATCGTTACCATAGTGCTAGGACTATATCCTATATGTATACTTATCCTTAGGGACATCCCTAGACATACCATAGAAATATCTCTAGGGATCTCACTAACCTTTTCGCGTCCTAGTTTCCAAAGGTTGACTAAACTTTTCCTCTGATACCAACTGTAGAGACCCGGAGCCTGACGTACATGGAAATTAGATTACTTTTGCGGAATACTTAGTACATAACAAAAACACACACACAAGGATCGTAATAGTTTAGTGTCTTTGGAAACTCGGAACGTAATCTTCTAATCGTGGTGAAAGATCTTCAATATCTCCCATAAAGATCTTCCCTTTTTTTACCTAAAACCTTTATTTATATCCTGGGGAAAAGAAAACATAAAAGGGTGAGCTCAAATGCTCAGTAAGGGCAAACAAAAGAGAAATCAATCACATCATATTCATAAGAACATAACATTTGGAAATCTTAACCTGCAAAAGAGAGCATAATTTCATAACATGGGATAAATCATAGTAGTGAAATGAAATCCCAATAATCATAACTTAAAACATGAAACTTTGTGTCATACACACATAATCATAGAGAATCATTTCTTGTTAGTCAAGACTCATTGCCAAGACTATCTTAGTGGACAAAGTCCCTTTCTGAACCGAGTCACCCTCGTTTCAGTCCTGTTTCACTGAACCGGTATAACCTACCATTCCAGCCATGTCTATCTCATGAGATATAAAATCTTTACCCAATGCATTGGAGGGAGATATAGGTCCCACCCATCTTATAATGAATCCTTTCTTACGTGTGCCACATAATCATAAACCATACATCATAGCGTAACCCATGTAATAAAAATGGGATTCTTAAACATCATGACATCATAAAACAATTCATATATGATAAAGGAATTCATAAAAATAATTCCATCAAAACATAATCAAATCAATGTAACAATAGGGATAAAAACAGAACCCTTTATTATCTTAGATGGAAAATAATTTTGATAAAACACTTGAACTACATTCTTGAGGAAAATATCCTTTTTACTTCAAAACTTTTTCTTTTCTTAAATGGTCATACAATTTTAAACTAAAAGAATTTGATTAAAAATAAACTTGAAAACTTCTAAAGGAAGCTTCTTTGAAATAATGTTTTAAAAATCCATTCAGGCCGTATAAGTTAAAAAAACATTCTTCGTACTTTTTTCGGAAAAGTGAAAAAGTAACTCGTACGAAAAACGACAAAAGATTCCTTTCATATCTTTTACTAAAAACTCGCCGAAGGGTAAAATTGGATATAAACTATTGTAGAAGGATGGAAATAATATTACATATTGAGGGAACATGGATGTGGATGATAAAATACACCCCAGTAAATACTTACGAATAAACAATCTCGGATAAAAATGAGATTGTGATATTTCCCTTACCTTAGGTCCGACTTGCTTTGTACGTGTCCGAACCTCCTGTATAATGATTTAAATCATGTTATTGACTTATTCCAGAATCATATTCATTTTTATTATATCATATATGGTCCACTTATTACTTTATATTACCCGTTCTTTTGTAAATTCATGTTAAAGAAGCGTTTTGGGTAAAATGGTTTCATTTATCGTAGGTGTTTTTAACTTGTAATTATTAATATGATTACTTGGATCATGATTACTTATATCCAGAATGTAAAACATGATTTATATATCATATATATTCAGAATATACATATATGTAATATATTGATAAATGGAATGAAATACACCATTCATGGAGACGGTAGTCCGTACGTACGCATGAACGTTGTTTTCGTTTCATTATTGAATTGAATAGAATTAAGTAGATGACATACATATAAATATACATAAATACAGTATCATTATTATGTCATATATTTCATTAGTACTTATTATATATACTTTATAATCATTCATGAATGGTTAATCATTGAGAATGAATCTCATCGCGTCGTGGAGACGGTAGTCCGTACGTACGCACGAGCGATGATATCGTTCTCATGGTTGTGGAATTGTGTTTAAGTGTATGTATACTATTTCAGTATCAATATTACTTTATAATAATCATATATAGTTACTCATTACACCATTATACCCATCCAATTAAGGTGGTGACGGGAAATAGATTACACCACGGCGTGGAGACGGTATTCCGTACGTACGCACGCGCGGTGATTTCCTTTCTCCGTAGGATGGATAGAAGGTTAATTAGAGTTGTTTCATATTTATAATAACATATAAGTATGTAATTAATACTGATGTTATTACTTTATAATGAAAAAACTAAAGAAGAAGAAGTTGAAGAAGAAAGAAATTGAAAAGATCGGTAATGGATATTACCTCTTCTTTGGAACGCCTCTTTGAATCCTCCACTTAGGGAACTAAGATTGGTCTTTGAAGAATACCAGGACCTCTAGTATTATTCTAGGGAAGTGAGGAGGAGAAAATGGCAGGGGTTGGCCGAGCTTGAGTGCTCAAATTGGTGTGAGGAGGAGGGGGAGGAGGTGCCCTTTTATAAGGGAGGAGAGGGGCACCTTAGGAATATCTCAAAATATTATTTTATATTAAAGTCAAAATCGGTTTATAATGGTTCCAAATGGTCTTATTTCGAAGCTAAAGTGAGTATGGGTCGAAATCCTATCAACCAATAGGATTTAGACAAGTTTAGGGTATTATTTTAACCTTATCAATTAGATTTAACTCTAAGTTAAATAATTTAACTTTTACCGTGTCTTTTTGTTTTCTTTCACTATATGGTTAATACACTTACTATAACATGACAAACGAACCCCAAATTGTTTATTATTAATATATATATCCTTATCTAAGTCATTTGTCCGAACCTTAGATTTTTAGGAATAAAATAACAATTAATAATATAATATTTTATTTAAAAACTATTTTGTGTCAATTTTGACACTATTTGATATATGATTTTTGTGAAAGTCATAACAGAATTATATGTTTGAACCAAGATGATTAAATCAACACTAATATATCATAGTAACCTAGAAAATTAGTTTAATTCATAAAAAGTCTCAAATTACATTTATTTGGGTATTTATAACATCAATTATGTCAATAGTTCATTAATAAGACAATTACTGCATCATCTTTGTGTCATAATAAATGATAATTTTTTAATCCCTAAAAATTCTAAATAAATTCCTATGATGTAGATAATTGTATTATCTTTCTGTAGACTATTCATGTTCTAATTTTCATGAAGTTTATCACTAGATTAAAATTATTATAATTATAAGATTTAAGAAAGTGACATGTTGTCACATTCTTTGGTTTTAATAATAATTAAATTATTTTCATTGAAAAAATTTAATTAAATGAATCTAATCTGACCCTTAGGTGATATGGGTCGACTTCTAGTCATCCAATAGTATTTTGACATTTTTTAGGGTAATTTTAAAATATTATATTTACCCTTAATTACCCGATTTACCTTTAACTATGGTAAATAAAATTTACCGTAGTTACTATTCATAATTCCCAAAAATAAAAAGTAGCCTATTAACATAATTTGGACCCACTGATTCCAAATATGGAATCCATTTTTTAAAATTCAATACACAGAAGTTGCAGAAATTAAATTAAAATTAATCCCGTTGTCGAATAAAAACGGGTTTTTGTTTAAAACATTGCAAAAGATTGAATTGATTTAACCTACGAATTCAAGGTAAAATCAATGCTAATGACATACATTATATTAAATGGTGAAAATATATTCTATTTATACTTTAAAACCATTCAATATTATAATTTAACCACATAAGATATTACGATGAAAAAAGTTGTTTTTAATTAAAATATAGCGTGTTTTTACTATTCATTAAAATATGAAAGTTATCGGAAAAATATCAAAACTTTATCTAATGTAAATTTTTACATCTTGATTCAAAATAAGAATTTTATTTTGTCAAATTGAACATATAAACATGTCAAAAACTATATTTAAAGTGGGTGTGCCATCAAAAGGCGGCAAAACTGCATTTTTTGAAAAATACTTATTTTACCCGAAAAATTTATTTTGTTCTTATACCATGTTCTAGAAAATGTGTAAGATGAATAATAATGTTATAAAATTCAAAATTTAGTTAATACTATTCATAACGGCTAGTTCATGACAATATTATCATAATATATCACTATTTATTAAAACCCGGTATTGCGTACAACACACACTATCGAGGAAGGTCGCGATTGCATGTAATGCAAGCCAAGTCAGGGTTGCGTGTTGTGAAAGAATCCTTCGTTGTTTCGTATAATAGAATCCAACCATATTTCATTTATACATTTAATATATATATATATATATATATACTCAATGTTGCGTAGAATAACTATTATCAAAATTGTGTGTAACACGGTCCAAGAATAGTGTTGCGTATACTGCAAGCTAATACGGTGTTGCGTATAGCGCAAGGTAATCTTGGTGTAGAATACAACACAAGACATTAATGAAATTAAAATAATATTTTTCATAAAATCTCAGGGTGTTACATTCTTCCCCCCTTAAAATGAATTTCGCCCTCGAAATTCGTCGGGGTTATAAATGGTTTTCTATTCGAAAGTTTATTTAATAGAAACCCACATCGTAAAAAGGAATATCAAAACCAATCTTTAAAAACAAAAGTATGAAACGTAACGGTTACCCAAATAAACTAATCATTGGGTTTCCACAAAGGTGAAAATATGGATATGGAAGAGAAATCTAACCATCATGTTCTGATGGAGAGTGGTAGAGAACATGGCTATGGAAAAGCCAGTAATCACAAAGCCATAAATTTGTGACGATCTAAGGTACCATCTGATTAATCATATATAAGAGCACTCGGACAACATTTTTGGTTTTCAAGATCGTTTCCCTAAAGTTGAAGAATTTGAATTAGAATAAATACTTACTTTATTTTGGTACAATCTCACTGTTGTTCGTGCCTTGAACAATTTCCACTTCATCTCTTAAGTAAATGAAGTTGAATTTGTTATTCGTGAAGTTTTAGAAGATCATGTGATAGAATGACGGGCCATTCCATCTGTCTCAAACAAAAGGTTAGCAAAAGTTATTAAATATACATAAGTCATTCTATAGTGAGATTAATCATATATGGTTCCTAAAATGAACTTATACTTCATATATCATACCGCTTAATAAAATAAAACTACTTTCTACTACCCAGGGACTTCCTATAGGCCAATGGTAGGCGATAAAGGCCAGTCGCACTTCGGTTGTGGGTTCGATTCCCACAGCCTTGTCTGACGCGATGGGTTGTCGCCCGTCCTGCAGGTTGTCCTTTTTCTAAAACTATATTACTATAACATCCCGTCAATAATATCGAAAAAAAACTTCTATCCTTAAACAATACTAACTTATGTCCAACATAATCCATTCCAATCTTTAGGCTTATCCATAATACTGCAGTCCACTCTCAGAGATTTAATACCATCGTTTATCCCCATATATCATAAGATATATCTTGTTGGTCACATTCCAAACATTCAAAGACCTTAATCATGTATTATCTGGAATACCCATTGAACCTTAGTGAAAACATGAATGCAGTTAAAAGTTAACTCTTTCCACATACCAAAATCCAAAAATTCTATATACTCAAACCATGATATAACCTTCTCCTTATATCAGTCATGAGCTCATGAATACTATCAAACATTTAATTTTCTCCTTATCCCTTCATTATGCACATATCATCTTCATTCCAAAAATATCTAAATAACCTTTCATGGATACTGGTAGCATTAATCACACACTTTCAAAACTCAAGGAAAGATAACAATGTAACAATCCTTAGATGTCTCTTTATTCCATAGTACCATGAGATTCTTTATACAACATTACACTTTGATAAACATGTAATCCTTCCACTACCTTCTTAAACCATTGACCGATCTTCAACAATTCTTTCATCTCACATATCATTTGTAGTCTCTTCATCATCATAAACATAAATACTTCCCATATGACCATACTGATTATCTTCATGAGACTTTCCCTTAGGGCATTGGTTTGCATAATGCCCGTACATTCCACATTTAAAACATTTAACCATTGTTGATGTCATAGCAATACCATTATCCTCATCCATGGTGTTAACTGAACCTTTTCCTTTGCACTTACTTGCATTGTGTCCTTCTTTTCCACACCCAAAGCATCTTCCAGTTACTTTGAAACATTCTCCTTGATTCCTCTTCCCACATGATTTACATAGGGGAAATTGAACTTTCTTTACTCTATGATCATCATGAAACTCCATCTTTCTCTTATTAGCCGAGTCAGGAAACTTAACAAATTTTACTTTATTGATCATATTATGAGATTTCTGATTCGGCATAATAATGATTTTTGGACTTCCAAATCCCATTTCATTTGATTGCTTATGAAGAATATCATTCCATTGTCCAACATATCCTCCATTATCGTGAATCATCTTGTTTTCAGCCATTTTCTAAAACCCAAAAAGAATAGTGTTAGATGAAAAAATCATAATAAAGGGGGAGTAACTTCAATATCTAACATCTTAGGTTAAATTCTAAGATCGTTACCATAGTGCTAGGACTATATCCTATATGTATACTTATCCTTAGGGACATCCCTAGACATACCATAGAAATATCTCTAGGGATATCACTAACGTTTTCGCGTCCTAGTTTCCAAAGGTTGACTAAACCTTTCCTCTGATACCAACTGTAGAGACCCGGAGCCTGACGTACATGGAAATTACATTACTTTTGCGGAATACATAGTACATAACAAAAACACACACACAAGGATCGTAATAGTTTAGTGTCTTTGGAAACTCGGAACGTAATCTTCTAATCGTGGTGAAAGATCTTCAATATCTCCCATAAAGATCTTCCCTTTTTTTACCTAAAACCTTTATTTATATCCTGGGGAAAAAAACATAAAAGTTTGAGCTCAAATGATCAGTAAGGGCAAACAAAAGAGAAATCAATCACATCATATTCATAAGAACATAACTTTTGGAAATCTTAACTTGCAAAAGAGAGCATAATTTCATAACATGGGATAAATCATAGTAGTGAAATGAAATCCTAATAATCATAACTTAAAACATGAAACTTTGTGGCATACACACATAATCATAGAGAATCATTTCTTGTTAGTCAAGACTCATTTCCAAGACTATCTTAGTGGACAAAGTCCCTTTCTGAACCGAGTCACCCTCGTTTCAGTCCTGTTTCACTGAACCGGTATAACCTACCATTCCAGCCATGTATATCTCATGAGATATAAAATCTTTACCCAATGCATTGGAGGGAGATATAGGTCCCACCCATCTTATAATGAATCCTTTCTTACGTGTGCCACATAATCATAAACCATACATCATAGCGTAACCCATGTAATAAAAATGGTATTCTTAAACATCATGACATCATAAAACAATTCATATATGATAAAGGAATTCATAAAAATAATTCCATCAAAACATAATCAAATCAATGTAACAATAGGGATAAAAACATAACCCTTTATTATCTTATATGGAAAATAATTTTGATAAAACACTTGAACTACATTCTTGAGGAAAATATCCTTTTTACTTCAAAACTTTTTCTTTTCTTAACATGTCACACAATTTTAAACTAAAAGAATTTGATTAAAAATAAACTTGAAAACTTTTAAAGGAAGCTTCTTTGAAATAATGTTTTAAAAATCCATTCAGGTCGTATAAGTTAAAAAAAACATTCTTCGTACTTTTGTTGGAAAAGTCAAAAAGTACCTCGTACGAAAAACGACAAAAGATTCCTTTCATATCTTTTACTAAAAACTCACCGAAGGGTAAAATTGGATATAAACTATTGTAGAAGGATGGAAATAATATTACATATTGAGGGAACATGGATGTGGATGATAAAATACACCCGAGTAAATACTTACGAATAAACAATCTCGGATAAAAATGAGATTGTGATATTTCCCTTACCTTAGGTCCGACTTGCTTTGTACGTGTCCGAACCTCCTGTATAATGATTTAAATCATGTTATTGACTTATTCCAGAATCATATTCATTTTTATTATATCATATATGGTCAACTTATGACTTTATATTACCCGTTCTTTTGTAAATTCATGTTAAAGAAGCGTTTTGGGTAAAATCGTTTCATTTATCGTAGGTGTTTTTAACTTGTAATTATTAATATGATTACTTGGATCATGATTACTTATATCTAGAATGTAAAAAATGATTTATATATCATATATATTCAGAATATACATATATATCATATATTTATAAATGGAATGAAATACACCATTCATGGAGACGGTAGTCCGTACGTACGCATGAACGCTGTTTTCGTTTCCTTATTGAATTGAATAGAATTAAGTAGATGGCATAAATATAAATATACATAAATACAGTATCATTATTATGTCATATATTTCATTATTACTTATTATATATACTTTATAATCATTCATGAATGGTTAATCATTGAGAATGAATCTCATCGCGTCGTGGAGACGGTAGTCCGTACGTACGCACGAGCGATGATATCGTTCTCATGGTTGTGGAATTGTGTTTAAGTGTATGTATACTATTTCAGTATCAATATAACTTTATAATAATTATATATAGTTACTCATTACACCATTATACCCATCCAATTAAGGTGGTGACGGAAAATAGATTACACCACGGCGTGGAGACGGTATTCCGTACGTACGCACGCGCGGTGATTTCCTTTCTCCGTAGGATGGATAGAAGGTTAATTAGAGTTGTTTCATATTTATAATAACATATAAGTATTTAAGTAATACTGATGTTATTATTTTATAATGAAACAACTAAAGAAGAAGAAGTTGAAGAAGAAAGAAATTGAAAAGATCGGTAATGGATATTACCTCTTCTTTGGAACGCCTCTTTGAATCCTCCACTTAGGGAACTAAGATTGGTCTTTTAAGAATACCAGGACCTCTAGTATTATTCTAGGGAAGTGGAGAGGAGAAAATGACAGGGGTTGGCCGAGCTTGAGTTCTCAAATTGGTGTGAGGAGGAGGGGGAGGAGGTGCCCTTTTATAAGGGAGGAGAGGGGCACCTTAGGAATATCTCAAAATATTATTTTATATTAAAGTCAAAATCGGTTTATAATGGTTCCAAAGGGTCTTATTTCGAAGCTAAAGTGAGGATGGGTCTAAATCCTATCAACCAATAGGATTTAGACAAGTTTAGGGTATTATTTTAACCTTATCAATTAGATTTAACTCTAAGTTAAATAATTTAACTTTTACCGTGTCTTTTTTTTTCTTTCACTATATGGTTAATACACTTACTATAACATGACAAACGAACCCCAAATTGTTTATTATTAATATATATATCCTTATATAAGTCATTTGTCTGAACCTTAGATTTTTAGGAATAAAATAACAATTAATAATATAATATTTTATTTAAAAACTATTTTGTGTCAATTTTGACACTATTTGATATATGATTTTTGAGAAAGTCATAACAGAATTATATGTTCGAACCAAGATGATTAAATCCACAATAATATATCATAGTAACCTAGAAAATTAGTTTAATTCATAAAAAGTCTCAAATTACATTTATTTGGGTATTTATAACATCAATTATGTCAATAGTTCATTAATAAGACAATTACTGCATCATCATTGTGTCATAATAAATGATAATTTTTTAATCCCTAAAAATTCTAAATAAATTCCTATGATGTAGATAATTGTATTATCTTTCTGTAGACTATTCATGTTCTAATTTTCATGAAGTTTATCACTAGATTAAAATTATTATACTTATAAGATTTAAGAAAGTGACATTTTGTCACATTCTTTGGTTTTAATAATAATTAAATTATTTTCATTGAAAAAATTTAATTAAATGAATAAAATCCTACCCTTAGGTGATATGGGTCGACTTCTAGTCATCCAATAGTATTTTGACATTTTTTAGGGTAATTTTAAAATATTATATTTACCCTTAATTACCCGATTTATCTTTAACTATGGTAAATAAAATTTACCGTAGTTACTATTCATAATTCCCAAAAATAAAAAGTAGCCTATTAACATAATTTGGACCCACTGATTCCAAATATGGAATCCATTTTTTAAAATTAAATACACAGAAGTTGCAGAAATTAAATTAAAATTAATCCCGTTGTCGAATAAAAACGGGTTTTTGTTTAAAACATTGCAAAAGATTGAATTGATTTAACCTACGAATTCAAGGTAAAATCAATGCTAATGACATACATTATATTAAATGGTGAAAATATATTCTATTTATACTTTAAAACCATTCAATATTATAATTTAACCACATAAGATATTACGATGAAAAAAGTTGTTTTTAATTAAAATATAGCGTGTTTTTACTATTCATTAAAATATGAAAGTTATCGGAAAAATATCAAAACTTTATCTAATGTAAATTTTTACATCTTGATTCAAAATAAGAATTTTATTTTGTCAAATTGAACATATAAACATGTCAAAAACTAGAATTAAAGTGGGTGCGCCATCAAAAGGCGGCAAAACTGCATTTTTTGAAAAATACTTATTTTACCCGAAAAATTTATTTTGTTCTTATACCATGTTCTAGAAAATGTGTAAGATGAATAATAATGTTATAAAATTCAAAATTTAGTTAATACTATTCATAACGGCTAGTTCATGACAATATTATAATAATATATCACTGTTTATTAAAACCCGGTATTGCGTACAACACACACTATCGAGGAAGGTCGCGATTGCATGTAATGCAAGCCAAGTCAGGGTTGCGTGTTGTGAAAGAATCCTTCGTTGTTTCGTATAACAGAATCCAACCATATTTCATTTATACATTTAATATATATATATATACTCAATGTTGCGTAGAATAACTATTATCAAAATTGTGTGTAACACGGTCCAAGAATAGTGTTGCGTATACTGCAAGCTAATACGGTGTTGCGTATAGCGCAAGGTAATCTTGGTGTAGAATACAACACAAGACATTAATGAAATTAAAATAATATTTTTCATAAAATCTCAGGGTGTTACATTCTTCCCCCCTTAAAATGAATTTCGCCCTCGAAATTCGTCGGGGTTATAAATGGTTTTCTATTCGAAAGTTTATTTAATAGAAACCCACATCGTAAAAAGGAATATCAAAACCAATCTTTAAAAACAAAAGTATGAAACGTAACGGTTACCCAAATAAACTAATCATTGGGTTTCCACAAAGGTGAAAATATGGATATGGAAGAGAAATCTAACCATCATGTTCTGATGGAGAGTGGTAGAGAACATGGCTATGGAAAAGCCAGTAATCACAAAGCCATAAATTTGTGACGATCTAAGGTACCATCTGATTAATCATATATAAGAGCACTAGGACAACATTTTTGGTTTTCAAGATCGTTTCCCTAATGTTGAAGAATTTGAATTAGAATAAATACTTACTTTATTTTGGTACAATCTCACTGTTGTTCGTGCCTTGAACAATTTCCACTTCATCTCTTAAGTAAATGAAGTTGAATTTGTTATTCGTGAAGTTTTAGAAGATCATGTGATAGAATGATGGGCCATTCCATCTGTCTCAAACAAAAGGTTAGCAAAAGTTATTAAATATACATAAGTCATTCTATAGTGAGATTAATCATATATGGTTCCTAAAATGAACTTATACTTCATATATCATACCGCTTAATAAAATAAAACTACTTTCTACTACCCAGGGACTTCCTGTAGGCCAATGGCAGGTGATAAAGGCCAGTCGCACTTCAGTTGTGGGTTCGATTCCCACAGCCTTGTCTGACGCGATGGGCTGTCGCCCGTCCTGCAGGTTGTCCTTTTTCTAAAACTATATTACTATAACATCCCGTCAATAATATCGAAAAAAAACTTCTATCCTTAAACAATACTAACTTATGTCCAACATAATCCATTCCAATCTTTAGGCTTATCCATAATACTGCAGTCCACTCTCAGAGATTTAATACCATCGTTTATCCCCATATATCATATGATATATCTTGTTGGTCACATTCCAAACATTCAAAGGCCTTAATCATGTATTATCTGGAATACCCATTGAACCTTAGTGAAAACATGAATGCAGTTAAAAGTTAACTCTTTCCACATACCAAAATCCAAAAATTCTATATACTCAAACCATGATATAACCTTCTCCTTATATCAGTCATGAGCTCATGAATACTATCAAACATTTAATTTTCTCCTTATCCCTTCATTATGCGCATATCATCTTCATTCCAAAAATATCTGAATAACCTTTCATGGATACTGGTAGCATTAATCACACACTTTCAAAACTCAAGGAAAGATAACAATGTAACAATCCTTAGATGTCTCTTTATTCCATAGTACCATGATATTCTTTATACAACATTACACTTTGATAAACATGTAATCATTCCACTACCTTCTTAAACCATTGACCGAGCTTCAACAATTCTTTCATCTCACATATCATTTGTAGTCTCTTCATCATCATCAACATAAATACTTCCCATATGACCATACTGATTATCTTCATGAGAATTTCCCTTAGGGCATTGGTTTGCATAATGCCCGTACATTCCACATTTAAAACATTTAACCATTGTTGATGTCATAGCAATACCATTATCCTCATCTATGGTGTTAACTGAACCTTTTCCTTTGCACTTACTTGTATTGTGTCCTTCTTTTCCACACCCAAAGCATCTTCCAGTTCCTTTGAAACATTCTCCTTGATTCCTCTTCCCACATGATTTACATAGGGGAAATTGAACTTTCTTTCCTCTATGATCATCATGAAACTCCATCTTTCTCTTATTAGCCGAGTCAGGAAACTTAACAAATTTTACTTTATTGATCATATTATGAGATTTCTGATTCGGCATAATAATGATTTTTGGACTTCCAAATCCCATTTCATTTGATTGCTTATGAAGAATATCATTCCATTGTCCAACATATCCTCCATTATCGTGAATCATCTTGTTTTCAGCCATTTTCTAAAACCCAAAAAGAATAGTGTTAGATGAAAAAATCATAATAAAGGGGGAGTAACTTCAATATCTAACATCTTAGGTTAAATTCTAAGATCGTTACCATAGTGCTAGGACTATATCCTATATGTATACTTATCCTTAGGGACATCCCTAGACATACCATAGAAATATCTCTAGGGATCTCACTAACGTTTTCGCATCCTAGTTTCCAAAGGTTGACTAAACCTTTCCTCTGATACCAACTGTAGAGACCCGGAGCCTGACGTATATGGAAATTACATTACTTTTGCGGAATACTTAGTACATAACAAAAACACACACACAAGGATCGTAATAGTTTAGTGTCTTTGGAAGCTCGGAACGTAATCTTCTAATCGTGGTGAAAGATCTTCAATATCTCCCATAAATATCTTCCCTTTTTTTTACCTAAAACCATTATTTATATCCTGGGGAAAAGAAAACATAAAAGGGTGAGCTCAAATGCTCAGTAAGGGCAAACAAAAGAGAAATCAATCACATCATATTCATAAGAACATAACTTTTGGAAATCTTAACCTGCAAAAGAGAGCATAATTTCATAACATGGGATAAATCATAGTAGTGAAATGAAATCCCAATAATCATAACTTAAAACATGAAACTTTGTGGCATACACACAGAATCATAGAGAATCATTTCTTGTTAGTCAAGACTCATTTCCAAGACTATCTTAGTGGACAAAGTCCCTTTCTGAACCGAGTCACCCTCGTTTCAGTCCTGTTTCACTGAACCGGTATAACCTACCATTCCAGCCATGTCTATCTCATGAGATATAAAATCTTTACCCAATGCATTGGAGGGAGATATAGGTCCCACCCATTCTATAATGAATCCTTTCTTACGTGTGCCACATAATCATAAACCATACATCATAGCGTAACCCATGTAATAAAAATGGGATTCTTAAACATCATGACATCATAAAACAATTCATATATGATAAAGGAATTCATAAAAATAATTCCATCAAAACATAATCAAATCAATGTAAAAATAGGGATAAAAACAGAACCCTTTATTATCTTAGATGGAAAATAATTTTGATAAAACACTTGAACTACATTCTTGAGGAAAATATCCTTTTTACTTCAAAACTTTTTCTTTTCTTAACATGTCATACAATTTTAAACTAAAATAATTTGATTAAAAATAAACTTGAAAACTTGTAAAGGAAGCTTCTTTGAAATAATGTTTTAAAAATCCATTCAGGCCGTATAAGTTAAAAAAACATTCTTCGTACTTTTGTCGGAAAAGTCAAAAAGTACCTCGTACGAAAAACGACAAAAGATTCCTTTCATATCTTTTACTAAAAACTCACCGAAGGGTAAAATTGGATATAAACTATTGTAGAAGGATGGAAATAATATTACATATTGAGGGAACATGGATGTGGATGATAAAATACACCCCAGTAAATACTTACGAATAAACAATCTCGGATAAAAATGAGATTGTGATATTTCCCTTACCTTAGGTCTGACTTGCTTTGTACGTGTCCGAACCTCCTGTATAATGATTTAAATCATGTTATTGACTTATTCCAGAATCATATTCATTTTTATTATATCATATATGGTCCACTTATGACTTTATATTACCCGTTCTTTTGTAAATTCATGTTAAAGAAGCGTTTTGGGTAAAATCGTTTCATTTATCGTAGGTGTTTTTAACTTGTAATTATTAATATGATTACTTGGATCATGATTACTTATATCCAGAATGTAAAACATGATTTATATATCATATATATTCAGAATATACATATATGTAATATATTTATAAATGGAATGAAATACACCATTCATGGAGACGGTAGTTCGTACGTACGCATGAACGCTGTTTTCGTTTCCTTATTGAATTGAATAGAATTAAGTAGATGACATACATATAAATATACATAAATACAGTATCATTATTATGTCATATATTTCATTAGTACTTATTATATATACTTTATAATCATTCATGAATGGTTAATCATTGAGAATGAATCTCATCGCGTCGTGGAGACGGTAGTCCGTACGTACGCACGAGCGATTATATCGTTCTCATGGTTGTGGAATTGTGTTTAAGTGTATTGATACTATTTCAGTATCAATATCACTTTATAATAATCATATATAGTTACTCATTACACCATTATACCCATCCAATTAAGGTGGTGACGGAAAATAGATTACACCACGGCATGGAGACGGTATTCCGTACGTACGCACGCGCGGTGATTTCCTTTCTCCGTAGGATGGATAGAAGGTTAATTAGAGTTGTTTCATATTTATAATAACATATAAGTATGTAATTAATACTGATGTTATTACTTTATAATGAAACAACTAAAGAAGAAGAAGTTGAAGAAGAAAGAAATTGAAAAGATCAGTAATGGATATTACCTCTTCTTTGGAACGCCTCTTTGAATCCTCCACTTAGGGAACTAAGATTGGTATTTGAAGAATACCAGGACCTCTAGTATTATTCTAGGTAAGTGGAGAGGAGAAAATGGCAGGGGTTGGCCGAGCTTGAGTGCTCAAATTGTTGTGAGGAGGAGGGGGAGGAGGTGCCCTTTTATAAGGGAGGAGAGGGGCACCTTAGGAATATCTCAAAATATTATTTTATATTAAAGTCAAAATCGGTTTATAATGGTTCCAAAGGGTCTTATTTCGAAGCTAAAGTGAGGATGGGTCGAAATACTATCAACCAATAGGATTTAGACAAGTTTAGGGTATTATTTTAACCTTATCAATTAGATTTAACTCTAAGTTAAATAATTTAACTTTTACCGTGTCTTTTTGTTTTCTTTCACTATATGGTTAATACACTTACTATAACATGACAAACGAACCCCAAATTGTTTATTATTAATATATATATCCTTATCTAAGTCATTTGTCAGAACCATAGATTTTTAGGAATAAAATAACAATTAATAATATAATATTTTATTTAAAAACTATTTTGTGTCAATTTTGACACTATTTGATATATGATTTTTGTGAAAGTCATAACAGAATTATATGTTCGAACCAAGATTATTAAATCAACACTAATATATCATAGTAACCTAGAAAATTAGTGTAATTCATAAAAAGTCTCAAATTACATTTATTTGGGTATTTATAACATCAATTATGTCAATAGTTCATTAATAAGACAATTACTGCATCATCTTTGTGTCATAATAAATGATAATTTTTTAATCCCTAAAAATTCTAAATAAATTCCTATGATGTATATAATTGTATTAGCGTTCTGTATACTATTCATGTTCTAATTTTCATGAAGTTTATCACTAGATTAAAATTATTATACTTATAAGATTTAAGAAAGTGACATGTTGTCACATTCTTTGGTTTTAATAATAATTAAATTATTTTCATTGACAAAATTTAATTAAATGAATATAATCCAACCCTTAGGTGATATGGGTCGACTTATAGTCATCCAATAGTATTTTGACATTTTTTAGGGTAATTTTAAAATATTATATTTACCCTTAATTACCCGATTTACCTTTAACTATGGTAAATAAAATTTACCGTAGTTACTATTCATAATTCCCAAAAATAAAAAGTAGCCTATTAACATAATTTGGACCCACTGATTCCAAATATGGAATCCATTTTTTAAAATTCAATACACAGAAGTTGCAGAAATTAAATTAAAATTAATCCCGTTGTCGAATAAAAACAGGTTTTTGTTTAAAACATTGCAAAAGATTGAATTGATTTAACCTACGAATTCAAGGTAAAATCAATGCTAATGACATACATTATATTAAATGGTGAAAATATATTCTATTTATACTTTAAAACCATTCAATATTATAATTTAACCACATAAGATATTACGATGAAAAAAGTTGTTTTTAATTAAAATATAGCGTGTTTTTACTATTCATTAAAATATGAAAGTTATCGGAAAAATATCAAAACTTTATCTAATGTAAATTTTTACATCTTGATTCAAAATAAGAATTTTATTTTGTCAAATTGAACGTATAAACATGTCAAAAACTAGATTTAAAGTGGGTGCGCCATCAAAAGGCGGCAAAATTGCATTTTTTGAAAAATACTTATTTTACCCGAAAAATTTATTTTGTTCTTATACCATGTTCTAGAAAATGTGTAAGATGAATAATAATGTTATAAAATTCAAAATTTAGTTAATACTATTCATAACGGCTAGTTCATGACAATATTATAATAATATATCACTGTTTATTAAAACCCGGTATTGCGTACAACACACACTATCGAGGAAGGTCGCGATTGCATGTAATGAAAGCCAAGTCAGGGTTGCATGTTGTGAAAGAATCCTTCGTTGTTTCGTATAACAGAATCCTACCATATTTCATTTATACATTTAATATATATATATATATACTCAATGTTGCGTAGAATAACTATTATCAAAATTGTGTGTAACACGGTCCAAGAATAGTGTTGCGTATACTGCAAGCTAATACGGTGTTGCGTATAGCGCAAGGTAATCTTGGTGTAGAATACAACACAAGACATTAATGAAATTAAAATAATATTCTTCATAAAATCTCAGGGTGTTACAAGAACCCATATATATTATTCAACTATATTTCTAGCATTTTCAAGTTTTTCTTTCATTCCCCTCTCTACGGTACTTAATACATTAGAAACAAAATTAATTAAAACCAACATTATTTCTCATTTTATACGGGAATATTTATCCTCCATATCTGTGATCTCTAAAATGATTTCAAATAATTATTTTTCTATAATCCAATAATTTTTTAAATTAATTTTCAACCATATTTGAAGTTAGTTTCAATGTTTAAAGAGGTATCTCTATGCCATTGTTCAAATTAGGGTCTTATAATTTTTTATTGTAAATATGAAAGGAATCATTATTTTAACATATAAAACATGAATAAAATTTACCAATGTCTTGATCTCTATTTTATAAAATATTATTTTACATGTTTATATGGTTATTTTAAAATAAAATATTTTCATCAATATTCTAGGAATTTTTATTTATTATATTATTAGAAGAAAAAGGGTGTAATTTTTATAATGCAATGAAAATAATTTTTAAAGTGACTTATAACTCTGTTCTTAAACAAAGTAGTAAGGAAGTTGTTTTTAATGTTTTTCTCCTAATTTATTTTCTAAAGGATAGGTTTTAAAATAAAACCTTCATTTCTAATGAACTAATGAACTTCTTCATTCCTTTACCGATTTTTATTTTTGTGTCAATTATATTTCTCATGATCACATTTTTTATCATTATCCATCATTTAGATGAAAAATATTTTCTATAATATGTAAATATTTCAAGTATCATGGATTTAAATAGAATCATTTATATTATTTTGATGATTTTTCAACCATATACCATTACTATATGTGGTATACGTTGAAGAAATAAATTTATTTCAATAGATAAAAAAATATTCAATATTGTTGATTCAATATAAATAATTCTTGATTTATAAGAAATTTTGGGTATAAATTGTATTAATAATTTAATATTACAGTAATTAATATGATGTGAATGTTATGACTATGTTCCAATTATAGATATAGCCTCATTGCAGTGATAGGTCTCATGAGAAAAAATATTTGACCACATTAGATGGGTATTTGATTTTCACCTACTAATTTATTTGGAACTATGTCTTGGTTAACATGCCATAATAATGATATTCATGATAAGTTGTAATAGGCATTGATAGAACTAACATGAATATACATATTTATATACCCCATTTATTAAAAATTTTGATTCAATTATCCATGTTATTTCAAGGATGATATTATCCATGGACGTCCATTGAACAAAAAAAATTATTGAATGACGTGTTACTTTTGTTATCCATTATCTAATATTGACTATGACTTATTTAGTCATGATAGATTCTATTGTATATTAACCTTGCTAAGAATATGATCTCACCCTTTATTGTTTTTCATTTTCCCAAGATATGAGTAAGGATATTATGAATGATTTCAAAGATGAAATAATGTTTCTTATGATAGGTTTTTATATTTATAATGTAATATGGGAATTAATTGTGTATCTAGTTTAATAATACTACAAAACGTATCGATCATGCATGGTATGATTCCTTGTATCTTGTATAATGGTAACAAGAAAGCACCGGCTCTTGGTTACTGTAGTAGGGGTAAAACAATTGGTATGAGAGAAAGTTTAGTAGGAATTTGTGGAGCTATATTTTAGACTAACATCGCTAACATGAGAATTATGATAATCCATTTGAGTATTTTACAACCTTTAGGGATTTTTTATATGGATCAATATTCACGATGAATTGTGTATCACTAAATGAGTGTCATTGTTTTGGGATAGGGCCTATATAAAAGAAAGGAATAAACACCCATGATCAGTGTAGGGATTACCCTACTGGGAAAGTAAATAGATCGAGCGTTTGAATTGATAAGATCATGGCTATATTAGGGAAACTAACATTGGTAATTATTGATATCCTTACCCATATGGAGTAACCAAACAAGAGATAATCTTGAGAAAAATATCTTATGATTATTCCAATATAACTATTATGAGTTAGGAAAAACAATATGAATCCATAATAAATTTCCTAAAAATATGGTAAAAGTTGAGTTTAATGGATGTTCAAGTGATAAAGTATATGGAAATAAAAATATTCAATATCTCATGTGTCAAGAATGTGGGAATAAACACTTGGGTAAATAATTAAAGGGAATGGGATTTCTACAAATGTGGATAAAAAGTCCCTCATGCTCATAATTTCAATGGAAATGAATAATCTATTAATTTAATATGATCTAAATTTATAGAGATAGATAACTATGAAAACCAATTCCCCAAGAATCAAGGATAAATTTGATTACTGTTTTTATTGATAATATCTTCAAAATACCCTAACTATTATGAAGAGGAAGAGAACCATTCAGGATTCTATCTTGTATCTTTTAGGAGAAATAAGTAATATTGAAAATTTATTTAGTGTGAATGTTGATTTTATGATGTTATTTTTCTTGACAATATTATCTCTACAGATGGAATATATATCAATCATTCAAAGAGAAAATATAACCAAGTAAAATCCCATGTGGATGAATATAACCTTTAAGGATTTAAATTCTGTGTAATTATGGATAAATTAGTTGATATATGATTAGGAATTAGTGGTATTTAGTAGTGGTTGTTTAGAATGAGGACTAATATAAAACATTTTAGGATTTTTCTAATAATATCCAGTTTTTTTAGAAAATTTAGAAGATAATAATTTTGGAAACATATGTTAAATTATATGAATCACCTTGAAAAGTTATTTTGTATTTTTTGAGATATTTTTTAAATAATGTATAAATATACTTTAAGGTTATTATGTGATCTAACAAGCTTATAATTGGTGGGTTTGAATACATTTTTTTATTTTATCTAATAAAATTTATATTTTGGAATATATAAAAATTTCATATACATATTTGAGTTCTAAATGATTTTTTTTATAAAAAAATGAGGTTATTTTTAAAGAAAAAGTTATTAAAACTTTACATGTTAGGATTAAAACTTAATAAATAATATTTTAGGAGTTTTAAATTGATCTTTGGTTACTATTAAGTTTTCAGAGATTGATTTTTATAAAGGTTCATTAATATTGGTTATTATTTTAGTTGTGCTAATCATTTTTGTTTTATAAAGAAGCAAATACTTTTCATCATATTTTGGATCTTATACCAAATTAAAACTTGATTTTACAGATTCAATAATGAAAATTTCAACATGATCTTGATGATTCATATTAATGGATGAAATAATACTTATATAACAAGAGAAAATCATATAAGTGTATTTTATCATATTTTCTTTCTTAGTGGTAAAATAATTTCTGAAACTTAAGAAAACAGAAGATAAATATATCAAGTCTCAGGGGGAAATCAACCCTAATCAACCAAGGTTAATTTTTTAAAAAAATATTCATAAGAATTAATCCTATATAGGTACATGAATAATATTTTTCCTCATCATAAACTATATATTAAATTTCATGATAAAATATATATTAGATTTTATTAATATACCATGATATATTCTGTTTAGAAAAGAAGAACTAAAATTGTGAGGATGAAATTTATGTAAATATGGGGTAATGTGATACCCTATGATTTTTGTTTATACTTTTTTTTTGAAATAAATCTATGTTTGATAGTTTACAACACATGTATCCTGGAGTATAAAATAAACCGCAAAATGATATTGTTTAAATATGACAGTTATAACATATATGTTGGGTTGGATAGTATGAATAGGAATAAAAAAAATTATGAAATATATGTATAAGTTGTTTTCTTAATAAAAATATATAATTAAAATAATAAATTTATAATTCTTTTAAATATTATTTTTAGGAAAGTAATGATAATAGAGTCAGTTTTTTCTTCAAAAATAATTTTTTTGAAAATGGTCTTTATTTCATTTTATGTGTGGATATTATACTTATTTAATACCACTTTTATAAATTTTATTTGATAAATGGATTACATATTTTGAATTTGGAGTCTCAAATTTGATAAATAGTTACCAGTTATTTTTTAATTATAAATAGTAACTTTAGTAAGGATTTATCACCATGGTAAGGGTAAAATAGGTAAAACTAGGTTAAAACTATGGGTTAAGGCTTTAAAAACAACCTAGAACATGAATATATCAAAGGGGTGAGTTATTATAGATTAACCCCATACTAGATATGAAAATATTTCAATTTCTTTCTACCTTCCTTTGATTTTAAAAATTATATTATTTTTTAAAAATGATAGATATAAAATATCACTCTCTTGATTTTAAATTATTGTGTATATTTTTATAAGTATAAATAAGTATTGAATTAATATAAGAGGTTATTTTAAACATAGATTTATTATTTTTCTAACAGTAATTTTTTGAATTTTCTCGGCTTATATAATTACTACAAATTCTCACACAACACCAATTCAGTGCTTGTACAAACTGTTTAAAAATCAATTAAATGATTTTAAAAAAATTTAAAGAGATATTTTTTGTATAAATTATGGTTTAAATTTCATATTATATTCAATAATAATGTATAATTCAGGGTAAAATATTTTATATTTAAAAACTGTTATCATTTAGATGAATTTAAAGTCAAATTAAAAGAAAAATCCAACAATGACTTTAATGATATATTATGTTAAATAATGATTTAAAAATGATTTAAAAATAAAATAAATATATTTAAATTGGAAAATTAGGATGGTAAATGGCTTAAAGATTCATCCATGGACCATTTTTAAGCCACTTTTCACCATAGAAGTAAATGTATAACCCTTAAAGTCTAGAAAATGTGTCATTGAGGTTGTGGTTAAAAAGGGTAAACAAATGGGTTAAACCAAAATATGAGGTCTAAAATGAAACTAAAAACTCTATAAATTTTATTTTTGGAATATCTTTTGACCTTTTAATCTATGTCAATTTATAATATTTTTATTTGGGAAATACATTAATTATGTTTAAATATTTTATGTAATTCCAAGTGTTTCCTCTCCTAACTTATAAAAGGGTGACTTCTATCCATCATTATTCATAATATTTAAGACTTATTTATATACCGAGACCAACCCTAATACCTTCTTAGATTTATTTAATTACTTATTGGGCTACTGGTCTTAACCTAAGACCATCCTAATAAGGCTTAAAGTGTAATCCAAAGAAAGTTACTCAAACAATAGGAAATCATATTAAAAAACTCTTTCAAAGTTAATTTCTGCTTATACTTACAATAAGTCTATTATATCCATATTAAATTAATTAATATATAATCACAAATATAAAGATATTTTTTTATTATTATGAGATAATACTTTTACACCATTTTTCCATCCTATAGAAAATGAAAACTTCGCCCGTGTGTACGTACGTCGTATGATCTCCACATAGCGTTGTAATTAATTTTTCATCAAAACATTACTAAGATGTTTATAATGGAAAATTAATTAATATATATAATTTTTTGACATAATTTTGATTTTATATATATAATATAACATCTACTTTCTTACCCAACCATGCATTGTAAAATAAAACAAATCGCTCATGCATACGTGTGGACTACAACCTTAATAAAGAGATGTGATTAATTTTCCTATTACCACTATGCATGGATGATTATAAAATTTTATATAATTAGTAAAAAAATAATTCATAACACTGTTAATATTTTGTACATGGTGGGACCATTTAATGATTTCTTTAACCATGGTCAATATACCAAAGTAATTTAGGTGAAAATGACTGAACAAACTTTAGTGATCAAAGAAATAATGTAATATTAAATTAAAGGACTTAAAAATATTATAAAAGGACCGTAAAATGCAATATTTATGAAAAATTTTCTTAAAAAATTATTTCATAAATTTAAATTCTTTATACAGGAGGTTCAAACATGTATGACTAAGCGGAGACACGTGGTAATGGTAATTTTGTCTCATTTCCAGGTCAATGATACTTGTATATATTATACACCTAATTTAATTTATATGGTGAATATATTAACCCTTATAAATATTATATAATTTATTCATCTTTATTCATGGTATTTAATGTTTCAATTCTTGTTTACTCTCATAAGTATTTTTCTTTAAAAGATGCTAAAATCATAACAAGTTTCTATTTCAATCACATGTTAATTAAGATTATTTATACATGAATTTACCATAAGGAAAATTATATGATCCTTATATAGTAAAACTCGAATATTTTAGTCTCCTCAGATTATTTATAATTTTTAAATGTTTTCCCTTTATTCTTCTTCCTTTGGTACATAAAACGACGGGGAAAATTTTTTAAATAAAAACAATCCTTATTTCTCCTTTAAGTTGGAAATATTTATCCTCCATATCGATGAACTCTAACATTCTATCAAAGAAACATTTTCCATGATAAAGTTATTTTTTAAATTGTTTTTTCAACCATATTTTAATTTTTTTTCATATATTAAAATGGAGTCTTCTATTCATTTTTCAAATGTGGTCCTTATAAATTTTTACTAAAAATGTGAAAGGAATATTTGTTATACTCCATGAATGTAATTATCTATTATCATGACCATTACATGATTTTAATCTTCCTTTATAAGTTTACGAGGTTAATTTCAAATAAATTTTTTTTTCTTAATTATATAGTAATTTTTTAAAAAAACTTTATAAAAATAAATTGGTATTATTTTCATAAAGGAACAAAAAGAATTTTGATTTTTTTTATAAATTTATTCTTATATAAAGTTACAAGGAAGTTATTTTTAATTTTTTAAATATAATTTATTTTATAAATTCATGGTTTAACTAAAAAACATAATTTATGATTAATTGATGGTATTATTTCATCCTTTACATATTTATAGATTTAAATTCATTAACTTTATCAAGATCACATTCCTTATCTTACTCTATCATTTCATTGGACCTTATTTACTCTACTATGTCTATATTTTATGTATCAGGGATTTAAATGACATAATTTCTATTAACTTTATGATGTTACTACCATATACCATTTCTATATATGGTATTACTTGATGTAGGAAAGTTATTTTGATGAATGATAAAATATTTTTATTATCTATTCAGTATAGATAATTATTGATTTAAAAGTAATTTAAAGAATGAAATATATCGATCATCCAATATATGAAAAATTCATAGGACTTGAAAGTGGATGGTTAGTATTGATTATATATAGCCCCTAGATTAATTATAGGGTCTCATTAGAATAAATAAGTGTCTACATTAGATGGGTACTTGGTTTACACGTATCAATTTATTAATAATGATGTCATTCTTGATAAGAATTTAGGGTAAGATTCATGATAAATTGGTCAAGAAATCTATGTAAAGGTCACAAATGTTTGTATTTTTACATTTCCTTTATTAAGAATTCAGTTTCTATTATCAATGTTATTTATATATGGATATTATCCATGGATTTTCATTAAACTAAAGTTGTTTATTGATTGACATGTGTTTTAATTATCCACTTTTTCATATTTATTATGTCTCGTTTACTCAATATAGATTTTATTATTTTTAACCCTTACTAATCATTTGAGATCAACCTTTATTTGTTTTACCTTCCCCTGGATTGGAAGAGGGATATTACTAATGATTCCAATTGTGAAATAATGTTTATTATATTATGATTTCATATTTCTAATTTAATGTGTGAATCAAGTCTGTATCTAATTTTCCAAGACTTATAAACTAATCGATATTTCATGATGATATCCTTTATTTCTTGTACCAGTACAATAAGTAAGCAACAGAACTGGGTTACTGCAATCAAGGAATTATTCCTTCCTTTTCCATCAAGTGAATTTATCCTTAACCTTAAAAATGTACAACCATTATCAACATCATTTCTTCTTGAACCAAATGTTTATTTGAAACACTAAATGATAGAACATTTATATTCTAAATGATCATTTCCAAGTGAATGGACCTTCAAGAAACTCTTATCAAAAATATATAATTTATATTATTATATCAACTTATTTAGTGTATTCTAAATACAATATTTATATAGCATCTTCAATCTTTTCCATATGTATAATGGAAGAATATCCAACACTTATTCTTTACCAAATGGTAATAACCCAAAAATACTTCAAAGATTATTTCTAAGGAACTTCATGAATGTTATAAAAAATATTGGGTTCTATAATTTCACTCCAATTTGTCCTTATTCATCTTATATTAACATTATAAATTTTTCCTCATTCATTGAAAACAAATAAAACTCAACAAAAAGTGGGTTCATCATCCATGACCACAACTATTGAAGCATGAATTCATACAGTTACAGGGAATTTATTCACTGAATATTTCATGGAGTAATAGTGGGTAAATAGTAGGCATAATAATACCATGATTTATAAAGTATCTTGTGAAAAAATGGTCATATTCTTAAGGTGGATTAAAAGGAAGACCTTGAATCAAAGTTAATTGATTTTGAATGAATCAATATTTTCCATAAATATTATAGGATATTTATATAACTATTTTTAAAATAATATTAATTCAATATTTTATGAATGTAAATAATAATAAATGATGAAATATAAGGAGTTTAAAATTTTGAAAAATAAAACTAATATGCTACTGTATCAAAGGAGAAAAACTGTGAAAAAACATAGGATATTTTTATGCAAGGATGAGAAAGAAGATCAACATATGTGGAGTTTGTGTCAAGGCTCATGCATTTATCAGTGATATTTATTCATAAATATGTGCTTTTTATATTGATCATAACTAATTAGTGACGGTGATTGTATGATTTCAAGGTTACACCCTTTCTCAAGTCCCCTTTGATAATAAAATTATAGTTTTTTGTGTGGGATAATAACCACAACATATCGGGGATGTAGAAATCCATAAAAGAGGCAAACCTCGTTAAAAAAATGTGTTATAATCATTTTATTTTGGATTTGGTTAGTGTATTGAGATAGAGAGAGGTATTCAATATATATTAGAGTGGAATGAAAATTTAAATAACCATATGCACTAATTCAGTCCCTGCCCCCGACCCCCCCCCCCCCCCACCCCCCACCCCCTTAGTGTGTATCACCCTTCAATTGATACAACAAAATCCTACAGCATGTCATATGTATAATAAGTCGGGGTATTGTGATCCTTCCCAAACCATGGTAAGGAAAATATTGCATCTCATTCCCTAAATTTCTTATACATCAATGGATGATGAACCTTCTCATGTAATTTATAACAACTATACACAATATTAATCCAATCCACATTATTTATATTAAAATTAAAAAATATTTTATATAAGAATCAAAAAACATTATTAAATTAAATTTATAATCTATAACAACAAACATGCTTATTATAATAAACAAAAAACACATTAAATATAGTGAATCATCCATATTCTAACATAATAAAACCATATCCATGTTCAGTATTTCCAACTATCAGACTATACAAGCAGGAAAATAACTAACAAAGATTATAAACTGGGTAGAAGTAGTAAAATACTTCAAGGATTAAGAACAATACAATAATAACATTAATACGTTGACTACTCCAAGATATAAGATAAAATAATTCAATTATCAACATAGTAGAGTTAGACTAATCAAACATTAATGGTATGAAATACTTGAATCCCAAGACCTACTAAGAATATTCTAGTTAATTCAGTAGATAAATCATTATAATAACTCTTAAAAGGTGTACATGACTCAATTATGGTACAAAATTAGTAAATATAAAAGGTAGTTATTTAAATCACAAGGATTATTAATATCTTATAGTAAAGTCACAGTATAGTAGAATATTGATTACTAAAATTATATAGTTCTATGTCTCACACAAAACAACTCAAAACTAGCACTTGATATCACCATAATTTGTTTAGGTGATCAAGTTCAAGAAAAGGAAGGTGTGTGTTATTATAAAACTAATTTGGGAGAAACTTTCAAAATAATATGAAAAGGAATAAAGGAAAGAAACTAATTATGAAGTTTTCTAAAAAGAAAAATATTTGAAACCTGGTTTTTCATAAAACTTTCCATACTTGAAACCTACATAAAACCCATGGGAATTATCAACTGTTAGCTTGGGTAACTACTAAACTTTAAATTTTTCATGTTGAATCACATCTTCCTAACTTATAAACCAATCCACCACATTTCCATAGATGCACAATATTAACCATATGTCAAATATAACTCATTTACTTATATCTTTTTCAGGCTTAAGTTGGAAAATGTGATTACTACTCTAGAAAATATGTGGGACTTAAGAAAGTACACCTTATTTATAAATGAATAAATAAAGAATTTTTAAGCCAAGGTAATACTATTAGCTATAATATTTCCTCAATATGGTTTGGGATGAACAACACTCCAATCATTCCATTTCAAACTAATTTTAATATTAAGGAAAGTGTCCAACACATTGCGACAATATGGATTAGTGATGCGACTTAAGCATGAGTTATCTAACTTCCATATATAAGGAAATTCAACAAAAAAAGGCATGTATTATAAATATTCAATAAGGGAAAAGTGGTTTAATAAAAGTTTCAATGTGAAATATAGGGAAGGGATTATCCTAAAATAATATAAAATATGACCCATAAAAAATATTTAACACATATTATAAAAATAACATTGAAACCTACATGTTTATATGATTAAAATGTAGATAGTATTATTTATTAATTAAAAAAATAAAGGTAGGGATGTTGCAAGTATATCCCAACAATCACAGGGTGATTCAAAACCATATACTAATATCCATGTGAGATTTATCAATTCCTATGATCCCTAAGAAGCATATAAAACCAAATTTCTATAAACCTAATATCATGAACCATCCTGAATACTCAGGTAACCCAATAACCAAGCCAGTCTTGACATATCCTAAATAGAATTCCTGATCCCCATGGGTTGGTGACTAGCACATGACATCAAAAATGAATAAAAGTTGGAATGGTATTTTCAAAAACATTGACGATGTAAAAGAAAAAATACAATATTAGAATAAAAATAAACTCCACTAAGAGTAATATACCATATGTAAAATGTGTATAACAACCCAAGTACTAGAACTAAGTATGAGAAAATAAGAGAACTGCCCAATTCCCAAAGGAAACAACTCACCAAGTCCATAGATCAATAGCTAGAACCATATCCAACTGATCATTTTCCCTTGCTCAACCCTAGAAGAAGATAATATATAAACACCCAAAGGCACAAGTAGGGTGGGAGCTGAATCCCAGTTGGGATTCACCCAAAGGTTCAATAATAAGATACCAGTATAAAATCAACCAATAATGTGCTTTCAATTTTCAAAAAAAAAGTTTGTCATAACAAAAGCTAATTTAAAAAAATTATACTTTACAATTCAAAAGATTTAAATACTTTATAAATTCAAGATATACATTTCAAAATATGAAAACCCTTTTAAAATGATGAAATTACTTTTAAAAAAATTATGCTTTACAAAAATGGAACTTTTTATAAAATAGATTAAATAAAAACGTTTTTATAAAATAGTATATATAAATTTACAAGTTATCTAAAATAGTCCCCAAAAAGGCATATATAAACATTTGAAAAACAAACAAGAGAGCAACATGGTCATGTTCCAAATAGGTACGATAGTTCCAAGCTATTGGGACCCAACACTATGAAATGGAAAATATGTAAATATTCCCCTTTGGGCCTAAGGGAATGGGGACTCATCACCATCTCCAATGAAATGTGATGTGATGATATAAAGGTTAATAACATTTTAAGTCGTAAATATCCACCCAAAATAACTCACTAACTACCTAAAATTTTCTTTTTCTCTACTAAAAAAATATGGTAAATTTATTTTAAGATGGTTTAAAATAAAATTAATCTCATTATCCATTTCAAATATGCTAATTCTCCCTTTAAAACCCTTAACAAGATTTTAATCAAAAACATGCCTTTTTATAAAGATGAAACCCTACGGTATCCATCAAACTATTTTTGTGAACTTTTTCATAAATAAGGATTTGTAAAAAATTCATGCAATTTCACAATCTATTTTAAAATTAAATTCCTATATTTAATTTGTTTTATAAAACTCCATTAATTTCATCACAAACCCCCAATTCAATGGAATTGGGGGTTTTCACAATTTTCCAACAGAACCATTTCAAAAATTAAATTCAAAATTTTAATTAAATAAATTTCCATCAAATACACAATTTAAATTAAACAATTATAATTTCACAAATTTCTATAAACACACCCCAATTCAATGGAATTGGAGGTTTTCTATTTTCATTCCAAAAACCCATTTTTCTTAAAAACCCCAATTAAATGAAGTTGGGTTTTTCCACAAAAAATAATTGAATGTCATATAATCAAAAACGAGCAATTCAATATAATTAAAAAAAATTAAATTAAACAAATCAATTTAGGGTTAATGTAAATTTGTTATCGTAATAAAACCACCTACCTCGGATGTGGTAGATCTCTAAGCATCAAACCCTAATCGATATTTGCTAAGGAAGAATGAAAATAATAGAATCTAGAGAAACGCAGATCGAATTATGGTCTAAAACCCCAAACAAACTGGTAATAGATCCCAAATTCAATACAAGGATCCATGGTACCCTAAAGAAGAAGAGAGAGACAACATGAGATCAATAATAGTAGGAGGAAACTAACTGGAATAGGATCGACCATCATTCTCTTATATTATGATCACTTCTAGGAGGGATATTAGGGGTAAAAATCTTTCTTGGGAGCTCCAAGGAAGGGAGAAACTATTTTAAGGTCATACCGGTCCATTGGGGAACTATAATATGGGTTCATGAAATTTTAATACATTTTTGAATCAATTAAAATATTGTCTACACGGTTTTCTAAGAAAAGTCACACAATTTAAACAAACTATACCCAATACAAATGCCGATTATAAATGGGAAACACAATTTCTCCAAATAGGGTGCACTAATTGACTAATTGTTCCCCAACTTTGAAAAATATCACTACCATGTGTTGCATGGTTTTCTATGATAGGGTGCACAGTTTTCCAAAACCATGTGCCAACCATAAACTAGCTGAAATTTTATAAAAATATTTAAATATAAACCCAAATTAACCCCAAATTAAACCCAACAAAAGTATGGTGATAAGAGGGGTTTAGGAATAACTAAAATAATAACATGATGTCATAACCTACCTATTATAGAAACAAACTATCCCTAGAAATCTTACATAGAAGCTTTCATACCAAAAGGATGAGGCCACTACTCTCTCATTAGAACCTCCCTCTCCAATGTATCATGACTATAATAACTATGCTACTATATCCCATGAATTAAAGATATCATCCTCCAATGAAGTACCTTGGATTCAGAACCAACTAGACTAACCGGTTGTTCAGTAATTGATAAATTATCATCAAATTCATGATCACGTCATCTTAGAACCTGATACGAATCAGATAAATACATTTGTAGATGATATACATGGAATATGTTATGTATCCATTTCAACTATAATTCAAGTGATAAACCGTAAGAAATATTTCACACCTTCTCAAAAAACCTCAAAATGTCCAACAAAATTATGAGAAATTTTCCCTTGCATCTTAATTCATTGATGACCCAACCAGGGTGAAACTTTCAAGAACACCTGATCACCAACTGATAACTCCAATGGTCTATGATGGCGATCAACATAAGACTTATATCGGCTTTGTGCTATAAATATTCTCTAATGAATCAACTATCTCTTTATTTTTTCCTCTTTACCAAACTTGGTCAAACCAAGGAACCATCACCAGTCTTCGACCAACATAACAGATATTTACAAGGCTGGTTATATAAGGCCCAAAAAGGATCCATCCTAATCATGTATGGGCCACTATTGTTATGAGAAAACTCAATTAAGTGATCCAATATTTCCATTTTATATTATATGTTTTTTATGGAAAAAAAATTTATCATGTTTGAAGATATCAAATCAAGAAATGTAAAATTATGTTTTTAGTACTAAATCTGGGAGTATGGGTTTATGGATATTATATATTTTTGTTAAATAAATTCATCCACTATATAGAACATAAAATTATAAAAAAAATTATTTACCTCATGAAACTAATATACTTACAATGGTTAATCATACCAAATGATGTAGGTTACTCTTAGACATGACCCGAAAGGAATGACCAACATAGTTGGTTACTTCATTTCCAAAACATTTCTAGAAGAATTTCAACACATAAGGAACAAACATCATTCTCTCTTGTAGAGTATCAACATACTCAGAAATATAAAAAAATGAATTGCATCCTTGATAACAAAATATTTGATATAAATAAAATAGTTTCATTATTTTAAGTAAATATAAACTATAACCAAATTCATGCTCAAAATAACACTAATAGGGGACTAGTATCATGCATGATAATAAATAATTGAACTTTGACCCAAAAAATTTACAAGATTAGAAATATATATATAGATAGAAAAAATAGATAAATATTTGTGATGAAGCATTAAATGGGAAAAAAATTATTTGAAGTAATAATTAAATTTATTAGAAGAAAAGGAAATAATTATTGGTTTTTATTGACCTAATTATAACTAATATATATAGAAAAAAATAATATATAAATTTTTTACTTCACATTTAATTAAAACCATAGTCGGTTTCAATTATAATATAAGAAATTAAATAAATTATATGATATGGTATGACATCCTACATGTGTCTACTTGTCAACTTATAATATGATACATGAACCGAAATAGAAGTTGAATCTCAGTTTAGTCATATATTCGTGTCTTGAGTATATTCCATTATACCTGAGACAAGAAAATTAAATGCCTCAATTAAACCTATAATTCCCATTGAGTACCTTGACATCCCTCAGTAACTTTAGATTCTATCATAAATTGATTCATGATTCCTTTTTATTTGTTAATTATCAAGTCCTAGTAGTCCAACCTTTTATTTAATAGAAATGAAAACCCATTAAATCTTGGCATCGATCTGATACCACCAGGACCCAAACACCCTAGTGGCACCCAAGTGACATGGTATTACCCTATTAGTGATATTTGATCCCCATGGGATGGATAATAGTGATAGTGGTCTAAGGTAAATATTGGGGATTTATTTTCTCACTTAATTAAGAATAAAAATTCTAGTAACATTCTATTAGAAATCCGGAATGTCTCAACTGTATATAGGATATTCCAAAAAATAATATGACATAGAGAACGAAATATCATAAGAGAGTAAATAAAGGAAGAAAAAAAACATAAACCAATACATAAATTCATAATATACTAAAAATAGGTAGAATAAAAAACCTAAAGAGGCCGAAATAAATGATAATTCAAAATAGGGCCTAAGATAGGGAATACAAAAATCAAAAACATATGATAATATTAACAAGACCATTTACCATCACTAAAAACACCAATCCGGAAGTGGGAACTAATACCATTTATATAAAAACCATGAGAAACTATCCCTAAATAATCAGTAGATACCAGTGTTCTTGTAAGTACCTAAAATATAATAAAGGGATTGGTTGTATTTCCATTTAGATGTCAATGTATAGTGTGAGCATAAAATAATCAATAGGGAATCACCAATGGTACCTTGACAAATATATTATATAATTGTGTATTCACGTATAATTCTACTCATCTAAAAACTTATACATTAAAATATTTGTTGCAATCACTAAACAAATCATAACAGCGTATCAATAATGAAACAACTCACATATCCGAACTATTTATAATAAGTAACCATATATACTAGGAAAATCCATATTTTACATCATTTATTTGACTATATAACTTATAATATGATATTGGAATCCCAATCCATCCCCTAACGGAGGATTTAACAACACTTTTAAATAGATCACACCTATAAAAATATTTAACCACACATATGAGTAGATGTCTGTAAAGAATTTTTGGTCCTAGTGACCTATAAAATGTATAATAATTGGTCCTATATAGTAATTTAAATCTTACATCTCATCCCAAGGAATAGGGGAATGGGTATAATGAGTCAAAAAAATATTATATATTATTCCAGGTATGGAGAGCCAATGTTTTGTGAGCCAATTCTGCACTAGGTCTAGAGAAATCTTTCAACCCATTCCCTTAATAGCCTATAAAATTATGGTTTTCAGACCTTCTTAATAATTCATTAACAAAATTATACAATATCTCGTCAATATTCATTCTCACTATCAAGACAAAAAACATGTTATACAAGAATCAATAAACAATCTTCAGGAAAAATTATAAGCTACAACAACCAACATGCTCTGTACAATAAAGAAATAACACAATCAATACAATAATGTGGGTATATAAATATACAATAAAACCATTTACATGCTCAATATACACAATTATCAAAGTGAATATGCATGAATATAACCAAAATTCACTAAAATCTTGGTAGAATTATTAAACTAGTACAAGGGTGTAGAACAGCACATAAAAAATTCCTTAACCAGGAAACTACTCAAAAAATTTAGATACAAGAATGCATTGGTAAACATTATAGACTCAATCGAATAGAAATAAATTTTTATGAAATACTTATCTCTTAAGACCAAGTAAGAATATAATAATTAAGATAGTAAATAATTCACTACAATAACTCTGACATCGTTTACACAACTCAAATGTGGTAATAAATTAAGGAATACTTAAGTGATTGGAATCACAAGGGAAAAGGAATATCTGGTACTTGATTCACAAGTTGTTATAATATGACTTATTATAATTTTATATTTCAAATTCTTATACCCACCAACTCAAAACATACACTTGATATCATTGGATTTTATTGAGGTGACCAAGTTCAAGAGAGGAAAGGTGTGTGTTATTGTAAACATAATTTTCCCAAAACATTCAAAAGGAGAAAAAAAGGAAGAAAATAAGGAAACTAATTATGAATTGTTTTCAAAAGAAAATATTTGAAAAAAAAATTTCATAAGACATCCCATACTTTGAAAATTATAAAACCCATGGTAATTTTCATGTCTTGGGTTAATAAAATATTACACTATTAAGATTTTCATGTTGAATCACATCATTCAAAATTATAAACCTAGCTAACACAATGTCACCAAACAACTCTCTTTAAAAATTGTTTGCATGTTGTTAATTTTCTTATAGATTATTCAAGTTAAAGTGGAAATAGTTGATTTCTATTATAATATATATATATATATATGAAACTCAAGGGAGTATACCATGTTATAGATTAAAAAAATATGAATGTTTAGTCCAATTGAATAATCTTATCTATAAGTTTCCATAAATATGGTTTGGGATTAATGACACACCCAGTACTCCATTTCATCCCAGGTTTAATATCAAGGAGAGTTTATAACATATTATAAAAATAATTTTTAATAATGTGACAGAAAAACAAGTTATCTAGCTTATATATAGAGGAAAAATCGATATCAAATATTGAGTCTTGTAGGGATTCAAAAAGGAAGAATCATTTTAATAAAAATTACAACATAAATTAAAGGGAATGAATTTTCATTAAATAATATCAAACAATCTCTATTGAAAATATTTAACATGTTGTATAAAAATATAATCCTCTTATTTATATATCAAAAATATATATATCATTATTTATTAATTTTTTAAAAATAAAGGTATGCATGTAAAAATCATAGCTCAGTAATTAATAAGTGATTTGAGATCACCAAAAATATTAATAAAAAAATCTAAAAATTACCAAAATATTTAAGAAGTGCATAAGAATCATTCATCCAAAGTTTCATAACCAAAAAAAAACAAATCATTGTACTACCATAATAGAAGATCAAAAAATCCTATAGAAAACAGATGTAATCTACTCATACAATCCTTCCAAAAATAGAATAATTAGAAACCCATATTGATTCCAAGAAAAAAACCCTAAATATACACCCTATATCTTAAAATATGTAACATAACCATACCTTAATCACTTTAAATAGAAATAATTTTTAACGGTGAGAAATCAACCCACATGACACCCTTGAGGTAAAACAAGAGGAATCCACGTGATCTAGGGTGATTTCAACCATGATTTGGTGCAATTAAACTTAAAATTTATATTTTGTTAAGTGAGATTAGAATAAATTCATAGAAGAAGGAAGGGGAGAGGATTATTGAGGCTTATCTTTAGTTTTTTCATATTGATGAACCTTTGATCCGCTTGGATTAAAGAGGTAAAAATGAGAGGATATATGAGACCAAATGGAGCTCCTAATTGGATGGGAATGAAATGAGGTCGAAGGAGAATATTATTAGAGTTAGTACCCCTGAACCAACTTATGTGTACTTTATGGTTTCTTATATTCATATTTCATAATATTAATAAACTACTTAACATATCATGGTTATTCTTTTGTGTGACATAGTATGTGATAATGCCTTATGAGTGGTTGTCACACTGAAAGGTCATAGACCTTCACTGCTATGATGAGAACCCATAAGTTTCACAACATTACCCTTAAATATATATTCTATAGATGTTTTAGATCATTTCAAGGATACAAATAGAAACATTTATTAGGGGTGGAAGCTCAAAGTACTTTGAGACACCTTCTCATAGTGTGCGCTATTAGAAATATCCAATGCAGGAGATTATAAGAACAAGAACTTCTAGAAGGAAATCCATATTTATATGTGTCATAGGATGTTTCTATCTTTGGATGTGTGTATTGATCTATATATATTAATACTGTTATTAATAGATATCATGAGTTTAGTAATATTATTTATTTATGAAAACTATAAATATATACGTTCATTATGATGTCAGATATGTTGTGTGTGTCATGAGTAATATTCCATTAATGAATAATGAGAAAAAAGATTTTTTACTTTATTTTATCTAACTTAATTAGATCTATTATTATATTTTATGGAAATAATACAGCCTAAATAAATCCTTGTCCATGGCGTTTTCTGGGAAAGTTCAATTTCGTAAAATTCAAAGAAAGAGACATCGAGAAAATAGGTTGATAGCACCAGCATGCAACCTACTTGATTAGATAAATCATGATAAAGGGGTTATATTACACAATAAGTGACCAAATTAGTTTTTATGTTCTTTTGAAATTAATTTTTTTCTCTATGGGTACCTTGAAGTGTTACTAGATGCTAACTTTAGACTTTGGGCGGCTTCACCTAATGCCACTAAGAAAGAGGCCTAGAGAGTTACACACAAAGTGTTTCCAAAACCACAATTAAATAATATTGTTATTTATTATATAACTTATTGAAGAAATATTTCTATAGTTAATTGTTTAATAATTGTGCAAGTTTTTAGTATTTAATATATTACATCACTTGTTATACGGGAAAATATTTATCGAGCATAATATTTAATAAAAAATTTCTATTAAGTGAATGTTAGGTACCAGGGCCCACAGTGGAAGTTAGTGGGATGGGGAATTTAAATTTTTCATCATTGGATCGATCGTACTAGTCGATGCTGACGATCCGAACCCTGGTGAGGTTCAAGATTCTCGCTTAAATTATAAAGAGCACAAAACAAAAATGAAAATGTACCTGTTTCAAAACTGAAGCTACGGTCGACTGCAACTAGTCAATGGTGATCGTATCTTGAAGGATTCAAAGAAGGAACCCTATAGATCATCCACATGTGCTTCAAAAACATGTGAGAGTGTCGATCGTTGAATTCGGGGTGCTATAACAGTGATCCGATGGAACTTTCGACGTCCCGATGATCAACGCATCGATATGCCTTCATTACTGAAGAGAGATCTCGATCCGAGCATCTTGGATCGAGAGATTATCTCTTTAGAGAGCAGGAGGAGAGATAGTGTCTTGTCATTCAATCCATGGATGAATGAATAGTGATTATCACACCAAGAGAGAGATCCTCCTCTCTTATTTATAGTAGAATTAATAAAATACCTGATAGGGTTCCCCAGCACCCATTAATTTCAACGTCTACTAAATAAATAATTTTGATGAACTAAACTGTGTCAATATTATTTATTATTTTATCACATACTTGTAATATATATAAAACATATTATGTGATAAAAACCTAGCCATTTAACTCGACTCGTTGTCCCGCTTAATATTAAATTAACCTTGATATTAAAATAATATTTGTTCGATTAATATTTCTCTCGTATTTACTAAACTTGTAAATACATTAAATAAATTAAATCCCAAATATTAATATCTTTAATGTCAATGAATTTATTTAATTATTTTGTTGATCGAAAACTTGGAAAACACTCAAACCCAGTGGTGGGGCCCACAATGTCCATTCACTTATTTCACTAAATACGGAGGATTCTTGAATACGCTATTGTGTGTGACCCTCTAGGCCCTTATCTCGATAGTAGTGAATAAATTCATAGACAAAGAGTGGAGTCTAGTAACTCATCATACCCCCTAAAGAGATAAGGATTGTCATAGCAACGACAACCATCCTTCGAACACTGAATGTGTACTATAATCTCTTTTTCATTAAATATCTCATAAAAAATACATACACTTGTGTCATCATCCTTTTCTTACTTTATTATTTTTTGATCTTACTGGATATATTTACCTTTCTACTACTTTGGCCAAAGACTTATGAAAGCAGAACCATCCTAATCAACCAGGCCTGAGATATAAAACTTCCTGAACTCATAAGCGACAAATCCTTTCTTGACAACTAAACCAATGTCATACCACCAACGATGCACCCAACACAAGATACCTCACCAATATTTCAATACCATGGTTTTCCCATTGCATAAAATTAAATAATAAAATGGTATACATTATTAATGGTCTCAAGTCAGAAGACCAATACACATGTCCATAGATTGAAATGACCAATGACACCCAAAACATGAGGTGTTCTTATTGGTGGATCTGTCCTCAAGATATCACTACTAGATATCACCAAGTGTGAACGTCATGAGAATAAGTCTCAATTCTTATGAGCCCCCAGCACCAGATAGTCACACATCTACTGTGTCCAGTTAGTAAGATGTATCTTGACTATAGAACATATACTTAAGATTAGTGTTATGGTATCTCGAGGAACTCATTATAGACTGGGATCTGCTATAACCACTCAATAAGATAATTAATCATTGTACGTTACCATTATAATAGTGGAAGAAAAAAGTTTACACTATAATGGTAAGATGACATCATGTATAAAAAACTTTATATATGATATGGTAATCAAAAGTACAGCATAGTTGGGTCTAGGGAACCCACTATTTTAAATCTCCCACTTGCACTAGATCCAACTTGCTAACCAAACTTGTTAGCTACTCACAATATAAAATCATGCTTCTGCAGATTAATGGCTTTAACTTCTGGGACTGCCCTATTTTCACTGCATGGAATATCTGCTATATTCGACCTCACCCCCTTGAGAAAAAACATCTCAAGATAGGGTATCCCGGAGTATATCTCTTTTTATCCATTGTCATAACTTTAAAACTTGTATATTTAGAATATCATAATTTACATTATGATCATACTTTTATCACTAGGTTTGATTCCAAGAATTGGAACAAATCATTGCAATTTATTAATACTTCTTAGCAGCCTTAGAAGAAACAACGTACTCGGTATTTGTAGGTATGGCTACCACAAGCTCTTATGAGCTTGACTCGCTCATCGCCTTTGCCTAACTACGATACTAGATCAAATTTATCTAAGGATTACTAGCTTGTTTCCCACCATTACTAGTATACCCTCTTCTCCATATACCAGGTACATATCATTTGTACTTTCCAAAGCACAATAAGATAGCTTTGATAGTATCACTTGAAATTCTCCTAGATATAATTGATATTTGCCTACAATAAAGTATATCCTACAGTATCAATTATTATACATAACATGGCATATGATATTGATCCATCGCTGAAGCATGTGGTACTCAACTCATAATTTTAATCTCTTCTCATGTTCTGAACATGTCTACCAGAAGAGATGAATCCATGTGACACTGACAAAAATTATGAACTTGAATGTTTCCAACTTGTATTTTAATACAATTTCACTATATCTATGATTGACTAAGACAAAGCAACCTATAGATCTACCTTAGTATATCATGTTCCCTAGAACTCAGGTTACTACTTTAACTTAATCATTGGATAATATCTCTTAACCTAGTCTTATCTAACAGTAAGACCAAGATCTATTTTCCATATGCTGCAGAACATATTTCACTTGGAAAACTTTGGTGCTCCCACTAGCCTTTGGTAAACACAAGGAAATGATTCATTTATAATGAATTCCCTAATATCTTATTGCTTAATTTAATCTAAAACTGGATTTTAGTAACTTGAAACCTTCATTGGAATTTCATGGTGTCATCGTCCCTTTATGGTTGCATCATATGGACACCTTCCACAAAATATTATTATGAAATCCAATGACAAATATAACTATCTTAGAATCTAGATATGATAAGTAAAATTCTAATGGATTTAGGCATACCGACTTCGTATAACCAATCAATACTTATTGGTACCAGGATTATACCATCCATGCATCATATCATTTGAATACCCACCATAGTATTCAATTTATAATAACCTTTTCAATTTGATACTTTTAATCCATTATTTAATTTTAATTAATGATGTCAATCAGAGCTAATTTCTATATACTGCCTACTTGTAGGAATTTTTATTATTTAATGAATAATTTATCATGGCCGTGGTGATTATAAAACCATCACCATGGTTTCATCCTTTATATGTTGTATGTGTCACTAGAAAATTCCCATCCCACATGTACTTGTGGAACCTATTCCTATGAAAACCATTTGTGCATATCAAGAATTGACTACGTCCAAGTCAATTCATCTCCCTCTATCTCTAATATAGATGTTCACCCTTATATAGAAATTTAGTCTAATTCTTGAATAAATCTTTTCAATCTAAGGTATTTGTGTAATATCCTATGAAACTATTAGGATAATTACTGAGATGCACCATGTGTTCATCTTGATGAATATTTTTTTATATCTTAATAAACTCTTTGCATCCAAACACATGATCTATGAAATAATGGATTTTTTAACATACTATGACTTATATGATATAAATTTTTTATTTTAGTTGGAATAATGGTTATGGGTTTATATCATTATTTAAAAATCATGTCATGAAATATAATGGAATTCACTTCAGGTTGTAACATTGATACTCCATACATCATAACTTTGAGGTATAAAATCTGCATTTAGGAATTTCTACACACTAAATTTTTTTGATCAATGTTAACATGTAAGACTTTATCATCGGTTCTCCTTATTAACATTGATTAACCAATAAAAACACATATGTTAATTACATTTTAATGGTATTAAATGTTCATTTTTTACCTTATGGTTCTGAGTTAGTGGATTTTAATTTTTAACATTCATTCTCATCATTTGTGCACTTCATGCCTAATGTACAGCAATTTAGGCCAAATGATTCCTCTGATTTTAAGGAATATAATTATCTATATTTTAATTTTATATTTTTAGAAATGGATATGAACTTAAATATGAAAATTTTTCTTTTAGGTATCAATAGAGGATTCATAAAAGATGATGAGGATGTTTGGTGATGAAAGGAAACAATTCTGGAGAAGAAAGATTGGACACTAGCCCACTGATGAGAATGTGGGGCCCACAATTCTGGACCAATAAATCCCATATTTTGTGGGATTATAGAAACCATCAAGAGGAACATTTCATACAACATTTAAAAGAGAAAATTCAGAGTTTTAAATGTAGTTTCATGCGGCCTAAAATTATGGACCAAATTCTGTGGCCCAGAAAAACATCCCACGCATTTAATCATATCGCGCAAACCATAAACTATTGTGGGGTGAAAATTTTCCGGCTATCGGGGGACATAAGTATCATCATTTTTTATGCTATGACCCTCCACAATTAGGCTATCTAGATGCTCGTTTGGACAAATCTGTCAAGTCATAAAAGTTGTCTCAGATTGTTTTTAAAGGATGGAAAAATCAACTCTCTCTCAACTTTCCACCCACTTATAGCCTACCACAATTAATTAAGGAGACTTTGACTATTAGAGACATTACCCAAGGCTTAAAAAAATTTATTTAAGGCAGTAGTGGTGGAGGATTTGGGCATCTTGGAGGTTTTTTTTCATTGTAATGTTATTTTGTAGATTTTTATTTGTAACGGTCTTCTTTCTCATGTAAGTTATTCAAATCACCTTAGTTCTTAATAAAATTTCTTCGATTCCTCTTATTATGTTTTTCTTCTTATCACACTATTACCGTTACCTTAAGGTCTGAATTTATTGACACCATACCTTGTTCTATTTTTCACACAATTATGGAGTGCTTGCATTCTTTTTATTGTTTTTTTACTTCTCCAATTCCTCCCTCATGAGTCTACTTTCCGCTTCCATTGAAACCATAGAATCAATGGAGGTATAACTCTTTATTGATTTGATCTGAGGTAGTATCAAGGGGATGTATTGGATGTTATTTCTTAATCTCTAAATTTTATTGATTTCTTTTACTTGAGTTTATTTTATTTAAGGATTTTCTCTCTTCCTCTACCTTATTGAATTTTATTGCCCAACTTTTATGTGCTAATAAGATCCTTTACCTTGTAGTTCTAATGAAACTGATCCTACAAGTGTATAGGTGATTAGAGTGTGTTTGTGAAGGTGTTTACCCAGTAATTGATGAGTTTATATTGAATTCATTAGATGAATTGTTCTTCAGTTAATGAAATTGAAATTGTTAAAAAAATGAATTCATCCAATCCACCCCTAGTGATAACGTAGGATCAACTCATTATTTTAATTTAAATTCACTTAGATTTCTTAGTGTTATTTAAAACCATAGAGAATAAAAACCAATTTGGACACTTCATAGCCAAAAATCCAACTCATAGGTGGTGTATCTTAGGTATCTTCTTAGTTCTCAATGGATTCCACAACTCAAGCGAGACTACAAGGACCATTCTACCATTATCTCTTGGGTAAATTTGAGCGTGAATCAAACATAAATTTCATGATGTAGATAAGGTAACATAAATTTAAGAATTACTCCACACTAGATTATCATGATCAATGAATTTTTGGTCAAGATATTCTTCGGCATGCTGATCTGAAAAAACTCATATCTTCTAACCATAGACATACATCACATTACATTCGAAAATAACTAAAACGAACCATATAAAGTATCTTTACCTCTATATTTCCTTTGTAACAGTTCACACTCTCTTCTTGAACAAACCTTTGGAGCTTTGTGGAATACATTTATTTCTAAAGGTTTCTTTGAAAAAACTAAGTGTAACACCTCAAGATTCCACGGTATGTTTCCCTTTCAATAATGCAATAGCTTTCATTATACGCAACATTGAGATTATAACACACCACGACCAATCAAAGTAGCCGTTATGAATAATAATACCAACTTTTTTGAAATTTTATCAATTTTATCTTTCAGAATGGACTTCATTTTTTGGGTTCGGAATATCAAAATTAGCTTAGAGTGAATATTTAGTATTTTTCTAAAAACATTCAGTTTTTTGATGAATAGTTAAAAATACTAAATTTTAATTACAAAAAACTTTTTTAATCAAAATAATTTATAGTGATAAATTAAACTATTGAGTGGTTTTTAAGTATAATTTGATTATATTTTTACCATTTAATACAATGCTTATCATTGGATGTAATTTCACATTTAAACTGGACATAAGCAAGTATCAATCTTTTGATAGTTATTATTTCTTAAAAACATGGTTTTTGTTTTGACAACGGGAATTAATTTAAAATTAATTTATGCCACTTCTGTGTTTTGAATTTATAAAAATGGATTCCATAGTTAGAATCAGGAGTTCCAAATTTTGTAAATTGGTAACTTTTATTTTTATACAATTTGAATAATTACTTTGGTAAATATTTTATTTACCATGGTTAAAAGGTAAATTTGGTAAATAAGGGTAAAAAAATAATATTATAATAATATTAAATTACCTTAACACGTGTTCTAAACCTATTGGATGATCCATGTCCGACCATGGGCATCCTTGGGTAGATTTTGGGACCCCATGGAGCCACTTGTAAGTGATAATGACACTTTATATTAATTAAGTTAAAGTAAATACAAAAATGACATAAGCATATATCTTTTAGTAAAACAATTTTTACATAGGGTTATATATATTATCTCTTAGACTATAAATATTCATTATAAATATATCAATATTTCCTACATAATAGTATTTTATTTATAATTTTTATACTTTGAATAATTAAATTTATTTATGACACAATGATGATGCACTATTTTCCTTATTAATGAAAGAATCAAATAAATGGTATTATAAATGTTAAAATAAATATAATATGAAAGTTTTGATGCCATGCACGAATTTTCTAGGCTAAAAGTACATGTTAGGATTGATTAAATTAATTTATTTTTAATTAATAAAGTTTTTAGGACTTTAACAAAAAAACAATTATTAAATAGTGTCAAAATTGACATAAAGGACTTTTTAAAACAAATATTATATTATTAATTGATATAATTATCCTAAAAATATAAAGATCGGTAAAATGACTTATATAATGATAGGTATATCATTAATGAACCATTGGTGGTTATCTTGATAGTTTATAGTATGTTTATTAACCATATAATATAAAAATACAAAGAGACAACGTAAATGTCAAACTAATTAACTAAGAGTTAAATCTAAAAGAAAAGGTTAATATAGTGACCCAAATCTGTCTAAAACCTATTGATTTGGTAGTTATAAACCCATACCCACCTTATACTCTAAATAAATCACTTTTTAGCCATTATAAACAGAAAATTATTTTATTATAAAAAAATATTTTAATTTTTTCTAAGGTTCCCCTAACCCCTCTTATAAAAGGGCACTCCCCCTTCCCTCAAATTCACACCTTCAAAGACTTTTGACTCGGCCAAACCCTACTCAAATATCCTCTAAACTGCCCTACCTTCATCCTAGAGGCCTTACTTAAGTCATAAAGCCAACCTAAGGATCCCTTTTTGTCAAATCAAAAGGAAGAACCTGAATAAGAGGTAAATATTTCATCACCTCTTTCAAGTTCCTTTCTTCTTACAATTCCTCTTTCATTGTTGTTTCCATTATAAAATAATAACTCCAATATATCTTATATACTATAATGTAATTATAAATATGGTACAACCATATTCATTATTCTATTCATCCTTTGAATGACATGTCACCATACGTGCGTACGTACGGCTTACCGTCTCCACGTCGTGGTGTAATTGTTATTCAAAACATTATTATTTGTATGGGTATAATAATGATGTGTAATTGATGTAAATAATAAATATAATATGATAATGATTCTGTATATATGATATACCATCCAATTATATATTATTTTAATATCAAAATAATGATATTGTCACTCGTGCGTACGTATGGATTACCGTCTCCACAAACGCGATAAGATTCATTCCACATCGTATCCATTCAAGACTAATTTTCATTAGATGATTAAAAATAATGATTAAAGACTTAATATAATTCTTAATATGAATAAGATACATCCTATCCATAACAAACATTACTTATGTAACAAAGAATATAAAGGAAAACGAATCAGTTAACACCTGAAACAACGATAATACTAAGATATTATTAACAAAACAATGTTAAAAGATCATATATGATATCATATTACTGTATATGATTATTTTATGATTTAATAACAACTAATTAACCATTATAAAGGTGGTTAACCTACCCTCAACCAAGTAAAAGTACAAGGTAATGGATAATTTCAGAATCTTTTTATTATCCGAGGTTGTTTTTACGTAAGTATCTACTGGGACCTCTTTATCATCCACATCAATGTTTCTTAAAAATATATTTCAAAACATTTTTACTATTTACTGGACAATGGGGTAAATTCATTTATACCCTTATTTGACCTTATATGTTTTGAAATGAATCTTTCTGTCGCTTTCCAAACAAGGTACTTTATGACCTTTTCGGAAAAGTTAAGGTAAGAATGTTTTTTTACTTATTCACCAGGTGTGGCTATTTTCTGCCATTATAACATCATAGAATATTCCCTTACAAACTTATAAGAATATTTTCAAAATAAATTTTTTCTTAAATGATTTCAAAATAGAAAGAGATATTTCTCTAAAAAAAGTTTTTATTTCATCTATGTCAATATCCTTTGATGGATTTTAATCTTATTTGAAGTTGATTTATTATGATACAAAACTTCCATATTGTATTGAAGGTTTTGTGATATGTTTGACTCTGGATGTATTATTTTTACACCATTCATGGTTTATGGATAATGTATTGACATTTCGTATGTCAGTTTTAATACGAATGTTTATGTTTTGTTTAAAACTTTTTATATGAGGAATATATTGGACTTAGTATGTGATGGGTGGAGCTCGCTATAGCTCCTCGATGCATTAGTAGATCTCATGAGACAAACTAGTGTCTTGTCACAAGGCCTTGACAAAATACTATTTGTATTCTTGGCACATGGCCTTGACTATGTGATTATGAAGTCTGGCATTATGCCTTCCATCATTATGAAAGTGGCTACTGATATTGCATGTGATTATTCAAATAGTATAATATCTACATGAGTAAGTAAATGACATTATTTTGATTTATATTTTCCATATTATAATGAATTTTATGTTGAAAATCCTTTTGTTTTAGTTTTATACATTTCTTTAAATGTTTATGCTTATTTATGAAAGTTTCTGCTATATTGTTATCCTTACTGAGCATCTAATCTCACCCCTTTCAATGTTTTATTTTTCCCAAGATGGGAAGAAGTATATTATGAATGACCTGTCGGGATAGTCTATTGGACTTTAGTGTTGTAGATGGAAACAATTTTGTTGTAGTTTTTCATTTTATGATGTAATTTAAACCTTATGAATGTATCTAGTACTTCCAAAACTAGTAAACTAATCAGTCTTTCGAGACTTGATCTTTTGTGATCATGCTAATGGTACATAATAATGCACCAACTCTGGGATTCTAGGGTCGGGGTTTTATAGTTGGTATGAGAGGAGATTTAGTACAAACCTTAGAAACTAGATTTAGATAAACTCTGATTAGAGCACATATCCCTAACATAGACTTTGAAGATTAGTATAGAAGAACTTCCTAGAATGTTGGTATTGTAGAGATTTTGTGATTTTACCAAAAAATATATCCATGTATGGATACGAGTAGGTAGAGGAAGCTCTGGCATAAATGAACCTAGGGGTAAAACCTGAAAACACAACTTTGAGCTAGACTCTTACGGGAACTGGTGCACAACAATGGGCCTTGTTGCACTCTTGGTTACGTCACTCTCAGGGGATATGCTTTGGATAATTCTCCTTTTATTTACAAACCATTATGAAGGGTTTATGAGTATATACTTCCTCAAAGAAAACATTTTTTATGATTATGGATTATATCCATAAACTGTTCAATTTATATTAAGTGTTTTACAAGTTTGGAATTATGTGTTTCGATTCATAAACTAATCTAGTTTATTACATTGTTTAGAAATGGCTCCTAGTGGAAGGAATGGAAACTGTATCAATGCATGCACTCCATATAGGGATTTCCCTCCTGTTTAAGAAAATTATAGTGAAGCTGGTGATACAACTGGTGCTAATCAGCTTATCACTATATTGAGACAACTCACCCAGGTTATGAATAATAACCTTACCTGTATGGAGCATCCTGATCCTCAACATGGAGGATCAATGTTAGACCACTTCATGAGGAAACAACCACCAACATTCAATGGGAGTACAAATCCACTAGTAGCTGATCAATGGATAAATCTCATAGAGAAAATATTTCACGCCTTCGGGAGTAGCGAAAGGGAAAAGGTTGTCATGGAAGTTTAGCGCCTCACTTGAGATTCCGATCAATGGTGGTCATTGATTCAAAACACAAAGGAAGATGATAAAGTATGAAATATGGAATAGAGGGAGTTTAAAGATATTTTCTTAGAAAAATACTTTCCTCATGACCATCGAGAAAATATGTAAAGATAATTTATGAGTCTGAGGCAAAAGGAGGATGAGAATGTCACAAAGTATGAAGCTAACTTTACCAGGTTAGCAAGGCATGTTGTATATTATATATGTAACCCAAGAAAAAAGATTGATCATTTCTTTAATGGGTTAAAACCATTTCTCCATGGAGAATTAGTCTCACAATATTTTTCATTGTACGAAAATATTGTCTCATGTTCCATCAAGAAAGAAAAGGAATTCTTTAAGTATTAAGACTTTAAAGAAAAGAAATAGAAGAAGAGATCTTCCGAACACTCTAGAAATAGAAACAAGGGGATGAAGGGAAAAGTTGTATATCCGTCCTGCAGTAAATGTTGGAATAAACACCATGGTACCTGCCTGAAGGGAATGGGAGTCTGTTACAAGTGTGGTGAAAAGGCCACCAAGATCGTGATTACAATGGGAAGAAAGAGGTTGCCGATGTTGAATGATACACTTGTAGAGAAAGGGGGAATTATGTGAATGAATATCCTAAGCATCAGGGGAACTTACCTCAAAAAAGGACAAGGGATCGAGGAAAAGCTTATGCTATCACTACTGCTGAGGTTGAATCTCCGAAATACATAGTGGAAGGTAATTTAATGGTTTCCTTAAGTTTAGAAAATGCTTTATTTTATTCTGGATCATCACATTGTTTTATATATTCCTAGTTTTCTAAGAAAATTAGATATTTCCAATTTTATTTAACAAGAGAGTTTTCAGTCAAAAATCATATGGGAAGTATCATTGCAACAAAGTTTTGTGAATCAGTCCCCATTAGGGCATATAAATGTTTTTTATCTACTGATCTCATTGTCATACCCATGATTGAATTTGATATAACCCTCAGTATGGATTGTCTTTCAGACCATGATGCAAAAAAAATTGTAATAAGAAGGGGGTTACTATTTTTGAGGACGATGATAAAGAACACATTATCTTTAGAGCTGAATAGTCACCACCTAATTCTTATCTAGATCCACCCCAAGTAGCTCAAATAAATTCAATTATTGGAGAGAACGATAATTAAATAACTATGGGTGAGGAAAGGAATGATCAAATAGTGTATGTACCTATTGTGAAAGAATATGTTGATGTGTTTCCTGAAGATTTACGTGGACATCCTCCAGAATGAGAAATTTAGTTTTCCATTGATTTAATTCCTAGATCACGGACCATATCAAATACCCCTTATAGAATTTCCACTATGGAATTGGTGGAACTAATGAAACAATTGGAGGAATTGAGTAATAAGGTATTTATTCCCCTAGTGTTTCTCCATTGGGAGCCTATGTCCTTTTTGTTATGAATAAAACGGATCAATGAAGTTGTGAATTGACTATAGGGAGATCAATGTGATAACAATAAAGAACAAGTATCCCCGACCTCACATTTATGATTTATTTGACCAACTTCATAGAGCTCAATACTTTTTAAAGATTGAACTTCGATCTAGATATCATCAGTTGTGTGTGAAGAAGGAAGGCATTCTGAAAACAGTATTTCAAACCAGGTATGAACATTATGAGTTTACAATAATGCCTTTTGGATTGACTAATGCACCCTCTGTCTTCATGGATATAATGAATAGATTTTTCAAGGAATACCTTGATGAATTTGTAGTGGTATTTATTGATGATATCTTGGTATAATCTAAAAGCTATGAAGATCATGAAAATCACTTGCGCATTATCCTAAAGACTCTTAGAAGACATGAATTATATGGGAAGTTTAGAAAGTGTGAATTCTGGCCTCAGGAGATTTCTTTTCTTGGCCATATTGTCTCTAAGGATGGAATCTCTGTTGATCCTTCTAAGACAAGAGCAATCCAAGAATGGCCAGCACAGATGAGTATAACTGAGGTATACAGTTTTATTGGTTTATTTGGTTATTATCGATGTTTCCTACAGAATTTTACTCAGTTGGATAACCCATTAACGAAGATCACACGAAAAGGGGTTAAATTTTTTTGGACAATAGAGTCTGAATAATATTTTCAATAAATGAAGAGAATATTAGTCAATGATCCTATCTTGAATCTACCATCAGGGAATGATGGGTTTGTTATTTATAGTGATGATTCAAAGAAAGTACATGGTTGTTTCCTTATGCAGAATGATAGGGTTATTTCTTATTCACCACGATATCTAAAAATTCATAAGAAAAACTATCCTACTCATGATCTTGAGTTAGCAGTTGTAATTTTTCATTTGAAGATATGGATACATTATCTCTATGGTGAAAAATGTGAGATATATACTCATCACAAGAGTTTGAGGTATATTTTATCACAAAAAGAACTCAACATGAGGCAAAAAAGATGGCTAGAACTACTCAAGGATTATGATTTCACTATACACTACCACCCGGGGAACGCTAATAAGGTGGAAGATGCTTTGAGTAGAAAGGATAATGGAGTTTTGAACAAGATGAGAGTTGAAAAGGATCTTTATACATAGATCTAGTAAAGATAGATATGGGAATAACCATGGAAGGTGTAACATCAATACTTTTTCAAATGGCTTCCAAACCATCTTTATTAGAAAGGATAAAAAGTTCTCAATCTGATGATCAGGAGTTTCAAAAGAAGATTAAACTTGTGAATAACAGGATATTGAGTGACTTCGTATACGAAGATGGAATTTTGATATTTGGTAAGATACTTTGTGTTCCCAATATACCTTATCTAAAAAGAGAATTGTTGGATGATGCTCATCATTCCAATTTCTCTATACACCCTGGAGGCAGCAAAATGTATAGAGATTTGAAGGAACATTTTTTGTGGGACAACATGAAGAGGGAGATTTCTGATTTTGTGTCAAGATGTATGGTTTCTCAACTAGTGAAAGCCAGAAGGCAATATCCTAGAGGAGTCATGAAACCTCTTCCCATACCTGAGTGGAAATGGGATAATATAACGATAGACTTTGTCATGGGACTACCAAAGACTCCTAGAAGGAACGATGCAATATTGCTCATTGTTGATCTTCTTACCAAGTTAGCACATTTTCTTACTATAAGAGAAGATTTACCACTTGAACGTCTAGAAAGACTACATATTAATGAAGTTTTGAGACTTTATGGATTACCACTATCGATTTTTTATGATCGTGATCCCCATTTTACATCAAGATTCTGGAAAAGTCTTTAGAAATCCCTGGATACTATACTTCGTTTGAGCACTGACTACCACCCTCAAACTCATGGACAATCAGAACGGAATATTCAAATCTTAAAAGATATGTTGAGATCTTCCTCACTTGACTTTCAAGAATTGTGGGATCAATATTTACCTCTGGTATAATTCTCCTATAACAATAGCTTCCATTCAAGTATTCAAATGGCACCATCTGAAGCGTTATATGGAATGAGATGTCACACACCAACCTGTTGGGATGATGTTGGTGAAAGAAAACTCGTAGGCCTAGAAATTATTGAGGAAATGATAGAAAAGGTGAAGGTTATCCAAACCCACATCAAAGCAGCTCAAATTAGGAAAAAGTGTTATGCCGATAATAGAAGAAAGGATTTAGATTTTCAAGTTGGAGATCATGTTTTCTTGAAGGTATCTCCAAGGAAGGGAATTATACGTTTCGGTAAGAAGGAAAAATTGAGTCCCAGGTACATCAGACCTTTAGAAATTCTAGAATGAATTGGGGCTATAGGTTACCATTTGGAAATACCACCAAGTCTCTCCAAAGTTCAAGATGTGTTCCATGTGTCACTGTTGAGAAAATACATCCCTGACCCAACGCATGTACGCACCTATGAAGAATTAGAAATTGAACCTGATCTGTCTTATTGAGAAGATCCCTTCAGGATTATTGATACAAGAGAACAGGTATTGAGAAACCAGATGACACGTTTGGTAAAATTTCTATAGAGAAACCATAAGATGGAAGAGGCAACGTGGGAACCCGAGGAACTTATGATGAAGAACCACCTGAATCTTTGTATACGGTAGTATTATAGAAATTTCGAGGATGAAATTATTTGAAGGAGGGGAGAATGTAACACCCAAAGCTTCCACTGTACGTTTCCCTTTGAATAATGCAATAGCTTGCATCATACGCAACTTTGAGATTCTAAGACACTACGACCAATCAAAGTAGCCGTTATGAATAGTAATACCCACTTTTTCAAAATTTTATCAATTTTATATTTCAAAATAGACTTTATTTTTGGTTTTGGAATATCAAAATTATCTTAGGGTGAATTTTTGGTATTTTTCTGAAAACATTCAGTTTTTGATGAATTGTGTAAAATACTAAATTTTAATTAAAAACAAATTTTTCAATCAAAATAATTTATAGTGCTAAATTATACTATTGAGTGGTTTTTATGACAACCCAGCTTTTTATTACAACTTAAACTTGATTTATTACATAAAACATCACTTGATACAGCAAAGAAGATCGAGAGGTTTAGTGTCTTTGGGGATTAGGATCATTACATAAAAACTTAAACCATGAAATACAACATCTTTATTGAAAACTTCCTTTACATGACCACTACATTCCCTCGAACATAGCATTGCATGGCATAACCTGAGGACATGAATAAGAAAAGGGTGAGCTATAAAGCCCAGTAAGGGAGTACACATGGAATAACATGAGGAGTACAATACATGTTAGAAAATAGGAATATCAATAGAGAATAAAAGAAACATGAACATAAAGGAATGATAAAGCATGATAATCATAACATGGAAATGTGGCAACAACACTTAACATTGAATTAGCACGAGCCAAGGCTCATTGCACATGGAGCATGAGTAAACCCTCATTGCACATGAAGCACAAGTAAACCCTCATTGCACTTGAATTAGAATGAGTCAACACTCATTGCACTTGACGTATCATGATACTATACTTTACCCAATTCATTGGAGCGCTATAAGGGTGCACCCTTCTTAAACATTTCATTTCATGGATAAGTGTGCCACATGGATCATAAAACATGGATTCATAAAACATAATCATTTATTCCACGATAAAGGAATGTGGAATTCATACATGAAACTTTACAATCAATATGTAAATGTGCATAAAGGTGAATACCCTTGATGGAGAAATGGGCATGGTATTCACTACACAATGACATTGGCTTGGAAAATCGGTGCGATTTCGGCAGCGTAACGGCGTGACATAAGAATTCATAAAAAAGGTTGATGAGAGAGAAAGGGGTTCCTCATCATATTTACATGTAATGTACAGTAAGGAGGTCATATAGATACATGTCCCAACAATTGAAATGGAATTTATATTCATGATAAAAAAGTATTGCTTGAATGTAAAAGAAGAGAGAGAAGTTCCTTTCGGAATTTTGGCATAGTAACGGGTGTACATGGGAGGCATTTAATGAGAGAGAAAGGGGTCTCCCATCATTCAAACATAAATAGGGAAGTATGAGGGAGGTGAGAAACCATACCCCAACATTTATAATTGAAATTAAAAGGGCAAAACAACTTAAAGAAAATTGACAAAAATGAGAAAGGAAGAAAAAACCCTTACTTGGAAGTGTGCTTCCAAAGGCTAGAGAGAGGCTTGTGAGAGGCTTCTTGGGAGCTTGGGGCACCTTGGGAGGATTCTAGAGAGAGTAGGGAAGAGGTTGGACTAACTACAAGGGATTTTAGTGAGGAGGAAGTGGGAGCTTGTGTGGGTTTATATAGGAAAGGTGAGAGAATTCTTTATTATTTAGGTTTGGGACCCCTTAAATTAAAATAATCCAAACCACAAACCATCCCATGGTATTTTCCCATGGTTTCTGGAAAAGGAAAGAGGAAAACAATATTTTACAAGGCCAAGGTCCGAACTTAATAAAAAATTAGGGTTGATTATGTGGAGGTGAGTCACACTCCCATGGAAATTAATTTAAAAAGGCAAAGTGTTGAATAAGTCTTGATGGGTTCATTAATGCTTTCAAAAGTAAGTCAAACAAACCCAAAATCACATTATTTTAATGATAAAACATATATTGGTCGAACATAAGGATTATGGTATTTTATTACATCACCATTGGGTCATTATGATGTCATAAAACACATTATATATTTAAAAGGTATTTAATTTTTACCCAAAAATGTGATTGTCTCAGAAAATTATGAAAAATTCACCGTTGTATAATTTCGATGTCCTGATTCCAAAAATAACATTTACTTTATCTAAATAGTTTTCTAAAAATGTGAATTTTCACTTTTAGAATAAAAACCGACATTTATCGAAAATTCACAGGTTTTGAGAGAAATGGCTTTCAAACCTTAATAAAAAAATTAATTGCATTCATAAAATTATAAGATCATTTATATTTAATAAAAATTAATTTAATAATATTATTATTATATTATTAAAATATTATTTAATTCAAAAATTCCTTAATTAAAAAATAGATTTCTTAATTAAATAATAACTAAAAACACAATTTGTACTTTAAAAACTATTTACAATGTATCAAAAATGACTAGAAATTATATTCAGTATTATATAAAAAAATAATGTACATGAATATAGTACTACTTATTTGTTACATAACCCCTTAAAATAGCTGCATAAGACCTAAGGGTAAGGTGTGCGATGGTGACAGACTCTTGGGGTGGATCGGATAACATCGCTCAAGTGGTAATTTCAATCAACTTCAACTTTTCCCGTAGACGGTCATGTTCGAGCTTGACATAATGAATCTCAGCTTGGGCTTGGTCAAGGGTGAAGCCCAAGGATTCCACCTCTTTTCTGAGCTCCGAAAAATGGGCCTCGTATGGGGAAATTCTACTGGATGAGGCCATCGCTTCCTTTGTCTGAGTAAAATTGGGTTTGTTAAAGCCTTATATTTATACTAATCATGTGATCACTGTTCAACGGCTATAAAAGTAACGGTCACAACTCTTATCATAAAACCAAAGAATTTGACATCTTATAAAAACATTTTTTATAAAGATACATTTAACTGGATCAAGAGGGATTTTCCATTAATGAAACTTTAGGTCGTTACAGTTTTTAAGTATAATTAGATTATATTTTTACCATTTAATCTAATTTTGGTCATTAGACATAATTTCACATTTAAACTGGACATAAGCAAGTATCAATCTCTTGATAGTTACTATTTCTTAAAAACACGCTTTTTGTTTTGACAATAGGAATTAATTTTAAATTAATTTCTGTCACTTCTATGTTTTGAATTTAGAGAAATGGATTCCATATTTAGAATCAGGGGGTACAGACTTTGTTAAATGGGTAAATTTTATTTTTAGACATTTTGAATAATTACTTTGGTAAATATTTTATTTACCACGGTTAAAGGGTAAATACGGTAAATAAGGGTAAAAAATAATATTATAATAATATTAAATTACCCTAACACGTGTTCTAACCCTGTTGGATGATACATGTCTAGCCATGGGAATCCATGGGTCGATTTTGGGACCCCATGGAGCAACTTATATGTGATAATGACACTTTATATTAATTAAGTTAAAGTAAATACAAAAATGACATAAGCATATATCTTTTAGTAAAAGAATATTTACATAGGGTAATATATGTTATCACTTCGACAATAAATATTCATTATAAATATATAAAGATTTTCTAAATAATGGTATTTTTTTTATAATTTTTAGTCATTGATAATAAAATTTATTTATGAAACAATGATGATGCATTTTTTTCCTTATTAATGAATGAATCAAATAAATGGTATTATAAATGTTAAAATAAATATAATTTTAACGTTTTGATTCCATAAACAAATTTTCTAGGTTACTATGACATGTTAGGATTGATTAAATTAATTTATTTTGAATTATTAAAGTTTTTAGGACTTTAAAAAAAATTATTAAATAGTCTCAAAATTGACATAAATTAGTTTTTAAAACAAATATTATATTATTAATTATATAATATTCCTAAAAATATATGGTTTGGCCAAATGACTTATATTATGATAGATATATCATTGATGAGACCTGTATGGGTATAATAATGTTGTGTAATTGATGTAAATAATAAATATAACATGATAATGATTCTATATATATGATATACCATCCAATTATATATTATTTTAATATCAAATGAATGATATTATCACTCGTGCGTACGTACGAATTACCATCTCCACGAACACAATGAGATTCATTCCCCATCGTATCCATTAAATACTAATTTTCATTAGATGATTAAAAAATATATTAAAATACTTAATATCATTCTGAATATTAATAAGATACATCCTATACATAACAAACATTACTTATGTAACAAATAATATAAAGTAAAATAGATCAGTTAACACCCGAAACGCCAATAATACTAAGATATTATTAAAAAATCAATGTTAAAAGATCATATATGATATCATAATAATGTATATGATTTCTGTATAATTTAATAAATATTATTTCACCATTATACAAGAGGTTAACCTACCCTCGGCCAAGGAAAAGTGCAAGGTAAGGGATAATTTCACAATCACTTTATTATCTGAGGTTGTTTTTACATAAGTATCTACTGGGACCTCTTTATCATCCACATTTATGTTGCTTAAAAATTTATTTCAAAACAGTTTTACTATTTCCTTACAATGGTGTAAAGTAATTTATACCCTTATTTTACCTTATATGTTTTGAAAGGAATCTTTCCATCATTTTCCAAACAAGGTACTTTATGACCTTTTCGACAAAATTAAGGTATGAATGTTTTTTTAACTTATACGGTGGGTGCAGCTATTTTCCACCATTATAACATCGTCGAAGCTTCCCTTACAAGCTTATAAAAATATTTTCAAAATAAATGTTTTCTTAAATGATTTCAAAATATAAAGAGATATTTCTCTAAAAAAGTGTTTGATTTCATCTATTTCAACATCCTTTGATGTATTTTAAGCTAATTTTAAGTTGATTTATTATGATACCAAAACTTCCATATTGTATTGAAGGTTTTGTTATCTTTTTTACTATGGATGTGTTATTTTTACACCATTCATGGTTTATTGATAAAGTATTGACATTTCATTTGTTATTTTTAATACGCATGTTTATGTTATGATTAAACCTATTCATTTGAGGAATGCATTGGACTTAGTATGTGACGGGTGGAGCCTGAAATAGCTCCCAGATGCATCTGTAGGTCTCATGAGACAAACTAGTGTCTCGGAACAAGGCCTTGACAAAATCTTTTTTGTAGTCTTGGAACAAGACCTTGACTATGTGGTTATGAAGTCTCGCATTATGCATTCCATCATTTCAAAAGTGGCTACTGATATTACATGTGACTATTTTACTAGTAGAATATCCATGGGAGTAAGTAAATGGTGTTATTTTGATTTATATTTGCCATATTATGAGGAATTTTATGTTTAAAAGAATTTTTTTAGTTTTATACATTACCTTAAATTTTTATTCTTATTTATGAATTTTTCTACTATATTGTTAACCTTACTGGGCATTTGAGGTCACCCCTTTCTATGTTTTATTTTTTCCAGGATGCGAAGAAGTATATTATGACTGAACTGTAGGGATAGTTTATGGGGTTTCATTATTGTCTATCAAAACAATTTTGTTGTAGTTTTCAATTTTATGATGTAATGTAAACCTTATGAATGTATCTAGTACTTCAAAGGCTACTAAACTAATCAGTCTTTCAAGACTTCATCTTTTGTGATCATGCCAATGATATGTAATAATGCACCGACTCTGGGATTATAGGATCGGGGCGTTACACTAAGGATGTTAGTAATAGTAAAGGTGTTTGGTTGTGCTAATCCAAAATACCATACTGGGAATATTCTTGACATGCACTTTTAGTTTTACTTGAAAAAGAATCATTTTTCCACAACTGGATAGGTCTTATGTTTTATATTCATCATGTATCGCCTTTGATTCAAGTAGAAGTGAACTATTTGTTGAGTATGTTTCCACAAAAAAAATTCATTCCAAAACCTAGAATAATGTCTCATAATATCAAAATGGGAACATGAGATAATTTTTTTTGGTTATACTCAACAACTTGTTTAGTTTTAATCAATCACTTGGAAATTAGAAGTTATGTTTTTCTCACTGCTATCTTAGGGATCACCCTTTCTCAACTGCTTGAAGAAGACACTTTAATTCTTATAATGTTCCTATACTTAATTGGTTTCTATATTCAAAAACACATATGTTATTGTCATATATTGAACTCAATACCCGAAAAGTATGTTAGAAACATTAATTTATATTGATGAATATACCTGAATGAGAAGAGGGTACTTGCTTCTTGTATTTCTGTTCATTTTATTTTTAAACTTCCATAAATTCATTTCAGTATGTGGTGAAAATAACCTCTTGTTAAGTAACCAACCACCTTTATTTGAAGGAAATGAGGTTGGTGCCTTTAGAATAACTTTCCATAGACCTTTTTGCCTTGTCTTTCAATATATTATCCATAAGAACAAAAGTTTGTGCTACCTTTAATATACTTATCATTTGGAAAATTTTACTTTAGTGGTAATAAAGCGCGTACTATATACCGTTTTTTTATGTCATTAAATGAAACTAGAGTAGTTGGGTGTAAAAGGTATAAGAATGGGATGACATGAACGTTTGTGAACTGTCTTTCACTTTACACAAACCAAGTGCAATCATCAAATTCAAATATTTCATCACTTTCTCCATGGAAACTTCTTAGATATGAGACTACATGTAACATCATTCATGTCTTGATGTAGCGACTGCAACTAAATCCATAAAATTTTTATTGATTTATGATAGAACCATCATATTCTTGATTCATGTGTCTTCTATAATCATTTTTACACCCTCGCTTGTTGAGTTGGCTTAGTAGGTTGGGACACAAGCACCTTGAATTTCCATTATAGTAGTAATGTGAGAATATGCCTATACTGAACTTGGAATTTCGTGCTTGTTTGTACATTAATTTAGTTCAATACTTATCGTAGATTAATTGAGGTATTTATTTTCATACACTACAAATAAACTTTATCATATTGTAATTTTAATATTGATTACCAAATGTGACATTACTGGTTAATTTAATCATTAAATGTCTCCTAATAATTTTTTGAATTCTAGGAACCCTCTATACTTTAATCGAAATACTCTTGTGTATTCTAGTGGAAAGGATCCATGAAAATCCCTTGTAGTCTACAAGTTATGACTACGCCACTACTCGGAGGGTCTAAGGTAGGCTTTTGGATGGCCAACCACATTAAATCGTCATTCCTTGATCTGTTGAGTGAAGTCTGAGCTTCTAAAATCATTACTGATTTACTCAACGCTTGCCTCTAAAATTACAAAAATTCAGCTATGGCTATTTCTTTACTTCAATTTTAGTTAATTCAACCCACCATCCAAATAAAAACTCCCCAGTAGTAAGAGACACCCTCATTTATGTCATGACAGGCACCCCAAACACACGGTTTTGTTCAAACTTGAATGATAAAGGCCATAATGACTTAATATTTTCTCTGAGGGTTTTATTGGTTTCTCTCGACAAATGTAATTCATTTCTATTAAACTTGTTCATCTATGTTGTCATGCTCAAAACTGATCTTTAATAGAAAAACATACGCCGCTTCTTTATTCATTTTATTATCTATTATTTTATGTATTTTCCTGTTATTCTAAAATGCATAAAATAATAAATAAATTCATAAAGGTAAAACACTTATCGACTGGTCTTGAGAATCTAAATGACCTAAGGGCAACGTACCTAAGTCAAAACTTGAATCTTAATGTAGTGTTCTCTCATCTTGTATGTCTTCTTCACTTCTGAAGTATCACCTTGTCATGGTGTGGTCCAAGTCATGTCTTAGAGTACCGCCTCGTCTTAGTGGGGTCCACGTCACGTCTTACATCATATTAATCGTTCATCGTCTTTTTCCAAAGTACAAAATTACTCGCGTGCAGGTGAGGGGAACTCCGGTATAAATGTACACCAAGTGAATTGGACACACAGGTCCGTATACATTTTAACCAAAAAAGAAAAAAGATGCATAGACCATCTATATAATTAATTACAAGCATCAGCCACAGTTGAATAAATAATTAAATAAAATTCCACATACACGGGTCGATGATCGAAAACAATAGACAGGTAAAATAAAGCATGATAAAATTAAAATGAATTAAATAATGTACGAGGGTTATCTAAATTTAATTAAATGAATTAATATATTCAGATAATTTAATTAATTATCGATCCTCTGATTAATTTAATTTTATGCCAAAATTAAATTAATCAATTAATTTAATAAATTTGAAAAATTAAATTAATTTATACTACCTCGTATTTAAATAATTAACAAAAATTAATTTTAATTAATATAATTTAGATATTAAAATTAAAATAATTAAATTAATTTATCTGTATTAATTTTAAGTGATCGGTCTCCGAAACGTTATTGCTTGTCCTGTGTGGGTTGGGCCAAACTCGCACAATACTTTATCAGGTCGTGCAAGCACTACTGGAAAACTAACATATACCAACGGTTTGGAACCGTTGGTATAGGCCTCCAAACCGTTGGTATAGCCTATACCAACGGTTTGGAGAACCGTAGGCAAGTAAGGCATTGGGATAGGTCTATACCAACGGTTTTTGGAAAACCGTTGGTATAGACCTATACCCACGGTTTTGAAAACCGTTGGTGTAAGTAATATGAAAATCTATACCAACGGTTCCATAAAACCGTTGGTATATATATTTCCAAAAAAACATTTGTTGGGATTTGATCCTCGGACCTCCAGTTTATCATTGAACGACCTAACCACTAACCTAACATGACTTTTGTGAACAAAATTTCGTAAATATATATATTTATTTTAAATTTTGATTTATATAATGTTATGGTTAAGAGGATCCGATAAAAAAATCAAAGGACCTATACCAACGGTTGTCAAAACCTTTGGTATAGGTCTATACCAATGGTTTTGAAAACTGTTGGTATAAGTCCCTGGGGTACCTTTCCCAACAGTTTGGCCAAAACGTTGGGAAAAGTTGTCACAAATTGGACCTTTCCCAACAGTTTGTCCAAACCGTTGGGAAAGCCTACCCTTTCCCAACGGTTTCGACCAAACCGTTGGGAAAGGTGGCCACAAAGTGGGATTTCCCAACGGTTTTTCCAAACCATTGGGAAAGGGGGTATAGAAGTGTTGGGAAAGGTCACATTTCTAGTAGTGAAGGGCCAAACTGGGCCGGATCAAACCTCCCAAACCTGTTCTGGGTAGGGCAGGTCCACCCAGACCATTTTGGGGCCAAATTTGATCTACTGAAATACTTGTAGACAAATTAAGGTACCTTCCGAACCATGACAGCACATGTTGTGTGTCAGTAGGGTGAGGCGTGGAGTGGGTCCAGTGCTGGGTCAAACCAATAATTCAGCTAGGTGGACTGGGATCTTTCCGGAGGAGAGCGGCGACTAGGACCGAAGGCACCCTGATGTGGCAGAGGTCAGCTTCGGTTGGTGCCTAGTGCACAGCGGCAAGCTTGTTGGCCAGCACGAGCAACTTGAGGATTCGGAGGTGGACAGGTTAAGGGGAGTCGATCGGTGCGAATCTAAGTGTAGCAGAGGTTCCTAGAGCAGGGTGTGCCAGTAGTCGGGCCTCCTTTCAGTCACATGTGAGTTGGGCGGCACCCCACAAGCTGGGTGGAAGGGCGGCTAGTTCTAGTTTTCTTCGTAGAGGAAGGGGGACGAAGGCCTAGGCTGGGCGAGGCGGTTGCGGCATGGCCTAAGCAGGATTGGGAGGCGACTTAGGCAATTATCTAATGTCGGGTCGCTGCGTAGGATAGGAAGGTCGGATGGCATCCAAGGTGCCAGCCAAGGGAGATGCAGGTAGCATGGCCTCTAGGCAGGAGGCAGTGGATTCTACGCTGCTACAGGGAGCCCGAGGTGTGGGTAAGGTAGACTGGATTGTTGCCCAGAAGTGGAGGTGTTGGGAGGGCTTGCAGTTCAGCTGTGCTGGGCTGGGCGGTGACCTGCATGCATTGAAGCTGCTGCTGGTGGCCTGTGTGCCACAGACTCCAACATTGCGGCATCACTAAAGGCTATCGGGAGGAGGATGGATGGACGGGGAAGGTGAACGGAAGTGAGGCCAAAGCTCAAGGTGCGTCGGCACTGCAGGTCTGCTGTGTGCAGCGTCCCCAGGGTAGCGTCGTGGGAGGAAGAGGGGGTCTATGCAGACCCCCTTACAAAACTTCATTTTTTTTTCTTTTCTTTTCCATGCCCCCCCCCCACACACACACACACACACTTTTGGGTTTTTTTTATTACGACTTCTTTGAAAGTCTTCCTTTATTTAATCAAAGTCATCTCCACCTTTTTTCTTAAAAGTCTAGTCTTCTCCCAAAGTTTTCCCCACATCAAAATTATTTCTAAAACCTATTCAAATAGCCTGTAAATTTAATAACAATAAAACTATTATAGTTAAATAATAATTTATTATTATTCTATTATTATAATAATAATATAAATATTATTATAATAATAAAATTAATATGAAAATTTTAAAATTTTAAAATTTATAATGTTGCAGATAATTTTAGTCAGATTTTATGGGCGATCTAAACTCAATCGGTCCTTTAGAATGAATTAAATCTAACACCCACGATCAAACCACAAAAGTGACCCACTCTGAAAAATTAAAATGGTTGTATCTTGGATGTTCGAGATGGGATAGAAGCGAAGTTTAAACCGATAGGACCTTTTTTTGAACCCTATACTTAATATTAATGCAATTTTAATTTTCTAGGCTCAGAAAATTTACACTCTCACTATAATATCACTATTAGTTACCGGGGCCCGCAGTAGAAGCCAGTGGTCCGGGGATTTTAAATTTTTCATCGGCGGATCGATGGTACTTTTCGACGCTGGCGATCCGAGCCCTGGTGAGGTCCTAGGATCTAGAATAAATTTTAAAGAGCACAAAATTAAAATGAAGACATACCAGTTTCAAAACTGAAGTTTCGATCGACTGCAACTAGTCAATGGTGATCGTCACTTGAAGGATCCAAGGTAGAAACCCTCTAGATCATCCACACAAGCTTCAAAAACCGGCGGTAGCGTCGATCGTCGAATTCTGGATTCTATCAAGGAGATCCGACGATGCTTTCAACATCCCGATGATCACTGCATCGAGATGCCTTCGTTGCTGAAGAGTGATTTTGATCTGAGCATCTTGGATCGAGAGAATATCTCTCTAGAGAGAGATAGGAGAGAGAGGCTTCCAACTTTCATGTTATAAATGAATGAATAGTGGTTATCACACCAAGAGAGAGAGCCTCCTATCTTATTTAAAGTGGAATTAATAAAATACCTGATAGGATTCTCTTGCCCCCGTTTATTTCAACGTCCACTAAATCAATAATTTCAAAAAACTAAACTACTTAAATATTATTTATTATTTTATCACATACTTTCAATATCTATAAAATATATTACGTGATAAAAACCTATCCCTTTAACTCGACTCGTTTTCCCTCTTAATATTAAATAAACATTAAATATTAAAATAATATTTGTTTAATTAATATTTTTCTCGTATTTACTAAACATGTAGATACATTAAATAAATTCAATCCCAAATATTCATAACTTGAATATTAATGAATTTATTTAATTATTTTGGTGATTGAAAACTTGGGCAACACTTGGACCCCATGGTGGGGCCCACCATGTTCATATAAATATTCGACTGAAAAGGGAGGATTCTTGAACACGCTATTGTGTGTGACCCTCTAGGCCTTTCTCTCGATACGAGTGAATAAATTAATAGACCAAGAGTGGAGCCTAGAAACCCATCATGGCCCCAAAAGAGATAAGGATTTTCATTGTAACGACAACTATCCTACGAACACTGACTGTGTACTATAATATCATTGTAATTAAATATCTGATAAATTAGGACGCACACTTGTGTCATCTTTCTTTTCTTGCTTTATTATTTGTTGATCTTATCGAATGGATTTAGCTTTGTACTAATTGGTCCAAAGACTTATGAAGGCAGCACTATCCTGATCAACCAGGCCTGAGATATAAAACTTCCTAAACTCAAAAGTGACAAATCCTTTCTTGACCACTCAACCAATGTCATACCACCAACGACGCACCCAACACAAGCTACCTCGACACGATTTCAATGCCATGGTTTTACCCTTGTGTCAAAGTATGTAATCAAATGGTATACATTGGTAACGGTCTCAAGTCAGGATACCAATACATAGGTTCATTTATAGGAACGACCAATAACACCCAAAACATTTCGTGTTCCTATTGGAAGGTTTTTCCTCATGATCTCACTATTATAGATCACCAAGTGTGAACTTCATGAGAAGAAGTCTCAATGTCTATGAGCCCCCAGCACCCGATAGTCACACATCTACTGTTTCCAATCAGTAAGATGTATCTAGACTGTAGAACATATATTTAAGATTAATGTCATAGTATCTCAAGGTTCTCATTAAATCCTAGGATCTATTATAACCTCTCGATGCAACAATTAATCTTTGGACATTACCATTATAATAGTAGATGCATAAAATTCTATACTATAATGGTAATATGACATCATGTATAACTAACTGTACACATGATATGGTAATCAAAATTATTGCATAGTTGGGTCTAGGGAACCCACTATTTCAATTGTGAATACAATATTTATTTATTTATTATAGAAGAATGTATTCATATTTATTAATTAATAAAAAAATTCATTATTCAAGGATTAATAAATATTGTGGAGGAATGGTGGACCCAGTTTAATGGTCTAGTGGGAAATAATATATATTAAATATTATTTGAATAAATAATATTTAATTAATTCTCAAGTTTTTCGCATGTCAATAAATAATATTATTATCATTATTAGAATAGATATGGGTTCCCTATGAATTAAAAAAATAATCGGTGTACATTTTCAAGTATTATTTTATAATAATGTAACTATTTAAACCCACCTATATTATTTCTAAAAAAGGGTGTTACATTTTGTTTTTATTGTGCGTAAGAACATCCAGAAAATTCTCTCAAATACATAGAGATATCCCTCTCCAAGAATGATCTCAACAATGGAGAGAGATTCCCCTCCACTACAACTCTCAATTTTAGATATATCAAAGAGAATCCTTCTTTAAGTGATTTTAAGGGTGATCAAATATGAAAGATGAAAGTGTTATGATCAATTGTGTAAGAATCCATAGATCTTGATGGAAACATTAAAAATTTCATGGAGCATGTGTGGATCACTACTCGAGGGAATCTACACTTTATTTATACAAATCAATGAAGGTATTACATAAATATATCTTCAAGTTCATCAATGAAGAAAGAATTAATATCAAGGTAATTATTTAATTTATAAAATTAATTAAAAATCATTATGTGATGATACTTCATTTTTTGTCAGAGTTTCTCACATCAATTAATATTTGTTTAAATTATATTGGTATTGGAATTTATCCTGGATTACATCTTGAATTAATCATTGGTTACAATAAGAATCTTAGTTAGTCATACCCCATATGGTGCTTCCTCTATGTCCAGAACCTTTAGGCAGTATCGAAGGGGTCACATAATTATTCATAATTATTTAAATATAGTTTATTTAATTACAACTTTATCATTAGTTTTAAATTCTAGTTTAATTATTCTTTAATATAATTCATGGGTTTTTCTCTTCTTCCTCTCCATTATCACAAATATAATAAAAACTATTAATTTAATGAATAAATAACAACCAAATATATCATTTGGAGGTTTTAAGGATTCTAGCCAGATAGCACAAGAGTACATGTTGTTTATCCCATTGATAAGTATTGTTTACCTGTGTTTCATTCACCAATTAATTAGGAATTAATTTAATCTATTTTTATTTATTACATGTGGTGTTTACTTAAATACACCATGTATTGACCAGGTTAGCCTGGAGAATGGTTAGTTGAACTAAAAACATATAACATTTGTACACAACATGTAGTCTATTAGAAAATGATTGGTTGTGTATTTTCTTACAAGACCCACATGAATGATGACCATGTAAGTAAGATACAACATAAAAGGTATCCCATGTACACACCAATTACTCTATTAATTTTCATGGCATGATTACATGCCAAGTCCCTAGGCATGTTTCATGGATAGACATTGAAAAATATACACAATGTCTAGATAGATTATACACACCATGTATAATTCCAAATTATACAGAATTAAAAATTAATTTAATATACTACTTAAACAATATCAACATGCATTTCATGTGATATTTATTTGACTATTCACATTCCATGTGATTGGTTTTAAATATATTAAAATTCAAATTATTTTTTGTGTAAGGATTAAAACTGCATATCATGTATAAGTCATAATATATTCATTGATATGTTCACATTAAAAAAAATAAAATTATATGTAAATTACCTAATAAACGATGTATTCCACATGCTATGTCATTCACTTTACTCATACATTCAATGAAATTGCATGATAAGTCATATACGCTACACAATAAGTCATTCATTCAGGTATTCACCATGTTACCTCCAAGGTACATGCTTTTTTACATAGTTAGTTTTAAATAAATTTATCTAATTTTCTTAATATTATGATAGTTGAGATATAAATAATTTTCACATGATAATTAAGATAAATAAATAAATGATTAAATAAATAAGATAATTAATTGACTCAAACATGATATATCTTAAATAATAATAATTAGAAGTTAATGGTAATTTTATAGTACATGTTTTGCTCCTCCTCTCATTATGTAAAAGCATGTGAGCCCATGGATTCATTTTATATACCTCATTAACTAATCAATTGGTTCCCATTAGTAGCATGTGACTAAAATTTAATATAATGGATGGACCTCCCAATAAAGTAAAAGTGGTTCAAGTTTAGAGCCTAGGTGAAAAAAATCCAATAGGTTTATGGGTGGAATCATGGAATTATGCAACACAAACCAACACATAATTCAACATATTTTTTCCCTAGGGCGATGGTTAATTTATCATCCACTATATAGACTAACTATTTGAAAATAATCCTGATCATACCACTCATTTACTCTTTATATCAATTTTTATGGTTAATTTCATTATGGATGTGTTTTCTTGATAACATGAACGAATAAATCAACATACATGTAAGTTATGACTAAAATAAATTGGATTATGCATAAATGTTATCTAATACGTAGTTAATCACTTAAGTAAATCCACTAAATCATAAAAAGAACATAATAAATATAAAATGGGAAATTTTTACATAAAAAATATCTATAAATTATAAATATATACATATATATATTAATTTGGTATATCCTTCTATTACACAAGTTAAAATTGAACCATAGTTCAAATAGCCTGACCATCCCAAGTCAGGGTGCTTTAAATTATCAGGGAATTATAACTAGATGTTTTGGGTTGACTTAACTTAGTTCACATAAAATGTTGAATTACCATGTTAGGTATTTTGTAACAAAGAGTAAAAGGTAAAGCAAATCCAATTTAAGGATTTCAAGATTGGGGAGTCCAATCAACAAATTAAGAAACTCTGAGTTAATGTAATTGACAATTTTCATGCCAACCCAAAACCCTTAAAATATGTTTTCAGGCCCAAGTTTGGGTTATCAAAAGGGGAATATGGATCCTTTACATTATAATGTCCAAGAAACAAGATGTTCTAAAGACAATTTTTAGAGCTACTTGGTTTGGTTAAATAGTGGGAGATTAATAAATATAATATTTTTTATCATATAAAGTACTAAAATCATGCACTTATTAATTATAGAAATGATAATAAATATAAATTCAAACACATCTATATGATCTATAATTTAGAAGGATATCCTTATCACAAGAACTAATTTCCAATAATTTAAAAGACTTATACACAATATTCTATTCCATATAAATAAATTAATATGTGTTGGGAAACCTTATTCCAGAAGTGTCTGGAAAAATTTCAAGTGAGGAAGTGTTGTCTCTCTATGAGAAATATTTGAAAAATGTCATAGATTTCAAATGTTTTAGGATATCATCCATGATAAATGAAATTATAAAGAAAAATTATGACATGGATGTGTATATCATGATTCTTTACCTTCATGATCTCCATTAAGAGAAGATAGGAAACGAGAGATACAACATCTCTAATCCATTGTTTACATCAAACATTGTAAATTTGGTGCCAGATGGGTCATATATAGTCAAGATTAATGGATACATAGAATTCATAGACATATTGTGAATTAAATTCCTATATAATTTTTATATAGATCTCATACTTTCCTCACTACCCAAGTCCTTATCTAGTTTTATTTTTAATTATAACATGAGAAATAATGAGAACAGCCTTTCAAAAATTCTTACTCTCATTCTAGAAGTTGATAAGGACATGGGGAATGAAAAAACATGGTCATTATGGTATAAAAGAAAACTAAGTATAAGGAAAAGGGGACCAAGGCTCATAAAAAGTCTAAATATCCCAACCACTATACTTCCAATAAGAGGAAGATCCAAATTTATGGAAAGTAAAAGAAATTATTATGTCTTTCATGTGGAAAAGAAAGTCCATCGGAAGAGGAACAAAACCCATAAGCAATAAGAATATTTCTAGAAGAGAGTAGGATTTTCTAGCTGCCAATAGTGAAAGGCTAGTTGATTCATCCACTATAGAATACCACCTTCCATTATAAATATGAATGATATTGGTTTTATAATATTTTTATTATATACTAACTGTTACCAAAAACATAATTTATATACCATGTATATAAATAGATGGTTTTTTTCAAGTATAAAAATAAAGGTTGTTTCTTTTATAAAGAAAGCATATGTTATGGTATGGAACATTTAAATAATGGTATTTATGTGTTAAATTATGAAAACCAAGTGTTTGAAATTGATAACAAATCATGTTCACATAACCCATATAACACCAAGTTTTGGAATCACTAACTTTATCATATAAACAAGAAGTATCTGATAAATCTCTATCAAGATGTTTATTTAGACTATTTTGATCTAAAATCACTTGAAAGATTTCATAATTATTTACAAGGAAAAATTACCAAGCCATTATTCAGTGGATAGGTTGAAAAGACTACAAAGCTTCTAGGATTGGAACACACTTATGTGTGTAGATTATTTCTAGTATAATATAGTGGTGGGTATTCTGACTTCATAAATTTTACTGATGATTTGAGTAGATGTGGTTATGTTGACTTGAGGATGAATAAGTCTGAATCCTTTGATACATTCAAAAAATGAAAAAAAGAAGTATAGAATCTACTTGGAAAGAAGATAGATAACTTTTGATCTGATCAAGGTTGTTAATATCTTAACCAAGAGTTTATAGACTTTCTATTGAAGTTTTTTATTCATTCACAACTCACTTCACATTACACACCACAATTGAATGGCGTCATAGAAAAGAGTAACCATAACTCTATAGACATGGTAAGGTCGATGATGAGTCATACAGAACATTCATTATCCTTTTTGTGATATGTATTACAAACTAGGGAATACGCACTAAATTAAGTACCAAATAATGTGAAAAACAGAATTCCCTTCAACCTATGGAGTTAAAATAAACATATTTTCTCACATGCACATTTATGGGGATGTAAGGTATTTTTTAAGGCCGTATCAGGAAATAAATTATCACCTTAGGGTATAAATTATATCTTTATAGGGTATCCTAATGAAACAAGGGGACAATACATATACCACCCCTAAAATAATAAAGAAACATTCACCAAGCAAGAAATATTCCATGGGAGGGAGAGAATCCTCAAAAAGGACAGTGGGACAAAGATTGACAAAGATGAAGTTGATGCTCAAGATAAACAAGAGTTGGAATAGGAAAAGATTCCATAGGACTCAATGGAAGAAGAGGTTACAAAAACACAAAAACTATGTAGATGCACTAGAAAGGTAATATAACTAAATAGATGTGGTTTTCTAGTCACCAAAAATGATGACACGTTACTGATTGAAAAAAATAAACTCTCACCTACAAAGAGATAGTATAGAGCTCAAAAGTTGCAATATTCGGGGAATCCATGAATTATGAAATGGATTCTATGTATCAAAAAAAGTTTGGGTTCTGGAAAATCCACCAGTCAATATAGATCATGTTGGTTGAAAATGGGAATCCAAGAGAAAACTGGAAATAGAAGGTGATTTAAGAAACAATAAAGTAAGGCTAGTGGGTAAAGGGTTTAAACAGTATCAAGGAATTGACTATGATGACACCTTTTCTCCAATTTATATGTTTAACAATATCAAAATACTACTTACTATTGCATCTTACTGCGATAACAAAATATAGAAAATGGACGTCAAAACATATTTCCTTAGTGGGAACCTATAGGAATATGTTTGTATGACACAACTATAATCATTTGAGGCTCTAAGAGATTATAAAAGGATAATAAATATACATAGGTGTAAGTACCTAGCCTTAAACATTACATAATCTTATTAATTAAACTAGAATTCACTTTCATACATTTTCAAAGATATTTTAGGTTTAGAGTTTTAGAGAATTAGGTCATGACCTCGTACATAAAAACTCATATATTACAAAGAAGACACTTCTACTCAAAACTCATTGTTTCAACATATTAAACATTTATGATAAAACATGATTTCTTTCTACAAAAAAAATTCATTACTTTAAACATGAATTCTTCCAAACCATACCCCATCTAGAAACCCAATAAAAAACATTTTAAAACTTGGTATGAGCATAAAAATCTTGGTAAGGGATATAGAAAGGAAGAAAGAAACTATTAGTCCATGAAGGAAAAAAATTTCAAAAAGTTATAACTTTTACACATAAAATATAAGATCCTTAGATTACCATATAAAATCATAAGTTTCCTAAAAACCCATATAAATCATATACAAATCATAAAAGGTAACTTATGGAATTATTTTTATATCATTATTACATATAATGTAGCTCTTTCAGTTACATAGGGAGTAATCATCACGGTTACAATTGGAATAACCATCATAGTATATTCCTATATCTATTAGGACAAACCAAAACGATTAAATCTGTGCCATTTCCTAATGCATTGGAGAGATATAACAGGATCACCCTCCCTAAGTTTATCATGGAACCACCAATCATCATAAAAATTCCCAAGAAACATGACATGATCATAACACATAAATCTTGTATAAAAGAAACATTCTTAAAGAAAATAAATTGTCCATTTTTAAATCACATTTCTTTTTTAAGAAACTTTACACTTATAAATAAAAATATTTTTACTAAAAATAAACTTATAAACATTTAAAGGAAACATAAAATCAATTAGACATCATAAAAGTGGTAAAATACTGTTATTCCATATAAGTAAAAAACATATCTTTGATAAAAATAGTTGTAACTTGAAAAGAGGATATTTAAAAGAAAGTCTCTTACCTTATTTCTGAAAGTGTTCTTCACTTGTACCTATTATCCTAGATAATCAAATGATATTAATTTATTACTTAATTCATAACCTTTTCCAAATATATATTATTTGTTACCATTTTATTAATTTCATTTATTTCCATTTAGATGAGTTATAAATATCAGAATCGTCTTTCTAAGAGTATTCCCTTTTTGGATTTGTGGGCGATTCCCTTGAGAATAATTTTGGGTGATCATGTAAAATGGAAGAAAACTCCAGAAGTGGAAAGAAAATGAATTAATATGTTTTAATAATTTTAAATTGACCCATATATCATTTTGTTTTTTGATATCAGCATAATTCATTAGATAAAACATCAATAATAAATATTTGGTTTTTGTGGTTTTCCAACCATCACAAACTAGTTTTGTTTTATTTAATTATTATGTATATAAAATAGTTATAAAAATTTATAAAAAGTGAAATATAAATATTAAATCATTTTTAATGATAATAAAAAATTTATGACTAACCTTGAAGGTGTAAATGGAAAATGAAAAATCGTCATCCATGAATGTGTGGAATCGACACGTCACGGACAATGTTTTCATTTTTTAGAATAATAGGAGAAGACAATAGATTTAATGATGGATATTCCATTATTAAAATAACATTCCTGTATATATATGATACCGGAGTTATCATGATAGTTTGGATAGGGTAGTTGAGGATAAGGTAAAAATAATGAAATAAATAAATAATTTAAAAGAGAAAGACGGAGGAATTTACCTCTTGAATATCATCTCCTTTATACCTCCTTAATGAAATTGGTTTTATTCATTTGGTGCGAAAAATAGGTATTTTATTTGGGGAACATGATAGGGAAGGTAATTGGAAAATATTTATAAAAGATTCAAGGCCTAAAAGGAGTGATAAGAAGATGTGTTTAGGTGTGGTATTTATAAGGAGAGGAGATGGGTGTTTTTGATTATTTTATACATTTTTTTATTATTTTGGATCAAGAAAATCAAAAGTGTTGATTATTATGAATAATTATTGTAACTAGTTCATGTGACTTCTAACAAATGGGTTCTTACATCAGCAATGACTCAAAAAATCATGTATTTAACTTATAATATAAAATGCAGAAAATTACCGTATTTCGTTATTCACAAAAAAAACAACTATTATAAAAAAATACAACCTAACCATTTTTCATCTGTAGATTTCAAAAATGGACTCAAATTTATGAAAATAATTTTCTAAATTTTGGAAATATATTTTTTAATTAAAATCATCGTTTATTTGAAAAATACATATTTTAATATTATACTTGATTTTATGAAACATTGAAAAATTAATTATTATCCCATAAAATTATATAATAATTATAACAAAACAATATATTAATTTATTAATATATTTTATGGAAATAAATTTTCTTTTAAATCACTATATTAATTAAAATAATAATAAACATTTAATTTTCACAAAAATGACAACACTTAATTTGTTATTTTTTAAACATTTTTTGTGGTTATTCCAAGATATAAATATATAATATTTTCATTTATGTGATGCCTAAATTTTTATTTATACTATGATAGGTGATTTTATTATTCTAATGGCTATATTATTATTTCTAATGATCACATTATTATTCCAATGGTCATGTTACTATTCTATTGGTATAGATTCCTTAATTTTTATAAATACCACTTATTTCATTATAAATTTATAATGAATTTAACTATTTAATTATAGAATGAAAAAAAATATTCTATAAGTGCCTAGGTCGTTACATTCCCCCCCCCCCCCCCCTCTTGGAAATTACATCCTCATAATTTTATTCACCTATTAAACAAGTGAGGACACATTTCTATCATAGCACTTTTATATTCCCATGTTTCTTTTTTAACTAATTGTGTTTATCCACAAAATAATAACACAGTTAACTAAATTATTCCTCAATTTCTTCTCTCTATGATCAATAATTTGAATCAATTTCTCCTTATAAAGAAGGTTCCCTTCTATTTGAACTACTTCAGGGCATAAAATAAGAGATGAATCTGGCACATAATTTCTTAACATCTAAACATCAAAAACATTGTGTACCTAGGAAAAACTCAGAGGCAAATCTACTCAATTGAAAACTAAACCAATATAATCTAGGATTTTATAGGGACCAATGAACTGAAGAATCAGCCTCTCCATCTTACCAAAACATATCACACTTTTCCATGGAGAAACATTGAGAAAGACATTATCACCTACCTCTAAAGAAAGATCCTTCCTCTAGTTGTCTGTATAACTTTTATTCCTACTCTAAGATATTCTCATATTTCATTGAATCATCTGAACTTTCTCTTATGTTTCCTAAACTAACTCTTGTCTAATCAACATTAATTCACCTAATTCATAATAAAATTCTAGAGTTTAAAACCTATTTTTATATATTGAATCAAAACTTTCTGTCTATATGTCGAAATGAAAACTTTTGTTATAAGAAAACTCAACCAAAGAAATTAGTTTTTCCCAAATTCTGTAGTAATTCATTGAATAATATCAAATAATATCCTCCAATGTCTAAATTTTTCTATCTTACAGTCCATCAGATTGAGGATGAAAAGTAGTGCAGAAATTTAATTTAGTTCCAAATGACTTCCGAAGTCCTTTCCAAAAGTTAGAACTAAACCTCAGATCACGATTCGATACAATGGAGAGAGAAACTCCATGTAACGTATCTATCTCTTTAAGGAATAGTTGAGAAATCATATCTAAAGACATAATATCATGAATAGAAATAAAATGTGTATATTTATTCAATCAATCAATAATAACCCAAATCTAATTGTTACTTCGAGAAGTTTTTTGGTAATCCCACTATGAAATCCATTGATAAAATTTTCAATTTCCACTCTAGCACTGGAAAATTATGAAGCATCCCATTCAGTAATTTACATTCTTCTTTTATATGTAGAAGAGTAAAACATATCATTGTTAAGTTACAACATCTCTTTCCATTCCATTCCACCAGTAATAATCCTGAAGGTCATTGTACGTCTTAGTGCTTCCAGGATGAATTGAAAATGGAGAACTATGAGCTTCACTTAATAACTCTTTATTCAACTGTGAATCATAAAGAACACATAACCTCTTCCAAAATCTAAAAACGCAATCTTTATCAATGATAAATTCTAGAAAATTATCCTTTTAATCAAATCTTCCTCTCTACGTAACTCGCATTCTTCCATCTATGTTGCATAATTATGTATGATAGAGACGATTTTACTAACACCTAAAACAAAATATAGTAATTTCCTGCACCAAAAACTACCAAGACAAAATTCATCAAATCATTAGCCAAGGGGACATTTTCCAACTGTAATTTGGTTAATGTAGCATGATGTTTTTGACTTAATGAAACCACTAATTTTTTTATTTTACCAGGATGGTAATTGATCGTGCAATCATAATCTTTTATCAGATCCAGCCATCATCTCTACCTCATGTTCAATTCCTTTAGAGTGAATATATACTTCATACTTTTATGACCAATATATATTTCACACTTTTCTTCATATAGATGATGTATCCAAATTTTTAAAAAAAATCCAAATTTGTTAATTCCAAATCAAGTATGGGATAATTTAATACATGAGGTTTTTGTTTCCAGGAATCATCAATAATTAGATAATATCTCTTCATCAAAATTAAACCAACTCCATTTAAAGAAGAATCATTGTACATGAAAATATATCTATTTCTAGAAGTCAGGTCCAAAAATGTAGCATTCACCAATCTTATTTTTAGTTCCTAAAAACAAACATCACATTATTATATACAAAAAAAATTAACTCCTTTTCATGTTAACTTATTTATTGGGATAGATAACTATGCAAAATTTTTAAAAACCATTGATAATATCCAACTAATCAAAAAACTATGCATCTGAGTAAAATTTTTAGGTATTGGCCATTCATCAACCACTTAATTGGGTAGGTTCAACAGATATACCTTCCTTATTTATAATTAGACCAAGAAAATAAATTTGTTTTAACCAAAAATCACATTTTCTAAATTTCTCATAGAACTTATTTTATTTTAGGTTTTACAGAACAATACAAAGATGTTTTTCATAATCCTCATAAAATTTTTAATAAACTAAAATTTCATCAATAAAAAAAATAAAAAACTTATACAAATAATCATAGAAGATTCTACTCGTAAGAACCATAAATATTGTAGGGTCATTTTTAAACCCAAAGGGAATAACAACAAACTCATAATTCCCATATCTAGTATGGAATTATTTTTCAGACTACCATCCTCATTCACCATAAACCGATTGTACCAAGATCTCAATTCAATCTTGTAAAAATAATTAACTCCATGGAGATGAGAAAATATGTTTTAAATATGAGTAAAAGGATACTTATTCTTAAAATTGATGTTATTTAATGCACTATAATCAATGAAAATCCTAATATAACCATATTTCCTCTTAATAGAAAAAATAGGCACACCCCAAGGTGATCTAATCAGATTAATGAAACCTTTATCTAGAAATTCTTGAATATCATTATTCAATACTAGAATTTCTACCTGATCTAGTCAATAAGAAGGTTTTGAAATTGGTTTGGCAACAAGGACATAATCAACAGTAAAATCAACTTCCCAATCTGGTATAATACTAGGAAACTCATCAGGAAAAACATCACGATTCTCATTTTCCACTAGAAAATCAATAATCTAATCAGTTCCATTATATTCAAAAATATATACAAGATAAAATTAATTTATATATTTTAATAGTTTCTCAGGTTTCTGATATGTTATCATTGGTATGGGTTAATTATTGTATAAAAATTTAGATTGTTTCTGAAAAACAATATCTTTAGCTCTGCAATAAATCGTAGCATCATAAATAAAAAGTTAGTCTATACCCAGAATGACATAAAATTCTACCAGAGGAAATACAATAAGCTTTTTAAGTAAATTATTTCCATATACATCGATAGGAATATTCTTACAATAACTTTTCACTTTAATATTTACCCCATGGGTTTTTAACATAAGTTCCAGATTCATTTATTAAGGTCTAATTTCCAATTTACCAAAAAAATTATCAGATATGAAATAATTTTCATACCCCAAATAAAAAAACATTAGAAAAATATGAGTAAATAAATAATGTACCTGATACCACTCATTGGATAGCCTAATATCTACAAAAGTAGTTGCAAAGGACCTCACCATTCATTTCTTCTTATAGTCTGGTTGTTTCCCATCATTTGGGTTCCTCTTCAGAGACTCGTTTATATAATAACCCATATAATTATATTTAAAAAAATTATTATCTATATATCAAAATTGTTATTACCACTACCCTGATATTTCCCATTAAAATTACAAGTCATATTCCCGAGCTTACTGCATTGAAAAAACTTAACATACTTCAAAAGGCATTCCCAATTGTGTTTTTAACACAAATCTCACAAACTGAAAACATTATTTTCTTACCATCAAACTTCTTTGATGCATTCCTTCATTTTTCCTTCCACTATAACAATTTTTATACTGGTTTTTGAAGAATAAATGATCATTATCTAACTCTATTTTTACCTTCTCAAAAGATCAAACAAGATTTTAGTAACTTTTGAATTCTTGAGAATCCAATACCCTTCGATATTTTGGCTTCAATCCTAAGTTAAAAATGATTGATTTTACTTTCAAGGTCCTTGATATATTTTTGAGTGTACCTTGCCAATCAAGTGATTTTTTCTTCATATCCATACTCTCAATCCTCCACCAATCTAAATTACAAGAATTGGTTTTCCATCCAAAGTCGAGTCAGCATAGGGAATATTTCTCAAGAAAAATATTTCTGAATTCATCTCATTTAAAAGCATCAATATCCTTGTTATCTCTAATTTTCTTGACCATTGACCACCATAAGTTGGATTTACCTACAAAATGATAAATATCAAGACTATCCTTTTGATTTCTGAACACCCCATGAAATTTAAAAAATATTCCAGGGATTTAATGTCAAAAACCAAGTCATGTTGTCATTCAAACTGATGCCCGACCCGATTCATGGCAAGGAACTATGGGAGTTCCCTATCCGTATGGGATGGCACAAGTGACCAAGTATCATAAATAAAGAGTGGGAATTATTTACCTAAATTTATATACATTAAAAGACAATCTGTAACATCCCTGATAAATGAAGAATATGACATTTTTATATTTATTAATATTTGTGAATTAAATATTAATTTTACTTTAAATGGGTTGTTATGTTCGATAGCGTACCTGATACGCAACAACGAGTTTCTTTGAAATCTTACATTGCACACTAATAATATAATATTATTATTTTAAATGGTAGTTAAATCCTAGCTATTGTATTGGCGGGAATAAATAAAACTAACTACAATATGATTATACATGTTTGTAAAATGTATTTACATTTATCCAATAAAAGTTAGAGGCTTAAAATGTGAATGAATCTAATTTTAAGCATAATTTACATTAAAAGGAAGATTTACCGCCTTTTAATGGAGAACCCTAATTAAATCTAATTTTTTTCACTTTAATACATTATATTTGAACAAATAAAATCTTTTTTTAGAATGGGGACATCAAAATTTACTTTGTGTAAATTTTTGGAATTTTTCTGTTAAAGTTCATTTTCTAATGAATAGTGAAAAATATTGTATTTTAATTCAAAGCATTGTTTTCATCTAATTTATTTATATGGTTAGATTTTCTTTTTAATTGGTTTCAAAGTGTAATTAGAATATATTTTTACCATTTAATCCAATTTTGGTCATTGAAATTAACTTCACATTGAAATTGGACATAAACAAGTATCAATCTTTTGATAGTTATTGTTTCTTAAAAACACGCTATTTGTTTTAATAATGGGAATTAATTTTAAAATTAATTAATGCCACTTCTATACTTTGAATTTGGAAAAATATACATCATTTTTGAATTTGTAATATCAAATATAGCTTAGGCTGAATTTTTGGTATTTTTCTGAAAAACTTCAATTTTTGATGAATAGTGAAACCATTTAGTGGTAGTTAAAAAAACTGACTTTTTCATTTAAATGAAATTTTTCCACTTATATGAATTGAATTTCGAAAATCCAACATACATGGATGTTATCAAGAAGTAAAATTTGGTTCATTAAGATGAAAATAATTTTTGGTGAATAGTAACTTTTGACTTTTATTTACCGCGGTTAAAGGTAAATTGGTTAATTTAAGGGAAAAAGAATATTATAATAATTCAAAATTATCTTAACACTTTTCCAAACCTTATTGGTTGAGTCCTTAACGTCCATGGGATTTTTTGGGTCGATTTTGGGACCCCATTGAGCCACTTGGGTGTGATAATGACAATTTAGATTAATTAATTTAATGTAAAGACAAAATTGACATTAACAAACATCTTTTAGTAATTAAATTTTATATGGTGTTATATAAGTCATATTTTAGACTATAAATATTCATTGGAAATCTAAAAAGATTTCCTACATCATGGTATTTTTTGTATAATTTTTAGACAAAAAATAAAATAAATTATTTATGACATAATAATGATGTAGTACTTACCTCGTTAATAAATCATTTAAATAAATAAGATTATAATGATTAAAATAATATCTAAAACATGTCAAATTCTGATTGAATGATTTTATTTCGACCATGAGTCATCGTATCTTTATTTTTAATGATTTTTGGACCATTAAAAACTGAATATAATTATATAATAAAATAATAGTTTCACACTTTCTTAAAGAGGCCCTCCTCCCCCTTACAAAAGGAGACCATATCTAACCAATTCCTCACACCTATCAAGACATTTGGCTCGTCAAACCTATTCCAAATTAATCTCCTCACATCCCTCTCCTCCTCCTAGAAGCCTTACCTTAGGTAGAAGGCACTTCAAGAAGTCCCTTTCGTTCAAACCAAAGGAAGTTACCCAAATTAAAGGTAAAGGTTTCTCTCAAATTGTTTTCTTTTATTTTACTTCTCCAACCCCTAATATAAGGCCCCAGCCTTAAACCTTAATTAATCATGAGTTATTACAAGATTACACATTGAGGATCTTTTCAGGTTTAGAGTTTTAGAGAATTAGATCACAAAACATGCATTACATCCCACATTTAAACAAAGTGGTTACAATAAAAGATAGTAATCATTTTTTCCCATCAACGGAAACATATTTAAAATAAAACATGGATTCTTTCTTGAAACATCCTTGACACTATCTTCATATCATGTACCCTTCCCTTGACCTGTGAAAAACATTTCAAAAACTTGGGATGAGCATAAAAAGCTCAGTAAGGGATATAAAAATATGGAAAGGAAACATGAGTACATGTATACATAAGAATCAATGAAATCATACTTTACTCATAAAACATAAGAACTTTAACATACCTCATCAAATCATGAATAAATCATAAAAATAATAAGACATAAAGGTAACTTGAGGCATTCATAACATTCTTACGTAAGGAGTAACCCTCTTGGTTATGTTTGGAATACCCATCACAGTATATTCCCAAAATCTCTTCAGAGAAACCTTAACATTTAACTCCTTCGCATTACCCAATGCATTGGAGAGCTATATCGGGCTCACATGCCCTTAGTTTATCACGGAACCACCCATCTTCATAATAATCCCCAAGAACCATAACATAATCGTATCACATAAAACACGCATAAAGGAAACATAACACTTCCACTTTTCAATCACAAGATATCAATACAACACATTGATATAAAAACATTATGAAAACCATTTTCAATACCAAAATAAAACAAAAGTAAAACATGGTATTTATTTTTCTTTTAAAAAAAGGTATGGTTGGTAGAGGAAGCCGAAACTCAAATAATGGTCACGGCGGCGCAAAAGTCGTTTTCACCGCATACATACGACAAAAACATTCTCTTTTGTCGTTTAGTATACACTTCGTATAAAAAATCTTCCTTTTTAATAAAAGTAAAAGTCAAAGGGGTTTATACACCGTATAAAAGAAAGTTGTGTATAAAACAAAATATGCCTCAATGAATGGAGATTTAGACGAATTCCCCTACAAAGATCATTTTTTAAATAAAATACATCTATTATGTGTATTCACCATAAGTACACATAAATAAAGTACACAGACAATATAGGACATAATAATATCATGACATAATTTGAAAGTAGGAGATTAACCCAAAGAACAGAAATTGGGTTAAGAAGTTCCCTTACCTCGGGTCCGACTTGACTCGATCATTCTTTAAACTCCTGAATAATAAACTTGAGTTAATTTCTACTTACTTAAGAACCTTTTTCAAGTTCATTATTTCTTTTATATCACTTATTACCATGTCATGAACACTATGTAATTATTTAAGTTAATAACGGTCGTTTTAACGATCATTGGTACTTGAGTCAAAATTAAACTCTTTATAATTACAAGTTGTTCATGTATCCATTATATCCAGAGTTATACTCATTATTTAGATATCATATATATCATATATATCCAGTATATACATTCATTTATAATATTACATGACGTTTAGAGGTAAGAAATGAAATGCACTGTTCATGGAGACGGTAAGCCGTATGTACGCATGAACCCTACTTTCATTCCTATTTCGTATTTTATGGAATGGAATCATAATTATATAAAGGTATATTATAATTCCAGTATAATATCATATATATTATCATTAATTACATCCTTTATACGTCCCACATATGGCATTAACGAATCAAATCACTTTGAGGGGGCGGTAGTCCGCACTTCCTAAAATGGAGATATCGCGTTTACCAATAATGGAAACCATAATGGTATGCCATAAATGAAAAATACATAAGCTTAAGTAAAACATAAACATATTATATATCATATATAAATATATTGTCATCTTAATGGTCATATTTTAAGGTGTTAAAAGAATATTGAACAATCATCGTTTCGTGAGGTAGAAATTCACCATCCACAGAAACAGTATGTTCATTAACCATTATATGTAGGTGTGTGTAAGTGTAGCACTAATCCTTGTTATAACAACATCCTAGTATATTTAATATACTGGTGTTGTTACAAAAGAAATTAATAAAAAGGGTTTAGGGGGTTGGATAAGCAAAATAAACCATAAGAACACAAGAGAAGACACTACCTTTAAATCGGGTAACTCTTTTTGATTTGAGCTCAAAGTCTTCCTTGGGAAGACTTCTGCCCAAAGTGAGGCTTCTAAGAGTTAGAGAGGGATGTGTAGAGACACAATGGGCAGGGGTTTTCCGATCCAAAGGCTTTGGAATTATGGGTAAGGTGGTAGAGGTGGGGGCCTTTTATAAGAGGAGAGGAGGGTCACTCTTGGAAAGGTATAAAAGGATACTTTATTATAAAATTATTTTCGGATTTAAAAGGTCCCAAAATTATATATTTCGAGGATAAGGTGATAATAGTTCGAAATACACACATCCAATATGTTTTTTACATGTTTAGTTCTTAGATTTTACATTATCTTCTCATTTTATTTAAATCGTTAAATAATGAGGTCATCGCTACATCATCATGGTGTCATAAATAATTTAACTTATTTAATGTCTAAAAATTATAAAAAATATATCATGATGTATTAAATCTTTTTATCTTTCTAATGAATATTTATAGTCAAAAATATGACTTGTATAACCCCATTTAAAAATTGTTTTAGTAAAACAACTCATGTTTGTGACATTTTTACTTTTACTTTAAATAAAAGGCATTAATGTCTTTATCTTACCCAGGTGGCTCCATGGGGTCCCAAAAATAGACCCATGGGTTTTCTTGGTCGGCCATGACACATCCAATAAGGGTAAGACATGTGTCTAGGTCATTTAATTTTATTAAAACATTATTTTTACCTTAAATTACACTAATTACCTCTAATCGCGATTAAAAACTTAAAAGTTACTATTCACCAAAAATTATTTTAATCCCATTGAACCACATTTTACTTCTTAATGAAAACAATGTATGTCGGATTTTTGAAATTCAAAACACAGAGGTGGTAAAATTTCATTTAAATGGAAAATCAGTTTTTTAAGTACCACTTAGTGGTTTCACTATTCATCAAAAATTGATGTTTTTCAGAAAAATACCAAAACTTCACCCTAAGCTATATTTGATATTCCGAATTCAAAAATGATGTCTATTTTAAAAAATTAAAAACATATAAGTTACATTAATTAATTTAATAATTAATTCCTGATGTCTGAGCAAATAGCTTGTTTTTATGAAACAATAAGTATCAAAAGATTGACACTAGTTTAAGTCCAATTTCAAAGTGAAATTAATTACAATGACCACTATTGGATTAAATGGTAAAAATATATTCTAATTGAACTTTAAAAACAATTCAAAATATAATCTAATCATATAAATAAATTACATTAAAAAGAGGTTTTGAATTAAAATACAACATTTTTCACTATTCATTAAAAAATGAACTTTATCGAAAAAATTACAAAACTTTATCCAAAGTAAATTTCAATGTCCCAATCATAAAGAATAAGTTTATTTTGAAAAATATAGATTATAAAATTGTCAAAAGATATATTTAAAAATGGTTCTCCATCAAGAGGCGGTAAAACAATCTTTTAAAAATATTAGATTATTTCATGCTTAAGGTTGGATTTATTCTCATTTTAAGCCTCTAAAACTCTATCTAATTCATAAATAGACATAGATAACTATATCTATTATTCATTACATAAATGGGATGTTACATCCTTCCCCCCTTTAGAAATTTGTGTCCCCGTAATTTATTTACTTATCGAATAAGTGGGGTTATTTATCCCTCGTTGCATTTTCAGATTCCCATGTTGCCTCTTCAATCATGTGGTTTTTCCACAAAACCTTTACCTGATGAATCAACTTATTCCGTAACACTTTCTCCCTGTGGTCAAGAATCTGGACTGGTTGTTCTTCATAAGAAAGATTCTCTTCCAACTGAACTACCTCTAGGCTCAAAACATGAGATGGATCTCGCATATACTTTCTCAACATCGAAACATGAAAAACATTGTGTACCTGAGATAAACTCGGAGGTAAAGCCACTCGGTAAGCAACTGATCCAACTCTCTCCAGAATATCATATGGTCCAATGAACCTTGGACTCATCTTTCCTTTATTACCAAATCTCATCACACATTTCCATGGTGATACTTTGAGAAAAAACATGATCACCAACCTCAAAAGAGAGATCCTTCCTCCTATTGTCTGCATAACTCTTCTTCCTGCTCTAAGCTGTTGTCATGTGTTTCTGTATCAGCTGAACTTTTTCTGCCAACTCTTCTACCAATTCTAGTCCCATCAGCTTCCTTTCACCCACTTCATCCCAGAAAGTTGGAGTTCGACACCACTTCCCATATAACGCCTCCAATGGTGCCATCTGTATACTGGAATGAAAACTGTTATTATAAGAAAACTCAACCAAAGAAAGATGTTGGTCTCAAATTCCCTGATAATCCATCGAATAAGCACGTAGAATATCATCCAAAGTCTGAATTGTTTGTTCTGACTGCCCATCTGATTGAGGATGAAAAGCTGTACTAAAATTTAATTCAGTACCCAACGACTTCTGAAGGCCTTTCCAAAAGTTAGAAGTAAACCTGGGATCACGATCAGATACAATGGAGAGAGGAACACCATGTAACCTCATTATCTCTTTAAGATACAAACGGGAAAGTTTATCTAGGGAAAAAGTATCTCTTATAGCAAGGAAATGAGCATATTTAGTCAAGCGATCAACAATAACCCAGATTTCATTATTTACCTCGAGGTGTCTTCGGCAATCCAACAATGAAGTCCATGGATATATTTTCCCATTTTCACTCTGGCACTGGTAAAGGCTGAAGTATCCCTTTAGGTAACGGCCGCTCTGCTTTAACCTGTTGACATGTCAAACACTTCACAGTAAAATCAGCAATATCTCTTTTCATTCCATCCCACCAGTAATACTCTCGCAGATCTCTGTACATCTTAGTACTGCTAGGATGAACTGAAAACGGAGAACTATGAGCTTCACATAACAACTCTATCTTCAACTGTGAATCACAAGGCACACACAATCTCTTCCCAAATCTCAAAACACAATCATTATCAATATTGAATTCAGGAAACTTACCCTTCTGAACCAGCTCTACCATTTTCTGAAACTCGTTGTCTTGCTTCTGTGCTTGCTTGATTCTATCTAATAGAGAAGATTTCACTAATACCTGAAACAAAACAGAAGGACATCCTGCACCAACAACTTCTATGCCAAAGTTCATCAAATCCTTAACCAAAGTATCACGTTCCAAACGCAACATTGTTAATGAAGAATTACTTTTTTGACTCAAAGCATCAGCCACTTTATTTTCTTTTCCCGGATGGTAATGAATTGTACAATCATAATCCTTAATTAATTCCAGCCATCTCCTCTATCTCATGTTCAATTCTTTCTGAGTGAATATATACTTTAAACTTTATTTATCAGTATATATTTTACACTTTACTCCATACAAATGATGCCTCCAAATTTTTAAAATGAAAACAATAGCAGCTAACTCCAAATCATGTGTAGGATAATTTACCTCATGAGTTTTCAACTGACGTGAAGTATAAGCAATTACCGGAGCATTCTGTATTAGGACACAACCAATTCCTTTCAATGAAGCATCACTGTAGATAACAAACTCACCATTCCTGGAAGGTAGTGCCAAAACTGGAGCATTCACCAATCTTGTTTTCAATTCCTGAAAACAATCATCATATTCTTTTGTCCAGATAAACTTAACACCCTTCTGAGTTAGCTTAGTCATTGGACTAGATAACTGTGAAAAATTTTCAACAAACCTTCGGTAGTAACCTACCAAACCAAAGAAACTATGGATCTCAGTTACATTTGTGGGTCTTGGCCATTCTTCAACAACTTTTGTTTTATCCAGATCAACAGTTATGCCATCTTTTGAAATAATGTGACCCAGGAAATAAATTTTTTGTAACCAAAACTCACACTTTATGAATTTTCCATACAGTTTATTTTCTTTTAAGGTTTGAAAGATAACCCTTAAGTGACTTTAATGCTCCTCTTTACTTCTAAAAAACACCAAAATATCATCAATAAATACAACTACCATTTATCACGTGATTCAACTGAGCCATCAGTGCAGTAAACTGCTCAATTCTGATTCCGACCATCTCTAGTTGCAGATTTGAAAGGTCATTACACTCTGTATGCCTTCCTAGAAAAGCTACTCTGTTTCCTCTATGGAAAACCATTCTGAACAAACATGTCTTAGATGAAGCAACATTTTAATCTTCAAATGCTATATCATTTCAATTTGACCATAAAAAAATTTTGGATAATCATTTAATAGAATTCTAACTCCTAAAGTTTTCTGAACTGACCTCTGATACCAACTATAAGGCCCCAGCCTTAAACCTTACTTAATCTTGAGTTATTACAAGATTACACTTTGAAGATCTTTTCAGGTTTAGAGTTTTAGAGAATTATATCATAAAACATGCATTAGATACCACATTTAAACAAAGTGGTTACAATAAAAGACAGTATTCATTTTTTCCCATCAACGGGAACATATTTAAAATAAAACATGGATTCTTTCTTGACACTGCCTTTACACTATCATCATATCATGTACCCTTCCCTTGACCTGTGAAAAACATTTCAAAAACTTGGGATGATCATAAAAAGCTCAGTAAGGGATATAAAAATATGGAAAGGAAACATGAGTACATGTATACATAAGAATCAATGAAATCATACTTTACTCATAAAACATAAGCACTTTAACATACCTCATCAAATCATGAATAAATCATAGAAATCATAAGACATAAAGGTAACTTGAGGCATTCATAACATTCTTACGTAGGGAGTAACCCTCTTGGTTATGTTTGGAATACCCATCACAGTATATTCCCTAAATCTCTTCGGAGAAGCCTTAACGTTTAACTCCTTCGCATTACCCAATGCATTGGAGAGATATATCGGGCTCACCCGCCCTTAGTTTATCACGGAACCACCCGTCTTCATAATAATGCCCAAGAACCACAACATAGTCGTATCACATAAAACACGCATAAAGGAAACATAACACTTCCACTTTTCAATCACAAGATATCAATACAACACATTGATATAAAAATATTATGCAAAACATTTTCAATACCAAAATCAAATAAAAGAAAAACATGGTATTTATTTTTCTTTTAAAAAAAGGCATGGCTTGTAGAGGAAGCCGAAACTCAAATAATGGTCATGGCGGTGCAGAATCCGTTGTCGCCGCATACGTACGACAAAAACATTCCCTTTTGTCGTTTAGTAAATGCTTCGTATAAAAAAGATTCCTTTTGAATAAACGCAGTCAAAGGGGTTTATACACCGTATAAAAGAAAGTTGTGTATAAAACAAAATATACCTCAATGAATGGAGATTGAGACGAAGTCCCTTACAAAGATCATTTTTTAAATAAAATACATCTATTATGTGTATTCACCATAAGTACACATAAATAAAGTAAAAATACAAGATATTAAATAATAATATCATGACATATTTTGAAAGTAGGAGATTAACCCAAAGAACGGAAATTGGGTTAAGAAGTTCTCTTACCACGGGTCCGACTTGACTCAATCGTTCTTTAACCTCCTGAATAATAAATTTGAGTTAATTTCTACTTACTTAAGAACCTTTTAAAATTTCATTATTTCTTTTATATCACTTATTACCATGTCATGAACACTATGTAATTATTTAAGTTAATAGCGGTTGTTTTAATGATCATTGGTACTTGAGTCAAAATTAAACTCTTTATAATTACAAGTTGTTCATGTATCCATTATATCCAGAGTTATACTCATGATATAGATATCATATATATCATATATATCCAGTATATACATGCATTTATAATATTACATAATGTTTAGAGGTAAGAAATGAAATGCACCGTTCATGGAGACGGTAAGCAATACGTACGCATGAACGCTACTTTCATTCCTATTTAGTATTTTATGGAATGGAATCATAATGATATAAATTTATATTATAATTCCAGTATAATATCATATATAATATCATTAATTACATCATTTATACGTCCCACATATGGCATTAATGAATCAAATCACTTTGAGGGGGCGGTAGTATGCACTTCCTAAAATGAAGATATCGCGTTTACCCATAATGAAAACCATAAAGGTATTCCATAAATGAAAAATACAGAAGCTTAAGTAAAACATAAACATATTATATATCATATATAAATATATTGTCATCTTAATGTCCACCTTTCAAGGTGTTAAAATAATATTGAACAATCATCATTTCGTGAGGCAGAAATTCGTCATCCACAGAAACAGTATGTTCATTAACCATTAGATGAAGGTGTGTGTAAGTGTAGCTCGAATTATTCTTATAAAAACATCCTAGTATATTTAATATACTGGTTTTGTTACAAAATAAATTAATAAAATAAGTTTAGGGGGTTGGATAAGCAAAATAAACCATAAGAACACAAGAGAAGACACTACCTTTAAATCGGGTAACTCTTTTTCATTTGAGCTCAAAGGATTCCTTGGGAAGACTTATTCCCAAAGTGAGGCTTATAAGAGTTATAGAGATATTTGTAGAGACAAAATGGTCAAGTTTTGGCCGAGTCAAAGGCTTTGGAAGTATGGGTAAGGTGGTAGAGGTGGGGGCCTTTTATAAGAGGAGAGGAGGGTCACTCTTGGAAAGGTATAACGGGATACTTTATTATAAAATGCTTTTCGGATTTAAAAGGTCCCAAAATTATATATTTCAAGGATACGGTGATAATATTTCGAAATCCACCCATAAAATAGGTTTTTTACATGTGTAAGTCTTAGATTTTACATTATCTTTTCATTTTATTTAAATCGTTAAATAATGAGGTCATCGCTGAATCATCATGGTGTCATAAATATTTTAATTTATTTAATGTATAAAAATTATAAAAAATATATCATCATGTGGGAAATATTTTTATCTTTATAATTAATATTTATAGTCAAAAATATAACTTTTATAACCCCATTTAAAAAAAATTTAGTAAAACAACTCATGTTTGTGACATTTTTACTTTTACTTTAAATAAATGGCATTAATCTCTTTATCTTACCCAAGGGGCTCCATGGGGTCCCAAAAATCAACCCATGGGTTGTCTGGGTCGTCCATGACACATTAAATAAGGGTAGGACATGTTTCTAGGTCATTTCATTTTATTAAAACATTATTTTTACCTTAAATTACACTAATTACCTCTAATCGCGATTAAAAACATAAAAGTTCCTATTCACCAAAAAATTATTTTAATCCCGTTGAACCACATTTTAATTAATAATGACAACCATGTAATTCGGATTTTTAAAATTCAAAACACAGAGCTGGTAAAATTTCATTTAAACGGAAAATCAGTTTTTTAAGTACCACTTAGTGGTTTCACTATTCATCAAAAATTGAAGTTTTTCAAAAAAATACCAAAACTTCACCCTAAGCTATATTTGATATTCCAAATTCAAAAATGATGTCTACTTTACAAAATTAAAAATATATAAGTTACATTAATTAATTTAATAATTAATTCTCGCTGTCTGAGCAAATAGCGTGCTTTTATGAAACAATAAGTATCAAAAGATTGACACTAGTTTAAGTCCAATTTCAAAGTGAAATTAATTCCAACGACCACTATTGGATTAAATAGTAAAAATATAATCTAATTGAACTTTAAAACCAATTCAAAAGATAATCTAATCATATAAATAAATTAGATTAAAAAGGGGTTTTGAATTAAAATACAACATTTTTCACTATTCATTAAAAAAATGAACTTTATCGGAAAAATACCAGAAATTTATCCAAAGTAAATTTCAATGTCCCAATCATAAAGAATAAGTTTGTTTTGAAAAATATAGCTTATAAAATTGTCAAAAGGTAGATTTAAAAATGGTTCGCCATCAAGTGGCGGTAAAACAATCTTTTAAAAATATTAGAGTATTTCGTGCTTAAGGTTGGATTTATTCTCATTTTAAGCCTCTAAAACACTATCTAATTCATAAATAGACATAGATAACTATATCTATTATTCATTACTTAATTGGGATGTTACACCTAAACTCTTTTTATTCCTTTATTTTATAAAAAAATCAGTATCATAAATATACTAATATGTTGTTATGATAAGGATTCGAGCTAAACTTACACAAACTTCAATCTAATGTATCAAGAACATAATGTTTCTGTGGATAGAAAACTAACGCCTCACGAAACAATGATTGTTCAAATATCTCCAAATTCCTCTCATGGTGTCCATTAGGATGGAACTGTATTTATATATGATATATATTATGTTTATGTTTTCTTTATGCTTTTTTATTTTCTTTTTATAGCATGCATTTATGGTTTCCATAGTGGGTAAATACGATAATCTCATTTGAGGAAGTGTGGACTAACACCCCCTCAAACTGATTTGATTAGTTTATGCCTTATGTGGAAAGTATAAAGGATGGAGTTAATGATATTATATATGATATTATAATGTAATTATAATATACCAATGTATAATTATCTTTTATTTCCTTTAAAATAAGAAATATAAATAAGTAGCGTTCATGCGTACGTATGGCTTACCGTCTCCATGAACGGTGCATTTCATTTCTTACCTCTAAATGTTATGTACTATTATAAATATATGTATATACTGGATATATATGATATATATGATATCCAAATCATGAATATCATTCTGGATATAATTAACCATTAACCACATGAACAACATGTGATTATAAGAAGTCCATTTTTGACTCCAGTACCAAATATCGACAAAATAGACGTTATTAACTTAAATGATTACATAATGTTTATAACATAGTAATAAGTGATATAAAAGGAATAATAAACTTGAAAAAGGTTCTTAAGAAATTATAAATTAACTTTAGTTTATTATTCGGGAGATTAAAGAACGATCGAGTCAAGTCGGACACAAGGTAAGGGATCTGACCTCTCTCTTTCTTTTCAAGTTCTCTCTTTTATGTCATTTCTTTTATTCTCTATGTTATTATGTTGGGGATTTTCTTTTATATTTACCATATTTTAATTTTTATTTTCATATTATGAGATACCCTCTCTTACTCTCATCAATTCATTTTATAAAAATTTAAGTGGCGCTGTTAGGCTGCCGAATTTTTGTAACGGATTTCTTATCCCACTTTTAATTCCATGAGATTTCCATTGTTCGCCACTTATTTATTGAATGTGGTGTATTGTGTAATGACTTTTGATATATATTATCATTACTATCATTATATTCATGGTATTGTGTGATTCATTTGGTGGTTATTAACTTTGGGTCATACGACTCGATTGACTACAACGTGGTAAGACGTTTTTCATCTCACTTTTTATCCACTTGAGATTCATGATATATTTTCCACTACTTCCTTTTGTGTGGTGTATTTACTACCCAGGATTTTATTATTTTTCTAAGATACTTTAATTTATGGGTATTTACTTCTTGATTGTATGATCCTTCTTTCATGTGGTGTATGTTTCGTAAATTACCAAATCGGTAAGGGAACCTTTCACCCTCCTCTCATTTAAAAGGCTCCTTTTTGTTATGTCTTTTAATTAAAAAATTCTTATGTTGGGATATGTTCTTCTATATACTTTTTGTTGTAAAGTTTACGTCCAAGTGATGGGATACCCTTATCTCTCTCATCAACACAGTTTATGAATTGTAATGTGACGTCGTTAGGTTGTCAAATTTTTGCAAGGGAGCTTCTTAACCCAATTTCGATTCTTTGGGTTCAACTTGTACTAATTGAATATGTAATCCTATGAATATGTGTGAATGTCCTCAGATTGTTTTACACTTAATATCCACTTGTATTTTTTTATTTATATTTTTCAGACATAATTATGAGATTGATTTATACTTAATTTAAGGATACCATCTTTATAAGGGATTTCATCTCAATTTACATTTCCATTGAGACTTCATTTTTGTTATGAAAAAAAATCCACTCTTATATGGTGTATATACTATCCATTGACATACTATATCATGAATCCATTTATTCTCATGATATTATAATGTTCTAATTAAATGTTATTCTGCAATTATTTGTATTCAAGAGTCTCTCAATTTGTTAAAAACTCTCTAACAAAAATATCATTTTTAAAAGTTTTAAAGATTTATCATTCAAAATCTTTATATTTGATGTCCATGTTTTTAAAATGGTTTTGAGTATTTATTTATATAGACATTAATGTTTTAAAATTATAATTCCATTAAAAGCTTCAAAGTGGTATGGGACACTTTGATAAAAAAAATTAAATGGTTTTTGAAATTGGATTGATTATTTAAATATCTTGAAATTACTTCTTGTGATTTAAAATTAAATGTTATAGGTGAAATGTTTATATTTGAAATATTTTATTTGATATGATTCTACTTGGACATTTGATGGGTTGTTACTTGATAAACCATATGATGGGTGGTGTCATGAATACCAGGATGGGTGGTTAAGTTAAAACCTCCAATGCATTGGGTATGTAAGTCATCCGTATGGCTATTCTATTTAGTGATATGTGTGGAAGTCGATCGTATGGTTATTCCATTTAAGTATGCTTATGTCCAAAGTTACCTTTATATGTTTTGTTTTCTTTATATGGGTTTTATGGTAATATTTTGTTTACAAAAAGGGTAAGTAATGACCTTTTATTTAGTGAAGAGTATTTACTACTTCATAAAGGTGAGAAATATTACTTATGTTAAAGTATTCATGGTTTACTTGTTATTTTGAAAAACTAACAATTTTCCTTCTTTGTGTATCCCTTACTGAGATTTTTATGCTCATCCCAAGTTTTTGAAATTTTTTTCACAGGATATAATGTGGAATAGGGTCAAGGATGGGATCAAGGAAAATTCATGTTGTCTTAAACATGGAACTATACTTGACTCTTCTTTTTAGAGTTCATGTTTTGTAAAAAAATGGAAATTGTGAAAAAGTGTCTACTTTTTAATATTTTGAGATGTAATAGTTATGTCCTAATTCTCTAAAACTCAAAACCTGAAAATATCCTCAATGTTAATTATTCATTTAATTCAATATTATGTAATTCTTAAGGCTGGGTCCTTATACAATCAATAATCAGTAAACCAATTCTAAAAAAATCAAACCAAAGAAGACCTTTAACCATTTTCAGAATTGAGTTACAATGTTTAACTCAAAACCAAACAAGGATACAAAAAAAGTAACCAAAATTCAACCACAAAAACTACCACATGGAGAGGGGACACCACCCTCAAGCCATATCTACAATTCCACACCAATACAAACCTATTGTAACCCGAACCACCATCTCCAGAGGCCATTCCCTTACCTGTGTCAAACATTACCACGTATACCTACACCCAAAGGTGTAAGTAGGGTTTGAGACTAAGCCTAGTAGGATAAAACCCAATATGAGATTCTATGATATAAACATTATAAGACAAATATCTTTCAAGTTTTAATTAAAAGAAAATTCTAGTAACAATTTTTAAGGAAAACCACTTTAAATGAGAAACAACTTTATAGAAAGTGACTTTAAAAACACACTTTCTTTTGAACTCATAAACCAAACATACCATATTTTGATGGTAATATGATATAGCCAAAGAGAACTATTCATGGGAAATACCCCTAGTCATAAGCAATCAATGGGACCCTGGGTACCTCATATCTCGGTTAAATTTAGTATAGAAACCATGACTAAAAACTTTCTCATGCACAAGCCACAAGAGAAAAGAAACATCCAAAATTATAGTGGTTTGAAATTATCATCTTTGTTTAGTTCATGTTTTCATCGTGAAACCCGCTAATTTAAACTGGGTCATAGCCACTTCTTAATAACTAGCATACTAGTCCTAGTCCACCCACCTAGATACTCGGGTTTCCCTTTTATGCTCAATAAAGTTTCACATGTCACAAAACACACCAAAAGTTAATCCATTCAAGATACACATATAGTGCCACCACTTGAACATCCAAATTATATTTTAAAAACATACACACAGTAAAACAATTCCCAAACAAGTTTCCCACCACTTATATAATTTAATAAATCATTTGAAAAGTTTATAAAATAATTCCAAGAGGCACCGTAAGGATTTACATCTAAAAACAAACTCAAAATATTCTTTTACAATAAAACACACACCAAAACCATTCCATATCGTGATTCTAATCACATGAATAATATTTAATAAATCATTTGAACAGTTTATAAATCATTTACAAATTGCACAAAAAGGGATTACATCAAAAACAAACCCATTTCCATAAAGATATGCTCCTATAAAATCAAGAACATATTAAATCCCATAAAAAAATACTTTCACAAGAAACATAATAATTATAGAACATTCTAAATTACTCAATAAAGAAAAAATAAATTCAAAAAATAATGTTTATACACGGAACCAACTACCATTGGAGTAAAAATTTCCAAAAATCAGTGTGAATCTTCAACTGCACCACAAGAAAGAAAAAATGAACCCTAACCATGAAGATCAAACCTAAAAACCCAAGATTAAAATATTAGAGACAAAACCCTAGATTTTGGAAAAATAGAACCCCAAGAAAGAGGGTTGAAACCCTAAAAAATTAAGGAAGAAACAACAGTTAAATCTACTTAATTGAAGAGTTTTGATGTTTTCCTACTAAATCCCTTTCGAAAATGGTTGTCCAAGGGAGCTTGAGAGAGAATGGAGGCCTTATATGGATGAAAATCCTGAGTGGGGAAGAATGTGGGTGGAATATGGCTTAAATATGGAAATAGAAAAATGGTAAAATTTTAATTTTTAATGAGTTGGAAATTGTGCATGGTTAGTCTACCTGGTTTAATAAATAGTGTGGAAACTATGTACATGATTTTCCTAGAGCACATGGTTACCTAGGTCAAGTCACATTGTTGTGTGGTGTTCATGCATTAGGTTCTATCTTCTACCATACAGTTACCTGGGTTGGGTTCATAGTTTACACTAGTTATACGCCAAACGCGCGCCTGGGTATGCACACACAAAAACACCCATTTTCTCCAAAATTAAGAGGGGAACCTGGGGGGAAAATATAGACCAAAAACATAAATGAAAAATACCTTAAAATATGGACTGAATGTGAAATTTAATCTTCCCTTCTACTACCACTGGGTCAGAAGATTCATTAAATACAGGAGGGTGTTGCCTCATAAAATGCTCCACCACTGACATATTCTTCTATAGTTGATATATATGATCTCATGCATGGATGTATCCTCCTTTTATATCATAAATAAACAGAGTCATTACTATCAAAAACTATTCAGTTCCAATTCCCACCATTCCTTTTTTCAGATTCGAAAGGATATTATTCCCTCGGTGCCTCCCTACTTCATCTTCCATGTTTCTTCAGTGGAAAACCATTCTAAATAGAAATATCATAGACAAATATACATGGTGATCTTTAAATTATTTATCATTTCAACTTAACCATAAATTGTAAATCATTTATGGGTATTCTATTAACATTATCCTAATCGCTAAAGTTATATAAACATTAATCTCATTCCAACTGTAGGGACTTGGCCTTAAACATTATATAATCTAGTTAATTAAATTATAATTCACTTTCATACATTCCCAAAAGATATTTTAGGTTTATACTTTTACAGAATTAGGTCATAACCTCATACATAGAAACTAAAATATTACAAATTACATCTTTCTACACAATAAATATTTTTTCACAATATGAAACATATAGAATAAAAATTGATTTCTTTCTGTAACAAAACTTCATGACTTTTAAACTAGAATTATTCATTTAATTTACCCATCCATAAAAATAGAAAAAACATTTTAAAATATTTTATTTTCATAAAAATATCAATAATGTACATAGAAAGAACAAATGAAACCATTAGTTTATGAATGAAAACATTTTCATAGAGTTATAACTTTTGCACATAAAACATAAGCTCTTTATCTGACCTTGTGAAATAATAATTTTCTTTTAAAATCATATAAATCATACATAAATCATAAAATATAACATATGGAATTATTTTAATATCACTCTTACATATAATTTATCTCTCCTGGCTACGCATGGTGTAACTATCATGGTTACACTTAGAATAACTGTCACAGTATAATCAGATAATATCTTTAGGGAAAAATAACCTATTAACTTTTTCTGTTTACCCAACGAATTATAGGTATATAATGGTCTCACCCTCCCTCGTATTATCATGGAGCCACCCATAATCATAAAAATTCACATGAACCATAACATGGTCATAACGCATAAAGATTTCATAAAATAAACATTTTGATGGAAAATAAATTTTCTATGTTGAAATCGGTTTTTATTTTTAAGAGGACATGCACTTATAAATGAAAATATTTTATTGGAAAATAGACTAGTAAACTTATAAAGGAAATATAAAATCAATAACGCTTAATGAAATTGGGAAAATATTCTTATTTCGTATAAGTAAAAAAACATTTCTTTAATAAAAAAAAGTTGTAACTTTAAAAGTGGGTTTTTAAAATAAATCCTCTTACCATATGTCTAAAAGAATATTAAAAGTTTACTTAATGTCATGGATAATAAAATTATATTCATTAATTACTTAATTCATAAACTTTTACACATATATTTTATTTATTATCATTTTATTAAGTTCATTTATGGCCATTTATATGAGTAAATATCATAATCGATGTTCCAAGAGATTTCGTTTCATGGAATTATGGTCAGTTTCTTTGAGTATAATTATGGGAGTTATTATAAAATAGAATAAAAACACTATAAATGGAAATAAATGGTATTAATATGTTTCTATAACTTTAAATGATCCCTTATATAATTTTTTCTGATATGAGGATGATTCATTACATAAAACATTAATGATAAATATTTGATTTGTTTTTTTGTGATTTTTCTGACTAACATAGATTAGTTTCATTTTATTTAATAATTATGTCTATATATTGGTTCTAGAAAAATAAACAGCTTATAATATACATATTAAAATATATTTTAACCATAATAATGGTTATATGACCATATTTTAAGGTGGTAATGGAAAATTAAAAAATCCTCATCCACGAAGGTAGTGAATCAACATGTCACAGATGATGTTTTCATTTTTTTTAGAATAGTAGTAGAAGAGAAGTGGTTTCAAGATTTATATTACATTAACATAATAAAATTATAGTATATATATGATACAAAATTTATCATTCCAATTTAGATAGGGTAGTTGAGTATAAGGTAGAAACAAATAAATAATTTAAAAGAGAAAGAAGGGGGATTTTTCTTCTTGATTATTATCTCCTTGAGAACCACCTTTTGGCACATGGTTTAGTGTTTTGTGAGACCCCTAGGTATTTTATGTATGGAAGATAATTAGGTAGAGTTTATACAGTATTCAAGGTTTATAATTTGTGAGGATAAGAGGTGGTGAGGGGTGGTATTTCTAGGGAGAAGAGATGGGGGTTTTGATTATTTTATTCATTTGATTATTATTTTTGCCTCAAGATTGATAATAGTGTTGATTATTCTGACTAATTACTATAAATAGTTCATGTGATTTTGAAATTATGTTTTATTACATTATTAATGACTCAAAAATTTGTGTATTGAACTTATAATGTTAAATATCATAAATTACCATATTTCACTATTCATAAAAAATTAAAATACTTTAGAAAAATCCTAAAAATTCACTATAACCATTTTTCGACATGTATATTTCAGAAATGTAATCCATTTTATGAAAATAATTGTCTAAATATGATAAATTTAATTTTTAATTAAAATAATCTTTTTTTCAAAAAATACCAATTTTAATATTATTACTCATTTTAAGAGAAATATTAATTACGAACTCACAAAATTATCTTATAATTATAATATAAGAAATATAAATTTTTGAATCTATTTTATGAAAATAAATTTTTTAAAATTATTATATTAATGATAAAATTGTAAATAAACATTTACATTTCACCAAAATACCAACACTTAATTTATTATTTTTAAAACTTTTATCTACTTATTCCATGATTTAAATATGTAATATTTTTATTTATGAAATACGTAAATTTTTATTTATACTTTCATCAGTGATTTTATTATTCTAATGGTTATATTAGTATTCCTAACTATCTCTCTATTATTCTAATGGTCGGGTTACTATTTTATTGGTATAGATTCCTTAATTTCTATAAATATCATTTATTTCATTATACATTTATAATGAATTAAAATATTAATTATATAATAAAAAAATATTCTATAAGTAACTAATTTCTTACAATAGGTTCATTTATGGATTGAAGTAAGTATCTAGGTTATGGAAAATTAGGTTCTTTGAACCTATAAAATAATTTGATTTCATTAAGAATGATTGTGAGACATGTGTTTATAAGAGCTTTAGTGGGAATATAGGTGTTATCTTAGTAGTATATGTTGATGAAATATTAATTATTGGAAATCAAATACCAGCCTTATATTCTGTTAAGGACTGGTTAAAAAATGGTTGTCCACGAAATACTGAGGTGAAGCATCCAACATTCTGGGGGTTAATATCATTCATGATTAATCCAAGAGGATTATAAGACTATGTAAAGGTACACGAACTGACTAAGTACAAAATATATTTATTATGGAAAAATCCAAGAGGTGTTTGGTTCTAATATCACACGATATACATCTTTTCAATAAAATGTGTCCACAGACAAAATAGAAGAAATAGAGAATCAATAAGATCTTATATGTTTTTGCGTTAGGACTAATCATTTATTCCATGTTATTTACTATACTTGATGTTTCATATGAATTGTTCATGGTAGGAAGAAATCAAGATGATACAGGTTAACTACATTAGTTTGATGTTAATTATATCCTTAAGTGTTTGAGAATAACTAAGTATTTTTTTTTTGGTGTATATAATAGAAAATGAGATAGTAATTAGGGTAAATTCTGATTCTAGTTTTCAAAAAGATCATAATGATCTGAAGTTACAGTCAAAACATGTATATTGTCTCAACGGAGGAGTTATGAGATAGAAGAGTTCAATGAATCCAGTTTTGGTTGATTCTATAGCAGAGCCTGGGTATATAGTGGCTTCTGATATAGCCAAATAATCCATCTGGATATAAAAATCTTCTAGTATCTTGACGTGGTTCCTAGTAGTGAAGACACTATCAAGTTATATTGTTATAATACAGCAATGGTGGATCTTGAAAAGGTGTTATGGTCACACCAATGGACAAATAACACACTTTGTATGTATCTCCTATTGAGGTAATTTCCTCATAGGGTTGAACTTATAGTATGTTGAGTTTATATATAATAAACCATTGTTTACCACTTTACTAAATCATTATCTCGGTAGAATCATGAGTATCATGTGAGAGAAAATGAACAAAAGGTTCTTCGAAAATGTCTATGGTGAAAGTGGGGGTCTATTGGAGTTAGTGCCCCAAAACCAACTAATGTTTACTTTATAATTAACTTCATTAATATTTTTTAATATTAATAAACTATTTATCACATCATGATTATCATTACCACAAAACTTGGCATTCCCAGTGCCACCCTTTATCAACACTAATGAAAAGGCACTGATAAAGGGGTATTCCTTTATCAGCACTAGTTAAAAGCGCTGATAAATCTAACCTTTATCAGCCCCAAAATAAGGGCTGAAAAAGGTATACCCTTTATCAGCGCTTTTTTTAGCGCTCATAAAAGGTCACATTTATCAGCTCTTATTTTAGCACTGATATCTTAATTTATATAAAATTATAATATTTATCCGTGCTAAAATAAAAGCGCTGATAAAACCTATATTTATCAGTTCTTTTTAAGCGCTAATAAAGAGATACCTTTATCAGTGCTAAAAAGTGCTGATAAATATATGTTTTATCAGCGCTATAGTGTAGCGCTGATAAATAGGTAGTTTATCAGTGCTTTTTTAGCGCGGATAAAGGTATCTCTTTATCAGCGCTTAAAAAGCACTGATAAATATATGTTTTATCAACACTTTTATTTTAGCACTGATAAAACATACCTTTATCAACACATTTAACAAGCACTGATAAAGGTTACAACGGTTTCTATTTAATAACCCTAACAAGCCCTACTCTCTCGCACGTGGTAAAGCTTTCACGAAAGATGAACCAGGACCCTCTTACGCCATGAATTCTCCTCCCCGTATACGCCTCGTCCTCTTCCTACTCCTCCTCCTCATCCTACTCCTCCTCTTCCTCCTCCTCCGCCGCCGCCGCAGTTGGGTTTTTCTCCGCAATCATTGCCTCTGCGACGTTGGTTTTGCTCCTTCGTCGTGACCGTCGTTGTCTCCGCCGCCCAGACTGCCGCGACCGCTGCTGTTTCTGCCACCACGACCGCCGCTCCCTCTATCGCGACCCGCCTCCACCGCCGATGGTCAGTCGTAGGAGTATATATAATCATTAACTATAGATAATATTTATTCAATTTGAGGATTATACTATTACAAACATAATATTGTTTTCTATAGTTGTATTTTGATGATGAACCTCTTAGGGATGAGGATTCAGTGTAGGGAATTGGTCTTGAGGTGGTACCTCTGGGTGGTTTTCCAATCCATATGCTACACATTGAGTAGAAGGTATTTATTGAAGAATCATTCTTACTCAAGTTCTCCCACACATTGAAATTTTGATGTCACCTTGACCATGTAAAACTGGTATCTCCCCCAAGACCCTTTAGAAACATGGCTCATGAAACCATGACCGTTATGAATATCCCCACCATATGAGTATTATTATCATAGTCTTATAAACCGACCACCCAAACTCTCTATCCCAAACTATATCCATCACCACATACAATGGATATATACTGGAAACCCACTTGTTCCCGAGTTCCCAGAAACAACATTAACTGATGCCCATTCCTGATGCACCGGAATGTTATTTTTAATAGTGGTCAAAAAATCATCTAAAATGAGGGTCAAACCCTCTAACTGGTCATTTGTGAACTTCCCACCATATGGTTACCCTTATACTACTCCATGAGTGTTATCCCCATCTGGGTGCAACCCACACGCGTGACACTCATCTTGAGCCACACTCTTTCATCGATGGCAACTCCTTTCAAGGACCAAGCTCTAATTAACTATACCACAATACATATGTCCATCACCACATCAACTTTCACTTCCATGGAATGTCTCTAATTTTTTTCCAAAGGCCCTGGGTCACCATTCTCACACATGTCTCTCTGAATGCACTAGTCACCTCACATTGAGTGTGACACTAAACCAAAAACCACCATAACACCACCACTATCACAACACTCATGCATGTAAAAAACCCAAAACATTCTCAATAGACCTACACATGACACATTCTACTGATCCATGAACCAATCAGCATTGTGCTTCAATCGCACATGCCTACCCTCACACACCAAGACCTTTCCTAAAAGGCCTCACCAACAACACTCTCCTCCTAAAAGGCAGAGTGAACCATTGAGAATACTCTCATAGGTTCTTTCCCACTCTCTAATAAAACCTCATCCAACCCCAATAGTTGTGCACTCTAATGCAACCCAATCATTCAACCCAACCCAATATCACATGAGTCTTTTCCTTTCTAACCAAGTCTTGTATTCTTAACCCACTTACCATGCCTCACATGCATTTCAGTCTCAACCAAAATCCCAAGGTATCTTCTATGCCAAGGCTAACCACACAACCACCCACCACAAAGGCTTCGCCTTAATAACCATGTTCATCTAGCTGTGATCCCACCACGGTAGCCAAAAGTGCATTCAAAACCACCAGGCTAGGAACTCAACTAGTCATACCCTCTAAAACAATCCTTTAATACTGTAAGTCATGCCACATGCTTTTCCGTAACCCACTAGGGTTCTAAAACCTTATGGTAACCCATGTCCATCCTCAAATCACCTCTCAAGAATATCTTACATCATTGAGCCACCACTCGTCATCTAACACTCGAACTAACCTATAGTGGGTCTCTAGGTATCCATTGTCTAAGAGACTACATTTTCACCACTGGAAAACCTACTTCTATAAGATCCAAATGACCTTCCATCAAAGAAAATACATCTCTATCCAATTGAGTAGAATTCAACAAAAAAATTATAGAGGAAAACACCAAATAATTTTTTTGAAACTTTAAACAACTCAAACCTCTCATCAGTAAATGACTATAGGCAATAACATGTATGTCATCTGAATTCTACATGCCTATATTGATTCATGCACATAAAATCTTTACATTATTACAATAGATAAACCCACAATAAACCATAAACTTCAAAACCCATATGTTTCACCCAAGTAAAAATCATAAAATCCTAACACTAAAAACTAAGAATAGTAATCCCATGCCTTAGTAACCTAGAATTCCTACCAAAATAAGTGTTCTTGATTCACCAATCTGGTATCCATTACAACCTTCGACACATCCATAGACCTCCTATATACCATAGTACCAAACCATAAAATAGAACAAGCTATGATACCACTTTGTAACATCCCTCCCCAACTCTCTCTATGAATATTATCCAAAACAATTCTCCAAATGACCTTAGGCATGCCTCCCCATATGAAAGAGGCTAATGACTAGTAGCAGGGGTCTAAGGTGGGTACCCCTTATATCAAAGAGGATCCAAATCTAGGGTACCTCTTATCAGTAACATCATGACTCCGAGGATATAATTGGCGACAACCTGATCATCCAGGCTCCAAATGCTTGGAATCCACTATCAGTGTCTCTATGTCATGTATTTTCAAAGGCATCATGCAGTCTTTGTAAGACTAACTTGGAATTAATTTGATATATGTTAGATTAAATCAGTTATCTTATCCATAGACGATGTTCACCCTACTGGACACACCATGTATATGGATTTCACATGAGTTTAGAAATGGTAGTATACAACTAACCTTGACTGAGAACCCTACAAATTGTGTATACAAAAGACAGGGCAAAGTCCCCCGTATATAGATAGAGTTCAATTACTTTCACATGTTTTGGGGTAGGTTCCTCTATTTCATTATAGAGGCATTTATACCATGATTTGCTTTTATAAAACCCAAAAAATTCTACATGATTAATTAAAACATAATATTAGGCAAGTTCGAGATCAAGACCATAAAGATGATGAATATGAATAAAGAATGGATGAATGCCAATCGGTTGACAAAAGAGTATGAATATGGCATGAAAGAGTTAATCAAGTTGGTAGGAGATCATGCATGTGACCCTTCTCAAATCCTATGTTTGTGTTTATGTTGTTGTTTTTAAAGACAAATTAGTCCAAAGGATTTGGAAGAACACCTGATTTGTCATGGAATAGATCGAAGTTATACATGTTGGAATAAACATGGGGAAAAACGAATGTAGGTAGTGGCTCGGATAACACAAAATTTTATGGAAGATCTGATATGATTACAAGCGTGAATAGTGAAGATCGTCGTATGGAGGTTGTGATTACAGATGTGAATGATGATGAACTCGTATGGAGGAAATGACAAGGACAGTTGAAGATGAACTTCGTGATTGCCCAAAATTGTTTGATAAGTTAAAGAGTTGTGCAAAAACGCCATTGTATGTTGGTTGCACTAAATATACAGCATTTTCAGCCGTACTGAAGCTGTATAATTTGAAAGTAGGCAACGGGTGGAGTGATGCCAGTTTTGCAGAACTAATTGCGCTCCTGAATGACATGCTCCCAGAAGATAATGAACTCCCAAGCCAAACATACGATTCCAAATGAATGCTACGATCGATGGGTATGATCTCTGAAAGAATACACGCCTGACTGAATGACTGTATATTGTTTTTCAAGGACCACAAATCACTTAATGAATGCCCAAAGTGTGGTTCTTCTTGATAAAATAAAGATGATTCTAGTCCTACAAAAGTTGTATGGTACTTTCCAATCATTCCAAGGTTTAGGCACCTATATGGAAGTGAGGAGACTGCAGGAAAACTGACATGGCATGCAGATACAATAATTAAAGATGGGAAACTATGTCACCCGGAAGACTCTCCTCAGTTGAAGAGAATTGATCATGAGTATCCTAAATTCGGAAATAGGCCAAGAAACCTTTTTTTGGAGTTATCTACAGATGGGGTGAATCCTTTTGGTTTTCAAAGCATCATTCACAGTACATGGCTAGTTATGTTGGTAAATTATAACTTACCACTGTGGTTATGCATGAAACAAAAATACATCATGTTAATCTATGCTTATATTAGGACCAAAACAACCGGGTAATGATATTGATGTTTATTTGGATCCATTGATCGAAGATTTTAAAATATTGATGGATTCAAGTGTTACGTTGTATGATTGTTAGAAAAAATAAGATTTCTCTTTGAAAGTCATGTTGTACGGGACGATAAATGACTTTCCTGCTTATGGAAATTTGTCAGGATATAGAATTAAAGGAACTCAAGGGTGTCCCATTTGCGAACAAGGTACACAGTAAATTAGGTTAAAACATTCATCGAAAACCGTGTTTTTCGGACATCGCAGATTTCTACCCCGACGACATAAGTACCGATCTTGGACGACATCATTTGACCGAAGTTCAGAAGAATGTACAACACCGTCTCCACTAATAGGTGATCAATTTTTTGAGAAGGTAAAAGATTTGAACACTACTTTTGGTAAACCATTTTCAAAAAACCTTACGAAAACTAGTTGGAAAAAGAGATCATCATTTTTTTAATTACCTTCCTGGAATTGTCTGTATGTCAGACATTTTCTTGATATTATGCATATTGAGAAAAATATATGTGATATTGTCATCAACACGTTGCTAAATGCACTGGGCAAAATGAAGAATGCAATTAAGGCTAGATTGGACATGGTTGAGATGATAATACGAGAAGAGTTGGCACCAGTGAAAGGTGAAAAACGAACATTTCTTCCTCCTGCTGCTTACACTCTTTCCAGGCACAAGAGATATCAGTTTTGAAACTTCTTGAATGACGTAAAGGTTCTAGAGGGGTATTCATCAAATATCAAGAACATCGTGTCAATGAACGATTTAAAATTAAAGTGTATGAAATCACATGACTGCCATGTTTTGATGAAAGATCTAATTCCTATAGATTTACATTGCATTTTTTCCAAGAATTTCCAACATACATTAACGAAGCTCTATTTCTTCTTCAAAGCTATGTGCAGCAAACTTATAGACCCGGTGAAATTTCCAACTATGGAAAGAGAAATTTCCATCGTATTATGTGAATTAAAAATTTTCTTCCCGCCGACATTTTTTGATATGATGATTCATTTTATGTTTCATTTGGTGAGAGAGATTCGACTATGTGGTCCTATACATTATAGATGGATGTAACCCATTGAATAGTATATGAATATTTTGAAAGGGTATGTCAAAAATCAAAGTCGGCTAGAGGGTTGTATTGCAGAGCAATATATTGTTGAGGAAGCCGTTGAATTTTGTACTGAATACCTATATGGTGTGGAAAATGTTGTCCTACCGAAATCTTGTCACACTGAACGACTTGAGGGTGAAGGAATTTCTGGAAGAGAGGTTGTCACAATAAATATTACAGATCGGGAGCAGGCTCACCTTTATTTTTTTCATAATAGTTTCGACGTTGAACCATATGTTCAAACCCACAAAGAAATTCTTAAGTGTTTGAATCCATCTAGGGATGAAAAATGGATATCAGATACACATAATCGATAGTTTATAGGATGGTTTCAAGATCATATTTTGAAGCAGTTAGATGAAAATCCAGACTCAATTTCAGAACGACTTCGATGGCTATCCAGAGGAGAAAATGTGGATGTATTCTCTTACAATGCTTATGCAGTTAATGGTTATACATTCTATACTAATGAACATGATGAAGACAGTACCATGCATAATAGTGGGGTTACACTTGTGGCTAAGGCGATGCATGTTTCTGGTGCTAAGGACAAAATCCAATTTATGCGAATATGTCTTAATTTGGCATCATCAAACGAATATGGGAGTTGGATTATACGAAATTCAAAGTACTGATTTTTCAATGCAAGTGGGTTGATAACAGGAGTGCTGTTAAAATAGATGAATTAGGATTCGTGAAAGTTGATTTCAGTAAGGAAGGGGAGAAAGACGAACCATTTATAATGGCATCACAGGCAGTACAAGTATTTTATATTCCAGACCTCGCAAACCGAAATTGTTCAATTGTTATGTTATCAACCAAAACAACTAAAGGGTCAGATGAAAGTCCAACGGAGGATGACCCTTTTATAGGAACTTCACAATCATTTCGTAGTGGTCCCAATGTAGATGGAGTTTTGTATGTCAGAGGAGACCAAAATGAAAGGATTTACATAGTCGATAGAGGAGTCAAATATATTGAACCTTTAAATAAAAAAAGAGAGTACAATAATCAGGTTATTTGTTTATTTTAACATACATTGTGTTATTTTATGTTATTATCTGTCTGCTACTACTTTTATGTAATCTAAATTAAATGTTAAACCACTTCTACAGATAATGACTTATGCACCTGCTGATGTGCCTAATCTCGAGGCACAAAAGGTCTCTCAACCACCTGCTGGTGGTCCCAGTGCAGAGAAACAACAGGTTTCTCAACCAGCAGCTGGTGGTCCTAGTGCAGAGCAACAACAAGTTTCTCAACATGTTGTTTCTAGTCCTAGTGCAGAGCAACAATAAGTTTCTCAACCTATTGTTACTGGTCCCGGTGCGTATTCTAGTCCTTCAAAGAAAGATATTGATGATACTTCTGAGGAAATGGTAGGAAATGAAACCCTGAAAGCACTAAAAAAAACAAGAGCATCGTAGTTTTACAATGTTAGCCAAAATCTTTAAGGAAAAAAGAAAAAGGCATCAAATTTGAGGTGGGATGGAATAAGTGAGGCCAACCTATTAACCCCAACAAAGCCATCTTTAGTATCTACATTGGAATCATCACTCGGCAATGTGTGTCGATTTATGTATAGTCGTGGCACCATGTGGTCACCAGTCTTAAGACACTAATGTGGGAAGAGATTACGGTAACATTATGATATCGTTTTTTTAATTTATTGAAATAAAATACCAAAACATTGACTTACTCTTCATCATCCATTATAGAGTGCATTTATAGTAGATGCCTCATGAAAATAATATGTATTAAGAGTTACAGGAAGGATTCATAGAGGTTTCTGCACAATTTTAATGAAATGTCATCTTAAAGATGCTGAAGGGAAATCAAGTCGCACCCACCTCCTCTTTATGCACACTTGATATCCTAAGGAGTGTGGGATGCGTTTATCTACCATCACGGGGAGCATACTTTTTAGGTAAATTGTGTGGGTTAATATGTTGTTTGACGTTTCTTTTATTCATCCAATTAATTGACAGTATTTTATTTATGAAACAACAACTGAGTGTTAAAAATAAAAAATGTGCAGCAGAACCAGCGTACCATTACCGTAAAGAAAGGCTGGGGTACGCTTCACTTGAGCAAAAATTGGTAAGTCTTTTAAATCTACCGTACTACTTATATGTCACATAAAACAACAGCATAACCATGTTTCTCTATTTATATGTAGATTGATGAATTGAAATCCAAATCCAAATCCATCCCACACCATGTGCTATAGAAGGAGGCTCTTGTAAATAAAGAGGGGATACTGATTGATGAAAAACAAGCGGACAATGAAAATGAAAAAATGGAAAAGCTGCAAGAAAAATTAGCTATTTTTCAATAATAATTACAATACCAAAGAGAGATGATAGAAACATTGATGGGGGAGAGGCAAATAAAAGAAACAACTCAACAACAACCTGTGCATGACGATCCCACCCCACCCCCCACCAGCTTTGAGGCAAGACATTCCCCTAAAAACCTGACTTAGCTGAGGTAATCAATGTTTTAATAGTTGTTTCTATGAAATGTGATTCACATAGACACTGATACCTTTCCTATACTAATATTATACAGGGTGAAAATGACTGTGATTTATATCTAGCAACTCCCACCTATCGCCCTGTAGCGAGGGTTACGGTGTTCAATATGCAGAACGACATGCTACAAAACAGACAGATTCCAACAGATCATTTTAGAGTGTCAATTAACGTAGCTAATGAGCCGAGTGCCGAGATACCTCTTCCAAATCACGATGACGACATTCATACGGTTGAACAAGCTGTTGGAACATTCATCGCATGGCCGTCAGTTCTTGTAAAAAAACATGTCGACAAGGAGGTATCTATTTTCAAGTTATTTTTCAAGCTGGACCTTTAACATTTAATGAAAAAAGGTCTTAACCGATGAATGTTATTAAATAATAACAAAGAAAAAGGGGTGAAATGAAATATCAGATCAAAACTATCTCAAGGATTAACCAACCGATTAAAATGGTATACTGAGAGCACATTCACCCTGCCCGTTATATATTCATAGTTAATATCATTGCAGGCTCATGTGGATACAAATTTGACAGACAGTAATGATCACACATTTGTTTTTGAAAAAAATATCTACGGAGGGGAAACATCAGATTTCATTAGTGCTGAAAATATAAATGAAATCCTCAAGTATGAATGGCTAGGCTCCTTAGTTGTAAATGTATACATGAGGTATATTTTTATGATTTGATTTTAAAAAAGTTGATATACTCTGATAATAATGACTAAATACATTTTATATTTTTTGTAGGTGTATATATGAAAAACAATTGAAGGGATTTCCCCATGAACAAAAATTTAGACTCGTTCGTCCTCACACCACCTATTCAAAAGAAGAAATAGATTCTGATAAAGAGGCTGCAATAATATCATCCCTGCTCAAATCATTGGACAACAAAATTACGAATGACAAACTCTTTTTAACACCAATGATGCAGGGGTAAAACTCTAAAATTTAATCATATCAACAATATTTTCATTTCTTTCTTTACTTATTCCTTTTTTTATTTTTGGGTACCATTGGATGCTGATTGCAGTCAATTTAGATACTCCAAAGATTTATTTTCTGGATTCAATGAATGTATATCCAACAAACCGACCACGCATGATGGAGTTTGTTAATTTGTAATACACTGGATCCAACATTTTAAAACTAAACATCTAGTTATATAATTTATGTTATCTTTTAATGAGGATTCTGTTATGATAGGGTGGTGATCAATATTGCCTAATTCATGGAATGAATTAAGGTCATAAGGATGACTAAGCCTATAAGATCTAAAACTGGAAAAGTATTCGGGCATATATAATAACATTGCACTATCCAAACACATATCAAAACAATTTACTTATTGTTGTCGATGTTTCTGTAGTGTCCAAAACAAACGAATGGAAAGGGCTATGGTTATTATGTTTGTAAATTTATGAAAGAGATCATATTTCATCAAAAAACTAGCATCCCTGACGAGGTATTTTAGAAAATAATTATAAGTTCATTTAAAATATTTATTAATCCTTTGTGTATTTATATTTTTTCAGTAATACCATGACTGTCGCAAAAACTCATATTCATAAGATGATATAGATGTGTTTAGAAACGAATAGGAAACATACCTAATGGAAGATTGTACACAAATAGGATGAAGGTGAATTCCTACTAATGTTATCTATATATGATTATTGATATCTCCCTTGTTTACACTTACAGAGCATATATGATCACCCTTTATTTTGTTTTATATCCTTAGCTTATGAGCAATGGTTTTAGATATGATTTTTCTTTCTAGTAAAGCATAACTCATTGGACTACAATGGTCTATAGTGTGGAAGTCGACCGATGCATAGTCATTCAGTCCACTCACGAGCATCTTAAAATCTTGTTGGGAACCAATATATTGGATTTTCAACTTTTTAATTTTAGTTTCCCTTATATGTGGGTGGGGGTGTCCAGGAGGGAGGGGTGTCCAGGAGTGGGGTTGTGTCTAGGAAGGGGTGTGTCCAAGAGGGAGGGGTGTCCAAATGTGAGGTGTACGAATCGACTGCACCTCAATCTGATGCACGGTGTGATCGGTATGGCTAAAAGTGTCTGATATCAGTTTGAAATTGACATTAACTTCAGAAAACAGCACTACTGACATACTGAATACCGAGAAAACACAATGGGATTGTTTTTATACTTTAGGACAATGATACATGAGTCATTTTTGAGGTGTACGAATCGAACGTACCTGAATCTGACGCACGGTGTGATCGGTATGGATAAAAGTGTCTGATAACAGTTTCAAATTGACATTAACTTTAGAAAACAGCACTACTGACATACATAATACCGAGAAAACATGTTTGGATTGTTTTGATACTTTAGTACAACGATCCATGAGTCATTTTTGAGGTTTATGAATCAACCGCACCTCAATCTGATGCACGGTGTGACGGGTATGGCTAAAAGTGTCTGATACGAGTTTCAAATTGACTTTAACTTTAGAAAACAGCACTACAGACATAAGGAATACCAATAAAACGCATTCAGATTGTTTTGATACTTTAGGAAAACGATTCATGAGTCATTTGTGAGGTGTAATAATCGACCACAATTTAATCCGACGAATGGTGTGATCGGTATGTCTAAATGTGTCTGATAACAGTTTCATATTGACATTAACTTTAGATTACAACACAAATGACATACGGAATACAGAGAAAACCTATTCGGATTGTTTTTATACTTTAGGACAACAATACATGAGTCATCTTTGAGGTTTAAGAATCAACTGCACTTGAATCCGATGCATGGTGTGATCGGTAAGGCTAAAAGTGTCTGATAACAGTTTCAAATTGACATTAACATTATAAAACAACACAAGTGACATATGGAATACTGAGCAAACGTGTTCGGATTATTTTCATACTTTAGGAAAACGATCCATGAGTCATTTTTGAGGTGTAAGAATCAACCGCACCTCAATTCGACGCACGGTAAGATTGGTATGGCTAAAAGTGTCTGATATCAGTTTGAAATTGACATAATCCTTAGAAAACAGCACTACTGACATACGGAAAACTGATAAAACGCATTCGTATTGTTTTGATACATTAGTAAAATGATCCATGAGTCATTTTTGAGGTGTACGAATCGACCACACCTCAATCCAATGCACGGTGTGACCGGTATGGCTAAAAGTGTTTGATACCAGTTTCAAATTGACATTAACTTTAGAAAACAACACAAGTGACATATGGAATACCAAGAAAATGCATTCGGATTGTTTTGATACTTTAGGAAAACGATCCATGAGTCATTTTTGAGGTGTACGAATTGACCTCACCTCAATCCGACGCACGGTGTGATCGGTGTGGCTAAAAGTGTTTGATATCAGTCTGAAATTGACATTAACTTTAGAAAACAACACTACTGACATACAAAATACCGATAAAACACGTTCATAATGTTTTTATACTTTAGGAAAACGATACATGAGTCATTTGTGAGGTGTATGAATTGACCGTACCTCAATCTGATGCACGTTGTGACCGGTATAGCTAAAAGTGTCTGATACTAGTTTCAAATTGACATTAACTTTAGAAAACAACACTACTGACATATGGAATATCAAGAAAACTCATTCGTATTGTTTTGATACTTTAGGGAAACGATCCATGAGTCATTTTTGAGGTGTAATAATTGACCGCACCTCAATCTGACGCACGGTGTGAATGGTATGACTAAAATTGTCTGATATCAGTTTGAAATTGACATTAAAATAAAAAACAGCACTATTGACATAGGGAATACTAATAAAACGTGTTCGGATTGTTTTGATACTTCAGGAAAACTATCCATGAGTCATTTTTGATGTGTACGAGTCGACCGCATCTCAATCCGACGCACGGTGTGATCGGTATGGCTAAAAGTGTCTGATATCAGTTTGAAATTGACATTAACTTTAGAAAACAACACTAATGACATACGGAATACCGAGAAAATGCATTCAGATTGGTTTGATACTTTAGGACAACGATCCATGAGTCATTTTTGAGGTGTACGAATTGACCGCACCTAAATCCGACGCACGATGTGAACGATATGGCTAAAAGTGTCTGATATTAGTTTGAAATTGAAATTAACTTTAAAAAACAGCACTACTGACATACGGAATACTGAGAAAATGTGTTCAGATTGTTTTGATACTTTAGGAAAATGATCCATGAGTCATTTGTGAGGTGTACAAATTGACTGCACCTCAATCCGACACACGGTGTAATCGGTAATGCTTTTCAATAAATAAAGAATCAATATTTATTAAATGAGAAAAATGAACCAAAAACATATTGATTTTACCTTATTCCCTTTCATTGTTATCAGAATGAAAACATTTGAGTTTATCATTTCCATATTTTAGTTTCACATTTCCATATTAATTTATTCTTTCATGTTAATTTTTTAATTTATTTCATTATTGTATTACTAATATATTATTTTTTTCTAATATAAGTGAATTTTTTTCCTTGAGTTCGGATGCTTTGTTCGGCAACAAATACCATGGATGAAAATTTTTGAGAGAGTATCACGGTTATCAAAGGATGGAACATTAATGTTTATAACTGTTGTTGGATAATTGTAATTGTAAACATGTAAAACATTGTTTGAAATGTATATAGTGTGGTTTTTTTGTATTCATGATTTTAAGTGAAAATATATAGGATTTTTTGTCAAAATATTGTGTGCGGGTGCTGTTTTGTACAGGTGTGGGGGTGCTATTTTTTAGAGGTGAAGGTGATGGTTTGTGTAGGTACTGGTCCTGCAGGTGCAACTAAAGGAGCCTTTATCAGCACTATATTGAGCGCTGATAAAGGACACCTTTATCAACGCAATCTTGAGCACTGATAATGGTTCCCTTTATCAATGCTCAAGATACCGCTGATAAAGGAACCCCTTTATTAGTGCTAGAAAAGCATTGTAAATCCCGGTGAAGATAAAGGGGGCCCCTTTATCAGCGCTTTTCGGAGCGCTGATAAAGGGGACCTCCCCTTTATCTTCACCGGCATTTATAGCGCTTTACTAGCGCTGTTAATGTCAGTTTTTAGCACTGATAAAGGGCCAATTTGTAGTAGTGTATTTTTATATGTGACATAGTATTTGATAATGTCCTAAGAGTAGTTATCACACTAAAATGTCATAACAGTTCCCCACTATGGTCAGAACCCATAAATTTCATAACAATATTCTTAAATATATATTCTATAGATAAATGAAATAATTTTATGGACACAAATGATATAGGTTTTCATGATTATAGACTTTCAGGACTTTAAGCCACCTTCTCATGGTGTACGTCCATGGTAATATCCACTGTAGAAGATTATGAGAAGAAGACCAACTAATAGAAAATCCACATTTATATTTTTCATTGAATGTTCATATCCGTTGACATGTTTATTTATCCTTAGACTTTAAAACTATTATTACTGGATATTATGAGTCATTTACTTTTATGAATTTAGAAAAACTATAATAACATATGTTTTCTATGAAGTAGGATATATTGGATGTGTCATGAGTAATATTTCATTCATGAATAATGCAAGAAAGGATGTGTCCCTTTTATTATTTAATGGAAGTTAATATCTCAAGACCTTTTATGGAAATTATATAGCCTAAATAAATCTTTTTTCGAGGTGTTCTATGGGTAAATTCAATTCTATAAAAGTTACAGAAAGAGACATCAAGAACATAGGTTGATGGCACCAACATGAATCCTCCTTGATTAGTGATATCACAATAAATGGATTATATTACACAGTAAGTTTCCGTATGTGGTTTTATGTCATTTTCACATTATCTTTTTTCTCTATGGGTTCATTCACATTTTACTAGATGAAAACCAAGGACTTTGGGCATCTTCACCAAATTGCACTAAGAAAGATGCCTAGGGTTTCACACACTAAGTTTATCGAGAACCTCAATTAAATAACAGTATTATTTATTATTTAAAATGTTCAATTAATATTATTTTCATATGTGGTTTAATAATTTTTCATGTTTTATTGATCACATGTATTCTATCACTTGTAATTTGAGAGAATATTTTGTGAGAAGGATACTTAAAATATATTTATTTTTTGTTTAGTGAATATAATATTTATTAATTTATTGGAAAATAAGGAAATAATATTTATTTATTAAATAAATTTTCATTATTTAGGGATCAACAAATAAATTTAGAAATTGTGGACTAAATTTAATGGTCTTTTGAGAAATAATATATATTAAATATTGTTTGAATAAATAATATTTAATTAATTAGATATTTTTGCACATGTCAAAAAAATATTATTATTATTATTATAATAGATATTAGGTTCCGAAGTGATTAAGTAAATAATAATGGTGTATGTGAAATCATTATTTTATAACCATATCATTATTTAAACAAAATTATATTATTTAAAACAAATGGTGATTCCTTTTCTTTTAGGTTGGACACTAAAACATATAGAGAATTATCTAAAATCCCTAGAGTGTACCCTCTCCAAGAACACTCTTAGGGATGGAGTGATATCCCCCTCCACTACCACTCTTGATTCAAGAGAGCTCAAAGAGAATCCTTCCTAAAGTGATTATTATTTTGATCAAAGAAAAATAACACAATTATTTGGATCTACCAAGTTAGAACATAAAAACTACAATATCGGTGTTCTAAGGTTCGTGAAGCATGTGTGGATCAACACTGGTGGTAATCTATACTTTCTTTTGAAAACAAAATGATGGTACAACATAAATATATTTCAATATTAATCAAAAAATAAAGAATTCATTTCAAGGAAATTGTTTAATTTCTTAAATTAATTATAAATCATTACGTGATGATCCTATATTTTTGTATCGACATTATCACATTAATTAATCTTCAATTTAATTAAGTTGGACATGGAATTTATCATTGATATACATCTTAGTTTAATTTTAGATTATGGTAAAAATCCAAGTTGGACATATACCATATAGTGCTTCTACTATGCCTGGAACATTCAAAAATAACGTAATAAATAGGGGAGAAAGGTGAAAAAACTAAAACACTTCCACCAAAAAAGCATTATTAACATATTAGGTGCTAGTCATGTACCAATTGGTAACCTATGGAACCCTCAATCCACCCAGGGCACTACTAGGTCTACCAATTACGAAGTGGCATCCCACTGAGTACCTAGTGTCACCTATAGGTGTAACCTACATGTGGAACACTTTCATAGGTACCACAAACTCATGGATTCCAAAAAAACCTCAAACATCATCTAAAAATGCCTAAGAATTTATCCTAAAACACCAAGTATGAAATATAAATCCTAAACTAAAAAATAACACCATAATCAGAATCAAAAATAAAAAAACACATATCTAATCCATCTTAAAGTCACCCAAAATACCATAAACTGCTATATTCTGTATGTGGATCAATATAAAAAAGGTTTCATGTATTTGAAAATATTTTTGTATGCTTCGTTAGTATCTAATTAGGTATTGATGTTTCATAGTGTTAAATTTTTTATCAACCTTTTTGATAGTTTTGAACCATTGGTTACAGTCAATATATTGTTGGATTTGGTGTAATGATGTTGAATAATTAGTGAATACTATATGGAATAGTCTATATAGTGTTGTATTTTGTGCATGATACAGAAGCTGGAGTGAATAATATATGGCATTAAAATGAAAAAATATTCGAAAAAATTTAGTTAAAGTTTCCATAAGAAGAATTTTTTATTTTGTTGACGGAAGAAGGATGGATTGATCAGTCTTTATAAGAAATAAATGAAGATTATAGAAGTGGTATTTGTATGGGAGTGTATAAAATTTCTTGTATAAGTTCTAGACTTAAGGAAGGAAATCATGCCACTTTAATATACATTATTCCATAGTGTATATCGTGCATAAATAATTTTTTCTAGAAATAATATCATATTTTGTTTTAATTCAAGCTACTGAATCATAAAGATAAATAAAATTCCATAATGTTAATCTCATGATTATTTGGTGTCATGATTGTATAAGTCCAAATTTTTTATTTCACTATGAAGGAAGTGTGTTACCCCATAAAGGTAGTATAATATTGAGTTATTATAGAAGTTAAAATAATGGGTAGAAGGATCACAACACAATATTATATGTCACCCCCTGAAAGGAGTGTTTTTCACTGTAGCTGGGAGATTATGAAATTGTAATGTTCCATTACAAAGTTTATTTTGTCCCATTAAGGATATATTACATCATGACATCATTACCAATGATATGATTTTATGATATATCATGTCACATATCATGGAGTTCAATTTGGATGATTACTTGATTTTTAGGGGATAAAGGGATTGTACCATGAGGATAAGTGTCATACAATGATTTAATTAAGAAGGAAATTTGCATAGTATTAAAATTTGAATATTTTATGAAATATGGTGAGATATATATGTGTTTTACTTGAATTAGGAGTACATGGATAAATGGATTTTTCTATGAAACTAAATGATAATATAAGGGTTTAATCAAAGTTAAATTGGAGAATTCATCTTGGATTGGAGAAAATAAATTAAAAATATATATAGGTGTAATTTATCTCTATAAATATTGAAGATTGGTGTTATGAAAATATATAGATATAATGAATAATATATAGAATAGAATATTTTCACATACCAAATATCTTTCCAAAGAAGAAGCTGGAGTTGTTCCATAGAGATATCCTAAATATCTTGTTAATGAAAGGTAAAATATGTTATCATGGGGATATTTAATCTTTGTTTATAAATATGGAGAAACACACAAATATCATGGAGAACCCATCTACACTTGGTGTAACATAAACAATAGCGAAAGTATTCTATCTTTATATTTATTTGTGTGAAAATTTGTTTTAATTTATCGAGTACTGAGTATAGAGAAAGAATTAAGGAGTGACCCTTGGGAGGATTTCACCGTCCCAAAATGTTTTTAATGGGAGTGAACCTTATATTTAAGTGATCTTTCCTAAACCCACCATTGAACAATTCATTTCCATTATATACTCCTTGTATGTATCCCAATGTGGGTGAACCAAGAAAAAATCATGTGTATTATATAAATGTTTTGATTAAATTTCACAAGGAATAAATTCATGGATGGTTTAAGTATTCAATGGATATATTAGATTATTGTAAAGATAAATGGTATATCAATCAGTTCATTATAATATGTGAACAAAAACAAGACCCTATTAATACTGATTTTAATATCATTTTGGATGGTGAGAGTCTAAAGGATTAAGTGGTTTATTTTCGATTGAGATTCATACCCTAATTCCCCCCCCCCCCTTCAGAGTATCTCTCAATAAATACCATTATGGGACTAAAAATTGGTATCAGATATTTATCCTATCCTGTTGAAAAAATTACTCAAAATTGATCTAATTAATTCTTATAGTAAAGTTTTTGTCTATTGATATTTTACCCTAACAAAATTTTGGTGCCATAGTGTAGGGAAAGAATATGAAAAAAAAATCAAATATATAAGAAGATCCCATATGTTGGAAAAGTTTTTTGAAACATTGAGATTCTAAATAAAGGATCCTAGAATCCCCCAAGAGGAAGTTATGGATGGATTTAATTATAAACCATCAAATTAATTTAATGATAAAAAAGGATTGTGTGATGTTCCTAATTTTATAGTTTATGATTGTTCTAATTATAATGATAATATATTAATCATGAAAATGGTACAATCCATTCAGGGTTCAAGGGGACTAGGTTTAGCGTTAAAAGAGAAATTCATTAGGCTAATAAAGGATAATGATTCACAAGAATTTCAAGTTGAAGGGCTAACTATTGAGGATAAATAATTCAATTTTTTCAATAAATTTTTTTTCGGAACCGTGGTGTTCAATGATAGAGATCAGTGTTACATTTCTTTTCAATCCATTTCCAAGTTGATAAAGGAGTTTTTGAGTCTAAGGGAGATGGTTTAAAGGAACTGCGAAATTTTTGTAGTGTTTTATAATATTTTTTGTGTGAAATATTAGAGGAAGTTAAATGGTTATTCTATAGTAAAGGAATTGGTTTTTCACTAGTTAAAGCAGCTTCACACTAGTCTGTTCAATAGTCATGTGATAGTTTAGGTGGTTGTTTCATGAAATTAATATGCACTAGTGGAGTTTTCCATCACGCACTAGTCACCGATTGGTTGTGAGGAAGTGTTCTAGTATGGTCACGCCGGTCGATTCACACTAGTCAAGAATCATATTTCTAACTAAGGTGTTATATACTAGATAATACATTACACAAAGTTATGAATTGAAAAATAGAATCGCTATACTAAGGGGTTTTATGCCAGTTGAGTGTCACAAAAGTAGATAAAGTTGAACTACACATTTTGAATATAATAATATAATTTATGAGTAAAAAATATTAGTTTGTATTATAAATACTAGGTTAACCTAAAAAAACTAGAATTGAGATAGGTATATGGGTGAAGATGATTTATGAGGATAATAGTGATAACTGGATATAGAGAAGTGCTAGAGTGGTGGACCTTCATGAATAGGTTTTTATAATTAGACATCAGAGAAGGTATGTACCTTAGATAAGGGACTTAAGAAAACTAATTTAAGTGAATTTACCTAAGTACGCCAAATCTATGTGAAGGTACCTAGGTGAAAAAATATGGGAAAAGGGTCCTTAGTGAAGTTAGGGACCTTGGAAAACCATACCAATGTGAAGCCAAAGACCTATGTGAATCTTTATACCAAAGAAAATGTTGTACCTGGGGGAAATTAGAGTAATACATAAAAGTGTAAAACTATAAATTTAATTATGAAATTATCCATCAACATTCATTCAAATTTGGATGTAAAAATTCTGTTTTTAAAATACGGAATAATTTATTTGAAGTGGTGAGAAAGGAGTATTCGATGAAAGGGGTTTGAGGGAGGCAACACACTATTCCATTAAATCAATTTAAAAGGTAATAATATAGTAATGAAGTGATTATCACCAAAATATTGTAATCCACTAAAACTAGTGAGTCATAGTGGATTCTGCTATGTATGGTGGATCATTAATGTATGCTCCATGGATTATACCATAGTGGTCAACCAAATAAAATTTTTTATGCACAATTTTTTACTACAACATTTAGGATTTTTTTGGATGTTAGTTTAAATTAAATATGTTCAAAAAGTTCTTGATAACATGGGAACAAGATCCAATGTCTTGAAAGAAAAAATTTAACAACTTGATTCACCCCTACCCTCTGAGGTGTCTCAGGTTTAAATAAGTGGTATGAGTAATGAAATTATATGAATTGGATTTTTCAATTAAAGAATAATTTATAAAACACAATGAATATTAAATTGGTCTCACTTTTTAATAGAATCCATTATCATATTTAGAAGAAGATAATGATATCACACTTATGATTTATTAGGATAGATGTTTTCTCTTAAAAAATACATGGGATTTAGGACAGTGAAGTATAAAAAGTGTTCATGGCAGAATTAAACATAAAGCTGCATCTCGTTGATGAAAAAGCTAAAAATTATTTATATAGATCTCTGTTAAGACAAATCTATATGAAATTAATGATTTGCATAGTTCCAATGAAATGTGGGATAAATTGGATTATATATATAAGGGTTTCAAAAAGGTAAGGGAGGTGAATATTCAAGTGATTCAAAATAAGTAAAATGGATTAGATACATTCCCACATGAAAATGATGGTGGTTTATTCAACTAAATCACTAATTTTGGTAAATCAATTAAGGTTCTTAGTAAAGAAATGAATTTTATTTATATTGTAAAAAAGATCTTGCAACGATTTCCACGTCTCTATGATCTTCAAGTTTTTATCTCTAGAAGAAATGGATTTATCCAAGTTGTATATAGTTGATTTATTAAGTAATATGACAACCAATTAAATTCAATTCATGCCATAAGGTACATAAGATTTCATAAGTAATGAGATTACATTGAATTCTATGGAAAAAATAACATTTCCAAGATTATTCATGATAAATAATATATGGATGGTTAACTTATCTATTTGGTGATCTGAAAATTCAAGATAGTAAAGGGTATATTCCATGTAAATATTCATTTGGATCATTTTAATTTGGGTAAATTTGGACACATTACAATAATGTTTCTAAGTAGATATGATGATGATTGATATAATGAAAAAGAACTTGTTTAAAATCCATGAAGGAGGTTCCATCCTAAAAAGGACTTCAAATTGAGAAGCTCATATAGATAGAAATTTTTTAGGAAGAGATTGGTATGAAAAAAAAATGTTGATAATAAAGAATACCAGGAAGAAGTGGATACATATTTTAAATCTAATATAGAATATTTTATGATAGATATTGTTTAAAATAGAATACCTGAATATGAAATCTTTGATGAACCTGAAAGAGTTATAGATATCAGGGTGTAACTTTGGGGAGATCATGAAGAGCTTCATATTCAAAGAAATAAGAATATAAAGATTAATATATTTATAAAAGAATATTCTAAGTATATGTGTAATCTAAAACCAGAAATTGACAAGTTGTAAGAGGATCTAGATATTCATTTGACTGTCCGAGATAACTCTGGAGTAGTGGAATTTAAATATAAGACTAAGGGGAAAGGGTTCTTAATGACATTAATTCTAATTTATATCAAATATATAATAATTTTAAATCTCTTTAATAATAAATTATTACCCAAATGGGTAATTTTGTAGCTGACAAAAAAGTTAGTAGAACCAAATACGAAGTTATTATTTGTGAATTTATGAGATTAAAAAATTCTTGAATGATAAAAATAAAGATCAGAAGGTGTTTAGAATATTCTTAATGATAAAAGACAAAATTTTATGGGTAATAATGGAGTTGAATATGATTCTAATATGTCAAATTTTCAAACTGTGAGAAACTAAGATAAATAGAAATATATGGTTTTAAATTTTTGGTCTAACACCATTCATCAAGAGTAAGAACAATGATTACTTAGACCAAAATAAAATAATGGGTTTGAAATAATCCTCAACCCATATGGGAAAATATATAAATGAGGGGGATCTCAAAGGTAGTAGAAATTATAGGGGTGTTAATGAGAATACATTTCATTTAATGAAGTTCCAATTACAAGGGTATCTTGGCTCCACCATGTCCTATTCTGAGGAGGAATGGAGAAACTTGAACAAAGAAGCACCTGAGAGTCAATAAGGAAGAATTAAACCATATTATTCATTCCACAAAAGAAATAAATTATATGGATATTGTTATTGATGTTATAGTTTTTCTAATAAATTTATTCAATCCAGTAAAATAAGAAATGATTTTTATCATCAAGGAAGTCAAAGAAGAATGAATTCAACAACACTCAACCATACTCCATTAGGAAATAAATAATCTATCATAGAGGAGAAATATGATTTTGATTATAAAGTGGTGATAAAAAGAAATTGGAGAGGCCATATCATGCCCCAAATTAGCTAGGTATTTCATGGAAATAAAATAAGGAAACAAGTAAGGTTAATCTCACTAAAATCTCTCTCATGTATAAAAAAATAGTAGCACCTAGATTCTTGATAATGGTTTCTAATCCCACATGATAAGAAATATTAACCTATTAAATAATATGAAGTAAGAGTTTATAGAATATAGTGTTTTAGGAATGATGGGTCTTTAAAATCTGAGGGAATAGAAATACTTGTTTGGATGATGATGTGATGAAGAATATAAAAGTTCTCTTTTTAAATGGATTGTGGCATGACTTATCGGGTATGGGTCAACTCACTAACTCGATACATGAGGTGAAATTTAATCAGAATGGTTGTGTAATCAAAGGAAAGGTTGGGAAATAATTAATGAAAGGATAGAGGATGAATGGTAATTTATACCAGGTGAATAGAAAAGAAAATACATTTTTTATGAAAATAGAAGAGGATAATGACATGTGGCATTGGAGTCAAGGAAAAATTCATCCATATATAATGGAGAAATTATCTGTGATAAAGTTTTTTGTTGATATTACAAATATGAAATGAGATAATTAAATAACTTGTGATGTCTGTATGTGTAGAAAGATTTCCTGAAATCTATATCAGCAATATAAGAAAAGGTTACCCAATATCATTGGTCTAGTGAATATATATTTTTTAACCAGATTAATATATCAATAATGAATTTGGAAAGGTATATATTTATGTTTTTTTATGAGTATAGTATAGTTGTGTGTAATATGTTCATATAGAGTAAGGGGAAAGTGATAGACTGCATGGAGTGGTGAAAATGAAGAGTGGGTAATGAAACTGGTCACACCATCAAGATACTAAAATCATAATGAAATGGAGTAAATTCCCATTTAATTTAAAAATTATATTCAAAAACTTAGTATTAAGCATAAGGTATCTTCTACATGAAGTCCACAATATAATAGAGTATTCATATGAATAAATTTACAAGTGAATAATATTTCCAAAACATTTCTCATTGAGAGTGGATTATCTCCCCACTATTGTAATAAAGTATTACACCTTTTAAGTTTCACAAAAAACTAATTGGTGTTAAACATAGGGTAAGATATGACATAACACAAAAATGGGACATGGAAGTAATTCCATACTGAAACATTTTTGGGTCTTTAGAATCAATTGATCCAATCAAAACAAAGAAGGAAATTAGGGAAAGTATGGTGATGTGATTCATGAAGGAGGATTTCTTGGTTACTCAAAAAAGAGTAAGGCCAAGAAATACATTAACAACAGGCCGAATAAAATTTTTTAGAGTAATATTATGAAGGTCATTGAGGAAAATATTATAGCAAATTTGAGGCTTTATAATTTTGAATATATGTATGGTGAAGGGGATAAATTTGACATCTTTCTTATATCTTCACAAGTCACCAAAAATAATGAGTATTTTTTGGATAAGTTAGAAAAATAAAAAATTAATGAAAAAACTTAATCCAAAACCACAAATGAGAAACTATAGAACATGAGTTCATCCATATCATAAGATAAGGGACAATAGGGCTCCAACACAGACATAGAGACTAAGGAATGTATAGAATGATTCTATGTTATTGATGGTGGAACCAAAATTATTTGAAGAAAAAAATTATGAATCATGGGTTAGATCCACAGAAGAATAATTTGATCAAATTGAAAAAAAAACATACTTGGTAACTAATAAATAATCCCAAACATCACAATATGATCATAAAAAAGTATATTTTATATAATAAATACGATGAGAAAACAAACATTTTCAAGAATAAAGAAATTAGGGTTTGTAAAGGCTATTCTAAAATCAAAATTGTTTATTTTTAAGAAACATTTTCTCAAGTAACATGACTTGAATCGGTTAAAATCTTCTTGGTGATGGTGATTAAAAGAGGATCCAATGTCTATCAGATAGATGTGAAGATAGTTTTCTTGAATGGTGTCATCCAAGGGGAGGTGAATATTGAAGAACCACTAGTATTGCTAATAGTAAATGATGAAATTAAAGTGGGTAGGTTTAATAAGTTCATATATGGTTTAAATAAATCACTATAGAGCATGATTTTCATGACTAGACTCATACTTAAAAAAATATGGAAGTCAAAAAGGGAGGTGTCGATCAGAATCTCTATATGAAGACATAAAAATAAGAACAATTCAAATTTCTCATGTATTTTAATGATATAATCTTTTCTAGATGAATGAATAATTTAATGGCCTAATATTTTAAAAGAATAATATTATGTTCGATAGAATATATGACACACAACACTGATCTTAAACGTCCAGGAAAAACTACTATTACAAGTAAATCATAACCATTGAATTGGTGGGTATGAATAGGAATAACCAAATTATGAAATATGTATAAAGTTCCTAATCAATACCAATCTATTTATTAATGTAAAATAAATAGATATTAAATATTTAGTAAAGTTATATAATGTTTCAAAAATACATTTCCTTAAAAAAATGTTTTTTATTAATTTTTAAGAAAATATAAATTTTAATTATTTTATAATTTATTAAATTTAATTGAAAAAAAAACTTAATTTTGGAAATCATCATATCAAAATTATCTTAGGGTGAATTTTTGATAATCTTATGAAAATATTGATTTTTTTGATGAATTGGGAAAATACATATTTTAATTGAAAACTGTATTTTTTTGAATCAGTTGTAAAGTTCCATTTTTTAAAAAAAAATTAAATTAGTCATAATATATTTTGAAAATTCCAATTATGTTTATTATAATTAATTTTATTATTGAACTAAGTATAAAAATATTTTTATACAAAAAAGTCACTTTTCTAAAGAAAAAAAATATTTATATGTGTGCAATGTGTTTTTATGTTAATAAATAAAATTGATCACTATTAATGAATTATTTTAATTAAATTTATATATTATATATTTAGTCAAATGTTTTAGCTTTCATATATCATTTCTTTAAGCATGTTATAAGAATAAATCGAGTTTTATACTTAAAATGATATTTTTATAAAAAATGGTTTTCATCTCATTTTTCATACATACTTTAAAATTAAATTATTTTCCATATATAAATTTAATATTGAAATATATATTATATATTATGAATTAAAATGTTAAATTTTCTTAAATATTCTCTCTTAATTTTTGGTTGATATGTATAGTAACCTAGGTAAAATTTATCACCTTAGTAAAGGGTATATCGAGTTAATTTAGATTAAAAATAAGTTTAAGGTCACCATTGCTCATATTAATTATTATTGGATGGATTTAATTATACAATTATCACCTTAGGATTTAAATTTAATTGCTTAAGGGACACCGGTCCATGAAAATGACCTATATAATATTTAAATCAAAGAAAGTTAAAAAATGTCACCCTCTTAGTTTTATATGTCTCTTATGTGTTCATATAGTGAAAAAATCAAGTGAAGAACAAAACATAATGGTAATTTTTAATATAATAAAATTATATTCAAGATTTTAATTTATTTTTAATTTTTATTATTTAAATAATTACCTTAAAATCTTGTTCCATTCTAATACAGTATTTATTTAATTAACAAAAAAATAAAATAAATGATTTTAAAAATATTAAAAGTAATATAATTTGAGTGGTTTATAGTGTTACACAAATTTTTTTAGATAAATATTACATTTTAGTGATATTTTAAAGTATTATATTCTAATTTAATCATTTTCTTGGTGCTTTAAATTTGAATTAAATTAATAGTTCAAAAATTAACATTGGTGATATTTTATGGAAAAAATATTTTATTAAAATTTTTAAAAATATAAAAAAGTTAAAATATGGAAATTAAGATAATATATGATCAAATATTTAGTACATTTTCCATTTTATAGTTAATAGTTAATTTATAAGTAAAATTATGACCCCTTAAGAGTGAAAAACTTGTTCGAGGGTTAAGGTTAAAATGGGTTAATTAAGTGGTTAAACCAAAAGATAAGGTTCAACACACCACTTGATACTATCAAAATTATATTTTTTGATGGTATTACCACCAAATAAAACCTTATATTTGAATATATAGCCACTTTTAATTATCTTTCTTCGTAATAACATTATTATAATTTAATATTTTAAGAAATTTCAAAAGTGTCTTTCACCTAAAGTATAAAAGGGCACCACCTCTCCTAACTTATTCACACCTTTTAAACGATATAGTTCAAAAAAATACTTAAAAATCCCTAATAAACATACTTCTCCACATTATACATGTTCAATTCATCCCAAAATACCAACCCTAGGATCCTTATGAGGGTATCTAAAGGAGTTATTTCAAAGAAGCGGTAATCGCCTTAGCAGATCACTTTCTTTTTTACTTGTTCTTTTACCTAATCTAAATCTATATTATTTATCAATAAATAATAAATTTTGTGTCCAAAATATTCTTAATGTTTATTATGATTATGAAACCACCATTATCCACCTTTTTACATCAAATAGGAAATAAAAGTATCATTTGTGCATACATATGGTTTACCCGCTCCTTGTAGCTATAGAATTAATTTCACATCACCATATTTTGTGGATGGGTATTATAATGGGTTTAATGTTTATATATGGTTATTATTACATAATTATTATTATATAATTAATAATCATATCTAACCTGCTTACCTTCTAATCCTTTGAAAATCATAATGTCGCTCATGCGTATGTGTGGACTACCACGTCCAAGAAACGATGTGATTCATTTTTAATTTATCTTTTACTTAGATGGAAATAAGGATAGATTTAATTAATATATATTATATATATTATATAATTATTATTTTTAAATTTTTTATTATTATTTAACTTTATTTCTTTCCATCTATTGAAAATTGAAAGCAGTGTTCATTTGTACGTACGACATACCGTCTCCATGAAGAGTGTAATTCATTTTTCTATCAATAAATTTTATGGATGAATATAAATATATATATATATATATAATGAATATATATTATATTTATATAATTATTAATATTATTTATATTATGGTAACATAATAAAAGTATAAGCACCAGAACTACCAAACCAAAATTCTTATGGAAAAAATAAATATTTAACACCAAGAAACGACAATTTTAAAAAATAATTATTGATAAATGGGTGTTTTGATGTTATAAAGGGATAATATATGATATTATAAGTATTTATACTACTATTTGAGATAATTATAATAAATTTAAATATATTATATCATATTTTAGAGTGCTTTTGAAGCAAGTGCAACTTAAGGAAAGAACTTATCATCACAAATTGTCTTCTTTGATACATATGTTATGTTATGAAACTATCTTAATTTTTGAGGTGCATATAAATCACCTTTATAATGATATATAATTCATATTCTTATTTTAATTATACTTTATGTTTCATTTGAAATTATTCTTCCATGGTTCCTATGATTCAAAAGTTACCAAAGTGGTAAGTGTTTTATGTTACAATCTCATTGTTAAATGGGATTGTTTATAATTAAGTTTAGTTGATGAAATAGTACTATATAAATCTTAAGAAAAGCATAAATTTTATTATAATATGTTTATTTATTGATATTACATGTTTTCTTTCATTTTTACCTTTTTAATAATTCAATAATCCAATATAAATATTTACATAAAATTGTCTTTATTTCTCCTTTAGAATGAAAATAATTTCTCCACTATATCCTTGATTTCTAAAAATGTTTTCAAAAGTAATTTAAATATTTAACTATTTTTGTTCAAATTTAATTTTATGCATGTTTTAATTTTTTTTATAATGTTTTAAATGGAATATTCTTATCATTTTTCAGAAAAGGTATTTTTTTTACTTTTTACAAATGTGTGAACCGAATGTTTGTCTTTCAACTTATACAGCATTAATGGAATTTCATGCTGTCATAACCACTAAATTATTTTAACATTAAATAATAATTTTCCCAGTTTATTTTTAATCAAATTTTTTTTCTTTAATATTTTTGAAATTTTTATATTTTATAGAATTTATTTAAAAGTAAAAAGGATTATTTTCCTCAAGAAAAATTCCAAGTGATCTCTTAAAAGAATTTTAATTTACAATAAAATAATTCGATGTTAATAATGATCTACTTGGGATATTATCCAAGGATAAAATCCATATTGATTTTCTATATGGTTTATGAATTATTATGAAAGTATTTTTATCAAATCCATTTCTTTTCAATGGGTTATTCTATTATTAAATGGTGAAATGTTTATGGAATCAACTTATTGTAAACGGTTATACTATGATGAAATATTTATGAAACCCGTTAAATTTTCACAAGTTATGATATGATGAATATTTTATGATATTATGGATCTCATTTATATGGTTTTGATTATGTGATGGGTGGGACCAGAATTATATATCCTTCCAATGTATTGGGTAAACATTGATATCTAATTAGACAAATAAGATTGGAATGGGGAGTGATCACAGCTCAGTAAGAGACTTTATCCACTATCATAGTTTGGGGATTGAACCTCCACTACTATGATGGTTTGGGGAGTGAACCCAATCCACAATCATAGTCTTGTTAGTAATCCTTTACTACAATTGAAATAATTTTTTATTCTTATATGTATGCCATAAACATAAATCTTATATTAATGTTATGCTCTCATATCTCATTATCATTGATTCTTATATGATTTATGTCTTATATACTACCAATAATTATTCCATGAATCAAGATTATTATCTATGATATGTAAGGTATGGTTTTCAATTTTTAATATCATTTTCTCGTACCATGATTCCCATGTTATAATTATGTGATCATTGTTGTATCTCTTTTTTACCCCCATTGAGCATCAAATATCACCCTTTATTATGTTTTATTTTTAAAAGGATATGAAGAAAAGTTTTTTAAGTGTGATGTGTCTAATAATGGTATTAGTTATGAAGAAATAAGTGTTATATGGTTTATATATTTTATAAACTAGTTATTTATGTATCTAAATTTCAAAATAAACTAAACCTTTATGGTTATGGTATGGGAAAAACAATTTTGTATTGAATATTCATCTAAAAATATGTAATCTTAATATATGAAAATTTTTTGTCACTATATTTGGTATTAAAGAAATGTTTAGTTAATATTTGGAGATTAGTATTATAGAACTTCATTAAAAATCCAAGGGATAATTCAAATTTAGAAAAACACCCTACATTTTTTATAAGGAAGATATTATATAGTTTTTCTAGAAATACATCAATGTCTCGATACTAAAATTGGATGTGGTTTTGGAAAATGTAAATCTAGGTGTAATAATCTGAAAAAATAGTTAGTCAAGAATATCTCGGCCATAATTCTGGTCCATGGTGAGTATTACCTTATTCTGCAACTAGTTTTACACTCCCATGGGATATTCTTGGGATAATTTACATTTTTTTATGAACCATTATGATGGATTTGAATTGATATTACCCATGAATGGACTAGGAAAAAACTATGGTGTCATGGATTTTAAATAATTTGTCATGATTAAGATACCCAACAAATTATTTTTCATGATGACTATTATTGCTCACACTATGATATTTTTTTAGTCGATAGATGGAACGTCATCAATTTGTGTTAGCACTGATGGACAATGGAATGATTTCCCTCATGAGAAACCAAATGAAATAAGAGATAGAATGTAAAACCTTGTGATTATTCCTAATCATCTATATCATTATATAATTAATATCCTCTATAAAAGGTAGTTTCATGAAACATCTAATAAGAGGAATATAGAGTTCCAATAAGACCATAGTGAAAAGATGATTCGGCTACCAACATGTCGAGAATGTGGGAAAAAATCAATGTAATTTTTCAAAGGAAAGTTAATAAGTTTTATATGTTTAAATTTAGGTCATAGATAAAGTAATTCTTGAGGAAAAAAATAATTTCTCGATGAAGGAAAATTAAGTTCTTCCTAAGTTTCTATTTATAGTTCAATGTCTCATGTGTGGGGACAACAGGAATTATCTAAGGCAGTGCCCTAATCCAAGGGTTTAATCCTAGACCAAAGAAGGACCTATGCTATTCTAATATTTAAGTTAAATGATTTAGGTTCTTATATATTGGTATTAAAAAATTATATCAATTATATTTTGTATATAAGAATCATGAAATATCTAAGGATATTTTCATGGTAGTTTTCTTTGAGGATTTGAAATCATATATTAAATAGTATTAATAACCAAGAAAATTTATAATGTTTAGTTTGGATAAATATATTATTACACTTGATAATATAGTATTTCAAACCATGAAATTGGTTTGTGATTTGATGACAAAGTGATTTTGGTCATATTTGATGAAGTTTATTACATTTTTGGATTTATGGAATATATTCAATGGTCTGTGATTTTATATGACGGATAAGGATTTTGTTAATTTTCATAGGCTTTTATGTTTTAATGTGAGTTTAACTTATGAATAATGGATAGCATAAATGTTTTAGTTTGATCATAATTTCAAAGTCTAAGATGCCAATTTTTGAGGTTTTAAGTGATTTTATTTTTATATGATTTAAATGTTCTATGGGTTTTTAGGAAGAATTGTCTATAGAGGTTTAAATAACCCTTTGGGTCAGTATATGGTTATATGATAAGTTAATTATGGTCTATTGGATAGTGGTATATCAATAATTGTTATTGATGAAAATTAATTCATTGACAATGTGATATTTTCAGAGATACTTATGGTCAAGTTAAGAATTAACTTTTAGGTTAGTATCTAAATTTGATTCATGATAATTCGGTTAATTTAACTCAATTATAATATTATATAGAAATTTATCATGGTTATTAATGATATATTGGGAGATATTTTTTTAGGTTGAGGAATATATATCCCTTATATTTACCAAGTGATCATTGAGGAAGAATGTAATTAAATTTTTTGATATGTAAGATGAAATTTATGTGATCACCTATGAGGTTAAAACATTCTTTAATGATGTGGTTAATAAGTTTTTTTGGGATATAGCATTATTTATGAAATGAAATAATTGGAAAATTTTTTATTATTTTAAAAATTTTGGTGTTAAATTTATTATTTCATGGTTTATTAATTTTTTGGAATTATCTTACCTTATGATAACTTTTTTGGTTTTGGATAATGAAAAAATATAGGATTAATGTCCTAATATACTATTTGAATCTGTTAAAATTTCTTTTTAGTGCTTCAAGCACGAATCATTTATCTTGAATACTCATCACTTGGGAGCAATATATTAGATTGTTATGGGAATTGATTAAAGGATGAAATTATACTTTTCAGGTAAGTATATTTCTTTATGTTTTTGTTTTATATGGTAAATGAATTCCTAAAATCTAGGAAAAAATATTCAAATAAAAAATTTCTTCTATTGCCTTCAATTATGATGAATTGATGATCTTTTTCACACCTCATTGATTTATGGTTTTGTGGTAATTATCTTTATCTTCATCATTCACTTTATTTTAATCAATTTTATATTTCACTCTCTATCTTTATATGGAAATTATTTTTTTCACCTATATATTTTCACTTTCTATTAATTTTCTTATATCTGGAATCCTATATATGTGTTATTCTAGATGACCTTCATATTTATCATTCCCAAATGTCAATAGAAATATTTACTAACACTTTTTATGATTTGGGTTTTTAATAGATGAATTCTAAAATATAAAACCCCTAAATAAGGAGCACAAATTCTAATTGGGAGGATAAAATTTATTAAATGGGGTATAATGTAATACCTTGAGATTTTAAAAATGAACATTATGTTTGATAGCATATACGACACAAAACAACAATCTTAAACAACCATGAAAAATTATTATTACCAGTAAAACCTAGTCATTGAATTGGTAGGTATGAATCGGAATAAATAGATTATGAAATATATATAAATTTCCTACTCAATACTAATAAATTTTTTAATTCTTAACAAATAAACATTCAATTTTTTGTAAAGTTATTTTATGCTTTAAAAAATGTTTCCTTCAAAAATGATTTTAATTTCATTTTAAGAAAATACTATATTTAATTTTTTCCACTTTGAGTAAATTTATTTGAAAAATTAAATTTCATTTTTTAAGACAACAAAAAAATAACTTAGGGTAAATTTTTGATAATTTTATGAAAAGATTGATTTTTTGAGGAATAATGGAAAATACTGATTTTTATTGAAAACTATATTTTTTTCAAGAATTTTAAAAGTTAAATTTTGTTTTAAAATAATTTTAAATTAACATCAGTTGTATAATATTAATAATAAACTAATTAAGCAAATAATAATCTATTTTATTGTCAAATTTAGTATAAAAACAATTTTACAAATAAAAAGGTGTTTTTTTTAAATTAATTTTATGCATGCAATGTGTTTTTATCTTAATAAATAAAATTGATTAATATAGGGAATTATTTTCAAAACATTTATATATTATATATTCAATAAAATTCATTAATATTCATATAATATTTTTCTTAGCATGGTATAAGAGTAAATCTAATTTTATGCTTAAAACTGTATTTATCTAAAAACTGTTTGCATAGCATTTTTCTAAATTATTTTAAAATTAATTTATGTCCCTTAAATAAATTGAATTTTGAAAATGTATTCTATATTTGTAATAATGAAGTTCAAATTTTCTAAATATTTCTCTTTTATTTTTTGTCAAAAAGCATAGTAACCTTGGAAAATTTTATCACCACAGTAAAGGGTAAATCAAGTTAATCTAGGTTAAAACTAAGTCTTATTATCCCAATTATTCATATGAATTTTTATTTGATGATGGTAATTCAACACTTATCACCTTATTCTATAAATTAAATTATTTATTGGTCACTTTTCCATGAAATAGCCTATATAATATTTAAATCAAAGAAAGTTACAAAATATCGCCCTCATAGTTTTAAATATATCTCATATGTTCACATAGTGAAAAAATAGAGTGGTGAATGAATATTAGTGGGTATTTTTTGAATAATAAAATTATATTCATTGTGGTAATTTATTTATAGTTTTTAGTGACTAAATGATTACCTTAAATGTTTGTGCAATGCTAAGACAGTATTTATTCAATTAATCTAAAAAAATAAATGATTATAAAAATATTAAAATTAAAATAATTTGACTGATTTTAAGTGTCAAGCAAAATTTTTTATATAATTATAACAATTATATTCTAATTTCACATTTTTCTTGAGATCTTTAAAGTCAAATTAAATGGATATTTCCAAATTTGACATTAACAATATTTTATAGAAATAATTTTGTGTTAAATTATTTAAAATTTACAAAAATATTGAAATAGGGAAATTAGGGTAATATATGGCCTAATATTTCATCCTTTTTCCCTTTATTAGTCAATATTTACCTTATAAGTATCGTTTAAGGGTGAAAAGTTTTGTTACCATGGTTAAGGTTAAAATGGGTTAATTAAGGGATTAAACTAAAATATATGGTTTAAAACACCACCTAAACCTATCCAAATTCTATTTTTTAATGGTATTATAGAAAAATATTACCTTATATCTGATTCTATGTCCATTTTTTAAGTAATTTTATTGGGAAAAACTTTATTATAATTTAACCTTTTATGAAATTCTAAAAGTGTCTCTCACCTCAATTATAAAAAGGGCACCCCTCCCCCCTCACTTATTCACACCTATTGAAACATATAGCTCAAAAACTCTAAATTAAAACCTAATAACATTTTTATACAAATTATATATGTTATGGTCCTCCTAAAATACAAACCCTGGGATTCTTATGAAGAGATTTGTTGAAGTTTTTTCAAAGAAGAGGTAATCTTCTTAACTAATCACTTTCTTTTTAATTATTATTTTACCTACTATAAATATATGGTATTTATCATTAAATAATAAATTAATTTTCCTAAATATAAAAAATATTGTTATGATTATTAAAAATCCATTATCCACCCTCTTTCCCATGAAATGGGAATTGAAAGCCTCGCTCGTTTGTGTGTACAGCTTACCATCTCCACGTAGCGATACAATTCATTTATTATCACAATATTTTATGGTTGGGTATTATGATAGATTTAATGTTAATATATTGTATTTATGTAATAATTATACTTCTATAATGACAATATCAAATCTACCTTCTTACCTTACAATCCATTGGAAAATGATAACACCGCTGAGGCATACGTGTGGACTACCACCTCCCGGATGTGATGTGGTTCGTTTTCATTTATATTTTACATGGATGGTAATAAGGATAGATTTAATGAATAAATATTATATATATGATTTAATTATATGTTTTTAAAGGTGATTTATTATTTATCTTTCTTTTTTTCATGAATCTGAAAGTTAAATAAGTGTTCATGTGCGTGTACAGCCTACCGTCTCGATGGGTGGTGTAATTTATTTTTATGTCTCTAAATTTTATGGATGATTATAAATATATATATATATATAATGGATATATATTATATTTATATCATTATTAATATTCTATAGATGTTTTATCTAATATAAAATTTCAAGGACAGGAACTACTAAACCTTAATTCTTATGAAAAAACAAAACAATTAACAGTCGGAAATAATGATTTTAATAAGTAATTATTCATAAAAGATTTTTGAAATGTTATGAAGGGGTAATGTATGATATTATAATTATGTAAATTATTTTGGTAAATAAATATAAAAAATTTAAATTTATTATATATGATTTTAAAATGCTTTCTAAGACAGTGTAACTCGAGGTAAGGGTTTATCATCTCAAATTGTTTTCTTGGGAACATATGATACGTTATGCACCTATCTTATTTTATAAGGTGTATGTACAGCCCCATTGACATGTTATATCTGGAATATTATTATTTTAATGATATTTATTGTTTCATTTTATGTTATTCATTCATGAGTCTTATTATTCAAAAGTAATCAAAGAAGTAAGGGTTTTATGTTAAAATATCATTATTTATCAAGATTATTTATGATTAACTTTAGTTGATGAAATCATATAGTCTGAATATAAAGAAGATAATGAATTTTATCCTCCTCTGGTTATTTATTTATATTACATGTTTTTCTTTCATTTTCCTTTTTTTATGTATTAAAGACACTAAAATATTTTTTTAAGGAAAACCAGCTCTATTTCTCATTTTAGATGAAAATACTTTTTCTTCCATGTCCTTGATTACTAAAAATTATTTCAATAATGTTTTAACTATTCTAATATGGTTTTTTAAATTAATTATAACAAATATTTTATGCCTTAAAAAAATTAAAATTAATCTTATTTTTTCTTTCAGAAAGAGATGCATTTTGAATTTTTACAAACATGTGAAAGGAATGTTTTTATTTTATGTTATACAGAATGAACAAAATTTTGTACCATCATGACCACTAAATTATATAAAAATTACATTACAAGTTACCAATTTTATTTTCAAATAAAAAAAAATTCATTAATATTTCGGAGATTTTTATATTTTAAATAAGTGATTTAAAAGTGAAAAAAGTATTTTCCTCAAAAATAATTCCTAGTGATCTCTTTAAAAAATAATTTATGATAACATATTTGATAGTTCATATGATATACTTTGGATATGATCCAAGTATAACATCCTTATTATATGGTTTTTGATTTATGATAATAATATTTTTATGAATATACTTTACTTTCCATGGGTTATGCTTTGACAAAATGATGAAATTGTTATGAAATCTATTTCTTTTAAACAGGTTATTATTTAATGAAGATTTTATGAAACCCCTTAACTTTTCACTAGTTATGATATGATGAATGTTTTATATAATTTTGTCACACATATGAATGGTTTTCATTATGTGATGGATGGAATTGGGATTATATTTCCTTCCAATTAATTGGGTAAAGATTGATATCTCATGAGATAAAAAATGAATGTAATTGGGAGTGAACCCAACTCAGTAAGGGAATATGGACACTATGATAGTCTTGGGAGTGAACCTTGAATACTATGATGGTTTGGGGAGTGAACCCAATCAACTGTGATAGTATTTTAAGTGATCCTTAACCACTATGAAAATTATTTTATATGCTTATTTGTATGCCATAAACTTATATCTTATGCCAATATTATTCCTTCATGGATCAGTATCATAGACTCTTTTATGATTCATATCTTACGAACTACTAATCCTTAGGCTATAACTTTATATAATAATCTATGATATGTAGGGTATTTTTTTCTAATGTTAATCTCATGTTCCCATACCCTTATCCTTATGTTATGATTATATGATCATTGATATCTATCTCGTTTTCCCTTAATGATCATCTGATCATACCCTTGGTTATGATTTATTTTCCCCATCATATGAAGAAATTTTTTAAGTATGATTTTTCTAGGAACAATGTTAGTTATAAAAAACTAAGTGATAGATGATGTTGATTTTTTATGAACTATTTGTTTATGTATCTAAGTTTCTAAAGACACTAAAAATTTATGGTTTTGGTTTGGATCATAATGTTATGTATCAAATATTAATATACAAATATGTTATTTTCATGTATGAAAATATAAGGTTATTGTACATAAATTTAAAAATGAGTTTCCTAGTTTGGGGAGCTCAAAATTTGAAATTTCCATGATTTACGAACTTTTATTTTCTCAAGTTGTAAGTGATTTATAAATAGGCATACACATTTTTCTCTAATAAAAAGTATGTAAAATATATATTAGTTAAATTAGATTTTAATTAATCTCAACCAATATAAACTCTGATTTTGGTATAAACCAAGCATAGAAATCAACAAGATAGGAAGTTTATGGATCTCGCCTTGTATAGAAGGATAATTTGAAGTTTTCTATATTTGACTACAATACATCTAGTATAGCAACCCAGGATTTTCATACATAGATATTACATCATTTTTATTGATATTAATAACATTGCACTAACACATTCCTAAAGACTATAATATTTTAGTTCCTTTAGAAACATAGAAACATAAACAATTGGTTCTTAGGTGATCTATATCATCTCCCATTATGATCTTCGTAACTAACACCCTTCTTAGACATATAAAATTTAATACATTTTATTATAACCTAAAGAAATTAAAAATAATAAAGGGTGATCTCAGATTATTGGTAATGATAAACAAGGGAGATATGTAATAATAACATGAACATAAGGGTATGAGAACATGATCTTAACATTTGAACAGCATACCATTCTTATAAAAAAATGTAATCTTGAGTCATGGAAAAAATATTTGTAGTTAATAAGACATGAATTATAAGATAATCAAATAACATGAGCAATGAGATCATAACATTAGCATAATACATATATTTGGGACATACAGATAAGTATGAAAAATCCTTTCAATATTAGCCAGGTCTCATTTATATGGCTATCATAGTGGAATGGGATCACTCCCCAGGACAAATTACTACAAAAAAGGTCTTTAACGGTGCTAAAAATGACCTTCATTTGCACTTGAGAAGTTCTTACTACCAGAGTGAGATTAAAATCCCCAAGTCTTTTATCATCACTAAAAAAGAAATGATTAAGGGGTTCTTTACCCGTTCTTTTAAAAGCACTGATAAATCGGTACTTTATCAACACTTTTAGAAGCTCTGATAAATGGTTCATTTATCATTACTTCTACAAGTGCTGATAAAGGACTCTTTATTAGTGTTCTGAAAGCTCTAATAAAGGATCCCTTCATCAGTTCTTGTACAAGCACTTATATAAGGTAATAATGTAGTATACTATAACAGCACGCTACATCACTGGTGCAGTGTACTGTAACATCACACTAAATCACCAAAAGCACCAATAAATCAGAAAAATAAAGTAAGAATACCGAATTTAAATGAAATAAAATTTAAAAAAAATATTGTACTATAAACATTTTAAACATTGGTTTATACAAGTACATAAGTAGAAATTATTATATACATTCAAAAATAGTAATTTTCCTTTATATTTTGAACCTAACCACTGCTTGAGAAAAAAACACAAATGTATAAGGAAACTATTCTTATTTTAGTAATAATATAAATAAATAAATTAAGAGAAAGTGTTCATTTTAAACTAAACTTTGATTCATACTAGGAACATTGTGTATCGGATTGAGTTGTGGTTGATTCTTGCACGTCAAATCATATCTTGTTCATCTTCAAGAATTAACTCTATGAAAATCAAATAAATAATTTTAAGATAAAAATTATAAGGAAATTAATTCAGTAAAAGTAGATAGAATGATGAGAAAACTATCTAGGCTCGGTTTCATGGTTTTGGAAATGTGATGTGAGTTTTAAAATAAAATGAAACTTATATATTGAAAAGACAAACTTGGAGTCATATTAGTAACACCATGAATTAGATTTAGGGGAAACTGATTCATATACATCTCAAATGACTTATGGATCATTTTCCTAAAGTATCAAAACAATCCAAATGTTTTATCTCAGTTTTGAGTATATCGCTAGTCTTTTTCACTAAAATGTAATTTTAAACTGCGAACATGCACATTAAATCGTACTGGTCACATAATTTGTAAATTTTACATGATACCAATTAATACAAATAACAAATGACTTATGAATCATCTTTCTAAGTTATCAATATAATCTAATTATTTTTTCTTGGTTTTCAGTGAGTGACACTTTTTGACCTCAAATGTCGATTTTAAACTGATAACAGACACTTTGAGTCGTACCGAGAACATTGTGTATCCGATTAATTTTTGGATAATGCATACCCATCAAAAATTATAGATGGGTCATTTTTCTAATGTATCAAAAAATATGAATGTGTTTGTCCAGTTTTGAGTAGGTCAGTTGTCCTTTTTACTAAAATTAATGTCAATTTTAAATAAAAAGATGAAATTGGAGTCATACCGACAACACCGTATGTCATATTATGGTTTGAATTATTCTTACACATAATAAATGACTTATGGATCATTTTCCTAAGGTATCAAAAAAAATATAAATATGTTTTCTCGGTTTTGAGTAGGTCAGTTTTCCTTTTTACTAAAATTGGTGTCAATTTTAAATAAAAAGATGCACTTAGAGTCATACTGGTCACTGAGTGCATCATATTGACATGAGGATAATTCATACACATACAAAATGTCTTATAGATCTTTTTCATAAATTAGCAAATCAATCTGAAGGATTTTACTTAGTTTTGAGTATGTCACTTGGCTTTTTTACAAAAATGTAATTTTAAATTGGAAACATGAACTTGTAATCATATTAATCACATAATGTATTGGTTTGATGTGAGACTGATTCCAACCAGTCCAAAATGACTTATGAATCAATTTCCTAAATTATCAATAAAATCTGAGCATGTTTTCTCAGTTTTCAATGAGAACGTTTTTTGAACTTAACTGTAGATTTTAAACTGATAACTAACATAATGAGTCATATCATGCACATAGTGTATCAGATTAATGTTCATATGATTCCTCCGCAAAAAATTACATATGTATTATTGCCCAAATATATCAAAAAAATATGATAGCTTTTAGGGGGTTTTGAGGAGTTCAGTTGTCCTTTTTACTAAAATTGATGTCAATTTTAAATAAAAAACGCACTTGGAGTCATACCGATCACACCATGCGTCATCTTGAGGTGTGACTAGTTTCTATAGTTCTCAAAAGACTTATGTATAATTTTATTAAAGTATCAAAATAATCGGAATGTGTTTCCTCAATTTTGATTGATTCACTGATTTTTTTACTAAAATGACATTCTAAACTAGAAACACGCACTTTGAATCATATAAATAAAATTGTGTACCAGTTTGATGATAGTAATTCTAACACATCAAAAAGGACTTATGAATTGATTTCCTAAATTATCAAGAAAATACAAGCATGTTTTCTCTATTTTTATTTAGAAAAAATTTTTGAACTAAACTATCAATTTTAAACTGATAACGGACACATTGAGTCATAGTGGTTAAACTGTGTGTCTAATTTATGTATGGTTGGTTCCTACACATCCAAAATGACTTACAAGAAATTTCCCTAAATTATAAAATTAATTTAAATATGTTTGATCGGTTTTTAGTATGTTAGTTGTCTTTTTTACTAAAATTAATGTTGATTTTAAATAAAAAGAAGCACTTAGACTCATACTTGTCACACTGTGTGTCATATTGAGGTACGGCTGATTCCTACACATCCCAAAGTCTCAAAAAAAATCTTAACCTCCAATGTTACCGTGTTTTCATTGTTTTTCTATGTATAACATCCAACACTACATATATATTGAATTGATGTTCTTAGCTGAAAAACCTCTCTCGTTGTTGAAATCCAGAAGACTATAGAATGCTCATGTTCCCATTATATCATGAGAAGTCACCAAAATAGGTATGTGAGATTTCTATACTCTTCTATATTTCAACAACGAAAAATGTTTTTTGACTAAAAACGTCGAATCAATATGTAATATTGGCATTTTGACAAAGAAAGGCAATGAAAATTGAAAATGTGATAAAATTGGAAGAAAGAATCATTTTTTTTTATTTTATGGCCTGTTTCAGATGGTTGAAATCAAAATATGACTTCCCAAAAGATCTATGAAAAAAATAAGCAATTGATAAAAATGATAAGGAAATTAACTTACAAATAGTAGATGAAATGATCCCAAATTAATTAAATAATTAGTAGGAATTTACCTTTTGTAGATGGTTTTATGCATTCTTGGTGTATTTCCTTGTTTTCATTATCTCAGTTTCAGTCTCTAAGTAAAATCCATCATGAGCATGAGAAACTTGGAACAAACCACCCCAAATCGAACAAAACAATCCACATATATAAGAAAACAATTATAATATGAGTAATACTAAAAAGAAATAAATTAAACATAAATATGAACTATACATTAATTCTATGGATAATGATTTTACTGTGAAAATATTGTTGACCATAGTGATATGTTGATGGTAAGGAAGGAATGAAGATTAAAAACTCAAATAGATCTCTCCGAACAGTCAATTAATGAGTGAGGAGGATGAGGATAAAATAAGATACCTTATATTGAATCTTTAAATCATCTAAGATAAAGTAGATATATCCTTTTTTTGATTTATAAAATATTCATTTTGTACAATAAATAAATAAATACACATAATATATTCATTATCAGAGGTGAAATTTATAGATAACTATAATAAGGGAAACTCAACAATTGATTGTTTCATATCATTTTATAATGCTTTGAAGAAATTGGGTGATTGAATTTATGAAAATAATTTCTCCACTCTGGTAGGCATTACCCTCTAAATTCAACAAAAGGTGAAAGTTATAAAAAAATCATCCTAATCATCTCTTATTTCAAATATTTATCATTGAATTTTCTTATTTCACACTCATCCACCATCCCTTGTGTACATGAACCTATGTTTCTTGAAATAATCAAAGCAGTAGTCATCCATATGATGAGTATTACTCATAGTAGTACAAAAATCAAAAAACAAATAGATGGGGGATGAGTCCCAATCAAAAAATTAGAATAATAACTATTTGGGAGATCTAATTGATGAGGATGATAGTTTTACTCCATCATGTTCTCTAAAAGGGTAATTCATCCCAATTGTGAGAATTACATGGATGGTAATTATAGATTTATAAGGGTACAATGAAAAAGGAAATTTTAAATAATGATCTGTGTTTAGATGGGTTAAAGTAAAACATACATAGTTTTTATTAAATGTGTGATAAAATATAAGAAGTGATTTTTAATATGTATTAATGAGTGGGTTATCATTTCAAAGATAGAAATATTTTTAAAAAGGTTTACAATGATATCCGACTTATTTTTTGATTTGGAATTGGTAAAAATTTATGGTAATTGTGTATGAAAGAGGAAATAGATTTGTGGTAGAGAAAAATTGACCATATTAGATAATGAAAAAAATTAAATACTGAGTCAAATAGGGTAGGTTGAGACATTTTTATGATGATAAAATAAAATTAATAGATATTTCTTACTAATTAGAATGGAGATATTTTTAATAATTAAAATAATTATGAAACATAATAGGAAATTATTGTTTAATTGATTATAATAGGCACGGCACATAGTGATGAGGTAGACTCAAAAGAATACATTTATGGTTAGGAAAATTAAGAAGGATTATCAAGAGTAATAAATACAAGAAAGGATTAAATAAATGAATAAAATTGCATTAGTGATCGAATTGTTTTGGTGAAAATCTAAGGATTAAAACTATACAAAAAAACCTAATTTTTTCCCAAGTAGCACCCAAATAATTTTGAGAGGTAGACAAGGATGATAATTGGACCAAATCTATGCATGATAATCTTGATCCGAATAATAACAATGTGACATGGGAAATTATTCTTAAGGATGGAAGACATAAATGTTATCAAAACCAAGTGGTTGTTTGGTAATAAACTCATTAACTATAGAAAAGTGGATCAAAATAGAGAATGGATAGTGTGAAAGGGGAAATCCTATATCAAATAAAATTATATTTATAAAAAAAATCTCTCATTGCTCAGTTGGGAACTATTTTAATCTTCTTGGAAATTTCAGTGAAAATATAGTTTAAAGTATTCCAAATGGATGTAAAATCTATGTTCCTCAAAAGAGTTATTAAGGGGGTATAATTTGAGAAAATTGATGGATTTATTATGAATTAAAATGAGAGAAAGGTGTGTCAGTTGAAGAATTATTTTTATAAGATAAAGAAATAATTGAGTACCTAGTATTAAATGTTAGATATATACCTAAGAAATCTGGGATTTTAGCAAGGTAGAGCTGATCAGAGGCTCTCCATAAATAAGGATAATGATCAAAGGGTGTTGGTACTTATATATGTCAAATAAATAATATTTTAGGATTGGAAAAATCATAATGCAATTTTTTTGTGGATCATATGATGTACGATATCGAGATGTATATGATTAGATAAACATTTTCAACGATTTATAGGTGAATCAAGGAAATCATAGTGCATTAATTTTTCAATAAAAATATAGAAAAGCTGTTCTGAAGTGATTTGTAATAGAATATTTCGAACCAATGACAACACCGACCACTGTATAGATGAATTTTTTAAAAATTAATGATTGCATAGAGGTATATGTTGTGGAATATAGGTCTTGGGAGACTATTATACCTCACAACAATATGACCCAACATTGGGTATGATATATTTCAAGTCACATAGTACCAATTTTTTCCCAAGGAGAGCCATGTGATATTAAAAAAGGCGATACTTAAAATATCTAAAAAATGCATTTTGGGTTGTTTTATTATAGGATAGTGCAACTGGAGTTGTTGGGATACACGGATGATGGAGGAAAAGGTTCAGTGGATAACTGACGGATCATAGAGATATCAAAAAACCTAGATTTCATTCGAGCCTTGGTTTCGTTCGACCCTTAAATCACTCAATCCTTAGATTTGAGCCTTGGAATAGTAGCAGCCTTGATTCTATCCATGATTTGATCTTTGATTCGACAAAGAGGAGTTTCGGCAGCATGTGTCTTCTGCAAAGAGCTTCATATATCACGAACCGGTTCACAATGGTAAGGTTCTTAAAATAGATCGATACACATTTATCAGTGCTTCCAAAAGTGTTGATAAAGATATATTTTATCAGTGCTAAGTTAATAAGAAATGATAAAGGTATATTTATCATCACTAAAAATGCTAATAAATACTTATAATACATTTTAAAAAAATTATAATTATTATATATAATAATAATAATTATACAAATACTTTTTATAAAATAATAATTTTATAATTCTTTGAATGTATAATTACTTATTATAATTTTATAATTATTTAAATATATATGATTATTTATTTATAAATATATAAATACTTTTTAAACAAATATTATTTGTTTATTTATAACTATAAATGAATAAAAATAGTAAATATGCATTTATAAATATTTTTATTTATAAATAATTTCTTACAAATATATTTTTAACATTATTAATGAATATTTAACCTTAAGTGCATGCATGTTAAAAATGAGTAAAATTGAATCATTAAAAATGAGTACGTTTTAACAATATTGAAAAATTGTATAAGATTGATTAATTAAATATAAATAATTAAAAAATATAAATATATTGAAATAAAGATGAATACATATTGAAAATCTTAAAACATATTAAATATATATATATATATAATAAAATAAATTGATTAAATTTAAAAAAAAATATCTATGTGTTGTATATAAAAATGTATTGATTGCATATATTTTAATTCAATATAATACCTTTAATCTTTGTTAAATTCAAAAATCAAAAGATATTCAATTATGTCCACTACTCAATACAATTTTTCAGTATTTTTAATTCATATTAATTTTTAATTATAACCAATTATTTACTAAGTATATTAATATTTAATGTAAAGCATAAATATTTTGTATTATATAAATCATATTTATATACATTAATATATACCTCTATATTTAATATTTATGAGTTATTAACATTATCAATAATTATTTAATTAACAAAATGTTTAATATTTTTCTAAATTTACCTATTTTTAAATTTTATTTGTTTAGTTTTCATTTTACATATATCTATATATTTAATATATACTATTTATTAGTATTTATGATTAATAGATTTCATAATCAATTTATTCATTTTATCAATAATTAGTTAATTAATAATATTTTTAATGTTTTTTTAATAAAATAATTTTTATTTATTATCTATTTATTACTTCGTTTTATTCGAGATTTATCAGTGCTAAAAAGGTGTTGATAAGGTATTTATTTATTGGAGCTAAAAATAAAGTGTTGATAAAGGGACCCCTTTAATAGTACTGAAATGCACTAATAATGTATTCCTTTTATTAGCGCTAGATAAAATACCGATAAAAGTCACCCTTTATCAATGCTTTTTTCAGCATTGATAAAGTACAATGTCGTTAAAGGCCTGTTTTGTAGTAGTGTCATCATAGTAGTCAAGGTTCACTCCAAAGAACATCATAAGCTACTTTAAATTAAACTTATATAAATGGTTTGAAACCGTTGGTAAACCCCCAAAACTGTTGAGAAATTCTTTCCCAACGGTTCACTGAACCGTTGGGCTGTGAGGTGTGGGGATACCAATATCCTAACAGTTCAAGCTGAACCATTGGGATAGGATGTGTGGATTTCCAAAATTCCAACGGTTTAGTGTTAACCATTGGTAAATTTATATCCCAACGGTTAATAACTGTGGTTTTATACAACTACACCAACAGTTTTTTACCATTGGTATACACCAATTACAACGGTTCAAAGTGAATCGTTTCCATAATCTGTGTAGTGTGGGTATACACCAATGGTTTGACAACCGTTGGTATACCCTCTACTGTACACTTCTCCCAATCGTTTATATAAAATCGTTGGGATATAGGTATACCAAAGGTTTTCAAACCGTTGGTATAGACTACTCGATCTGTATACCAACGGTTCTATGAACTGTTGGTATTTAGTCATCTCCACAAAAAAACTACGGGCACCTCTTCCAACCATCCCCTCTTCCAGCCAGCCAGAACCAGTATACACTGGCCTCCCCTCCTGTGCAATTCCAGTAGCCTCCCCTCTCCAATTCCAGTACTGCAATTCCAACAAGCATCATGTAGCTAGCTCCACTCTGGAATTATAGTAAAAACCTATATAATAATGATTAATACAAAAAAACACTCATCCAGAAAATATAAAATGATGAATACAAAAACTAAAAATAAAAAATATTTAAAAACACTCATGAAAACAATAAAATGTATAGAATTCAAAAAAACACCCCCACAACCCCCCCCCCCCCCGTTACACCCCCTACACCCCCATGCCCCCGTGGACAACCCCCTTTCTCCCCCTGCGCCCTCATTCCCCCCTGGACAGCCCCCTTGCACCCCCGCTGGACATCTATAGTGAACCCCCTTGAACACCCCCCCCCCCACCCCCATGCCCCGCCTAGACATCCCCCTTATACCCTCCTTGGACAACCCCCTTGCACCCCTCGTGGGCAGTCCCTCCCCCCTAGACACCCCCCATGGACACCCCCTCACCCCTATACACCCCCACCAACACCCCCTGCCCCACCTGGATAGCCCCCTTACACCTCCCTTGAACACCCCCTGCACCCACATGCCCCCCTGGACATCCCCCTTGCACCCCCCCTGCACATCCCCCTTACACCACCTCCCCCCTAGACACCCCCCCCCCCAGAACAACCCACCTGACACACCCTCGTGACCCCACCTGCACCCTCCCCCCTACCCCACAGACCCCCTGCACCCCCAGGCTTCCAGCCACTACACATCAACCTTCCTGTTTTCCCAGTACATCCAAAATTTCAGTCTGGATAGTGAAGATATTAACCAATATAACAAAACAAATATGAATCACCTCATTGGATTCATTATCCCAAAGACTCGATCTGGTAGTCTAAATTGATTCATGTAGCCCAATATATTAACATTGTTTATAATCCATCTCGTAGTATAAAAAAACATATAATGATCCTAACAAAAAAGTTTCTTATGTCCCACTTTTTGGCACTGATATAAAACAAAGTATTTTATCCTAGAAGAAACTGGTGAGAAAAAAATATAGTTTTTAAACCACAACTTATAAGGTCTGACATAGAAATTCCTTTTTCCCATATTGGAAATTCATCCACCACACCCAGGAATAGAAGAAAAAGGAATAAAAGAAACAAGAAATACCTATTGCGTAATCCTTAGGATTCGCAATGATAGAAACGATAAATGAAATAAAATTCAAAAGAAAAGAAAGCACACAAAACACACAAATTTATGTGGTTCGAGAATAATCCCTACGTCCACGGAGAGGCATAATTCTCACTGAAAATTAGGATCACAAATTATAGAGTTTTGCAGGTAAGAAACCCTATCCTGAAAATGAGCTACATATGGATAAGATGATCCACTGTTCCGAAAATTAAGTATACATCGCTAAAGTGAACGGCGGTCAGCATTGTGAAATGTGCTACAGTGGCTATTAGATGGAAGTCAAAAGTGAAATAGTATAGTTGACTCTGATGTCCTCACTGCTACAATGTCTTTTGGTGTCGGTCGGTCAACTCTGCTACAGTGGTCAAAGATGCTATAGTGTCGACCCGTGACAGTTGCGCGCCACAAGCATTTGGCCCAACCGGATCAAGCTACACCAATCCAACAATACCTCTAGTGACCCAACTAATCTTGTGTCAACATTGATAGATTATCTCACAATCAATCTATATAAGTGGAGTCTAAAGGAAGAAACAGCTAGTGATAAGTCATCAAATACTTTACTCAAACCACCAATCCATTAAGGAATCATCCAAGTCTAGATTAGGAATGTATGGAACCAACTGGATAAAATGATTTGTGTACTCTAACATTATTTCATCTCTTTACTGGAGCCTAGAAAATTCTATATCCATTAGTATCTTCACTTAATTATGAAATAATGCTAAATGAACCCTGTTGTGAAACTATTCCAAGAATAGTCTTTTTTTGGCTTAGTCTGGATAATAGAATTCCACCACTTAGAACTCGGACCCTCTAGTAGGATGGTTACAAAAATAACCTTAAGAGACTCATAAATCTAAAGCTGAATAAAAATATCCTCAACCTTCAGTACCAAAACCAATTCATCCTAAGAATCTTCTTACCCAAGAATTAATGTGGGCCAACCATCTTGATTTGGAGGTTCCTAGGTGTGCCTTCAAGATCGATTTATTAAAGGCTTTTGATTTGGTCAGGTGAGACTTCTTATGAGATGTTTTGGATCTGCTCGGCTTTTTGTCTAGGTTCTCACCTTGGGTTAAAAGTTACATCTCTACCCCAATGTTCTCAGTGAACATTAATGGCAGCTTACAAGGGTACTTTTCGAGGAAAAGAGGGCTCAGGCAAGGGGATCTGATTTCGCCTTTCCTTTTTGTGATTTTCATGGAGGTTTTCATGCACATCCTTCACTCCCTTATTTTATCTTCATATGCTTACAAGTTTCATTGGCAATGTGTTAAAACCTTTATTTCTCACCTTTGTTTTGCAGATGACCTTATCTTGTTTTCTTATGGTGACTTGGATTCGGTTTCAGTATTGAAGCATGCTTTGGATATTTTTTCTTCCCTGTATGGATTGAATGTTAATCTTTAAAGGTCTCTAATGTTTTCAGCTGGTATCTTTCCTGATGTTTTTTATTCTATTGAGGTTGTTATGGGGGTTAGGAAGGGGTCACTTCTTCTTTGTTATCTGGGAGTTCACCTAATCACTTCCAAGCTTAGAGATTCTGATTGTGTGGTCTTGGAAGAAAAAATTGTTCAAAGAGTTAAATTTTGGACTAATAACTCTCTCTCCTATGGTGGAGGGTTACATCTTGTTCAATTGGTTCTTTTTAGTATGCAAGATTTTTGGTTTTATCAATTCATTTTACCCAAGAGAGTGGTCAAATCCATTAAAGCCACCCTTAGGAATTTTCTTTGTAAAGGTATTTCATTGGATTCCTCTAGGGTTGGCATGTTGTTTTTTCTATGCAGAGGTGTGGTTTGGATGGCGGATGGAGTACTGGTTTTGCAGGCTGGGTATTTTGGTTGTATGCAGTGGTAGTGGTTTTCTGGTGGATGGGGAGATGGTTTTTTGTGGAGATGGGTGTGGGCTGGTGGTGTGTAGAGCAGGGGTTTTTGGCTAATATGTTTGGTGTTTGTGGCTAGTGCAGGCTGGAGTGGTTGGCAAAGGTTGGAATGCAGGTGGAAGGGGGCTGGCAGGGGGCTGGTGCTTGTTGGAACATGTGGTATGGGTTTGTTTTTTAGGTGGCAGGGGGTTAGTGCGGGCTCTAATGGAGGAGGCTGGGGGATGGTGCGGTGGCTTGTGTGGTGACTAGTGTGAGCTGGAGTGGCTGGTGCGGGAAGAATGGCAGGCGGAAGGGTGATGGAAGGGGGCTGGTGTGGTGGCTGGTGTGGTGGCTGGTGCGGGCTGGAGTGGCTGGTGCGGGCTAGAAGGCAGACATAAGGGGGATGGAAGGGGGCCGGTGCAAGCTGGAATAGGTGGTAGGGGGCTAGTGTGGGCTATATTTTAGGTGGCTAAGGGTTTTGGGGTTGTTGAAGGGGCTGGTGTGGGCTGGGATGTAGGAGGTTGGGGGCTGGTGAGGGCTGGAACTGGCGGTTGGGGCTGTTTTGTAGGTGGCAGAGGGTCGGCATGGTTGTTTTGCAGGAGGCTTGGGGCTGGGGGCTGGTGTGGTGGATGGTGCGGGCTAGATTACAGGTGTCTGGGGGCTGGTGTGAGCTTGAATGTAGGTGGAAGGGGGCAAGAATTCTGGTGGAAGGGGGCTGGTTGTATATGGTGGGGGGATGGTGAGGACTGGTTCGAAGGTGGCAGGGGGCTACTGCGGGCTAGAATGGTGATGGCATCAGGTAGAAATGAAGGTGTTAGAGGGATGGTGTGGGCTGTATATGGATGGTGCAGGCTGGATTGTGGTGTTTGTGGTGGCTAATGGTTTGTAGGTGGACTGTGGTGGCTTTCTTTTTTTGGTGGTTGGGAGCATGCATTCGTGGGGTTGGGTGTGTGCGTGTGTTTTCGATTGTAGGAGTGTGTACTCTCCCTGGGGTGGGTGGTTGGGTTTGTGTGGGTGGGTGCATGTGTTTTCCTCTTGGTTGTCACTTGCATCGAGTGGACCTTGGTTCCTTCGTGATGGTGTGGTGGTTTTGTGTGATTCTCGGATCTTTGGTTGGATGCTCGTTTGAGGTTCACGTGTTGCTTTTGTGTCTCTTTGTGTGGAGGCTGCTTCTTTTCTGCTAGTGGTGGGCTGATGGCAGTTATTTCGGTCTCTTCCTTTTTGCACTGTTTGCTGTGCTCTGTATTCTTGTTTGTTGTGTGCTCTTGACGGTGCTTTGTACTTCTCTCTGGGTTGCGGACTTCATGTGGGTTGGAATTTTGGGTGGTTGGCTTGCTTCTGCAGCAGTGGTTCTCCCAGGGGGTTGGTTCTTTTCTTGGCTTCTTGGCCTTGTTCCAGGTTCTTGGTCACCTTGTTCCACCCATTGGCTGAGTGGTTTGTTATTCATTGTAATTCATCTTATGCCTTTTATATATGTTCTATTTTACTTGATATATATATATATACTCTAAAATAAGAAACACAAACACCATAAAAATGGACTTCAAAACTCCAGCCCCATGAGACATAAAATATATCAATAAGTAATATCAAGACATCATATAATAAAACTATAATCCAATAATTTATAAATTCATAAAAATCCAACAATATTTACTTTTACTTTATTGAATAAGTGATCAAAATTCACCTATTTAACTCAACATGGTTTTATCAAAACTTATTACAAAAAGAACTTTCATTCATTAAAACATCATTTTTACCCATGAGGTTTTGAAAAACTCATCTAATAAACAGAAACGTTAATTATTTATGAAACCATTTAAACACAATTATATATTTTGGTAAAATATTTATAATATTCAAATAGTTCAACAGCATCTATTTTAAAGGTACATTCAACTTAAATCCTTTAAAATATTCTAATTATACTTAATTAATATCACTTTAACACCTTGAAAATAATTAACACTGTCCCTTTTTCTAACCGAACTGACAAAATTTTCAAAAATAGGTTATCATTTTAAAACCAAAACATTTTAACACTTTTCCAAATAAAAATATCATTATAAAAGTACACAAAAATCTTATTATTGTCCAACATGTACTATGATGTCCCTCAAGTACTTAGATGGTCCTTGTATAATACAAGTAGAAAGCTTCACCCTCATCTCCAATGTTGTCTACAGGTGACTAAATATTTTCATGAGAGACTCAATCCAGATATTTTCTACCTGAGGGCCTCCCTCCCCATTAACTATGGGTGGGTAATGTATCTAAAACTCTATCTAGGTATCATAAATCGAAGGAAAATTGTGATTATTTAGTCTTAACATTGATCATAAGACTCATGGAATACTATCACAGAGCTGATCGTCCATCGGATTTCCCATTATTGTAGAAATCTCAAACTACACTCTATAAGGTGTGTGTTGTTTGATCACTGAAAAAAAAAAGATAATGTAGAATCATTTTCTCTACATGGTTCAAAACACTCATTAGATTATCAGGAATATAAAAATAACAAACTCTAAAGGACAAGTAAAAAATAGAAAACCATACATAAATGGTTTCATCAACTCTATTGAGAAAGTTAATTAATCATATTTTAGTAAAAAATCTTTTATTCTTATTTTTATCAATCATGTTATATAATTTCATATGCAATTAATGAATCCCTACAATGTAAAAATCAGGATAGGACTCCACTCTTATAGAACATGGAACCAAGTGGTCATGGAATGAAGTGGGGAGGACCAGTTATCATATAGAGTTTTTAAGTATTATTGAAATTTTATTCTATTTTCCAATGTCTATACTAGATATCAAAATTTTGAATACTCTTTATATCGGATTCCAAATAAATCTTATGTAGTTGTCCTTCACATTATAGAAACTGATCTTATGGTATAAAAAATAGACTCTTGATTTAGGATTGTGGTATAATAAAGATATATATTTTATATTTGTTGTTTTTAAAAGTGGTACAAGGTAGTTGACACTACTGATTGAGATTAAAATTATGCAGGTGTATTACTTATCCATGGTATATGCATTTCTTGGAACTCTAGTAATAAAAATTCAGTCACCATGAGGAAAATAGAATTTGAGTATGTTTTAACATCTCGGGATGCAACACAAATCTTATGGGTGAATTCATATATGTAAAAAAATTAGATGTGCATCGAGTCTAGGAAAACATCCCAAATGGTGTTAAGATGAAGCTTATGGTGGGGAGCACCATAATCCTGACACGTGTTAAACAATGACATTATCAATGTTTTTAGATATATAGGCTTGGGTAAACACCCAAAGGGGTGTCCAAGAGGCCAAGAAAACACCCGAAACAGGTTTCTCCATAAGATAAGGTCACAACGGACATGATAGAACAAATCAACTATTTAATATGTTATAAAAAGGGATCGTAAGCAGGTTTTAGTGAGTGGAACAATGACGCAACAGCTAAAGAGAAACGAAATGATGGAAAAGAATCATACACCCTATATTAACAATTTACAAATTCATTCACTTCGCCTAAACATGGAAATTTCATTTAAAATATTCAAAGGGTGAAAATGAAAGTGTCATGGTCAAGACATATGCCTACTCAGTAAATGTCATTTGATCTAAACGAGTATGATAAGCGAATTTATATTATTCAGAAAAAACAAAAGCTAACTAGCCACAAAAAAAAACCAACACAAGACATATGGAAAACTCAAAACAAATCTAAACATGATACAAATAACCATCACTATTATTTGGTTTAGAAGATAGTGCACCTACGTTGGAGTGGTTTTATTATAAAATAATGGCATGGATTTATCACACAATTTATTTAATTATATTTAACATTTATTCTAAAACTCATTCAGCGTAAATCAAATGCAATAAATTAAGCAACTGGATCAACATAATTATCCATGTGAGTTGTCGTGGACATCGCACCTCCATTGGAGGGGTTTTATTATAAAAACGTGACTTTATTTATCAAATGAAACAATTATACTAAAGAACAGTTATTCAAGATATGAAATCCATTATAATTAAGTAGAATTAAGAAAGAAGATAAATCCAATTTAAAGAATTCTTGAATTAAAGATGCTAGGAGAGGGACCATACCTCAAGGTGGAACCAAGCCGTCCACTACAGCTCTTGGAGCTTTCTAAATAAAAGTTAATGCTCCTCCACTAGATATACACACCTTCACACTCGTACAAGGACACCTAGCCCCTATACACACACCCGCATGTCCATGAGCATGTGCAAGGGGATCCTTGAACATATTCTTATATGCATATACCAGTATCCACTCACATGTGTATGAATTTATATATATATACATGGGAATAGCTATCCCTATACGTGCAAAATCACTACCATGGATGACTATACACCTAACAGGGGAACCCACATACATATACTTACTTATCTATGAACACGCAGGCTATTAGTCCTTGACTTGGTGACTTGAAACCAATGAGCAGGGATCAACGCACTACACAAAGGATATTAGGAACCCTAAAACACATATAAGACTCTAAATAACCAGTGATAAACCAACCAACGACATTAAAGCTTTACCTCGGTTGGAAGCAGAGAACCAAATCCACCCAAACCATCACAAAATTATCCAACGCACTATCAAAAACATAATATGGAGTCAAAACCACTAAAATCTCTAAATACATGAGGTGCGATACAAGTAGTAACCATAAAATCTTACCTCATATCAATGTCGGCGGACTAAATCAATCTGAACCCCTTCGCAGAATATAACTACCCTCTATCCATAGAAAGTAGTAAAAGACCTAAGTGTCCAATGCGATAAGGAAAATTAAATAAAAACTAAACTAAAACATACATGTCTCCTATGAATATACACATAACCACCCAACATATAAGAACCAAAACACCCCATTGGTCAATTCATGTTCCTACAAGAAAGGGGGAAACAGATCCATGTTTCAAAATTATACTATCAAATATTACATTCCTATTAATTAACAATTACTCTTCCTATTAATGGTATATAATCATTTTGGATCGATTTCGAGCTTAGTTTGGTTTTTTTCGATATAAGTTTGTTTGGGACATTTCAATTAGATTTAGTTTGCCTTATTTTTGTTTATATTATCTTGGATAATTTCATTCATTTGGGTTCTAGTCAATCATGAAATTAATAATAATCAGTCAATCCCTATTAATAATTATTTCCATTTGTTCCATATCTGGAGTAAAAAATACATAGAAATGAATGATATCATATAAGAAAAATTATAAGAGGGGAAGGATGTAAGGTAGTATTATTCATGCAATTCATACCTAATATAGATTTGTCATGGACACATAAATCACCAAAATCTCCAAATTAAATTGGTCCAAACAAAGAGGGAAGAATAAACCAACCTCAAATGGGTGAAGATGAACCAGGATGAACCAAACTGCTTTACCTTCGGCAGCGGATGCCAAATCATGTCTGAGGTGGACCTGAAAGAACCATGATACACCCTAGAAACAAGGATCAAATTTAGATAAGGGAAAATTATAGAAATAAAGATCTAAAATGTTTATGATAGAAAATTTGAACTGAAAATAGAAACCATCCTAGAAAGAGATAGTAGAATTGGATTAGTAATTGAAATTTCTGAAGAAGATCATAAGATATTTCCTAAGGAAAATCAAAACCAGATGAAGAATTTTTTTGAAGGTGTAATTTTGTTGCTCATGGAGCTATAAAAGGTATGAATTTGATTTTAGTGTCAAAAGAATTTGATTAGTCGTAAGGTAAAAGAGCCAATGTTATAATGTTCTAAATCAGTTGCTACAAATGGATCCACGCCTATGAAGAAGGTTGAAGATGATAAGAAATAATGTTTGATCATATATTCTGATGATTTATAAAATGATAAACTAAAAAACAAAAAACATTGAGAGTTCTATAATTGTTCAAGTGAATATGCAATTTTAAAACAATAATAAACATGTGAATGAAGAGAAAATAATGTTTCCTCAATAAAAACATGTTTAAAATGTGAGAAATAAGAAAGTGAAAAGAAAATAAAACACTTTTGATCTACAAAAAAAGTCCTCCAGTGTCGAGAAAAAAGAATCAATCAGTGTTATAACTTAGAAGTTGATAAACCCACCTTATTACCATACTTGTTGACATAAAAAAACAATCTAATGGAAATATCACATAACAAGGAATTCACATATATATTTTTTTAAAGGAAAATAATTTTTCAAAATGAATCCTTCATATAGTTTTTTTATTCTTCTATGTCACTCTCAATGCATCCAAGAATCTCAGCTGCAAAAATCCCCAATTGAAAATGCCTATTCAATAACTAATAAAATTGATTTAGGGAAAAACCCATTGTAAGAATATGAAAAATTTAATACCATAATGGATAGATGTGAAAAAATAAGAAGGGATGAATAAACCTTCTTATGTATAGAAAAATAGATGAATAACCCTTCCTAATCCTAATTATAACAAAAGGAGATTAAACATTGAATAACCCAGAAAAATAATATAAAACATTGATTTAGGGTTCCATTATTCCTAATTATATCAAAATCACTATCATAAATGACAAATTCCACCATACTTCAGTGAAATCGATTAATAACCCTAAAACAGACACTTATGAAATCATAAATGATACCTCTATGCACGTCACGGATGACAGGCGGAGAGAATAATTTTCAGGGGAGGGGTGAGTGATAGTTCCTAGGGCTCGGGATTGGAGGAAGGGGATAGGCAGGTGATGAAGAGTGGGGAGCGGGGAGCAGGGAGTGGTGAGAGGGGAGAAGCGAGCAGCGAGTGGTGAGGGGGAGTTGGAATGGGAGGAAGGGAGCGTGAGGGGAATGAGAGCAGTGGTGAGGGGAGGATGAGATGGGAGTAGTGGTGATGGGAGTTCGGGCGATGATGTGAGTTTGGGTGGAGAGGGGAGGTCGGGATGGGAGCAGCAGTGAGGGGAGGTCGGGTGGAGTGGTGCTTTGCTGTAGGGATGGAGAAGTGGGGAGTGACCGGATGGAAGAAAGAGCCCGATGGCGGGCGATTTTTTTGGTGTCTCTATCCCAATGGTTCATATGAAATGTTGGTATTCAGGTGATGTTTTCAAATGGATTACTGTAACCATTTGGAAAACCCAACATATATTTTTCTACACCAACAGTTTCACAGAACCATTGGTATAGGTTATTTTACCCTATGTTTTTTCCAAACCGTTGGGAAAGAAGTGTTGGTATAGGTGGTATTTCCGATAGTGATAGCAGAAAAATTCCATTAATAGATTGGGTTCACTCTCCATTCCTGTCCAGCTTATCTCATGAGATATAAATCTTTACCCAATACATTAGAGGGAGATATAGGTCTCACCCATCTCATAATGAAAATTAAATTTATGTGTTCCACAAGATCATAAAATGTACATCATATCATAACCCATTAAATTAAATGGGTTTCATAAACATTTATTATATCATAACTGGTATAAAAAAAGATATTTTTCAAAATTATTTCATCATTTCATCATAGCATAACCTTTGGAAAAAGTAGCGGGTTTTATAAGAATTTTATCATGGTATAACCCGTGAAAGAGAAATGAGTTTTATAAAAATCATGCCATCATAAACATAAATCATTAAAATAGAGAATAAGAATGGTATTCTTGGATTATATCCCCATTAGAGCATAGAAAACATCAACATATTTCATCTTAAATGGATAATTATATTGATCGATCATTTAAAACATTTCTTTGGGATAATATCCTTTTCGCTTTAAAAACACTTTTTAAAACATAAAAAAAAATTAAGAACCCTTTTACTTGAAAATATACTTGAAAACTTATCAAGAAATATTCCAAGAAAATATTGGTCATGATGATGGGAAATTTCATTCATGTCGAATATGTTAAAACAAATATTCCTTTCATATTTTTAGTAAAATTCAAATGGAAATTGTTTGGAAAAAACATGAAGATTCCTTTAAAACATTTTTGAAAAGAAATTAAAACATAGAAACAAATTTCATTAAAATATAATAAGAGGATAATAAAATATTTATCAAAATATTTTAAGAAAACACTATTTTGGAAAAAATGAATTTCTGACCGAACAGAGAAATAAAGTCATATTTTCTTAAAAACATTTTCTCAATTATTTTAAGTAACAAAGAGTGTTAAAATGGTAATATCACTTGAAAATATCATGAATAATCATATTATAAGAAAATTCATGAGTTTATTGATATATTAATCATAATATTTTATCATCAAAAAAATAATCATAAAAAATAACGATAAACTATGAGATTATAACAAAAATAACTACACTTTGATATCTTTGAATCATAAGCCATGTGAAGGAATAACGTAAAATGAAACTAAAAATATCATTAGAATAAAAAAAATCATGATATTACATTTCAAAGGGCTGTATATACACCTCGTGAAATAATATAGGTGCATAACATAATGTGCGTATCAAAGAAGGTAAATTGAGACAAAAATCTCTTACCTTAAGTATTGAGTTCTGTCCTACATTTTCAAAACTCCTCTATAATAAATATAATTTTATTATAAAACAATTACATAATGATACTTATATATATCATATAACATAAGATTTTCTTATAACCTTTTATTACCCATTTATTAATAATATCTTGTTAAAGTTACATTTCGGGTAATAACCTCTATATTTTTCATTTATGTTTGGATTTTTTATGTTTTATCCTCTTAATTTGATCATGATTTCATTATTTATATAATGATAATAATGATATAAATATCATATATTTCTAGTATATATGTATTAAGATTAATCCATAAAATTTAGTGAAAGAAAATGAAATACACCATACAAGAAGATGGTAGGTCATACGTACACATGAACTTTGTTTCCATTTTCTTATTGGATTAAAATAAATAAAGGTAAATGATATATTATCATTAAAAAATCATTTTTATTTCATATATGTTGCATATGTTCATTAAAATTATCCTTATTATCTTTTATATAAAGAGTGAACGAATTACATCGCTTCGCGAGGCGATAGCCCACCATACACATAAGTGAAGTTATCGTATTCCAAAAATATGGAGAGTAAGAATGTATGTGTTATATAATAATTACATAAGTGTAATAATATCATAAATATCATATATAAACAACAAATAAATCATTACTTCCAACCGTTATAGGTGGTAATTGAAAAATAAATAACATCGATTCGTGAGGTGGTAGTTATACTTACACACGAAAAATGATTTCACAACTCATTTTATGGAAGTGGATATTGTTTTAGGCTATTCCTTTTACACAACAGTATGTAACTCCCAGAACCCTATTTTACCCTTAATCATAGTAAGTAATTTCTAACTATTTTCACTAATCATTAAGGTCAAAAACAAATATAAACTTATTAGATAATAAAAATTTTGAGAAATAAAAATATATCATCCATTTTTACAAATTCCATTCACATAATTATGAAATTTTACTTTAAAATTTAATTCTAGAGATGCGATGAGAAAGCGGGTCTTTAAAGAGAAAAGGTTCAAAAAATAACAAAGTTTTTATATCCAATTTCAATATGATATTGATTAAAATGAACTAAAATATATTAATGAATGTATTTTTGAACTAATTTTACTTTAATAAAAATTTAAAAAATAATTTAACTTTATAAAATAATTAAAATAAAAGGAATTTTTCAATTAAAATTCAGTATTTTTCACTATTCATCAAAAAAATGAAAATTTATAAAAAACACCAAAAAATCACACTAAGATAATTTTTCCATTATAATTTTAAATAAAAAGATTAACTTATCATATTAATTTTATAAAAGATTAAAAACTAATCAATTAATGTTCAAAAAAATCAAAAAAAATGGTTTTTTGAGAAAGTAATATTTTTATAATATATAAAGAGTTTACCAAAAATTATCTACTTTTTATCAATATGTTTACATTATGTAAAACCATTATAATTAATTTTTAAAAATTAGCTATTTCTATTTGTATCCATAAGTTTAATATGTAATACCCTGATATTTTGTGGAAAAAAAAGTAATTTAATCTTTTCGATATTTTTCATTTCACACAACACAGAATGTAGGCTTTTTTATACGAATTAACTATGTTTGTCTTGTGTGATACACCACACCAAGTTAATATTGAACTAAATGAAACACTTAAATTACATTTTGATACATGAAACAATATGACTGGCTTGTATTGTACACAATACTAAGTCTCTTTGATAACTTTCATTACATGCAAGATCAAGTTTTACCAAAATACAGTATACTATTAATATTATTATTAAAATATTATAATAGCTTCCACCTAGCCATTGGAGTGGAATTTAAAAATAACATTAAATAAATTTTCAAAATATTATTAACACATGTGTATAAAATTAATACTTAATTTATTAGTTAGTTATAAATTAATTTAAGAACTATTTGAAAATAAAGAAATTACTTTTCTAAGAAAATTATTCTTCTATGTACATAAACAATTTTTTCCCAAAAAATTAAACAAACCACTTATGATGGATGTTTTAAATAAAATTTATATATTATATATTAAATCAATATTTTTTTTAATCATCCAATATATTTTATAGGTATAAGATAATAACAAATCCAATTTTATGAATAAAATGATGTATTTTTTAAAAAGGTAATTTTACCTCCTTTTAATAGAGAACCCATATTAAATCTAAATTTTGAAACTTTTATAGTTTATATTAGAAAAAATAAACGTAATTTTTTTAATTTTAATATAAAAATTTAATTTGGGTGTATTTTTAGTATTATTCTGAGAAGTTTTATTTTTTGATGAATACTGAAAAATGCTGAATTTTAATTCAAAACTACTTTTTCATCAAATTTATTTATATAGTTAAAATATATATTAATTTGGTTTAAAGTTTAATTTTAAAAAATATAAATAAAATAATCCAATTTATGCCATTGGAACCAAATTCACATTTAAATTGGATAAAAAATATTTCAAACTTTTGGACTTTTTCACTTTAAAACCCAGCTTTCATGACACCTCTGCAGGATTAATTAAACAGATTATAGTAAAAAACGAGTTTACTTAGTGGTTAAACTTTAACTTAAGGTACCAAATACCCTATACAGATGTCCAAAATCCATTTTATAGACATATTTCTAACATATAATACCTTTTATCAAAAATTTATATTTATTTTAGGCACATGATGTAAGGGATACCTCTCAATAGTGTTTACCTTTTTATATTTATAAGAATGCCACTCCCCCTCCACAATAAAAGGGAACTCACCACCCTCACCTACTCACACATCTCAAGACACTTTGGAACATCCAACCACTACCCAAATTATCTCCCTAATTCCCTACTCTCAACAAAGAATCCTCACTTTTTCCATAAAGTAAGCCAAGTTAGTTCTTTGGACTAGATCAAAAGGAATTACCCAAAGAAGTGGTAACATCCTTCCATAACCTCCTTAGTTTTATTTTTATTCTCCACACACTCATTTATTATTATTACATGATTATATAATAATCATAGTATCCTAAATATACTTAAATTTGTTTATTCTAAGTTTTTGACCTACACTTATACACACTTCCATCAAATAGGTAATGAAAATATTGTTTTTGTGCACGGCGGACTACAGCCTCATGAAATGATGTTGTTCAATATTTCTTTACCACCTCTCGTGGTTGGGAATTATTATGGATGTAATATTTTTATATTATATATATTATATATATTATATATATTATATATTAATTCTTCTATAATTTTTACATAATACATATCTCTATGATTTTTGTTTTTTGTAAATACTATAACTTCATTTGTGGATGTGTGGACTACCACATCAAAATGATGTGATTTGTTCACACCATACATGGAATGAATTAAGGATGGGTTTAGTAAAATTATATAACAATATAAAATAATAATTCTATTTTAATGATAATATATATATATATGTCATTTACTTTCTTTATTTCAATACGACAACAAAATGAAAAACCGTTCATGCGTATGTATGTCATACCATCTCTATCGACGGTTTATTTCATATCATTGTTCTATATTCAATAAATTGTTTTAAATATTTATATAATTAATATATATGATATTAATATCATTATTTACAATCTTTAAATAATTAAATAATTATCTAAGTAAGAGTATCAATAACAATAGGTCAAAACATGTACGAAAAACAACACGAATATTACCTGAAATGTAACATTAACATGGAATTGTTAATAAATGGATAATATAAAGTCATAATCAAATCACATATTTTATTATATATAAGATTATTTTTATATGTTATATTTATAATAAACTTATATTTATTATACAAGATTTATTAACATGTACAAAGAAATTCAAGACTTAAGGAAATAGTTTTCTCTTCTAACTTTTATTTCTATGGGATATATTATTTATTCACCACTAACCTATTTTTTGTGGTGTATATACTAACCATAAATATATTATATGATTATTATCCTTAAATTTATGGGTATTTACATATTCATTTTATTATATCTATTTCATGGGGTTCATGGTTAAAAAGTTATCAAATCGGTAAAGTAATTTTGTTTCAATTTTCATTCCTTGAGACACATGCCATATTATACACCTATATTATTATAAGAGGTGTATAAAATTCCCTTTTAAATGATATATCACGAACATAATTATTTTAATGATATTTAATTCTTCATTTTATTTAATTTTATTGAATGGGGAGTATAATTCAAATTTACAAAGTAGTAAGAGTTTATTACAACAATCTCATCGTTTGTAAGATTGTTTATGATTATGATTTCATCCGTGAAATCTTATGATCTATATTTAAAATAAGACTCATGGATTCTATTCTTATCTAGTTATTAATTATTTATTCATGTATTAGTGACATTTTTCTACACTTTGGTACTTAATATAATTAAGAAAATGTTTTTATGAAAATATAACTTTATTTCTACTTTTAGTTGGAAATATGTTTCTTTCAAAACCGTATTTTATGTAAAAAGATAAAAAAATGTTTTAATATTATCGTATGATATTTATAGAAAATTTTTACCCATTTTTTAACATTTTAAAAAATGGTTTTAAAATTAATTTTGTTGTCGTTTTCTCATCAAGGCAATTTTCTAATCTTTTTAAGGTGCCAAAGGAATGTTCGGCATGTACAGACTTACCCACCATCATAAGCATAATTTACTTGAAGATTTTTTTTAGTTTTAAAGTATACTTTTAAACAAATTTTTTTTTCAAATGTTCTGTAAATTTTTTTATTTTAAGGGTTTTTCAAAGAAAAAAGTTTTCAAAAAAAATTATGTTTAAAAAGTATTCTAAATGATTTTCAAAGATTAATTTCTATGTTTTAAAAAGGTTATTTTCAATGAAAATGATTTCTATGATTTCAATATTTCTTTATAACTTTTAAAATTCATTTTCTAGAAAAGGGTTTATAAAATTACTTCAAGCCTTATTTTTTTGTTTTCAAAGTGTTTTCAAATAAAAATGTTTTCAAAATGTTTTCAAGATTTTTTTATGAGTTTTCAATATGTTTTAAATGAAAAAAAAATTCAAAATATTTTATAGATTCTTCTATAATTTATTAATGATATTTTAAAATAAAAATTTTTTCATAATGAATTATTTTTTAAAAATAATTTTTCGAATTATAAAATATATTTCCCTCAAGAGGTTTTTTAAATAAAATTATGAATCCTTCTTTATAAGAAAAATATTTTTGAAATTGTTTTATGAAAATTATTTTTGAATAAGGATATATTCTTTAATAAATGTTCAATGTGATATTTCAAAATCATTCTCCATATAATATGACATATTTTCTTATATTTTATGATTTACTGGGGATATGATCTAAGAATTCCATTAATATTATGAATGGTTTATGTTTTTATGCCATGATGTTTGTGAAACCAATTTCTATTTCATGGGTTATATTTTTGTGAAACCCTTTTTTCATCCATAATTTATATGATTTTGAAACCTGATTTTTTTCATGGGTTATACTTTTATGAAATTATTATGATACCTATATCATTTCTACATATTATGATATGATGCATTTTTATGATTCTCATTTCATTTTATGGGTTTTGATGTGATTTTTAAGAAACCAATATCTTTTTATGGGTCATGATATAATGATTGTTTATGATCATGTGGTATATGTATGTTTGATTTTATTATTTGATGGTTTGAACCTATATCTCCTTCCAATTCATTGTGTAAATTTTTATATCTCCTGAGATAATTATGGGAAACAAGTTGACGGACTTGATCCACTATGGGAAGAATGGAAACCCTGATCCAATATGGGAGTACGGGGAAACCCGATCCCTTACAAGTTTATTCTTCTTCCAAAAATTCCATGTGGTACTCCTATGTTATGATCTCATGGATTATGCTCTTGGTTCCCTTATAATTCTTGTTTTATGAATTGCCAATATTTATACCATGACTCTTATATTTGATCATTGATATTCATGTTATGATCTTCAAATTTATTCTCAAGATCACATACCCTTATGTCCATATTATACTTATGTATCTCATTTATTTACCATTATTGAGTGTCTGAGATCACCCCTTTATTATGTTTCATTTACCTAAGTTATTAAGAAGGTTTTTAAGTAGGGGTACTAAAGGGGAAGTTCTTTAATTTATATTTTTAAGATCTTTCAACAAGTTTGAATACTATGTTTCCAAGTTTCCAAATACAATAAACTATTATGGTCCTCGAGCATGTATATTTTTAATGTGTATAATATTTATCTAAAATGATTTAATATTCATGTATGTTAAGTCAAGGTCATTATATTTGGTATCACAAAGGGAATTTTTAGTCGACCTTTGGAAACTAGGAAGAGAAAAATTTAGTGAGATAAGTTGGGATATCTCTAACAATAATCCTAATGTGTCTTAGATTTAAAAGGTGTCAAAATTTAGACATCCTATAAGTTATTTTTCATGATTATGTGGTTTTACAATATGATAAGTGTTTCTCACAATATGCTTTCTGATTTCAGTCAATAGTGGGAACCATAAAGAATTGCATTAACGTTGAATGTGATGGACAATTTTCTGATAAGCAGTCAAATGGGATGGTCATGGGAGTTAAGGATGTTGTTATCATGCCTAGTATGTTTTCAAGGAACATGATTAAAAATTTGTAATTAAACCAACTCTTGAACTCACAAAAAAGAGAGGGAAGGAGCTTTCTGAGAGTTTGGGTAATACATACCATGGAGGAGATAATATTTAGTTTCCTTTATGTATATAATGTGGAAAGAATCACCCAAGTGAATGTATTAAAAGAACAAGAATATGTTTTGACTGTGGAAAAAAAGACACAAAAGAAGTAAATAAAGGGTTTGGTTTACACAATGGATGGGAATATTGGCCTCCCAAATATATCATATAAGATTAAATGATTTAAGTCTGTAATGAATCATCATGATGAAAATTTATGTCCCAAGTGTAAAGCTCGTGAAGAGAATCAGAAAGGTGGTATGAGTAATGGTTATATTGGTGATGATAAGGAAACTATAGATGAAATGTGAAATTAAATAGGTATTAAGTAATAGGATGAGGTAGCCTTATTGATGTATTAAGGATAAATTAGAATAATCAAATTGTTTATGTATTTGTATTCAAGTATTATGAATTGAGAAATATATAAGGATTTATAAGAATATGTTGAATGGTTCTGAGTGGCTATAAAAGTGATTTAATTAAAATTTAATATTCATGGGAAATATATGAGTAAGGTAATTAAAACCATTAATATGTTCTTAATGTTGAGATAATGACGTTTGGATAGAGATATGTTTGATACGAATAAGTAAATTAGACGGTACTAATTGCCTTAGAAATAATAAAGGATTCATTGATAAAGTAGTTTGTGATATCATTGATGAAGTTAATAGAATTTTTAGATTTAATAAATATATCCAATAATCTTTGGAATAAAGAAAAATTCATGATTTCAATACGGATTTATGGTAATTTTGGTTTTTAAAATGTTTTAATAGAATACATGATAAATGTATTCACGTGTTTGGTATATGATAATTAGAGATATTTTATGATATATGGGGGGATCAATGCTAATATAATTTTGATAAATTTAGTAACCCTATTTATATTGTTTTGTAATTTCATATTTTTTAAGGGTTGTAAGGTAAACCATTTATGGAATGTTTTTTGTTAAAATTCAGATGAGTTTTTAGAGATAAATGTATTTTCTTACAATATGAGGATTTATGCATATTGGTTAAATTGTGTGAACCTTTTTGTTTAGATAAAGATAGATGTAATGACCAATCACTTGATTTATGGATCTCATGATCTACTAATTCTTCAAGAATGGAAAATTCACCTTCATTTCTTGGTGTAAGAGATGAAGTGTAAATTAATCAAGGCACAATCAAAGGGTGGGATTATCTATATGAAAAGGAATAAAATCAAGAAAGTATATTTATTTTTGTTCCTAGACAGTAAAATAATTCCTATATGAAGAGTACATTGGAAAATATTTATCTAAATACCTTCATTTCTATTAAACCTATGGTATCATAAATCATTACAAATCTATGGGTTTTTGTCCTTATATATCCATTGATCATTCACTTATTGATGATCAATGATCATTATCACTCTCTATAGTTATTTATATTTTTCTTCTATGTCCAATTTTCACTCTCAAACTATGTTCTCTTATATGCAGACCTAGTTATGGGTTACTTTGGGTACCTGTTATGATTTTAACTTTCCTTTTTAAAGAAAGTTTTAGTATTCATTTTTATGATGTGGGTTTATATGAAAGGAACTTTAAAGTATTAAAACCATTGATAACTCAGATGAATTTTGAGGGAAAATCATTTTAAGAGGGTAAAATGTAACACCTTGATATTTTATGAAACTTTTTTTTATTTAATTTGATATTTTTGATATTTTTGATTTCACACAACACTAAATATAAATTTTGTTTTACAAAATCACTAAGTTTGGATTTCATGATACACGACACCAAGTTAATATTTCACTACACAAAACACTTAGATTATCTTGTGGTACATGAAACACTATGTTTGGCTTCTATTACACAAAATATTGCATCTCTTAGATATTTTGTGTTACATGCAAGACCGAGTATTACCTAACTATAATATAGTATTAATGTCATTATTAAATTACTATTATAGCTACCACTTAGACATTAGAATATAAGTTATGAGTAATGTTAAATAAATTGTAAAAATATTATTTAAACATGTATATAAAATGAATCCTTTGGTTATCAATTAGTTTTCAATAAATGTAAGAACTATAGAAAACAAAGAAATTACTTTTCTAAGATAAATATTTTCTTATATACAAACATAATTTTATCTCAATAAATTATACATACCAATTTTGATGATTTTTTTAAATAAAATTTATATATAATATATTTGAAAAATATTTCTTATACTCATCGAGTATATTTTATAGGTATAAGATAATAATAAATCTAATTTTATGAATAAAAATATGTATTATTTGAAAAGTTAATTTTACCGCATTTTAATGAAAATACCCTTTTGAATGTAAATTTTGAAACATTTATAATTTTTATTTGAAAAAATAAATTTTATTTTTGAAATTGGAATATAAAAATTTACTTTGGGTGAATTTTTTTATTTTTTGAAAAAGTTTCATTTTTTGATGAATAGTTAAAAATACAGAATTTTAATTCAAAACTATTTTTTTCATCTAATTTATTTATATAGTTAAATTATATTATAATTTGGTTTTAAAGTATAATTAGATAAATTATAAATCAATTAATTTAATTTATATCATTTAAAACAATTTTATATTGAAATTGGATATAAAAACATATCAAACTTTTGGACATTTTCTCTTTAAAAACCTGATTTCATGATACATCTGTGAGATTAATTTTAAATTAATTTATAAAAATTTTGTGTTTTTAATCTAGAAAAATTGATTTAATATTTTTAATTATCATAATATACAATATCTATTGAGGTCAACTTAGTTTTTAAATAAATATTAGTGAAGGTAATTAAAATTAATTACATCGGTTAAGGTTAAAAACGAGTTTAATTAGTCGTTAAATTTAAATTAAGGGTACAAATTCCCAGGAAACATGTAAAAAAAATTTGATGACTATATTTACAAAATATACTCACTATTATAAGAAACAGACAATTATTGGATACACATGATGTAAGTGAGACTTCCCAATATTGTTTACCTTTTTATATTTACAAGAATGTCACTCCCCCTCCACTATAAAACGGCACTCACCACCCTCACTTACTCACACATATAAAGAAAATTTATATCATCAAAACCCTACCAAAATAAGATCTCAAATTACCTGATCTCAAATCATAATCCTCATTTTTGGTAGAAATCAATCCAAGTTAATCCTTTGGTGCAAACCAAAAGGAATTACCCAAAGAAGAGGTTACATCCTTCCACAAGCTCTTTTGTTTTATTTTCATTCTCTGCCTCCTAAATTATTATTATTCCATGATTATATAAAAAATAATTACCCTAAAAATATAGATATTGTTTTATTATAATCTATATACCTATAGTTATACCCACTTCCATCAAATGGGTAACGAACTTACTGTTAGTGTTTACGATAAATTATCGCCTCAAAAAATGATGTTGTCTTTTTTTACTTTACCACCTCTCAAGGTGGGGGATTATGATGGACATAATGTTTTTATATTATATATGTGGTATTTATTATTTATTTATGCTTCTGTAATTTTTACATAAAACATAACTTCATGCTTTTTATTTTGTGTAAATATGATAACTTCGTTTGTGGACATGTGGACTACCGTCTTCTCAAAGTGATGTGATTCGCTCTCACTTTACATGGAATGTATTAAGTATAGGTTTAGTAGAATTACATGATATATATGAAATAATAATTCTAATTAAATTATAATATATATACATATATGTTATTTACTTTCTTTCTTTCAATATGATAATAAAACATATACAGTGTTCATGCATATGTACGACCTACCATCTCTAAGAACGGTGTATTCCATTTCATAGTTCTATCTTGTATAGATTATTATAAATATTTATATAACGAATATATATAATATTTTTATCATTTTTTATACTCTAAAATAATTAAATCATGATCTAAGTAATAGTATCAAGAAGAACAATTCAAAAAATAAATGAAAAGGAATGTGGATATTACCCAAAACATAACATCAACATGGAATTGTTAATAAATGGGAAATATAAAATCATGATAAAATAATATATGGTATTAGATAAAATAATATGGTTTTCTGGATGATTTAAAATAAACTTATATTTATTATACATGATTTTTGATCGTGCACGAATAAATTCAAGACATTAGGTAAGGGTTTTCTTGTCTCACTTTTATTTATGTGAGATTTATGCTTTAATCACCAATAGTGTCTTTTTGTATGGTGTGTATAATAACCATGACTATATTATATTATTATTATCATTAAATTTATTGTTATTTTTCATTATCTCTCTCTTATGGGGTTTATGATTCAAAAGTTACCAATTCAGTAAAGTAATTTTGTCTCAATTTTCCTTATTTGAGACACATGCCATGTTATGCACCTGTATTCTTCTATGAGGTATATACACTATCCTTTGAAATGTTATATAATTAATCTAATTACTTTCATGATATTTAATTCTTCATGTAATTTTATTTTCTTACATGGGTAGTATGATTCAAATTTCCAAGTGGTAAGATTTTATTGCGACAATCTTATCATTTATCAGTATTGTTTATGATTATGCTTTAATTAATGAAATATTATATTCCATATTAAAAAGAAAAATCATGTATTTTATTCTCCTATATTTATTTATTGTATCTTCATTTATTAGTTTCATTTTTTAACTCTTTATTAATAATATAATTAAGAAATTTTTTATAAAAATCCAACTTTATTTCTCCCTTTGGTTGGAAATTTGTGTTGTTTCAAAATAGTGTTTTCTAAAAATGTTTTCAAAAATGTTTTAATATTATCTTATGACATTTAAAGTAAATTTTTACCCATGTTTTACCTTTTAAAAACTATTTAAAAAGGAATATTCTTATCAGTTTTCGATCAAGGAACCTCTCTAATGTTTTTAAGGTGCAAAAGGAATGTTTGGAATGTACAAAATTACCCACCGTCAGGACCGTCATTTCATTGAATATTACTTTGTTAGTTTATAAATTTATTTTTAAAGAAAAAATTTTCCGAATATTTTGGAAAAAAATATTTTAAAGGGTTTTTTAATAAAAAGGTTTTCAAAAAACATTTTATGTTCAAAAACTGTTTTAAACAATTTTCAAAGTGTCCTTTATATGTTTTAAAAAGATTGTTTTAAAAGAAATTTATTTAATTATTTCAATATTTATTTATAAGTTTTAAAATCCATTTTCTATAAAAATTTTCTCAAAATTATTTCAGTCCATCTTTTTAATTTTTTAAATTATTTTCAATAAAAATGTTTTTAAAATGACTTCAAGATTTTTTTATGATTTTTCAAGGTGTTTTCAGAGAAAAAGATTTTTCAAAATAATTTAAAGATTCTTTTATAAGTTTTCAAAGTAATTTTAAAATAAAAATGTTTATTAAAATTAATTATGTTTTAAAAATCATTTTTTAAAAAGGAAAATATATTTTCTTCGATAAATGTTTTAAATGAAAATTTGAAGCCTTATTTTTAAGAAAATGATTTTTGAAGTGGTTTTATGAAACAGATTTTTTAAGAAAGGATATATTCCTTAATAAATGTTTTAAGTGATATTTCAAAATCCTTCTCCAACTAAGATGACATACTTTGTTATAGTTTATGCATTATTGGGGATATGATCTAATAATTCCATTGATATTATGAATAGTTTATGATTTAATAGCATGATGGTTTTCAAACTCGTTCCTCTTTCATGGGTCATATTTTTGTTAAACCAATTTTTCTTCCACAGGTTATATGATTTTAAACCTACTTCTTTTCACAGGTTATATTTTGATGAGATAATTATAATACCTATATCATTTTAACAGGTTATGATATAATGACATTTTTATGATTCCCATTTCAATTCATGGGTTATAATATGATGTTCATGAAACCCATATCTTTTTATGGGTTATGATATAATTATTGTTTAGGATCTTATGAAACTCATATTTGTGATTTTTTTATATGACTGGTGAGACCTATATCTCCCTCCAATTCCATGGGTAAAGATTTATATCTCATGAGATAATGATAGGAAATAAGTCAACAGGCTTGATCCTTTATGGGGAGAAAGGGAAACCACTTCCACTATAGGAAGAAGAGGAAACTCGATCCATTATGGAAAGATAGGGAAACTCGGTCCCTTATAAGGAAATTACTACTACTGAGGATTGTGGTGTGTCCCTCCTAGTAGTTTTATACTCCATGAAGTGCCTAGTTAAGTTTTGGAAATGATACTTAGATTATGGTATGTCCATTTTATACTTACGTATCTTCTTTATCTACCCTTACTAAGCATGTGAGCTCACCCCTTTATTATTATTCCTTCACCCAATTCCTGAATAAGGGATTAAATTAATAGTACAAAATGGGAATATCTTTAAGGGATATGTTGAACATATTTCTCCAATTAAAAATATTATGTTTCCATGTTTCTAAAGTCATTATACTATTATAGTCCTTGGGCATATATTTTTGTAATTTTTTGAATATTCATCTCAAATGCTGTAATATCCATGTATTTTAAGATGTTTCATTATATAATGGATGGGTTATAATGATCATGTTTGGAAAATAATATTAATAGTATATCGTGGTTTTGGTAAAACTTAGAGTCATGTGTAACACAAGTTAACCCAGCCTTTCTTGTAGCGTAAGGTTTACTTGGTGTTGCGTGTTATGAAAGATATAAAATAAATTTAATTAGTTTTAAAAAATTCATAAAAAATCAAGGTGTTACATTATAACCCCCTTAAAATGAATTTTTCCCTCAAAATTTATCACTTAGATACAAACAACTGAGGATATGACAACCTCTTCATATCATCGTGTTCCCATGTTGCTTCCTCAAACTGGTGGTTTCACCTCAAAACTTTTACCAGGTTAGTGGTATTATTTGGTAGAAATTTCTATTAATTATTAATAATATTCATGAGTTGTTTCTCATAAGAAAGATCTTTCTCCAGTGGTATGACCTCTAAGTTCATTACATTTAAAGGATCTGGTATGGACTTCCTCGGGAGAGATACATTGAACACATCATGGACTTGAGAGAGGTTTGGTGGAATCTCTAAGTGATAGGCTACTATTCTGATATGATAAATAATTTCAAAGAGACCAATACACCTAGGGATTAGTTTTCCTTTCTTACTGAATCTAATAACCTTCTTCTATAGATAAATTCTTAGAAACACCTTGTCGCCAAATTCAGATTCTAGATCACACTAATGATTATCAGCATATAATTTCTACCAACATTGAGATGACTTGATGTGTTATTGAATATATCAAACCTTCTCCAGCATTTATTTATCTATATCATGTCCCAATAGCCCTCTTTCTCCAACATCATTCCCTCATGTTGAAGCTATAAATTTCTTTCAATAGAAGACTTCATAAAGAGCCATTTGAATGCTTAATTGAAAGCTATTTTTAAAGAAAACTAAACTAGAGGAAGGTGTTGAAACTAATCACCTTTAAAATCAAAATAATTAGATATCAACATATCCTTTAAGGTTTGAATTATTCTCTAATACTTTCCATATATCTGAGGATGATACAAATTACTAAAACTTAACTCTATATCGAGATCTTACTGAATAATTCACTGGAACTTTGAGGCATTTAGGCACAATGGAATGTGGTGCTCCATAAAACCTTACAACTTCCTTAATATATATCCTAGAATGCTAATCCAGAGAGAATTATTCTCTAAAAGTGATTAAGTGTGTTGACTTAGTAAGGTGATCAACTATAACCAATAAAGCATTATTACCTTTAGACATTTTTGGGAGTCCAATAAAAAAATACATGGTGATGTATTCTCATTTCCATTCTAGTAAGGGTAATGGATGAAATATCCCCTTAGACTCTTTTCTATCATATTTAAATTTTTTCCATACCAAGGACTGAGATACAAACTCTGTGATATCTCTCTTCATTTCGTCCCACCAAAAGTACTCTTTCAAATATTTATACATATTCATACTTCCCAAATGAATAGAGAATGAAGAACTATGAGTTTCCTCTAACAACTAATTATTAAAATCTTGTATGTAAAGAACCCACACACAATTCTTGAACGTTATCATTCCACTATAATCAAGGTTAAAATAAATAACATTTCTAACATTATTTTATAAGTCTATGTATTCCTTATTCAACTCTTTAATATTCACTAGGATATATATTTGAACATTTAATCGAGCAAGATAATATTTTTCCCCTTCCTTCTAAATTTTCATATCTATAATTTTCAAATCCTGAAATATTGGATCCTTTATAATCCTTATTATAGATAAGCTAGCGTGATCCTTCAACCTCAGAACATTAACCACCACGTTCGCTTTCCAAGGGTGGTAATGTATTGAGAAATCATAATATTTAATTATCTCTAAACAACTTCTTTGGTTCATATTAAACTATTTTTGTGTGAATATATACTTTAAAAATTTTTTATTGGTATATATATCACACTTTTCCCCATAAATATAATGTGTCTATATATTTAATACCAAAATTATTATAGCTAACTCCAAATCATGAGTTGGGTAATTTTTCTCATGAATATTAAATTGTCATGAGGTATAAGATATAAATACGTCATTATAGATAATAACACATCCCAATACCTTCTTGGATGTATCACTATAGATTATAAACTCTTCTCCATAATAGGGTAATGAAAGAATAGGTTCATTGACTAATCTTCTCTTTAGATCCTTGGAATTTTCCTCACATTAATTTTTATGGAGGAAGTTAGATACCTTATAAGTTAACTTGGTTATATGATTATATATTCATGTGAAATTATCCATAAAATGTTGATAATATCTAGATAAATCAAGAAACCTATGGATCTCAGTCACCATAGTTATTCTAGGCCAACATTCAATAACCTTTGTCTTTGATGGATCTATTGATATACCCTCTGTTGAGATTATATGACCCAAAAATTAAACCTTTTTTCAGCCAAAATTCACACTTTGTAAATTTTTCATATATTTTATCCTTCCTTAGAGTATTTTGTATAATTCTCAAGTGGTATTCATGCACTTTAGTTCTATTTTAATAGACAAGAATATTATCTATAAATACCTCCGTAAAGTGGTCAAAGTAATATCTGAAGAATCTGTTCATTAAATCCACAAATATAATGGGGCATTAATAATAATTAATGGAGTCACTATATATTTATAGTGTACATACCTTGTTTGGAATTCTCTCTCAGGTATATACTCCTTCTTGAACCTTAATTGATGATATCCACAATGAAGGTCAATCTTGGAAAAGTATTGAGCTCTATGTATTTGATTAAACAAGTATCAATATGGGGAAGAGGATAGTTGTTCTTAAATGTTATCTCATTCAGATCTTGAGAATCAATGCAGAGTCATATTGATCCATATTTATTTTTAACAAAAATAATAGGTACACACCAAGGTGACACACTTGGCCGAATGAATCCCTTATTAAGGTTTTCTTGGAGTTACTTCTTCAAGTCCTTTAACTCAATTAGGACCTTTCTATAGGGAGACTTTAAAATTGGTGTGGTGTTAGGTATGAGTTCTATTTAGAACTCGACTCCATGTTTTGGTGGAAATATAGGAAACTATTTTGGAAAGATATCAAAAAATTATTGATCAATAGGAATATCATTGATGCTGAGTTTATCCCTAACCATCTAATATAAACATCCTTTATGAATGAGAATTAAGACCCGTATAATAGATTTAATCTCCATTAGAAGTTTCTACTTATCCTTAAATTGATAGACAATCATAGGTTAGTTTGGAAAATCAAATGTGATTTCCCTTCCTGGACAACTAATTTGTGATTTATTTAGAGAAATCCAATACATGCTCAATATAATATCAAATGAAACCATAGGAATAATGACAATATTTACAGGAAGTACATTACTGTCAATATCAATTAAAGAGGAATCATAGACTAAAGATGTGATCATTGTACCATTAGGAGGTTTCACTGGTAATTATAAATCTAATCATTTGGGTGGAATATTTATACCCTTATAAAATTCTTTAGATATGAAATAATGGGTATATCCAAATTCAGATAATACATTTTCAGTTCTTGAGTGGATGGTAAGTTTACCTTTCACCATGCCATTATTTCACCCCTCATCAGAAACAGTAATCACATTATATTTCCCTTTGCCTCTTGACTTAAGAGGTTACTGACATCGATTGTCATCATTAAACTTTAGATTTTGGAACTATTTATAATAATTCTCATTCTCATTTCATTTGAAATACTAGTTTATAAGTGGTGAATTTTTTATATCTTTCCCTCTATTCTCATCGTTAGATAACTTCTTCCCATCACTTCAGAAATCAATTTCCCGATGACATTCCCTTGACACTTAAAATATTGACAAAGTCCCCCTAAGATAATTTCCAAAATTATTATTACCAAACTTTAAGAATAAATGGAATATCAACTTCTTCTCTCCATATTTCTTATATTTTCCTTTGAATTCAAATTTTCTCTTCTTATCAAAACCATAATATTGATACGTAACTCCAACCTCCATTTACACATTGATAGCGCATCAAAAAATATCTTAATATCTACTGAATTATCTTATGGAAAACTCACTTTGTAGAATTATTTTTAAGACACTAAAGAATCAATCAACCTTTCTTTAATGTTGAATCATACCTCACAAGTTTGTAAAATTTTCTCTGTAGGTACCCAAGGATTAATTAACATTTTGATTTATCTCAAGGAACTCCTTATCCATCTTTGTATGGATAATATAAGGAAATTACTTATTCAAAAATAAGTTCCTGAACATATCCCTATACATGGAGTCAATTTTATCTTGTTTCCTCATATTATTGATAAGATTCCATTGTTGATCAGATTCACCTTCCAAATGGTTGATAGCCAAAATGAATTTTTCATCTTCCAGGCAATAGAGAATAGAAAACATAATTTCAATGGTGTCGATCATTTTTAAAACAACTAGTGAATCAGAAGACCCACTAAAATAAGGTGGATATTTTCTCATAAAGTACTCAATAGAATGTTATTCCCTCTATTTTTCATTTAGAAGTCTATCATAATTAATGGCTTGATAAATTTGTTTGAGAATGAAAACAAGATTTTTTATTCTAACTCCCATAACTTTTGGATTCTTAGGAGGACAATCATTTCATTTTCCATTACACTTAGCATTAACTTGGTTTCTTTAGGTTCCATTCATTGAATAAAATCAAAAATCATAGTTTAAGAAACAATAATCATGATGGGGAACCAAATAATCCTGAAAAAATTACTTATAGGATGTCGAAATCATGGAAAAAAATTTAATTTATGAAAACTTAGGTTTATCCAAGGTCATTCATGGTCATCTTATATTTAATTCCTTCGTAATAGTTAGTAAATTGTTTATGAATTTTCAATTTGTATACCTTGGGAGTTCCAAACCAGGTGCGCAGAAATGCCAATTGTAATGCATGAGATAAAGATTGAGTTTAGCTTAGTGTGACCTTTTCAGATTTATTATCCCCAAGTATCTATGTTCGAGAGACACATCCACTTGTAGTATCCATATAGGGAAACAATTTATTAAAAACCACTCTCACTATCCTTTACCAAAATTCCAAAAAAAATCATATACTTTCAATCATCCTTAGACTTATCTCTATACATTTCCTTAGGTATCCTACTAAGGTTTTATCATCTTAGTTTTCAAAGGTTAAATAAACCACCCTCTAATACCAACTTTAGAGACCCAATATTTTTATACATAGATATTATATAATTTTTAATGAATATTCATAGCATTACACAAACACATGCCTAAGTACCATAATTGTTTAGTGCCTTTGGAAACTTAAAAACACAAAAAATTAGTTCACAGGTGAGATACATCATCTTTAACTATGATCTTCAAAACTATCACCATTCTAATACATATCACAAATAATACCTATATACATAACCTAGGGAAAGGAAACCTAAGAAAGGGAAATATTAGATGCTCATTAAGAGTGAAAAAAGGAGAAATATAACAATAACATGAACATAATGGTATGATAACATGAGACTAACATTTGAAAATTGTACCCTTCATATCAAAGGTAATAATCCTGAGTCATAGAATAGATATTGGTAATTCTTAAGCCAGGAATCATAAGGGAATCAAAGAACATGAGTCGTTTGAGAATAAAATTGGCATAAGACATTGATTTGGGGCATACACATAAGAATATAAACTCTTTTCCATAATATACAAGGATTATTTACAATGTTATAATAGTGTAATGGGTTCACTTACCAAACCATCATAATATTCAATGTTCACTCCCAAGACCATCAAAGCGGACAAAATCCCTTACTAAACTGGGTTCACTCCCCATTTTAGTTTTGACTATCTTATTAGATATCAATCTTTACTCAATGAATTGGAGAGAGATATAGGTCACAACTGTCTCATAATGAAAATAATATGTATGTGTGACTCAAGATCATAAAATATGAATCATATCCTACCCAATGAAAGCAAATGGTTTTCATAAACATTTCACCATATCATAACCTTTGTAAAAGATACAGGTTTTATAATCATTTCATTATTTTATCATAGCATAGCCTCTTGTAAAATAAGTAGGTTTCTTAATAATTTTATCATCAAAAAATCCATAGAAGAGAAACGGGTTTTGTAAACATCATACCATCATAAACATAAAAAATTCATAGAAATAATAAGAATGGTACCCTTCGATCATGTACCTATTAGGGAATAGGAAATATCAATATATTCTATTTTATATGGAAAATTATTTTGACCGATCATTAAAAACATTTCTTGAGGAAAATATCCTTTCCTCATTCAAAGAAACTTTTTTAAACATAAAACCTTTTTAAAATTCAATTATTTTCAATTAAACGTGAAAATTTATAAACTAATATTCAAATAAAATAATGTTCATGGTGATGAAAAGTTTCATTCATGCATTACACATTAAAACAAATATTTCTTTCAAGTTTTTCGTAAAATCCAAATAGATATTGTTTGAAAAACAGCATGAAGATTCATTTCAAAAAAATTGTAAATAAAGTAAAAAATGGGTAAAATTTTATTTTAAAAATCATAAAAGGATAATAAAAAAACAAAAAAAAATTATAAAACATGTTTTGGGGAGAAAATGGATTTCCAACCATAGAGAGAAATAAATTTGGATTTTCTTAAAAACATTTTCTTAATTATATTAAGTAAAAAAGAGTGGAAATGGTAATATCACATGAAAATGTCATTAATAACCAGAGGATAATAAAAAAACAAGGGTTTATTGAGATATAGATCATAATATTTTATCATCAGAAACATAATCAAAATAAATCTCGATAAACTATGACATTATAACATAAAATCATTACCACTTTGGTATCTTTTAATCATAATCCCCATGAAAGAATAACATAAAATGGAACATAAAATATCATGAGGATAAATAAATTCATGATATTACATGTAAAATATGTTTTATATACACCACGTGAAATAATATAGGTGCATAACATAACGTATGTCTCAAAGAATGAAAATTGGAAAAAATATCTTACCTTAAAACTTGATTTCCTTCGTACACATTCAAAACTCCGATATATTTTATATAAGTTTATTATAAATTTATTATAGAAAAATAATTATGTAAATATATATATCATTCCATATATGATTGTCATATGACCTTTTATTACCCATTTATTAACAATTTCAGGTTAAAGTTATGTTTTGGGTAATGATCGCTTGGTTTTTCATTTGTGTTTTGATTTTTTATTTTTGGTCCACTTAATTTTATCATAATTTAATCATATAAATATTTTCAATCATGATATAAATATAATATATATTAATTATGTATTAATTTAGATTAATATATAAAATTTAGTGATAGATATTAAAATACATTGTTCATGGAGATGGTGGGTCGTATATACGCATTAACGTTGTTTCCATTTTTTGGATAAAAAGAAAGAGAATTGAATGATATATTATCATTATATAATCATTTATATTTCATATATATTACATATTTTTATTAAAATCATCCTTATTACCTTTCATGTAAAGCATGAATTAATCACGTCGCTTCGCGAGTCGGTAGTCCGCCGTACACCCAAGCAACGTTATCGTATTCCCTCAATATAGAGAGTATGAAGGTTTTTGTGATATAATATTTCAAAAATTATAATAATATCATAAATATAATATATAAACAAAAAAAAATTCATCCTTATTTATATCTATCAGAAGTGGTAATGGAAAAACAAATGACATCAATTCGTGCGGCGGTAGTCCGTCATACACACGAAAAATGATTCCATAACCCATTTGATGGAAGTGAATATGGTTATAGGTAATGACCTTAATATAAAAAAACATAATTATATTTAAGATACTTGTTTTGTTATATCATCATGGTATAATAATAATTTAAGGGTGTAGAGGAATAAATGAAACAAAAATGCTCATTGATGAACATTGCCTCTTCTTCGGGTATCCTCTTTAGGTTTGCACTAAAATCCTTCATTGGTTGAATTTTTTTTCAAAAATAAGGCTTATATTATGAGAGGAGGGAAGTTTGGAAGTTATTTTTGGAGGTTTTGGTTCATCCAAATGGCTTGATAGGTGTAAATAATTGAGGGTATTGAGTACCCTTTTAAAATTGAGTAGGGGTGGAATTTCTATAAATACCCAAAAGTATTCACCATTGGGAGGTTACTCTTACCTCACATGACACAAAAAAGGATAAATAATGAATTGGATGAATTATTAGGCATATAAAAACCTCATACTAATAAAATAAACATGTTTTTTATCATTTTATTCCTTATCCTTTAAGTTTACTCAATTTTACCCTTTTAGTTTTTACCACGGTCACTTATATCTTTTTATTTACCTAGGTAATTTATCATTTAAGATTAAAATTAAAATTATATTATTAGATAATTTGTATAAAATTATTCTAAATATGAAATCAAAATTTTTAAATAAAAATATTATGTTTGTGTAAAATTAATTTTAACATAAGCTTGTATAATGCACAAAAAGCCATTAAACCTTAATCAGAGTAAGTAATTTTTAACTGTTTTCACTAATCATTGTGGTAAAAAATTAATTTTACCATATTAGATAATATAAATTATTATTATTACAAATATTTAATCCATTTTTCTAAATTCCATTCTCAAAATAAAAAAATTAATTTAAAAATTAATCTCGCAGATGTGATGAGAAAGCGGGTTTTAAATGTAAAAATTTTAAAAATATTACAAAGTTTTTATATCCAATTTCAATATGAAATTAATTATAATTACCTAAATTACATTAATTGATGTATTTAACTAATTATTATTTAAAATCAATTTAAAATATAATTTAAAGTTATAATTAAATTACATAAAAAGGTTGTTTTCAATTAAAATTTGGTATTTTTCACTATTCATAAAAAAATGAAACTTTTCATAAAGATACCAAATATTCACCCTAAGATAATTTTTACATTATTATTTAAAATATTAATTTCATTTTATTATATAAATTTTTAAAAAGAGTGAAAATTTAATTTTATTAATGTTCACAAAAAGAAGTAAAAGACATTTTTTGAGAAAATAATATTTTTGAAACATATAAAGACTTTACCAAAAATTAATTAATTTTTTTATAAATATATTTCCATTATGTAAAAAAATTGTCGTTAATATTTAAAAATTATTTATTATTATTTATATTATTAATTTTAACATCTTTGTTATAATAGTCTCTTTTGAATAATAATATTAATAGTATATCATGGTTTTGTTAAAACTCAGTGTTGTAAGTAATGTAAGCAAACCCAGTTTTTGATGTAGTACAAGATTAACATGGATTTGTGTTTAATGAAAGATATAAAAGAAACTTAATTTATTCTGAAAAAAATCATAGAAACTCAGGGTTTTATAGCCAGATATATCCTTCGTAACAAGTTTAGCGACCTATTTTCAAAGTAATATAAAGGTAGAGAATCTTTAAATAGTTAAACAAATCCTGATTTACATCTAGGGTATTCTCAATTTTTTATTTCTATTTAATGTGGTAAAGTGTGAGGAACTATCATTATTTTTAAAATCTTTCTTGGAATTAATGTTTTGTACTAAAATTCCATAAGTGGTGGAGCATTCTTTATTGGTAGAAAATGTGTGGACTGGTTGGGTAAGAAGTGGGAAAGCACTTTGTTGAGGATAGAAAAAGAAGAATACATTATAGTTACCAAGGAATTCACTCATCTTATATGGATAAAAAAGAAACTATTGGATATTATATAGAAGTAAAGAAACAAATGGTGGTCCTATAAGATAACAACAGTGTGATTGATATCACAAAAAAACATATAGAGAAATATCAAACTAAGTATATTGGGATCAAGTATCAATTCATCAAATAAAAGGTGGATCCAGAAATTATCAAAGTGGTCTGTATTAGAACTAGTGATCTAGTATATGATATCATTACTAATCATTTTCCTACTGTAGTTTTTGAGAAACATTGGTTTAACCTTTTCATTCAATCACCCCCATCAACTTGAGGAGGTTTGGATATTTCCCCTCTTTCTATTGGAATTTATTACTCAATTTTTACTTTTCATCTATGGAAGGTTAATTATATTTGTTTTTATTATCAAATAGGAATAATAATAGTAGAAATTCAAGAGAAGAATATTGGAAGTTCAAGTGATCAATCTGTGGTTTCAATGAAATACTCTCGCATTCAAGGGGATTTTATGATATGAAAGTCAGGGGGATACAATCTATGATAAATAAAGTATTAAAGTTTGAATAAGCGTGAAGACAGGGAAATTCTAGGATTCTAGTGACCCGACCCTAGACAGCTCGGAGCCGGTGTCTTCTATGAATTAAATTAGCATGATTACAAGGAATAAAATATCAAAGGACTGAAGATTTTAGTAGTCTTGGTAAACCAGATACAAAAATGAGTCTTCTATTTTAAATGAATAAAATAATTACAACATACTTTTTTTTCTTTAAATAAATAACTTCAAGGATAACTCTAATCCATGTAGTAAATCCCTTCATATCTTTCATGGTATGCTTCTTTGATTCATGGGTAAATGAACACAATAATGGTGAGCTCAAATTCTCAATAAATGAAAAATATAGTGGCATAACTAATAAATCAATTAGAGTAATAATTATAGAATGGTAAATAACTGAACACACATAACATGTAATCAAAAAGCTAAGAAGAAACTGAATAAATAATATGGAAAGGTAATAAATAAAAATACTTTCCATTCAAATAACTATATTAGAAAAAACGAATATAGCAAGTTAAGAAACTGAAACACAAGTCATTTTATCAATAAACTAAAATGAAATGTATCCATAGATATGTCGATGCAAAATCTCATGGATAAATAATAACTGAAACTAAATAAAGGGAAAATGATTAATTATATGACACCATGTTTCCTAGGTACATATAAACATTACCATCAATAGACAGTTTGCCTATTTCAATTTTTAGAACTAATTTATCCCATGAGGCTAGCATTTCATCAAGCGGATTTCATTAACCGGTCCCCAACTCGTTGGGATTTCCTTAAATTGTCCTCAACTCGTGCATTTCATGTCCAAAGCATACAATATATTTGTAACACCCTAAGAATTTACAAATATATTTAATATAGAATGCATAGATCACTAAGACTCTATAAACACCACTTTGTTATAACCTAGCCAATTAAACATAATTTTGTCACTTCTATTATGTGAATTTCGAAAATCTAACATACACGGGTGTGATCGGAAAGTTATTTGGAGTCCAGTAAGAAAAACTTAATTTTTAGTGAAAAGTAACCCACCCTTATGAATAGTAACCTACCCTTATGAATAGTAAATTACCATTATGAATAGTAATATTACTCTTATGAATGGTATCCATACCCATGAATGTATAAATAAATTTTGGAACCTTAAAAATGAAGATTAATATTTTAAGTGTTTATATTTTTTGATTAAATAATGATTTTAATTAAATATTTAATTAATCATATTTTGAAAATTATTATTGAAAAATGGACTTCATTTTTTGATTCTACATGTCGAAAAATGGTAAGGGTTAATTTTTTGTATTTTTCTGAAATACTTGATTTTTTTATGAATAGTGAAATACCATAATTTACAAAATAAGATAAATACAATAATTATAGAGTCATGTATGATGTTCTGATGATCTAATCCCAATTTAATAGTATTCACATGATAAAATTACTATTCTTGGTCATATAATACTCACTATTACTTGTCTTGTGGAGAAATAATAAACTAATGAATATAATATAGAGAAATCCTCACTCCCCTCCACTATATAAACCACCCCTCACCCCCTCTTCCTCCCACACCAATCAAGCATCAAGACTTTCCTAAATTCTACTCAAATAGATTCCTAATCTCCTCCTCCATGTCCAAGATCTTCTGGTCTTTCCAAAATTCCAAAATCAAAGTCCTTAAGGAGTTTCTCAAAGACGAATACTCAAGAGGTGAACCTCTCTTCCTTTTTCTTTCAATTCCTTTTACAAGTTCCATTATTTTGTTCTCTCTTCTAAACTCACCTCATCAAAATGACATGATAATTCCAGTACCATACATGTAATATATTTTCATTATTCTAATAGAATATTTCATCATAATAACTCTTTTTTTCTTTCCTTTTATACTATAAATGAAAACATCGTTTGAGATGTGTTAATTTATCACACTCAAGGAAGACGGGTTTTCAGTTTCCATTACTATATTCAAGACTAGTCATCAAACATTTTCAATGGTTAAACCAGATCATAATATATGTATTTTATCTTTTTTAATTTTTCTTAATCCTTACACACTCATAATGTGGAATAATAATACAAAACAAGTTCATTGTGCACAAAACCACCAAGCCAAAACCAATCGTTTATCATTAACTCATCCAATGAGTCATCCTCAAGGTATATAACCAAAATCATTATAAGATAAATTATATATATTTCATATCACTAATAATATATATTAACAATTTTGTATGTTTAACCACATTTAAAATGAACTTCCATTCATGAATACAAGGAAACAGATCATGAAAACCAAGGAAGAAAATGGTTCCAAAAAAATAAACTTGAACCTCTTAAACCCATCAAAAAGGCCATTAATGAAACTAATATGGTTATACCATATCAATTACATGTAGATGAGGTTCTGATATTATTAGTTAATTAATCTAAATTTGATTATTCCGGTCGTTAAGAGCAATCAAAAACACCATCAAGCAAAAGGTAAAGGATCGCTTAACTCAATTTTCGTTATTTGGGTTAAACATCAATTTCATTGGTTACATGGTTCCAAGAATATGTGTAAATAAAATATGATATTTTTATTCTGTATATCCACTTTTATTGTGTGGTTTTATGTTTTTCACACATAATTATGTCATTGATTTGTCCTCAATCAAATGATACATTCTTGGTAAGGGATCCTCTCTCTCACTTTTGTTTAAGAATTTCCCCTATATTGTGCCCTTTTATTTTTAATTCCTAATGATGGGGTATGTTTTCACACCTCCCCCATAATTCCCTTATGATATATAAATACTTTTGTACCCCTTTACCTATCAGTAGTCCCTCACAAGAACACCTGTTACCATGCCAAAATGTTTTTAAGGGGTTTTCTCATCCCACCTTCATTTCCGTGAGATTTCTAATGTTCGCTACTTATTTCTTGAATGTGGAGTATGTGTACTACTATTTGTCATATAATATCATGATTCTATTTATATTCATGGTATTAAATAATTCATTTTATTTTTATTATGTTTTGGTCATATGATTGGACTGATTACATTGTGGTCATGGACTTTGTCTCAATTTTCTATTTTGTTGTGACTTACTTTGTATTGTGCACCTAATAATTCTGATGTGGTGTGCCTACTTCCCATTTTATATCACATTTAATTTGAAGTTATAATTATATTAAATTTCCATATTATCATATCATGGATATGATTATTGTCTAAGTTGTATACCATTTTACGTATGGTATTTATTTTGAATGTTGTTTTAACTATGGAAGTGTTGATGAATCTGTATCCTCTATTCTATACGGATAACGTAAATACAGATTTATCTTTTATTGAATATATATACAAATAATGATTTGGACATGCTGTGATGGGAAAGTCCCACTATATCCCCATGATGCATCGACAGGTCTCATGAGACAAATCAGTTGGCAACAAACCCTTCGAGTTTGTTTCCAAAAATCAGACGGGTTTCTACCCACAGAACAAAACTGTTTTTAACAGTATTATGGTATCATGTGCCAGAAACATGTATTCCAATTAATAAGAATTCTCTTTATTCATTATTAGTTATTACTATCCATGAGTTTTCCACTATGACAAAATCTATGGATGGAGTTTCATTCTCAATTTATTAATGGTGTGAGATTTTTATTTATTCACCATGCCATATTGATTATGTAAAATTGTTTACAATTCAGTTAATATTGATTCATGCTTATAGTATTTGTAACCCTTACTTAGAATTTGATCTCACCCATTTCATTTGTTTTCCTTTAGCAGGTTATGAAGAGGAGATCACTTATTGAGTTTATGTGGAAGCGATTTTTTTAGTTTTTGTTGTCTGTTGTTTTTTTGTTACCTTTCTAATGTATTTTGAGTTACATCTATGTATCTAGTTTCTTCAAGTCTACTAAACTGATCTTTCCTTCAGGATTTCATTATTTCTAACCATACCAATTTACTTAGTAATGCACCAGCTCTGGTCTAGAGGGGTCGGGGTTTTACAGTTGGTATCAGAGAAAGTTTTGTAGGAACCTTGGAAACTAGATTTGAAAATTAGATTAGGGAACAAATACCTAAGGTATTATTTGAGGGAAAACATACAATAACATCATGTTATTTTGGTAAGTAATATATTATTTGGATCTTTCAAGTAAATACATCTTTATCTGGATACAAACAGGTAGAGGTGGCTCTAGCACAGATGTTTCTAGGAGTGAAAACTCTAACAAAGAGTTTTGGTCATGACCTGGGGTATCTTAGTACATGACAATGGGCCTTGCTACACTCTTAGTATTGAAACTCCTAGGTGATATTCTTTGGAAAATTTAAATTTTCTTTACAAGCCATTATGAAGTATTTTAATGTAAATTTTTTCTTCAAGAAACCATTTCTATGAGATTAACAATGCATAGAATTTTAATTTATCTTAAGTAATCTTCAAATTGAGAGTATATATTATGATTCATAACCTAATATAGTGTTTGAAATTATTTGTAAATAGTGCCTAATTGAAGAAGTATAATCATTACTCATAGACAACTTTAGGGATTATGAGTTTTCATTAAATATATGGTTAGTCTCTATGTATATTCTTTCAGTTAAATCCTTGTTTTATAACTTTTCAGATCAAGGAAAGTCCATTACAAATGGAAGGAGTAAGATATCAAACGAAATTATTATCCCTTCTTAATGACTTTCTTGCAATAATTATTACAATGTCATGTACTGACAATTTTGAAACATTTTCTAACATAAAACTCACTTGCAAAAAACAGTTTGAGATATCAAACACCTCTACTATACCTCGATACCATTGTGGATAATGGGTTGTATTTAATCAAATCCTATTTTCTCAGTATTCTCATATTTTCAAGAAAGGTAAATATTATCAAGTAATTTTCAAATATTTTACCTTATCACAATATTTTGAAGCATATTATGATTTTGAAAAAGGTGCTGAAGAAGAAGACCCATGCGCAACTTATTTATATTTTCTTTTAAAATATAATCTTTCAGCACATACTTATGGAATTTTAAAAGGACCATTTATTCAAAGTTTCAACTCAAACTCGATCTGACTATTTTATAAAATTCAAGTTTTATCAGATGTTTTGAAATTATATGTCATACAATATTATTTTCTGAAAATATTTTTCTCTGAACACCTATATGACCCAATTTATACAAAGTGTATCTGGATGAAGGAAGCAAATGATTTTGAATGATCTCTAAATCATTATGTCAATGCATGGACCTTCTATTTATGTGAGCAAGATGATGATGAAACTAGATGGACACCATGATCAAGGTACCCTCACTTTTTAATAAGTAAATAAAATTTTGAGGACAAAATTTCCAAAGGTGGGAATTATGTAACACCCCATGAATTTACAAATATATTTATTATAGAATGAATAGATCACTAAGACTCTAAAAACACCACTTTGTTATAAACTAGAAAAGTAAACATAATTTTGTCACTTCTATGATGTGAATTTCAAAAATCTCACAAACACGATTTTGATCAGTAAGTTATTTGGAGTCTGATAAGAAAAACTCATTTTTTTAGTGAATAGTAACCAACCCTTATGAATAGTAACCTAGCCTTATGAATAGTAACTTACCCTTATGAATAGTAATATGACTCTTAAGAATGGTATCCAAACCCAAGAATGTATAAATAAATTTAGGTACCTTAAAAATGAAGATGAATATTTTAAGTGTCTATATTTTTTTATTAAATAATGATTTTAATTAAATATTTAATTAATCATATTTATAAAATTATTTTTGAAAAATGAACTTCATTTTTTGATTCTACGCATCAAAAAATGGTTAGGGTGAATTTGTGGTATATTTTTAAAATACTTGATTTTTTTATGAATAGTGAAATATCATAATTTATAAAATAAGCTAAATACACTAATTAAAAAGTCATGTATGATGTTCTGATGATGTTAGCCTAATTGATTCAGATTCACATGATAAAATTACTATTATTTTTCATGGAAGACTCTATATTACTTGTCTTGTGGAGAAATAATAAATTAATGAACATAATATAGAGAAATCCCCTCTCCCCTCCACTATATAAACAACCCCTCACCCCCTCTTCCTCCCACACCACTCAAACTTCAATACTTGCCTAAATTCTGCTAAAATAGCTCCCTAACATCCTCCCCCACGTCCAAGACTTTCTGGTATCACCAAAAGGCCAAAATCAAAGTCTTTAAGGAGTTTCTCAAAGATGAGTACTCAAGAGGTGAACCTCTCTTCCTTTTTCTTTCAATTCCTTTTACAAGTTCCATTATTTTGTTCTCTCTTCTCAGCTGACCTCATCCAAATTCCATAATAATTCCATTAACATACATGTACTATTTTTTCATTATTTTAAAATAATATTTCATCATAATATCTCTTTTTCCTTTCCTTTTATACTATAAATTCAAACACCATCCAAGATGTGTTAATTTATCACACTCAAAGAAGACGGGTTTTCAATTTGAATTACTATATTCAAGACTGGTCATGAAACCTTTTCAATGGTTGAAACAGATCATAATATATGTATTTCATCTTGTTTAATGTTATTTAGTCCTTACAGACTCATAATATGGAAAATAATACAAAACAAGTTCCTTTTACACAAAACCACCAAGCCAAATCCAAGCGTTTATCATTAACTCATCAAATGAGTAATCCTCTTGGTATATAATCAAAATAATTATAAGATAATTTATATATCTCTAATGTAACTAATAATATATATTAACACTTCTGTATGTTTAACCACATTTCAAACGAACTTCCATTCATGAATACAAGTAAACAGATCATGAAACCCAAGGAAGACAATGCTTCCAAAACAATAAAATTAAACCTCTTAAGCCCATCAAAAAGGCCATTAATGAACCTAATAAGGTTATACCATATAAATTACATGTTGATGAGGCTCTATAATTATTAATTAATGAATCTAATTTTGATTAGTTATATCATTAAGAGCAATCAAGAACACCATCCAGTATAAGGTAAGGGATTGCTTAACTCAATTTTCATTCTTTCAGTTAAACATCTATTTCATTGGTCACATGGTTCCAATAATATGTGTCAATAAACTATGATTGTATTATTCTATATATACACTTTTATTTTGTGGTTTTATGTTTTTCACACATGATTATTTCATTGATTTTTCCTCAATCTAATGATACTTTCTTACTAAGGGATCCTCTCCCTCACTTTTCTTTAAGAATTTCCCCTATGTTGTGCACTTTTATTTTAAATTCCTAACAATGTGGTATGTTTTCTCACCTACCCCATACTTCCCTTATGATATATAAATAATTGGATACCCCTTTACCTCTCATTAATCCCTCACAAGAACACCTCTTACCATGCCAAAATGTGTGTAAGGGGTTTTCTCATCCCACCTTCATTTCGGTGAGATTTTTAATGTTCGCTACTTATTTCTTGAATGTGGTGTATGTGTACTACCATTTGTCATATAATATCATGATTCTATTTATATTCATGGTATTAAATAATTAATTTTATTTTTATTATGTTTTGGTCATATGATTCGACTGATTACATTGTGGTCATGGACTTTGTCTCAATTTTCTATATCATTGTGATGTACTTTGTATTGTGCACCTAATAGTTCTGATGTGGTGTACCTACTGCCCATTTGATATCAAATTTCATTTGAAATTATAATTCTATTAAATTTCCATATTCTCATATCATGGATATGATTATTGTCTAAGTCGTATATCATTTTACATATGGTATTTATTTTGAATGTTGTTTTAACTGTGGAAGTGTTGATGAATCTGTATCCTCTATTCTATATGGACAATGTAAATACAAATTTCTATTTTATTTAATCTATGTATAAATAATGTTTTTGACATGTAGTGATGGGATGGTCCTTCTATAGCCTCTTGATGCATCGACAGGTCTCATGAAACAAATCAGTTGGCGAAAAACCCTTCGAGTTTTTTTCCAAAAATCAGAAAAATTTCTACCCACAGAACTAAATCGTTTTTAATGGTATTATGGTATCATTTGCTAGATACATGACTTCTAATTAATAATTATTATCTTTATTCATTATCATTTATTACTATAAATGACGATTTCACGATGACAAAATCTATGGATGCAATTTCATTCTCAGTTTATTAATGGCGTGAGTTTTTAATTTATTCACCATATCATATGGATTATTTAAAATTGTTTACAATTAAGTTAATATTGGTTCATGATTCCACAATTTGTAAGCCTTAATAAGAATTTTATCTCACCCCTTTCATATTTTTACCTTCATCAGGTTATGAAGATGATATCAATTATTAAGTTTATGTGGTTATAGTTTTTTTTAGTTTTTTTTATGTGTTGTTATTTTGTTACCTTTACATTGTATTCTGAGTTACATCTATGTATCTAGTTTCTTCAAAACTACTAAATTGATCGTTCCTTCAGGCTTTCATTCCTTCTAACCATGCCAATGTACTTAGAAATGCATTGGCTCCGGTCTAGAGGGGTCGGGGTGTCATAATATTGAAGACACAATATGCCTTATCAAATATCCGTATTGATTGAGGTATAAGGATTTAGAAATATTTCCAAAAATAATTGAATAAATATCAAAGTAGAAATTTTATGTAAAATGTTATATGTTTTGTGCAATAGTAACATCCATGATAAATGAAATGGATAATTTAAGGGGAATTCAATGTTCAATAATAATAACAGATTGAATATTTTCAAGGGGACTGAAAAATGAATCAAGAAAGTGAATGTGAATACTATCCTTGTCCAAATAAATAATAAACAATCCATAGGAATGATAAGGATGGTATCAACCAAATAAATCCCAAGTGGAGTAAAAATAGAGGTTTATTTTTGATGATGAATATAAATACTATAAAAATATCTTTTAAAAATATTCTTGAGGAAAATATCCATTTGTTTTGAGAAACCCCTTTTCGTTGATATTCACTTTTGAAAACATTTTCTTAAAAAATTAACCTTTTAAATAGGAAAAGTAATCTTCAAATAAATGATGGTGATTAAATCCATACATTTCATACGAGGTAAAAGAACATTACTTTTTCAAGGTGAAAAGGTTTGGAAAATTCCTTATTAGGAAAGAGAAAACATGTAACGACCCGAAATTTTAAATAAATCTTGTTTCCTAATTTTATGTGTTATTTTATTTTATTTTTATACTCAACAAAAATGTTTCATTTGATAACATGAGTATAATTAAAATGAGACTGTTGGGTTTTGATTGTTATTTGACCATTGGTCAATATGACCACTGGAAACTAAATGTTTTGACTATTGTCTCTAAATACAAGCAATCTTGGTTAATTAATATAGAAAGAAGATTCGATGGCCTCACCCAGTAGTCTTGGACCGATCGAAGCTCATCTAACAGAACTTGGGAAGGAGGTAGCACCACTGGGCTTTGCTCTGGACCAAACCCAAGCTGAACTTCATCGTGTGAAGCTAGAACAGGATCGCCTTCGCGAGAAGTTCAAACTGATAGAAATTACTACTCGTGCGATGTTGGCCGAGCCTCCCTCGGATTCTCTCACCTTAGCACACCTTACACTTAGGTCCTATGCTGGTGTGATAAGGGGCTATGTAAGGAGACCGTAACTGCCTTGTGTAATCCTTTGTTTTAAATAAAAATTGGGATTTCTTCTTATGATGAAGTTTATGAATTTTCAAATGACCGGATAAATATAATATGCATATTTTTGATGAATTTTAGAAAAATGATATTTTAAAAATGGTTGTGTAAACCTTAAATAATTAAAAATGTGTAATGATTTTCGAAAAATGGTCTTCTACAATTATGTTCAGTATGAAATTTAGAGACTAATAAGATCAACTTAATTTTTGATGAATAGTAAATTATGAATAGTGATTTTATGATTACGATTAGTAATGTGTCCAAATGGATTAGTAATCTCACTTAAAGAAAGTATTAATATAATCTAGGCACCTTGATTAAGTAATGTGATTCAATAAAATGGTTAAATAACGGTTTCATAAATTATTATTCAAGTATTAGTTTTTTCGGGTGAATAGTGTTTTTTAATTAAAAATATTTAGAAAATTATTTTTATAAAATGGATTTCATTTTTGAACTCAGAGCACCGATATTATGTTATGGTAATTTTTGGGGTTTTTTCTGAAAAAATGAATTTTCGGTGAATAGTGTATTTATTTAAAAATAAATTTAAAAATATTTAGAAAATTATTTTTATAAAATGGAGTTCATTTTTGAAATAAGAGCATTGATATTTGGTAAGTGTGAAATTTTGGGATTTTTCTGAGAAAGTTGAATTTTCAGTGAATAGTAAAAATGCAGTTTTAGGGTTTCGGTATGTTTAATGACATCATAGATGTGTCATGATGATGTCATGAGATATTTTAAGGGTTGGCCGGCCAAGGGTGATGAATTATTGTTTTTTGGGCCCCATGTGGCCTAACTCCATGGTAAATGCCAAGGGAGAGCACATGGGTTTGAGAAAAGCACATGTGAGGTGTCCCTTGGCCATTAATGCATTGTCCCCTCACTTTCCCTATAAATACCAAGCCCTCATCTCATCCATTCGACTCCCCACTCTCCCCCAACGAATTTCTGGTCTCATTACCTCCCAAGGAGTCCTCCTAAGGTTCCCCCAAGCCCTCAAGGTCCAAACCTTTGTGTTTCAAGAGTCACGTTTTAAGGTAAGGGATCCAACCTCTCTCTTTCATTTCAAGTAATCTCTTTTATGTCATTCCTTTTATGCTCCATGTTCTTATGTTGGAGGATGTTCTTTTATACTACTCTTACTGCCCTTTTCATGTTCATATAATGAGAGATCCCCTCTTGCTCTCATTATTTCGTTTTATGAAGTTTTAAGTGGCGCTGTTAGGCTGCCGAAATTTTTGTAACGGATTCTTTCTCCCTTCTCATTTTTCAAGATCTATTTTCATGTAAAGTATTTCAAGTTCCTTTTTATTATGTTGGGGTATGATCTCTAAATTTATCATACTGATCTTTTATGATCATATGATGAGAGACCCCATTTGATCGCTTCAATTCAGTATTTTGAAGTTTTAAGTGGCGCCGTTAGGCTGCCGAATTTTTAAGTGGTTCTTCACCCTTCTCGTTTTAAAGTTCTACTTTCATGTCAATTATTTCAAGTTCCTTTTTGTTATTTTGGGGTATGATCTCTATATATATCATACTGGACTCTTATTTTCATATGATGAGAGACCCCATTTGATCTCTTCAATTCAGTATTTTGAAGTTTTAAGTGGCGCCGTTAGGCTGCCGAATTTTTAAGTGGTTCTTCACCCTTCTCGTTTTGAAGTTCTACTTTCATGTCAATTCTTTCAAGTTCCTTTTTGTTATGTTGGGGTATGATCTCTATATATATCATACTGGACTCTTATTTTCATATGATGAGATACCCCATTTGGTCTCTTCAATTCAGTATTTTGAAGTTTTAAGTGGCGCCGTTAGGCTGCCGAATTTTTAAGTGGTTCTTCACCCTTCTAGTCTTGAAGTTCTACTTTCATGTCAATTCTTTCAAGTTCCTTTTTGTTATGTTGGGGTATGATCTCTATATCTATCATACTGGACTCTTATGTTCATATGATGAGAGGCCCCATTTTATCTCTTCAATTCAGTATTTTGAAGTTTTAAGTGGCGCCGTTAGGCTGCCGAATTTTTAAGTGGTTCTTCACCCTTCTCGTTTTGAAGTTCTACTTTCATGTCAATTCTTTCAAGTTCCTTTTTGTTATGTTGGGGCATTATATATATATCTATCATACTGAACTCTTATTTTCACATGATTAGAGACCCTATTTGATCTTTTCAAATCATTTTTGTTGATGTTTAAGTAACGCCGTTAGGCTGCCGAACTTTCATAAGAGAAATCTAATTTTTGTCTTCCTTCCATGTTTTTCATTTCAAATGGTATGTCCTTGAAATTTAATTACCATGATCATGTATCCTTATTATTCTGTCCATCTACTATTTTATGGGTCATTTATGAATGTTTGACCCATTTTACCTATCTTTTTAATGTCTTCTAAAACCTCGTAACATAGCCGTTATGCTAAAGAATTTCCGTCTCAAAATGTCTCTCTCTTTTTCTAAAGTTCTTTTATATTATTAAGTGAATACTCAAAGATCTTTCTTCTAAAGGGGTATTCACATATATACCAAAATGTTCTACTTTAAATTCTGGTATTTACATACATGAGACCCACCTTCCTTTTCTGTGGGTTTTAAAGTGATGTAAAGATCATGTCTTTAAAGCAGTTTTTAAAACGTTATGATTATGAAATGAAACCCATTTATTTTATGCTATATGGGTTATTTATGAAATGTTTGATGATGATATATGTGGATCACATGATAATAAAGGCAAATTTAAGGGTGCGCCCTGATAGCGCTCCAATGCATTGGGTAATGATGTAACCACTAGAGATTACAATTTTCACGATACCTTGGTGAATAACCTTGGTAATTTTCAAATGACACCTTGGGGATGGACCTTGGTGATATGTTCATGATTGTATATGTTAAATGATGTATCCACATCTTCAAGTTATGAAAATGTTATTTTTATTATGATATGCCAGATGATTTTTTTTATCATGCCTTAAAGTTCTTGTTCATGACATAGTTGATGTATCTCAAGTTCACATGTTAAATGTTTCCCTTGTTTCCCTTACTGGGCCTTCTGCTCACCCTTTCTTTTGATGTATGCTCCCAGGTTATGTGATGCAGTAATGAACCTAGGATGAACATGAGGAGAAGCCTTTCAAGTGTTTTAGAAGAATGTTTTATGATTCCATGTTTTAAGTTCCTGGTTTCCAATACACTAAACCTTAAAGATCCTCAGTTTTTTATAATGTAATGAAAGTTTATGTGATAAAAAGGCGGGATGCTATAAAAAAAGTTTCCTTTCAAAACATGGGTAAAATAAAAAAGTCTAAAAATTATTTACCAAATCATTTTGGAAAACATTTTAATAAAACATGTTTTTTATAAGAAAATAAGTTCTCTGGCTAAAGAGTTAAATAAAGTCAGGTTTTCTTAAAAACATTTTCTAAAACATTTTGAGTACCAAATAGTGGGAAAATGGTACTAATACTCAAAAATGGTCATGAATTACAATAATATAATAAGACGGTTTACTAAAAAAAGGTCACATAATTTACTCAAATGGAAATACCATTGAAATATCATTAGTATTAGTCTTTAGGAAAATAATATTTAAACATCCCAAAGTGTCCCATACCACTTTGAAACATTTTAAATCATAAGCCTCGTGAAGGAATAATGTTGAATGAAAATTTTAAATACCATGGATATAAAATAACTCTAGATATAAAATATCAAAATGGGAAGTAGATATAATACACAAAAAGAATTGAATAGTGAACATAACATTTATCTCACAGAAGTAAAAAGTGAGATGAAAAATCCTTCCCAATGTGGTAACAAATGAATTGGAAAACAAAAAAGTAATAATTATTAAATAAATAATTTAAATATAATTTATATAATATAATTCATGAATTTAAATTTCACTGTGGCAGTATGTACACCGTATATAAGAAATTAGGTGCACAATAATAAAGTTTTCCTTGTAGAAAGAAAAGTGAGACAATAATCTTTTACCTTGCATCTGACTTCAATCATGTGTGTTTATATTCTTGAATAACAAACTTATGTTAATTATTTTATTTATTAATAACATTTTCATGTTTATAATAAATTTTATTTCACTTATTAACATGTTTTATTCTACTACTAAATCAATTAAGTTTATGTTGGTTGTTTTGACCAAATTCAGTTTATATGTCAAAAACAACTTTTGTGGGTCAACTATAGTCAAATAGGTCATTATTTAACATCCCCATAAAAATAAATATGAAATAATTATCATATTTATAAATAAATTATAATTTTAAAATGAATCATTAAACATGGTTATGAAAAATTAATCAATGTTACAATCATAGAGACGGTAGGTTGTACATACGCATGAGTAACGTCCCCATTTTTCAATAACTATTTAGAAAATAAGGTAAGTAAATTTAATATTTCCAGAATGATAATTATATCATAAGATGATATTTTTTAATCATATATACTTATATATATAATTATTTTAATATAAAAGGAATCACATTGTGTTAAGGAGGTGGTAGTCGACACGTCCACAAATGAAGATATCACTTTTTAAGTGTGTGAAAGGGTAATAAATAGAATGATATATATTATATTTATTGAAAGGTAATTATGTAATTAATATAATATATATGTTTTCTATGTCATATATTTTTAATTAAAATAATATTTTATACATTCTATGTATAGTGTCAATGAATCACATCGCTTTCAGGGGCGGTAGTCTGCACTTCCACGAACGATGTTATCATTTTTACACAAAATGAAAAGTATAAATATATGTGTTTTAAAAGAATTAAATAAGATTAAAGAAACAATAAATATTATATATAAAATATGTAAATATATTTTACAACATAATTACCATCATTAGAGGTCTTAAGGGGAAAATGAACAATCATCATTTCATGATGTGGTAGTTTTCCATACACATAAATAGTATGCTCGTTACCCATTAGATAGAGGTGTATGTAAGTGCAGATAAAAAATTATAGTAAAATATCCTAGTATATTTAGGATAATTTATTTTCTATATAAACATGTAATAAGAATATTTTAGGGAGTGGAGAATAGAAATAATATTAAAGAGCTTTAGGAAAGGCATTACCTCTTAATCAAGTAACTCCTTTTGGTTTGCAGCAAAAGACTTCCTTGGATTGATTTGTGCCCAATGTGAGGATTTAAGGAGTAATTAAGGAATTTTGGGGTTAAATTGGGAATATCTTGGCTGAATTTAAGTGTCTTTATAGGTGTGAGGAAGAGGGAGGAAAGGAGGCATTTTATAACGGAGGAGTGGGCCACTTGTAATAATTTAAAAGAATGGAACCCCACCAATGTTATTTTATTTAAACTGGATTAATAATAGTCTGAAGTCGACCCAATAGAGTATAGAGTCTAAATATTTCCATAAAATTTCTTTTGGAAAACTTTATAGGTCATTTTGTTACTTAAGGTTAAGGTTTAGTCTTCTATTAAGGTTAATTTTACCTTAATCATTGTAATTAATTTTAATTACATTCATTAATCATTTTGGTCAAAAACTAAGTTGAACTTATTATAAGTAATAAATTATTCTTATTAAAAATATGGAACCTATTTTTTCAAATTTAAATCCCATAATTGGCAGAAATAAAATTAAAATTAATCCTTCAAATGGGATGACAATGTGAGTTTTTAAAGTTAAATAATTCTAGAGTTTTCTTTGTTTTTATAGTCAATTTCAATTTTAAATTGATTTTAATGAAATAAATTCGGTTAATTGATAAAAATATTATCTAATTAAACATTAAAACCAATCTAAAAAATAATTTAACCTTATAAATAAATTATATGAAAAAGAATTTTTAAATTAAATATCATTATTTTTCATTATTCATTAAAAAATTAATCTTCACAGAAAAAAATCCAAAATATAATCTTTATTTTTCACTTTCAAATATTAATTTTATCTTGATATGTAGGATTCAAAAAAGTTTTAAAATTGCATTTAAAATAGGTTCTTTTAATAGGTTCTAAAAGTACCTTAATAAAAATATAGGTTTTTACATGTAATATTGATTCTATTCATATCTTATGTCTATTTAATCTATTGAATGATTATAAAAAATATTTTATTAAATATTTAAAATATATTTTTCATTAATATCATTCACTAATTATAATTAATGTAATTTATTAAGACAAAACACCGTTGTGAGCATAAGAATAATAACATTTTCTCTATATTCAATTGGTTTATATTTTCATTTCTAATTAAATGGTAACCTATTAATTAATTTTATGTTTATTTAAACCATATATTTTCATAATATAGTTAATAATATTAATAAACTCTAATTGTAATGTCTAGTTTAATTATTTTTATATTAAATAATAATATTTTAATAATATATTATTGTTCAGTAAAACTCAGTATTGCATGTAATGAAATCCATTGAAGGTGGTTTCTCTTGCATGTAACAAATGCTAAGTCAGTGTTTCATGCATTATAATATATAAAATATATTTAATTTATTTAAAATATTAAATATATTATAAATGCATAGGGTATCATATTCATTTACATTGTTGGTGTTGCATTTTATACACACTATTAAAGACAATGTTCCAACTTTAGATTTTTAGGGTGTTACATTCTCTCCACCTTAATTAAATTTTATCCTTAAAATTTAAATGCGATCTTGATAATATATTGTTTGATATTTATTATGTTGAAATATCACATCGTGAGAAAGGTTCGTAAGAAATCCTTTTTACAAGAGAGGATGGGAAGTACAAAGGTCACATGGACTAACATATAACTAGGTCTCTAAGTATGAGAACATTAGTGTAAAAATATAGATATGTACTTGAAGGAAAAGCATAAAAATTTATAGAGAGTGATTGAGGTCATCAAAAAAAACAATTGAATGATGAATGGAATGTTTAGGGCTTAAAAGCCATAAATATGTGATGATTTAGTAAACTATCAGTTCAATAAAAATTAAGGTATTTGGACAACAAATTTTTTATCATTTTCCTAATATTGAGTAATTATTTTATTGCATATAAATACAATGAAAATATAATTTTGTCATACATTTAAATTTCATATGAACAATTTCATCTTTTGGTTGTGCTTCAATCAAATTTTAATTCATCCCTTACCTCAATAAAAGGGTATCCAAAAATTACCATTGATCCCTAAATCACTAAAACATTGAACGGATCGTAAGGCCCCTAAGTGAGTGACAAGTCTAACTATTTGTCTCTAACTATTGTCCAAAGTCAATATGGTTAATATATTTATTTATAAACCAAAAAAATAACACTATTGGTTCATCAATAATATTTATTCATCAAATTTTTTAAATAATAACACATTAACCAGGACATTGTGTAAGACAGTGGTAGGCGCAAAACCCATATCATCTTTTGGTCATGATTTCACGCCCCATAGCCTTGTTGGACATGATAGGTTGTCACCTAACATATAGGTTGTCATTTTCTAAAACCATATTAATATAACTTCAAAAATAAATCTAATGGACATCTTTGAAATATGGTAAATCACTAAATATCCTTTTATCTAAGGTTTTAAATACAAACTTTTTTTATAAAGTATCATAATATTATTTAACTATTAGTATAATGTCATTACTCATCATATGAACCCTAAAGGTTATTAATACCTTTAAAATTATGTTCATATAAATGTATAGGCATCATTACTCAAATAACCATATCCTCTAAAACAAATTCTTCTAAAATCAATAATATTACTTAGATGTTGCATGATTCTAATAGCCAAAATACCATTGGTAAAATACTTCAATAATTTAATTATTTAATACCAAAAATAATTCATCAAAATTGGTCCTTCCTTAATCTAGTTTTTAACCACAATATCATTTATAGTATTTTTGAAACATGACTCGTTAACTTCAATCTAAAACAGCATAGGTTTAACCTAGGTCATTAGTTTTTATTATCTATTCAAATTATTCATAATGGTTTGTAAAGAAAATATGGACTATACTAAGCATATCCCCAGAGAGTTTCAAAGATGGTGCATCGTAAAGCCCATTTTTGTGTACCAGGTTACCTCGAGTCAGTCCCGGAACACCTTGTCAGGATAGTTACTCCTAGGTACATCTACTACAAAACCACAACCAATTGTACTATCCAGAAAATGATGTATTTCTAGTAAGACCCACATAGTCTACACATTTCCAAAATTCTAGGTTTTTCATCTATAATTATCATCAAATTATACCTTAGGGTTATGTTCTCTAGTATATGTTTTCCTAAATCTAGTTCCCAAGGTTTCTACTAAACTTCCTTTGATACCAACTGTAGAGACCCAACCTGAGCTATCCCAGAGTCGGTGACTCATATCAGTTACTTTACCATGATTACAAGGAATCAAATCCTAAAGGATCGAAGATTTTACTAATACATAAATGAGTCTTGTATTAAAAATTAATACACTAATTACAACATATTTTTTTTTCTTAAAAAAAATAACTTTGAGGATAACTCTAATCCAAAGAGTAAATCCTTGCATATCATTCATGGTACGCTTCTTGGATTCCTAGGGAAAAACATAATATGGGTGAGTTTAAATGCTCAGTAAGGGAAAATATAAAAGAAGAAATAATGAATCTATGAGATTAATAATTATGGCATGGTAAATAACTGAACGCACATACCATTTAATCAAAAAACTAAGAAGGAAATGAATAAAAAATATAGCAAGGTAATAACTGGAAATAATTTCCATTTAAATAATTGGATAAAGAAAAATAAATACGGGAAGGTAAGAAACTGAAACACTTTCCATTTAATCAATGAATTGAAATGAAATTTATCCATAGATAGGTTGATGAAAAATCTAATGAATTAATAATAACTAAAACTAAATGAGGGTAAAATGCTTAATTATTGGACACCATGTTTTCTAGGTACATTGAACTATTACCATCAAGATACACTTTACCTATTCCAATTTTCAAAAAAAATTCATCCCATGAGACTACCATAACATCGAGTGGATTTCATTAACCAGTCCCCAACCCATAGGGCTTTCCTTAAATGGTCCCCAACCCATGTATTTCATGTCCAAATCACTCCTCATATCAAATACACAATATAACTTATCAAATATCTGTATTGATTGAGGTATATAAATTTATCAATATTTCCCCAAAATATAAAATAACTATCAAATTAGACACCATATGTAAAATGGTATATGGTTTAGGAAATAATAATATCGATAATAAATTAAATGCATAATTTAGTGGGAATTTAATGTTCAATGATCATAAGAGATTGAATATTTTCAAGGAGACTCAAAAATGAATCTAGAAAGTTAATGTGAATAATATCCTTATTGAAATCAATAATAAACCATCTATAAGAATAATAAGGATGGTATCAACATAGAAAATCCCAAGTGGATTAAAAATAAAGGGTTGTTGTTATTGATTAATATAAATACTATAAGAATATATTTTAAAAACATTCTTGAGGAAAATATCCTTTTGTTTTGAAAAAAAATTCTTCGATATTCACTTTTGAAAAAAAAATCTTCAAAAATTAACCTTTTAAATAAGAAAATTAATTTTCAAAGAAATGGTGGTGATTAAATTTATACTTTTTGTATGAGGTAAAATAACATTCCTTTTTCACGGTGAAAAGTTTTGAAAAATTCCATATTGGGAAAGCGATAAGAATATTCCTTTGAAAACATGGGTAAAATAAAAAGAGGGTAAAAATGTATCTAAAAAGTCATTTTTAAAACATTTTAATAAAACATGGTTTTTAGAATAAAACAGGTTCTCCGACTAACGAGTGAAATAAAGTCAGGATTTATTTAAAACATTTTCTAAAACAATTTGAGTACCAAATAGTGTAAAAATGGTACAAATACTCAGAAATGGTCATGAATAACCATAATATAATTACAGGTTTTATTGAAAAATGGTCATATAATTTCCTCGAATGGAAATACCCTTGAAATATCATTAGTATTAGTCTTAAGGAAAATAATGTTTAAACATCCCAAAGTGTCTCATACCACTTTGAAATATTTTAAATCATAAGCCTCGGGGAGGAATAATATTGAATGAAATTTTTAAATATCATGAATATAAAATAACTCGTGATATAATATAACAATAATTTTAGTATATATACTACACAAAAATAATTAAATGTTGAACATAATATTTATCTCATAGAAGTGAAAAATGAGATGAAAAATAATTATCAATGTGGTAACAAATGAATTAAAAAATTAAAGGTAATAATCCTTAAATAAAACATTTAAATACCATGAATATAATATAATTAATGATATTATATGTAAATGTAGCAGTACGTACACCATATATAGTAAATTAGGTGCACAATAATAAATTATTCCTCACAGAAAGAAAAGTGAGACAAGAATCCCTTACCTTGCGTCCAACTTATCTGGTGTGTATTTATATTCCTAAATAAAAACTTATGTTAATTGTTTACTTATTTTATAACATTTTTAATGTTTATCATAAATTTTATTTCACTTATTAACATGTTTTATTCAACTACTAAATCAATTAACTTTACGTCGGGTGTTTAGACTAAATTCGGTTTATGTGTCAAAAATAACTTTGGTGGGTCAACTATAGTCAAAGGGGTCATTATATAACATCTAAATAATAATAAACATGATATAATTATCATATTTATACATCAATTATAATTTTAAAATAAATAATTAAATATGTTTATGTAAAATGAACCAATGTTACAATCATGGAGATGGTAGGTTGTGCATATGCACGAGTAATGTTACCATTTTTTTAGTGATCATTTAATAAAGAAGGTAATTAACTTAAATATTTCAAGATTGATAATTTTATCACATTACCATATTTTTTAATCATATTTAATTATATATATAATTATTGTGATGTAAAAGGAATCACATCGTGTCGAGGAGGTGATGGTTTACACATCCACAAATGATTTTATCACCTTTTATGTGTGTGAAAGGGTAATAAAGTAAATGATATGTATTACATTTCCAAAAATATAATTATTTCATGAATATAATATAGATTTTTTTATGTCATATATTTTAAACTAAAATCATCCTTTATACATTCCATGTATAGTGTCAACGAATCGCATCGCTTTGAGGGGGCGTTAATCCGCACTTCCACAAATGATGTTATCATTTTTACACAAAATGAAAAGTATTAATATATATATATATTGTAAAATAATTAAATGGGATTAAATACATAATGAATATGATATATTAAATATATAAACATGTTTTCCATCATAATGGACACCATGAGAGTTGGTAAGGATAAAATGAACAATCATCGTTTCATGAGGTGGTAGTTCACTGTACACATAAACAGTATGTTCATTACCCTTTAGATAGATATGTGTGTAAGTGTAGATAAAACCATTATAATAAAAAAATCATAGTATATTGAGGATATGGTAGTTTCTATTTAAACATGGAATAATAAGAGTCTAGGGAGTGGTGAATGGAAATAATATTAAAGAGCTTTAAAAAAGTTGTTACCTCTTAATCGAGTAACTCCTTTTGGTTTTCTCCAAAAAAATTCCTTGGATTGCATTATTACCAAAGTATGAATTCAAGGAGTAAGTGAGGTATGTTTGGGAGTGAATTTGGAAGATAATTTCTGAACCTAAGTGTCTTCAGATATTTGAAGAAGTGGGAGGAAATGAGGGCTTTTATAATGGAGGAGTGGTACTCTTGTAATATTTTCAAAGAAAGGAACCCCACCAATGTTTTTTTATTGAAAGTGGATGAATAATTTTTAAAATTCAATAAAATGTGGGATAGGGTCAAAATATAGAAATCTAATGACTTTTGGACAAGTTTATAGGTCATTTTTGGGCCTTAAGGTTATAGTTTAGTTCCTTATTAAGCTTAATTTAACATTAATCATTGTAATTAATTTTAATTACATTCACTAATATTTTTGGTAAAAAACTAAATTTACAATATTAAACATTATAAATTATGATTATTCCTAATATGGAATTAATTTTTACAATTTAAAATCAAAAAAGTGTCAGAAATTAAATTAAAATTAACACCGGAAAAGATATGACAATATAAATTTTTGAAGTAAAAACGTACTAGAGTTTTCTAAGTTTGTATAGTCAATTTCAATGTAAAATTAATTCCAATGACCTAAATTGGATTCATTGATAAAAATATTATCTAATTAAACTTTAAAACCAATATAAAACATAATTTAACCTTATAAATAAATTATATGAAAAAAATGTTTTGAATTTAATATCAATATTTTTCCCTATTCATTAAAAAATGAATCTTGAGATAAAAATACCAAAAATTTACCCTTAGCTAATTTTTATGTTTCTATTTAAAATATTAACTTTATTTTGACATATTATATACATAAATATTTCAAAAATTGTATTTAAAATAGGTTTTCCATTAAAAGGGTGGTAAAAGTGCCTTACTAAAAATATAGGTTTTATGTGTAATATTGAGTTTATTATTATCTTATGTTTATCAAATCTATTGGATGATTATAAAAAAATATTTTATTGAATATATAACATATATATTTCATTAATATAATTTACTAATTGTAATTAATTTAATTTATTATGACAAAATGTCTTTATGAGCATAAAACTAATAATATTTCCTTTATATTTAATTAGTTTATATTTTAATTTCTAATTAATTGATAACCTATTAATTCATTTATTATTGGTGTAAACCATATATTTTCATAAGTTAGTTAATAATATTTATACCTGTTAATTTTAATGGCTAGGTTAAGTATTTTTATATAAATAATAATATTTTAATAATACATTATTGTTTGGTAACACTTAGTATTGCGTGTAATGAGAGACATTGAAGTTGGTTTCTCTTGCTTGTAACACATGATAAATAAATGTTTCATGCATTGAAAACTATAAAATATATTGAATTTATTTAATACAGTAAATATATTGCAAATACCTAGGGTATCATATTCTCTTATGCTCTTGGTGTTGCGTGTCATACACGCTATTGAAGACAATGTTCCAAATTTATATTTTCAGGGTGTTATAAGGATGAGGAATGAAATTAAGAATGGAATGATAACTTAAACTATTTTATTCTACATAGAGAACTTATCATATGGACTTAGAGTGATGGATGAGTTATTTAAATATTATCTAGAATAAGTAAGAAGTTTGTATGTAATTATATTTCATTGACTTGATTGAAAACAAATCCAAATGGGGAGAATATTATAACCAAGGTGATCCAAGATATAGATTGGTTTTTTTACTATCAATCTATTTCTAGGTTGATGAAGGAGTTTGAAGTTTAACTGAAGTAGTGTATTTTTCTATTTTTTATATAAAATTTCGGTTTGAAACATTGGAGGGAGTTCAAAGAACATTTTAAAGAAAATTCATGCTTCTCATGCTAGTCAAAGTGACTTCCTACGAATCTATGTGATAATCACATTCCATTTAAGATAGATGTTTTATATAATTCATGCACACTAGTTTATTTGGGAAATGCATGATACTCACCATGCAGTAGTAAGGTCATGTTCTCATCTGGTCATTATAGTTTTTTTCACTGGTAAAGAAGAACATCACATGATGAGATTTTTTTTCACTAGTCATGGAATCCCAAAATTCTAGAAGGTGCATTAATAGTGTCATAAAGAATCCCCAATAACCTGGTACTCTGACACCCAAGCTGGAACTGACATTGCTCGAAGGGAATTCCCAATCCCCATGGTTTGGTGACTACCACATAGAATCATAAAAGAAAAATAGGGAAATGTTTTTTCACATAAACAATAGAAGAACCTAAACAAGTCACTATGATTAAAATAAAACTCCACAGGCGGACCAGTACTAAAAATAAAACAAGTATATAAACCTAAATTGAAACCAAAAATTATCATAAAATTGGAAAAAAAAACCCAAGTCCCAAAGAACATATATCTCCAAGGACAAATATCAAAAACAACCGTGTCTAAGTTGTGATTTTCCCTTTCTGAATCCTGGAATAATGAAATTTACAAACACTGGAAGCACAAGAAGGGTGTGAGCTAAAATACCAAAAGGGTCTCACCAAGTATTCCATAATAATATGGCACAATAATTAAACAAATAACTCTTTCATTTTAAATAAAATATGCATGGAAGTATAAGATCATATTTAAAACAAAACATTCTTTTTATTTAAATTGATGGAAATATTTCAAAAAAATGTCTTAATAAACATTTTATATAAAACAGTTTATATTAATTAATAAGGAATGTGTAAAGTAGTTTTAAAAATAATATCCTATATCAAAATAATCACAAATAAGAAACATGGTCATCTTCCAATAGGTAATATATTTCTAAGGTATGGGATCCTCACACAATCAAAAATGTGATCATAGTAATATGTGTACACACATCCCTTCGAAGATGGTAAAATAGGACTCGTAACCATCCCATCGGGGATGTGATCTATTGCCATGTGTTCTGTTAGATTTGTAAACAATTAGTAGAGTGTTGTCCCAAATAAATAACTAAATTCCTATTATTTCATGTTCTCAAACAATAATCAATAATGGGGAAAATATTTCAAAACTATTCAAAATATAATTTCCCCATTTACCATTTCAATATGTTAATTTTTCATTACAACCCAATAAATAAGTTTTTAATCAATTCATGCCTTTTTCTAAGATAAAAACAATGGGTTATTATCAAAATAATTTATGAAATTTTCTATAAAAAAAATTCACAATTCAACTTCCACATACCATATTACAAAATTTACATCAAATTTAAATAACATCCTAATTCACTAGAATTGGGGGTTTCCCCTAATTTTCATGCCAAAGAAAATTAAAATCCCAATTTACATCAAATTAGGTTTTCACAATAAAATTGAAAGAAATTTAATTTAAATTAATAAATTTACAGTTAAATAAATTGGCCAATCTTGAACATAACCACCAATGTTGGGATCACGGGATCACATATCACAACACCTACAATGGGAAACTCCAATAGAGAATGTCGGTAATAAAGGTAAAAGAATCAAACCTAGATTCAAGATCTAAAACAACAGAGATTAGATCCTACAATAACATAGAGATCTATCAAACCAAATGGAGGATAGATGAAGAGATTGGGGGATGGAGAATGGGGGAAGAACTCTTATAGGGGAGAGATTGAACAACATTATCCAAGATTCAATCTACCTTGGAAGAGGTTTTGAGGATCAAAAATTTGTTCTTGGGAGATCCAAATACCTAGGAAATCATAAAAACCTAATTTTGGGTCGATCGAGGCTATAAATGGGGGTTTGGGAATTTTTTTAAGGGTTTTTGAAATAAAAAATTCTACACGCACAGTGAGAAGGACATGGCTACATTTTTTAACAAACCATGATCCCTAATCGTGTGACCCTATAAAGGGGTTTATAGTTTATAATATGTGGTTTCATGTTTTTTCAAACCATTCACCAACCATGAAAACCCCCACTACCTAGTTTTTCATGATTTTTACTATTAGGGTGCACAGTTTAGGAAAAACGTGCACCAATTGTGCACAAACCAAGAGCCTTTAAAAAATTTTAAAATTACTCTTAAATAATCCCTAAACAACCCCCAACCAAAGAATGATCAAAAGAGTATTTTATAAGTACCCAAAAATGGTTACAAGATATTACAACCTCCCCACCATAGAAAATTTATGTCCCCAAAAGGTATGTTAATAAGTTTTCATGCTAAAAAGATGAGGCAACTATTCTCTCATCAATTCCTCTCAATCCCAAGTATTGTGAGTCAAATAACCATGATTCAATAGTACTTGAACCGAATTTATCATCCTCCCATGAAGTACCTTGTTTTCATAATTGACTATCCTAACTAGATGCTCAGTTATGGATAAATCAGGCTCTATGTCAGGATAACTCTAGCTTAGAACATTAGATGGATCAGAAATGTACTTTTAGAGCACAAATACATAGAACAAATTATTTATAAACATAAACTATCGAATAAGTGATAAATATTAATCCACATTACCACACTTATACAAAAAATTAAAAATGTCTCACAAAACATGGAGCAATCTTCCCTTACCACCCCAGCCATCGATGACCTAAACGAGTTGAAACTTTCAAGAAAAACTAATCTCTGACACTACTAAAAAAACGGGCAAGGGAAGCTCCCCCTTATATCAGCGCTAAGAAAAACCACTGATAAAGGTTACCCTATATCAGCGCTAAAATTATAGCGCTGATAAATGAGTTCTTTATCAGCGCTTTTCTAGCGCTCATATAGGGCCTCTTTATCAGCGCTAGAAAAGCACTGATAAAGAAACCTTGTATCAGCACTACAATTTTAGCGCGGATACAGGGATTCATTATCAGCGCTTTTATAGCACTGATAAAGGGGCCCTCTATCAGCACTAGAAAAGTGCTGGTAAAGAAATCCTTTATCAGTGCTAAAATTTTAGCACTGATACAGGGTAACCTTTATCAAAGCTAAAATAGCACTGATAAAATTCCCCTTTATCAGCGCTAGAAAAGCACTGATAAAGACTCCTTGTATCAGTGCTAAAATTTTAGCGCTGATACAGTCAGGATTTATCAGCGCTTTTTTAGGGCTGATAAAGGGTACTATTATCAGCGCTAAAAAAGCGCTGATAAAGGACACCTTTATCAGTGATAAAATGTTAGCGCTGATAAAGGTAGTATTTATCAGCACTTTTTTAGCAAAGATAAAACCTTAGTGCATTTTTTTATAAAGTCGGTCGCACAGTGCCCTCGTTTTATCACGACCTAAAGATCTCGCGGTACTAGAACCCTGTGACTCCCCTCTGTCGCCCGTTGAGATCATGATGTCGGACCTCCGCTGCCCTCGCTTCTTGTTTCCGGACCTCTGCTGCCCGCTGAGTTCACGTTGACGGACCTCCGCCGCCCTCGAGCTTCAGTTTTCCGGACCTCCGCCGCCCATGACGCTTTCAAGCTTCGGTTTGCCGGACCTCCTTTAAGGCATGTTTTCCAAATCTTTTTTCAATATTTTTCTCCTCTCCCATTTGTATATAATTTTTTTGACATGCTTTTTTATTCTATGGGTGAGTATTATGGATTGACCGATTGAAGAAAATGAACCATACTTGATGGAAAATGATGTAAAGGGGATGATTCACATGTGTTTACTAATTTTCATTATATTTCTCAAGAACATGGTGCTTGTTTACATTTATTGTTGAAAATCATCATTGTTTTTTGGTGGGGTTGTTTGAGAAGTTTTTTGTTAGTTTGGTTGTGATAGATTCCATTGGGGGAAAATGTGAGATGGTTGAGGTGTTAAATCATTCAGTGGGGAAGCATCAACCTTTCCATTGTTAAAAAGGTGTAATGAGTGGGTTATTGTGGGAGATGACATCGTTATTTGATATGGGTTTTCCTTTTAGTTTCCCAGTGATATATAATATAGTTTCTAATGATGAAATTGAAAAGGGTTTGGTGGGAATTGAATAAATTCATGGATAAAAATGAAATAGTGGCTATAAAACTATGTTTACCCCCTACGAGATGAGTGTATCGGGTGGTTACCTCTTCTAAAATTCAAATATGTGAGTTCCTTTACCGATATATAAACCTATGACCACTCTTTATTCAGGAAACATCCAACTCTAGGTGATAATCCTAGGTTGCCTTAGGTGACGAGAATATCAAGTCTCTAGGTTATGGGAATATGAGATCTTCTTTATCTCCCAAATAATGTTCCCTTGATTATACCTCATGATATTATAAATAGATTCATTAGGGGATATGCCTAAGAATCCCCTAAGTGATGATCATAAGATATCTTATTCATCTCCTAGGTAATGATCCTAGGATTATACCTCACGTGAGGAGCATGATATTACTTAGGCGATATGCCAAAGAATCCCCTATGTGATGAGCATACGATCTCGAAACACTTCCCTTAGTAGATGATCTTATGTTCTTACCTGGTGTGATAAGAACACGATTCATTAGTTGATGAATATAGAAATCCTTATGTGCTATGAATATATTTTATTAACCAAATTGGTGTAGATTCCTCACATGAAAAATGTGATCCACCTTGTGCAATGAGAATAAGATTATAGAGGTTATAATACTTGAATTCCTTCTGCAATAAGAATAAGTTACCAATTATCAATCATGGTATGGCTTGTGTGTTACAGATAATACACCTCATTTCATGAGCGAATGAAAAATTAATAACCTCAATTTTAGATGAATTTTATAGTTTATCAATACACTCATCACCATTATTATATTCAACTAAAAGTATATTCCCTATAACTAGAATAATAATTGTAATTAACTTTTGTCTGCTAGAGAGTAGAACCAAAAACTAGATTCAGAAACATGTCTTATATTTGGAACAGAGACCCAGAATAGGAATCATACTCCAAGAAGGAAACTATAGAAGGAATATCTAACATCCCATATTCCCATTCCAATCAAAGGGACAATATTATCAACCATGGAGGTGGACTCTTTACACCTTTGGAAATATGTAAGGTAGGTTTTGAGGATTGTGGCTAGCCCAAGGAAACAGATTCAAGCCTGAGTTATTTCCCTAGTAGAGGCATAAAAAAATTACCCATGAGCCCAAATATCCAATTCAAATGGGCCTTATTCTATTGTAACCATACATATTAGGCCATACTCTAAATTAAAACATTCCCACATAGAGGACCATATTCACTAAGTGCTCCATACTCCTACTAGTTGAAAAAACCCTATACCACATAGAGTCATATTTTTTGTGAATCCAAAATACACTCATTAATCTATATCCCCTTTTAGATAGACCAAAAATGTCTTATCACACATATCTACCATACTAACTTTCACTTTGTATCATTCGAAAAATCATCTATTCAACTTGATGTTAAACTATATAAATTATTTATTATTAGAAGTACATTGCACATGGTTGTGATAAATACCCTCAGTGCATTCACTAACCCATGACATGTTGGAGGATGGTTTTAGGGGGTCACTAAACTATAATCAACTAACCAATAGAGGGGTCTAAATGGGTATAGTCCATGAAATAGAGTTATCAAAGAATTTTATTAGGATATATTATGGGGTTTAATGTTAGTAACATTTGAGGATTTCAATGGTTTGGTTTATAAAGTATTTCATTTGAATTCATTGGTATGTTTTGGGTGTACCTTTCCTTAGGTTTCAAATTATGCTCTTAGTGGTTCTTCATGGTTAGTGGTTGTAGTCTCTTATTTGGGTGAAGGGATGTGTTCTTAGTATATTTCCATATTATGATGTTCTTCATGGTTAGTGGTTGTAGTCTCTTATTTGGAGATGTATGATGTTCTTGGTGAGGGCCACTATCTAGCTAGTGGTGTCGTTGTATATGAGAAAGCTTCGATGTAGTTGGAGATGTATGATGTTCTTTATTTGAGTAGACTCATTCGGATTCCAAGTGGGTGTTTCTATACTATATCATATTTTTGGGATTCATGTGTTTCATGAATTCATGTTTTATCCATTTGAAGTTGGTTAGACATGTTTTGATCATTTTGAAGCACAAAATAACAATATTAATGAAAATAATATATGGAATGGATGGTATCTTGTTGTGAATTAACCTTTTTCTTTGAAATAAATTGGGTTTCCTTCTACCGTTGGTGGATTTGATATTATAAATGAAAATCATGGTTTAAATTAAAAATAAGTTGATTCTTTAAATAAAATTCCAAATGGTTTGGCATGTGTTTGTTTATTGAATTTTTTTGGGAATGATTTCCAAAATAAATTAAAATGTATTGTTTTTAAATGGTTTATGGTTTTAGTATTTTAAAAAATTTAGGGGGATTGATTGTCCTTTTGAAAAAAATACCTTCGATCCCGACCACCATCCATTGTTTTTTGGGGGTTAATTTAATGTCATTTCAAACCCAAAGGAAAGGAAAGGTAGAATCCCATTCCAGAGGGAGGCCATCATGGAGTTTGTTCAGTTCATGGCTGGGAAGGGCCTCATTGATCTTAGCTTCTCATGTGACAGTTTCACTTGGTGCAAAAACTGTAGGGGCCATCACCGCTTGTGGAGTCTATTGCATAGGTGTCTGGCCAACATGAAAGCCACTAACCTATTCTCAAATACCATGTTATTTCATCTTGTTTGGGGTATTTTTATTCACTCCCCCTTTTGGATTCCATTTCTTCTTGGCATGATCATCAGGAACGGTTTCACTTCCACCAACAGTGAGTATTTAGGCATGATGATATTGAATGTAGGGCAGAGACCTAGGAGTGGTAGATGTATCATTCTTGATTATTCTTGTGTTTGGTCTGGGTTATTTGAGGAAACTATAATGAATCTAAAGTAATTATATTTAATGAAGATGAATAAATACTAATGGTTAGGCTCTATTAATCTCCATTTTTATAAGGAAGTGGTTCTCTTCTACTGTATTTTGGAATTATTGTTTTGTGTAACTTAACCATAAATACTAATATTTGAAATTTAAATAGGATGGAGATGAATAAATATTGGATGGATGCTAATCGTTTAACAATAGAGTACGAGAACGGAGTGAAATAGTTCATCAAGTTTGCAAAGGATCACGCAAAGGATCCTTCTCAAATCTTTTGTCTATGTTTACGTTTTTTTTATTCTAGACTACTTACTCCAGAGGAGTTGGAAGAACATTTGATATGTCACGGAATAGATCGGAGTTATAAATTTTGGAATAAACACGGAGAAAAAGCGAATGTAGCTACTGGCTCTGATAAAACTGTGTTTTATGGATCGTCAGATATGAATACAAATATGGATAATGAAGAAGACCATATGGAGGATGTGATTACAGATGTCAATGATGATGAAAATCATATTGAGGAAATGAAAAAGACAATTCAAGATGAACTCCGTGATTGCCCAAAATTGTTTGAGAAGTTAAAGAGTTGTGCAAAGATGTCATTGTATGCTGCTTGCACTAAGTATACAACATTGTCAGCTGTACTAAAGTTGTATAAATTGAAAGTAGGTAACGGATGGAGTGATGTCAGTTTTACGGAACTACTTTCTCTCTTGAATGAGTGATGTCAGTTTTACCGAACAATTATGAGCTCCCGTTCGACTCTCCTCAATGGATAAAAATTGATCGTGAGTATCCTGAATTTGGAAAAGAGCCAAGAAACCTTCATCTTGCGTTATCTACAGATGGAGTGAATCCTTTTGGTTTTCAAACCACCACTCATAGTACATGTCCTGTTATGTTGGTAAATTATAACTTGACACCCTGGTTATGCATGAAGTGTAAATTCATCATGTTATCTATGCTTATATTAGGACCAAAACAACCAAGTAACGATATTTATGTTTATCTGGCTCCTTTGATCGAGGATTTAAAGTTATTGTGGGACTCAAGTGTAATGTTTTATTATGCTTATAAAAGTTAATACTTCATGTTGAGAGCCATGTTGTATGGGACAATAAATGATTTCCCTTCTTATGGAAATTTGTCAGGTTATAGCATTAAAGGAACTCAAGGGTGTCCCGTGTGCGAAGAAGATACAGAATCAATTAGGTTGAAACATTCATCGAAATATGTATTTGTAGGACATCATATATTTCTACCTCGTCGGCATAAGTACCGATCTTGGAAGATATCATTCAATGGAAGTTCATAAAAATTTACAACATCGTCTCCACTAACAGGTGATCAGCTATTTGATAAAGTAAAAGATCTGAACACTATTTTTGATAAACCATTTTCGAAAAACCTTACGAAAATAAGTTGGAAAAAGATATCAGTTTTTTTTTTGAATTACCATACTAGAATTGTTTGTATGTTAGACATTTTCTTGATGTGATGCATGTGGAAAAAAATGTATGTGACAGTGTTATCGGAATGTTTCTAAATTCCCCTGGCAAAACAAAAGATGGAATTAAGGCAAGGTTGGACATGGTTGACATGGGAATATGAGAAGAGTTGGATCCCAGGAAGGGTGAAAATCGAATGTTTCTTCCTCCAGCTGTTTATACTCTTTCTAGGGCGTAGAGATATCATTTTTTCAACTTCTTTAATGATGTAAAGGTTCTAGAGGGGTACTCATCAAATATCAAGAAAATTTTGTCAATGAATTATTTGAAGTTAAGAGGTTTGAAATCACATGATTACCATGTTTTGATGCAAGATCTAATTCCTATAGCTTTACGTTGAATTTTTCCCAAGAATGTTTGTCATACGTTAACCAAACTTTGTTTCTTTTTCAAATCTATATGTATCAAAGTTTTAGACCTGGGGAAATTGAAATCTATAGAAAAAGAAATTTTCATCATATTATGTGAATTAGAAATGTTCTTCCCACCAACATTCTTTGATATGATGGTTCATTTGATTATTCACTTGGTGAAAGAGATTCGACTTTGTGGTCGTGTGCACTATAGATGGATGTATCCTGTTGAACGGTATATGAAGATTTTGAAAGGATATGTCAAAAATCGATGTCAGCCAGAGGGTTGTATAGTGGAGTTATATATTGTTGAGGAAGCCATTGAATTTTTTACTGAATACCTATCTGATGTGGAAAGCATTGGTCTCCCGAAATCTCGTCACACTGGACGCATTGAGGGTGAGGGAATTTCTAGAATAGAAGTTGTGACAATCAGTATTACAGATCGGGAGCAGGCTCATCTTTATGTTTTTCATAACAGTAGGGAGGTTGCTCCATATATTGAAACTCAAAAAGAAATTCTTAGGTAGTTGAATCCATCGAGGGCTGAAAAATGGTTATCAGATACACATAATCACCATTTTATAGGATGGTTTTAGGACCATGTTTTTAAGCAGTTGGATGAAAATCCTAATTCAATTTCAGAACATCTTCGATGGCTAGTCGTTTGACCAAGTGTGTATGTATTATCTTATAGAGGTTATGTAATTAATGGTTATACATTCTATATAGATGAACATGATGAAGATAGTACCATCCAAAATAGTGGAGTTACACTAGTGGCTGAAGTGATGCATGTCTCTGGTAGTAAGGACAGAAATCCAATTTATGAAAATATGTCATACTTTGGCATTATCAAACTAATATAGGTGTTGGATTATAGGACATTCCAATTGTCAATTTTTCAATGAAAATGGATTGATAACAATAGTGGGGTTAAAATAGATGAATGGGGATTTGTAAAAGTTGATTTTAGTAAAGAAGGGTACAAAGACGAATAGTTTATAATGGCATCACACGTGGTACAAGTTTTTTATGTTCCAGATCTCACAAACCGAAAGTGGTCGATTGTTCTGTTATCGTCTAAAACTACTGAAGGTTCCGATGAAAATTCAGTTGAGCACGATCCTTTTAGTGGTACGTCGCAATCATTTCGGAGCGGTCCCAATGCAGATGATTTTTTGTATGTTAGAGGAGACCACAATGAAGGGATTTGGATAGTCGATAGAGGTGTCAAATCCCTTTAACCTTTGAAAAAAAGAAAGAGAGTTCAGTAAACATGTTATATTTTGTTTGTAATATAGATCTTGTTATCTCATGTTATTATCTTATCATTACTGAATTTATGTAATCTGAATTAACTGTTCAACCACTTTTGCAGATAATGAATTCTGCACATTATGAATCTCCTAACCTTGAGGCTGAACAAGTCTCTCAAGCAACTGCTACCGCAGCTTCTGCTGCTCCTGCAGCTCATGCTGCTACTGCTGTTGCTCCTGCTCCTGCTCCTGCAGCTCATGCTGCTGCTGTTGTTGCTCTTGTTGCGGCTCCGGTTGCTCCTGCTACTCCTCCTGTTGTGGCTCCTACTACTGCTGCTCCTCCTGCTGCTCCTCCTGTTGCTCCTGTTGCTGCGGCTCCTGCTGCTCTTAGTGTTGAGGTCCAACAACCATCAACACATGTCATTTATACCATTCTAGATGAACTTATATATGATGTTGACATTGATGAAATGGTCGGGAATAAAGGACCAGCGTCCCAGAAATCACAAGTGCGTCGTAGTTTGATGGTGTTAGCCAAAATTCTTAAGGTGAAAAGAAAAGGCATCAAATTTGAAGTCGGATAGAATGCACGAGGACAATATGTGAATCCCAACAAGGCTATGTTTAGCAGCTACATTGGATTTGTCACTTGGAAATGTGTGCCGATTGACATAGATTCATGGCACCATGTTGTGACCGGGCTGAAGGTTGTGATCCGGGAAGAAATTATGGTAAGATTATGAATTTATTTGTTTAATTTACTAGAAAATAAAATAATGAAACAATGTCTTACTCTTCTCAATCTCTTGCAGAGTACATTTATAGTAGATGATTCACACAAGGATTATGTACTAAGGCTTGCAGGAAAGATTCATTGAGGTTTTCGCACTATTTTGACAAGATGTCACCTCAAAGATTCTAAACGTAAAATAAACCCGCTCCCACCCATTGTCTACACTCACCTGATATCCCAATAAGCATGGGATTCATTTATTGGCCATCGTGGGGAAGAGAAGTTTCAGGTACATTGTGAGTGATAATACGTTGTTTGAGGATACTTGTATTCATCACTTTAATTGTCAATATTTCATTTATGAAACAGAAACTCTGTACTGAAAATAAGGAATGTGCTTCAAAACCAACATACCCCTATTGTAAAGCAAGGATGGGGTACGCTTCATTAGAAAAGAAAATGGTACGTATTTTAAATTTACAATAATATTGTTAGGTGCTAATAAAAAACATCATAATTACTTTTCTATGTTTATATGTAGATTGATGAGTCTAAACCCAAATGCACTTCCATCCCATGTCATGTGCTATGGAAGGAGGGACGTGTGAACAAAGAAGGGAAGTTAGTAGATGAGAACACACAGAAAGTGTGGGAAATATTTGTAAGTATGACATGTTGATAAAATAATTTGTTTAAAATTGCTATTACATAAAAATAATTAGTTATTTTCCTATATCCGATAGTCACAGGAATCAGCTACTCCTATAGCTGATACAGACCTATTATCGACAGCTTTGAAGCGGCCAGAAAAATATGTTCATGTCAGAGGTGCAGGGTTTGGGGTGACACCCCGAGTATATTTTGAGAAGAAGAAAAAAATGGATGATACAGATGAAAAATTGGAACAAATGAGAAAAAAATAGCAACCCTTGAAGAACAATTACAATGGCGGTGAGAGTTACTACCAACTTTTATGGGTGGGAAGTAAAGGGAAGCCACAACTCAAGAACAACTGCCGCATGAACATTTGGCCCCACCCCCCACCAACTTTGAGGCGAGCCATTCCCCTCAAAGAACTGTCTTAGCCATGGTAATCTATATTCTAATAATTGTTCCCATGAAATATGAATCATAAAAACACTGATAATTTTTATGTACTCATCTTCTATAGGGTGATAATGATTGTGATTTATATCTGTCAACACCCACATATCACCATGTAGCGAGGGCTACAGTGTTCAATATCACAGATGCCACATTGTATAATAGACCACTTCTGAAAGATCATCTGAAAGTGACGATTACTGTAGCTCATGAGCCAAAGTCAGAGCTACCTATTCTACTTGACGACGATGATATTCTTACAGTCAAAAAGGCTATTGGGGCATTTATTGCATGGCCGTCAGAACTTGTAAGATTACATGCAAACAATGAGGTATTTATTTCCTTTTTTTTCAAGCTAAACCCTTAACAATTAATGAAAAAAGGGTCTGAACCAATGATTGTTGTTATAGATGGAGAAAGAGAAGGGGGTGACAAACGTTGGCTCAAAACAATCTAAAGGATTGACCAACTGATCCCAATGAGCTACTGAAAGCACAATAACACCACATGTTCTCTATCCACATTTACTAGCATTGAAGACTCATGTGGATACGAAGCTAAAAGATGGTAATAGTCATATAGTGGTTTTCGAAGAGAATATATACGGAGAGGAAAGTCAAGATGTTGTTTATGCTGAAAATGTAAATGAAATCCTTAAAAATGGTTGGCTAGGCGTCGCAGTTGTAAATGTATATATGAGGTATGTTTCCCTGAATTGATTTTCCAAAAGCGGATATAATGTATAAATTATGACTAAATGCATTTTATATTGTTCACAGATGCATTTATGAAAAACAATTGAAGGAATTTTTCCATGAGCCAATATTTGGACTGGTTAGTCATCATATCACATCAACACACCTAACAAAAATAGAGCCATCAAAAAGGGATTCAATAGTGAATGGCTTGCTGAAAACATTTGAACGCAAGATTACATATGACAGATTTTTCTTAATACCAACCATACAGGGGTAATACTCTACGATTAAAGCATATAAATTATATTTTCAATTATTTTATTACTTATTCCTTTTTGTGTTTTTAGGCAACATTGGTTGCTAATTGTGGTAAAATTGGATACTCCGAAGATTTATTTTCTAGATTCAAATCAAGGATATCCATCAAACCGACCACACATGATGGAGTTTGTGAATCTGTCAGACACTACATCTTAAGTTTTAGGTCTAAACATCAAGTAATATAATTTATATTATCTTTTACTGAGGATTTTGTTATGATAGGGTGGTGTATCATTATCTTCTAAAAAAAGGAATGAGGACAGGTTCTAAGTATAAGGAGGCAAGCAAGTACTATGCCTGGACAAATATCAGGGTATATATAATAAAATTTCACTATCCAAACACATATCAACACAAGTTACTTATTCTCCTAATGATCAATTTTTTTCAATGTCCAAAACAAACAAACGATAATTATTATGGTTATTATGTTTGTAAATTTATGAAAGAGATCATTTTTCATCAGCAAACTAGCATCCCTAAAGAGGTATTTTTAAAAACAACTACTAGTTCGTTTAAGGTATTTATTAATTCTTTATTTTTTTATTTTGTAGAACTACTCTGACTACTGAATAGTCTCATACTCACAAGACGATATAGATGTGTTCAGAAATGAGTGGGCCTCATACCTGATGGAAGATTGTACACAAATACAATGAAGATCTAACTTGGGGACATGTACAATTTGTGGTCATTTTTTAGAGGGGTTAAGGGGATCAAAAGATGAAACATTATTGTATGTAAATGTTTGTAGGAAAATTTTAATTTTTATTAAATAAAACTGCCTTTCTCCAATGAGTAATTTTCCCATTTTAACATATGATATGCACCAGCAACATGCAAGAATGTTGAACCACTCAAAGGGTCTTTATTTTGTTTAAAATGGACACGATTTTAAGTGAAAACAACAACTGACCTACTGAAATCTGACCAAACACATTCGGATTGCATTGATATTTTATAAGAACGATACAAGGGTCCTTGGTGACATGTACGAGTCAACCCCGCCTCAATCTGAGGGATGGTGTGGCCGCTATCACTCAAAGGGTCTCTATTTTGTTTAAAATGGACAAGATTTTAAGTGAAAACAACAACTGACCTAGGGAAATCTGACCAAATGCATTAGTATTGCATTGATCTTTTATAAGAATGATCCAAGGGTCCTTGGTGACATGTAAGAGTCAACTTTGCCTCAATCTGAGGCACGGTGTGGCCGCTAGCACTCAAAGGGTCTCTATTTTGTTTAAAATGGAAAAGATTTTAAGTGAAAATAACAACTGACCTACAGAATTCTGACAAACGCATTCTGATTGAATTGATCTTTTATAAGAACAATCCAAGGGTCCTTGGTGAAATGTATGAGTCAACCCCGCCTCAATATGAGGTATAGTGTGGCCGCTATCACTCAAAGGGTCTCTCTTGTTTAAAGTGGACAAGATTTTAAGTGAAAACAACAACTGACCTACAGAAATCTGACCAAACGCATTTAGATTGCATTGATCTTTTATAATAATGATCCAAGGGTCCTTGGTGATGTGTGCGAGTCAAACCCGCCTCAATACAAGGCACGGTGTGGCCGCTATCAATCAAAGGGTCTCTATTTTGTTTAAAATGGACAAGATTTTAAGTGAAAACAAAAACTAACCTACGGAAATCTGACCAAACGCATTCGGATTGCATTGAACTTTTATAATAATGATCCAAGGGTCCTTGATGACATGTATGAGTCAACCCTGTCTTAATCTGAGATATGGTGTGGCTTCTAGAACTCAAAGGGTCTCTCTTGTTTAAAGTGGACAAGATTTTAAGTGAAAACAACAACTGGCCTACGGAAATCCGACCAAACGCATTAGGATTGCATTGATCTTTTATAATAACGATACAAGGGTCCTTGGTGATGTGAATGAGTTGACCCCTCCTCAATCTGAGGCACGGTGTGGCTGCTAGCACTCAAAGGGTCTCTATTTTGTTTAAAATGGACACGATTTTAATTGAAAACAACAACTAACCTACGGAAATCTGACCAAACACATTCGGATTGCATTGATCTTTTATAAGAACGATCGAAGGGTCCTTGGTGGCATGTATGAGTCAACCTTGCCTCAATCCAAGGCACAGTGTGGCCGCTATCACTCAAAGGGTATCTATTTTGTTTAAAATGGACAAGATTTTAAGTGAAAACAACAACTGACCTACGGAAATCTGACCAAACGCACTCATATTGAATTTATATTTTATAAGAACGATCCAAGGGTCCTTGGTGACGTGTACGAGTCAAACCCGCCTCAATCCGAGGGATGGTGTCGCCGCTATCACTCAAAGGGTCTCTATTTTGTTTAAAATGGACACTATTTTAAGTGAAAACAACAACTGACATACAGAATTCTGACCAAACGCATTCGGATTGCCTTTATCTTTTATAAGAATGATACAAGGGTCCTTAGTGACGTGTACGAGTCAACCTAACTTCAATCCGAGGGACGGTGTGGCCGCTATCACTCAAAGGGTCTCTATTTTGTTTAAAATGCATAAGATTTTAATTGAAAACAACAACTGACCTATGAATTTCTGACCAAACACATTCGGATTACATTTATCTTTTATAAGAACGATCCAAGGGTCCTTGGTGATGTGTACGAGTCAACCCCGCCTCAATCCGAGGCACGGTGTGGCCTCTAGAACTGAAAGGGTCTCTATTTTGTTTAAAATGGACACGATTTTAATTGAAAACAACAACTGACCTACGGAAATCCGATAAAACGCATTCGGATTGCATTGATATTTTATAAGAACAATACAAGGGTCCTTTGTGACGTGTACCAGTCAACCCCACCTCAATCCGAGGCACGGTGTGGCCGCTAGCACTCAAAGGGTCTCTCTCGTTTAAAGTGAACACGATTTTAATTGAAAACAACAACTGACCTACAAAAATCCAACCAAACGCATTCGGATTGCATTGATATTTTATAATAATGATACAAGGGTCCTTGGTGATGTTTAAGAGTCAACTCTACCTCAATATGAGGCACGGTGTGGCCACTAGCACTCAAAGGGTCTCTATTTTGTTTAAATGGACATGATTTTAAGTGAAAACAACAACTGACCTACGGAAATCTGGCCAAAGGAATTCGGATTGCATTGATCTTTTATAAGAATGATCCAGGGGTCCTTGGTGACATGTAGGAGTCAACCCCACCTCAATCCGAGGCACGATGTGGCAGATATCACTCAAAGGGTCTCTATTTTGTATAAAATGGATAAGATTTTAATTGAAAACAACAACTGACCTACGGAAATCCGACCAAACACATTCTGATTGCATTGATCTTTTAAATGTGGGGTCATGGCATGTGATCTATCAGGGGCCTCATATATATCAAGTCATGGTTGGCCTGGTATACTAGGGTGATCATGTGTTTGGGTCTATGATACTTATGGGCTTATATTTGGATGAAAATACTCCCATTTTGGAGGGTGGATGTGCTTATGGGTCTTATTCCTTAAATGAGAATACTCTCATAGGGGACGGATGAGATGTATATAGGTATTATTCCCCAAATAAAAATACAACCATAGGAGTGGGATGAGATTCTTATCGGGAATTTTCACTAAATGAAAATAATCTCATAGGGGAGGGCTGAGATGATTATATAGATTATGCCTCAAATGAGAATACACCCATATTGGAGGGTTGATATGCTTATAGGGATTATTATTTGGATGATAATACTCCCATATGGTAAATAATATATGCTTCTTAGTATTATTCCCTAAATAAGGGTACTCCCATAGTATAGGGATGAGATCCTTGTAGGTCTTATGCCTCGGAATTGGAAGAACACATATGGGTGGTCTGAGATACTGTTGAGGGTATTCCCTGGATGAGAAAACTCCCATAAGTGGATTTCCATGATGGAGTATAAATAAAACTCACATATTGAAGGTCAATTATAATTATGTATATAGTGGGGATACCATGGTATATTATATGTTTTGTGTGGTTCCTATGATGTACTCAGAGAAACCCTAACATTTGATGAAGTAGGTATGGTTGATCAATCTTTAATACTTGAGAATCAATGTGTCTTGGTGTAGATGGGGTTGGACTTAGTCAAACTATATTTTTATAATATCGACACGATCCTTGTGAAATGCTTGGTAAAAGTTCATCACTTGGAAAATTAATTTCGGTTTAATCATGGTCATGGATTTGAGGATCAATGATGATTTTTTTATTAGTTGTATTCCAGTTCTTTCTCAACTAGGTTGTGTATATTTCCTGATCATGCACTTACAATAGCCTATTGCAGGTTTAATATTGGGGGTTTATTAATGAGATTCATCCCCCCCAAGTATGTGAACCTCAGTGTGTGTACAAACCTTATAACTTCTTTGAGGTTGAGAACATGATGCATAGTGGATAGAGAAAAGTCCAAATATTTATGTATCGATAAAAAACACCCATGTGGAGCCTTAAGATTGAGCTGGAAGGCCCCCCGGACACCCCCTACCCCCCCCTGGACAGCCACCCCAAACCCTTGAACAACCCCCAAACCCCCTAAATTCCGAATTGATTTCTTTAAGTACTTGATTAACTTATAAATTATGTGTTAATGGTGTACGGGTATAATTGTTGTATGGGTATACTTGGTCTAATTTGCTTATGATTTATGAGTTAATTTTTTATGGGTATACTTGCTTTAATTGGCTTATTGAGATGCTGTTTTTTTTTTGCAGGTGTTCGGGTGTGCTGCTGCAGATTTATCGTAGCAGTAGAGAGGGCATTTATCAGCGCTAAAGAAGCGCTGATAAAAGATAAGTTTATCAGCGCTAAAGGAGCGCTGATAAAACAATAATTTATCAGCACTGATAAAGTTTTGTTTTATAAGCGCTGATAAAGTCTAACTTTATCAGTGCCGAGCTTTACAACGCTTTTTTAGCACTGTTAAAGCCCGTTTTTAGCGCTGTTAATGCCCGTATTTGTAGTAGTAAAACCAAATATTCCAATGTTATATGATGATTATTAGAAAAATAAATATTCCATATCTATGCTATAGACATTCTATGATGAATCAAATGAATATTTTTTTCATCTCTTGAACTAAGCTCAGTCCAACCAAGGAACTTTCAATAATATATGACAAAAACAATAGATATTTTCAATGTTATCCATACAAGGACTAAAAAGGATTCATTATGATCATATACTGGTAAATATTGTAATAAGAAAAATCAATAAGTCCTAAATGGTCATCTCAAGCCCCATTAAAGTTAAGAATACAGGCGTGAAGGGTATCCTCAATAAGTTTTATAGCACTTTTTGTCTGTCCATCCTACTTCTTATGGTATGTCGTACTTAAATGAACCTAAGATCCCAACACCACATGAATTCCTCTCCAAAATAAATAAGTAAATCATGGATATCTATTATATATTATATAATCTATAGATATATGAAAACAAACAATCCCTTTCACATATAGATTCCCTAAATCCTCAACTTTGGTTGTATCCCGAATGGGTAAGAAGTGAACTGATTTGGTCAATCGATCGATCAAAACCCATATCAAATTATTCTTTATCTAGGTACATGGAAATCCCCCCCCCAAACAAAATCTATAGAGATATCATCCCACATCCAAGTTGTCACTGGAATTGGATAAAGCAAACCTGAAGGTTTTTGGTGCTCGGCCTTGACCTATTGGCATATATAACAATAAGAGAAAAAATAAGCAATGCCTTGCCTCATACTTGGACACCAGAATCTTTGATTCATTTCATAGAACATCTTTGTGGTTCCTGGGTGCACAACCCACTGGGAATTATGTAATTACACCATAACATATTTCCTTACAGGAAAAGTCACTACGTACCAGTTTTAGAAATTTAGAATACCCCCCATAGAGAATGCCAATTCAGCCACATTCTCCCCACCATTAATATAGTATCTAATGCTATGGAACACATCTTCAAGATATTGTTCCTAAATAATAATCTTGAGAATAGTGGAGTTTAATAAAACTCTATCGAAGAAAACCTCAGTCCTAGATTCTCTGACTCCAATTTGCAACTAAGAAAAATGAGACATCAAGTTCCACTCTTATAATGATTCATTCATGTCCAGGGTTGGAAGCTTCCTACTCAAGGCATCTACGATGAAATTACCTTTCCATTAGGTATAGGTTATATCAAATTCAAAAATATTTTAGGTAATATAACCAAAAACTCTATTGGATATTCAAATATTTTTAATATAATATATAACTCATTATTTTCTTTTCAAAATACACGAAAAAACCTTTCCCCAAAATGGTAATGTCACCAACTCTTAAGTGTATACATCCCAACTATGAGTTCAAAGTCATGGGCTAGGTGACTCTTCTCATGTGTCTTAATATTATAAGATCCACAGGTAATGAAATGATCAAAATGCATTATAACACATCCCAAACTATAAATTTATGCCTCATAGAAGACCACATACCCCTACATGGCCTCTGGAAGATTCAACACTGACATAGTATTCAAAATATGTATCATCTCAACAAAATAACTCTAAAATTTCTCATATAAAGAAAACTTTACTTCCTTCTAAGTTAGAGTAGTCATCAGAGAATCCATCTTTGAGAAGTCCTTTACAAATCGAAGATAATATCCCGCTAAACCTAGGAATCTCTGAACCTTGAAAGCAATATGTGGTTGTTCCCATTTTCTAAAAGTTTTCACCTTATTAGGATCAATTTAGATACAATTTTCTAACACCATTTCTCTAAATAACTTCACTTACTAAATCAAAAAATCACATTTTAGTATATTAAAATAAATTCGGTGATTTCTCTACAATTATAGAACTTCTTTAAGATGACACACATGATCCTCCTGGGATATATAGTAAAAAATAATTTCATACAAAAATACTACAATGATAGTATCAAGATACCCATGGAAAATACTATCCATTAAAGAAATAAATATTATAGGAGCATTGGTTAGACCAAATGGCAAGACAAAGTACTCATAATGTCCATACCTGCTCTTAATAGTGGTTTTATGAATGTTAGATTCTTTTATTTTCAACTAGTGATAACCAGATCAAAGATCAATATTTGAGAACCACTTCTCACCTTTTAACTGGTCAAACAGATCATCAATCTATGGAAACATATAATTTTTATTTACCGTGACTCGATTAAGTTTTTGATAATCAACACAAATGAAAAGTGACCCATCTGATTTATTAGAAAAGAGAACCATCACTACCAGAGGTGACACACTTGGGAATATAAGTCCTTTTTTCAAAATATCATCCAACTAATACTTCATCTCTTTCATTTCAGCTAGTTCTATAAGGTAAGAATAAATAGAAACTAGTTGACTACCAGGTACTAAATCGATAGAAAACTCTACCTCCCTTACCTAGGGAAAACTAGAGAATTTTGAAGGAAAACATTAGGAAACTCAATGAAAACTAGAGTGAGATAATCACTCAAGTATTATCACTCCAGATCAAAATAAAACACTAATATTTCTTTACCAACTATAGATAAGAAGGTTTTTCACTACTCGACCCTGATTTTTATTCTCCCTGAAATATACATCATACTAAATTTGGTGTAATAAAAGAGACCCAACAAAGATAGAAATCAATTTGGGATTTATTAATATTGATACAATTCATCCCAAATATTAGATCAAAAGGTTTCATGTTGAGAACAATAAAATCACAATAAATATTAATCTATAATAGATAGAATTCATAACAAAGACAACAATGACCCTCCTATATATTTGTTCTGTAGGGTTTAGTAATATCTATTACATAAGACAAAATCTCTGTGGGGTGATTTAGTAGACTCACTACATGGGTTGAAATTAATAGATGAGATGTGCCAGTATCAAATAAATTAGTCACTAAAAATCAATCAATGGTGATGGTACCTATCATAATCATTTTACTTGTATCTTCTTTCTCGAGATACTCTTCCACTAGGTGAAGAATATTTGTTTTAGATTCCTATCAATGGAACCCCTTAGTCTTTAAATCATTTGATTACACCATAGTAATTTTTGGCACAAATGATCATGTTCCACAATGGGGAGTATAAAATAAATTATAGAACTTATGCAAGTGACCCGAGAATCCATAAGAACCAAATACCTTAGGTGCCTCAATGAAAACCTGTTTTGATTTCCCAGGAATTCCACGCTAGTAAAAAATAAGAGGGCCTCTTCCACGCACTGCAGAAGGTATATAATAACCATGATGTCTATAACCACCATAATAATCATCATGATTCCTATTTCCCTTTAAGGAACTCACATAACATCCACTGGGAGAAAAAATAAATCTTGTTAACCCAATATTTCTATCCAGGTTCATTTCAACCACCAATGCTCTATCCATAACATCAACATAAGAAGGAAGCTTCAATAGGAAAACTTGATAATGAATATCATATCAAAGTCCCATATTGAACTATTCAGTCTTCATATTCTCATTCGATATTATCCTTGGTGCAAACTACACAAGCTTAGTAAAATGGTTTGTATATTATATCACAGTCCTTCCAGCCTAATTGAGTTTGAAAAACTCTATATCCTTGGCCAACACCATTGAATCTGGATAGAACCAGTTAGTTAAAATAGCTTTAAATAACTTCCACTCTCATACCTCATGCTTATTCACTATTACTATCATGTCCCACCATCTCCTTCTAGGTCCTTCCATCTTGAAGGTGGCATATTTAACCTTGATTTTATTAGGATTTTCCAAGAATAAAAAAATATCAATGATCCTCAACCAGTACTTGTCCTTTTGAGGACCATTTGAGCCTTAGAACATTGGAGGATTCTAGTGAAGGAACTCCTGATAAAAATTTCGGAAAACATTTCCCTGAGGTTCCACAACTGGAGCCTAAATGGGAATAGGTTCAGGTGTATGTCCCAGAGGTTGGACAACACACATAATAACCTCAACCATATTTTGGTCTATGAGAGGATTTTTTTTCACTATTTTTCATCAAAATTATCTTATTGTATCCTATTCTATCATCTTATCAGAGTCATGATTATACACAACATCATATGACAACATTGAAGACATTAGAAAGGTTATTTAGATAGACACACAAAAAGTGAAACAAGGAAATTTAATCCCATCAAATAGATAAACAAGATTTATATTTTGGATACCCAAATAAAAAACAGAGAAAAAACTTAAACTAATCCTCAATACATCTTTTCCAAAACACATTTGGTGACTTATGGCTCATTATAGTGAGATATTTTCAAGCACTCAGTCATAACTAACTCCTATGTCTCGATAAGACTACTCAAACTACATAGTAATGTTAAGACAAGATGCTTACCTAGCACCTTTGATATAACTTTATCAAAAACTATCCTAGATACCCTATTACTATAATACCCAAGATGAAACTGACATACCCCAAAGGGAATTCTCAATCCCCAGGGGTTGGCAACAAAAACTTTTCAACATACAATATAAGAGGGAGTGGTTTTTTCACATAAACAATGGAAGAATAGAAATATCCAATATGATCAAAATGAATCTCCATAGGGAGAAAAACAATAGAAGAATAATAGGTATATAAACCCGAAGTAAAATCACAAAGTATTAGAAAATTGGGGGGGAACAACCCAAGTCCCAACAGACACAGGTCTCCAAGCCTAAATATCAACAACTACAGCCCCCAAGTGGTTGTTTTCCCATGTTCAGACCAGGAAGAAGAAAATATACAAACACCTAAAATAATAGGTAGGGTTTCAGCTAAAATACTAGTAGTGTCTCACCAAGGATTCCATAATAATTAACCAAATAATGCTTTTAATTTTAAATAAAACAGGAATACAAGTTTAGTAGCATATTTGAAAACGAATTTTTTCATTTTAATTGATGGAAAATTTTCAAAACAATGGTTTAATAAAAATTATATATATAATAGATAATATAAATTCAAACTTCATAGGTAAATTAGTTTTAAAAATTATGGCATATATCAAAATAATCACAAATTGGAAACATGGTCATCTTCCAAGAGGTACGATAGTTATAGGTTATCATATCCTCACACACTCTAATAGGTGATCATAAAAATATGTGTACACATGTCCCTCAGACACTAGTTAAAGAGGACTCATCACCATCTCATCAGGGATGTGATCTACTACACTATGTTTTCTTAGAGTTTTAAATAATCAATAGAGTGTTGTCCCAAATAAATCACTAACTACCATGGATTTCATATTATCAAATAAAAATAAATAATGGGAAAATTATTTCAAAGCTGTTCAAAATAAAATTTCCCCATTGAGTTAGGGTCAAGTGGGTGTCTAAATGGGAGTTCAAAAAAAATTAAGAACATTTTTGAAATAAAAACGTAAGTTTTCATGGTCAGCTGGGTTGGGCCACATGGTTTTCAAAATAGTATGCCCTAACTATGTGCCCCTCTAAATGGGTGCATGGTTTCTACTAGTTGCATGCATAGTTTTTCAAACTGTTAACAAACTATTAAAATATTTGATGCTTGGGTTTTCATAATTTTCAAAATCAAGGCACCCGGTTTGGGAAAACCGTGCTACAATCATGCACAGCACAAGAGCCTTCCAAAATTTTCAAAATTTCTCCCAAATCACCCCTAAATGATCCCTAACCAAAGAATGATAAAAATATGGGTTGATTAGTAACTTAAAATAGTAACATTAATTTATAAATGGTGTGTTTTTTAATTGGATTCAAGCAAGTTGGTCATTGTGCAAGTATGTCTTAGCAACTAATGCTCCAGGAATCTCATAGGAGAAGGTCCAAGAGAAATTAGGGATTTTTCTTGTAAATACCAAATTAGCATATAATTTGGAGTTAATTAAGATTTATAGGGTGATTATAGGTTCTCCATTCATGTAATACACACCCATATAAATTGTACTTGAGGAAATTATCTAGATAAAAGATTTAGGAAAGGATAGTAGCTCAAATAGGGTAGAGTGAAGTAGTAGAGTTGATGAACTACATCAATAGGTTTTCATATTCAGTACAAATAAAAGTTTCATACTTGAGTGAAGGTAATTAGAAGAATAAAATAGAGTGAACTGACTTTATCACACCAAATCTTTGTAAAGGGTCCTGGGTGAAGGAAGTTGGTTAAAGAGACCAAAGCAAGCTATACATGAGAAAATTTTGGGTCCTGGGTGAACCATACCCCAGAAAGTCCAGAGACCTGGGTGAAGTTGTATACCTAAGATAAGTCTAAACCAAAGATAAAATACAAGTAATACACTGGAGCATCAAACTAAAATTTTAATGATGAAATTATCAAGAACTATTTAATAAAATTTAGATATAAACATCAAGTCATCAAACTAAGGAAGACTTAATCTGAGTCAATGGGAAAGGAGGATTAATGGAAGTGATCAAATAGAGGCATTATGTTATTACCTAAAATAAATTATAAAATCGGTGATCCTAGAATGAAGTTACCATGACCAAAATATTTTAATCCACCAAAACTAGTGAAGCATTGTGGATTATGGTACATCTGATACACCATCATTTTATTCACCATATATTATCCATTAGTGTTTAACTAAGTAAAATTTATTATATATTTTTTTTACTTCTTCATTTTTGGCTATGGTGGATGTGTTTTTAACTATGAAACATTCAAAAGGTTACTACCATTTTGGGAATAAGATCTAATGTCTCAAAATAAAAAGTTAACACCCTCATTCACCCCTCTCGTCTAAGGGTGTCTCATTTTGCAACAAGTTTATTTGATGTGGTTATTGATCATAGGTAGAAAATGATATTCAATTCAAGGAATTATAGGAAACATAGTTAAATCTAGAGAAAATCAAGGATGGTTCTATAGAGAAAGGAATCATCTCAAAAAAAGATCAAAAATAAATTTCCAAGGGAGTTTAATTTTTCACACATGTAAAGGAATTTGTAGAGGAAAATAAAAGGCTCAAAAAAGATAAACTATTTATAAATGATTCCATTGATTGAATAAACACCATGATGAAGGAATAAATTGACATACCACATAGTATTTCTCATGGATTTGAGGATTAAATTTCAAATGAAAATATACTCGAAGGATACATGAATACTCAACTTAAAGCATGAAACAAAATGATCCAAATACTTGAAGAGGAATTGATCTTAGTTAACAAGAAATTGGAGCCACCAAAATATAACGGTAAGCTTATTTTAAAAGATTAATAACATTTATTGTTTTATTATACCTCAATAGTTTATAATGATATGAAACACAAGTACACCAGATCTAAGAAAAGAAATATCAACTATGTGATTACACAAATTTCATATTTCATGGGAAAACCTAGAATTATTTATGATGGAGTCGTACCAAATATCAAGAAGAGATATTCATTTGGTGTTTTTGAAAAAAATTAAATAATATCATCAATTATGTAATGGTAAAAGAGTTGGTGCAATGAAAATACTTGTAAGAATTTCCCAATATGAGGTAAGGTCATAATACTAGGGTTCAAAAGAAAAAGTTATGGAGGCATGTGATTTTATTATAGAATTCATAGTCATATATATAGATTGTTTTATTATGAATTAGAATATATTTCTTATTGTAAAGTTGATGGAAATTTTGTAAATTATAAACACTAAGAAAAGAAAATAAGGTATGTATATTATTCCAATAATTCTTACCATTTTAATCATGTTTTTTATGGATATTGTGGGATAAATTCAATTATAATGAATGAAGAAAATTAGCATATATAATTGAAAATATATCTGATCATAGAATGGGTTTCATGGGTTGGATAAACAATAATGAAATTATGAATGTGTTTCAAGGAGGAGTTCCAAGTCTATAATTGAAAAAACAACCTCATATAAAGATAATAAATGGATTTTTAAAAGTGAAATTAGTTCAAATACTTATCACAAGAGGGATGTACCCCAAAGTAAGGTATGTATGGATAAAACTAATTAATCTTGTAATGATTTGAAAATCAGAAATATGGTTTCAAAATAAATTACCAATCAATTCTAAATAGAGAAATATTTGATATTGAGAAAACCCAAGGTGAAAAAACTTATGGATTGGGATATAAATAAAGTACGAAACCAAATAAGAATATGGAATCATTGGATTATATCAAAAAAATTAAAACTCAATATGAAATCCAATGTGAATGATGAATAAAGAGGGGTGGTCTATAGTGACACACTACCTTCCTTAACTTGAGGAAATGAGGGTATATCCTCTCCCCAGTGTATTTAAATTCTACAACTATAGTTTAAGTGGTAAAGGTATATGGGAGAGAGAAAATATATGAGGAATTCATGAAGGAAGACATGATGAATCTGAAATTACAAAAATATAGATGTAATAAGTTATATTAGATAAATCACAATTGAATTTTATAAGATACTAAGATAAAAGGCTCCTTTGATGAGTTAATAGTGGAAATTAGGGGAGGGTGATTTAAAGGCACAAAATTTGTAACTACCTTAAATCCAATGAATGGATTTCAAAGAGAGTCATTCGTGATCAATTTGGTGTTAGGAACTATTCTATAAAGAAAATTTTAAATGAATCACACTTTTTAGTGGTTCATAGTTATTCACTAAAAATCTTATAGATGTGTGATTAATACACAAGGGGAGTTACTTAGTACAAGCTAAATGTTATGGTTTTGTGTATTTAATAAGAGTAGGTGAGTAAAATTGATTGTGTTTATTTTTTTAACATATTATCTTGTTTCCTAGAACATGATTTGGCTCAATTAGGCTTAGATTATTTGTTAATAACTCCTTGAAAAGTGTTGAGAGTAATCACTAAAAATTTATAGATATATGAAGATATAGTGTGTTCATTTATAGATTCAAAGATAAAGGGGGATACATTCACAGATTTTTTCCTCTAAAATTCAATGAAAATTAATATCAACTATTGTCTCCTAAAATATAAAAAAAGGAATCATAGGATTGGAGAGTCTATATTAATTTACATCGAGAAGATGGGGGAGAATATTATTAATATATAAGTTGAAAAATAATTCCCTTATCACTCAATGTAAAGTTTTAGATTGGATTTTATGTCAAAGGGGGTGAAATAAGATTCATGAATCTAAAATATTCCTGTTAGAATTATTATTGGAGTTTCACTAGTGTGAAAGAAGGATTTATGATAAGTTTTTCTAAAAAATCAAAGGGGGGTTTATTTTAATTAAATTAAGAATTGATATTTCATGGTGTGAGATTTATTTTCAATAACATTAATAGTTATCAACATTTAGTGACAGTTTACATATTGTTGGATTTGATATCAAGTTACTGAATCTTGAGTAAATACTATATTGTGTTCTGTATATTGTGAGATTTGGTGTCATGATGTTAAATATAGAGAGAATACCATATATCATTGTCATTTTAAAGTGTTGTAAAATCATTGAGTTGAAGTTCCTATAAGAATCATTTTTTTATATTGTTGTGGAAGAGTAATGGATTGATCTACATTTGAATAAATGATATAATGATTGTGGAATTGGAGGTTTTATGGGATTGAATGGATGTTTTTAGTGAATTTTAGGATTTAAGAAATGGAATAATGCTATAATGGTGTACATCACACTACAATGGATGTCACATATGAATAATTATCTCTAGAATTAATATTTTACTACACCATAATTCAACATGATGAAATATAAAGGTTTATACTGCACTATAAGAAAAACCACAAGATTATTTGTTGTTTGTCACGAACCGTCCCCTAGGGCCCATGCTGTAACTACCCCAAGCCCGCCTTCTATAGGCCAGGGGATGGTGACTAGCACCAAAGGCGTAATTCCCAAAAACTGGGGAGGAATTGCCTTTATAAACTGAAAACGCACACAACAAAGTACGAGCTAGAAGTAAAACACTAAGTAAATATGTATACAAAAGAGTAATGAAAAGTTAAAGGGGCCAGAATACAAGCCCAACTGAAAAGTACAAGTACAAATGAAAAAGGAAAAATAGCTGAAAGGTGAAAAGAAGCTCTTGAAATGACCACCACGGATCCTACCTGAAGGGAAGGTACGGATATCCTCATCAGCACACCATGTCTGTTAATTATTCGTGTACCAACTCGTCGTAAGGTCCACCTCCGGGTACCGTCCAGTCCTGGTGCTCTCAGCCTCCGTCTGCGCTGTCCGACATTTACATCAAACACAATGAGGTGCGGGCATAGCCCATTCAGGGGTGAGTATAACGATACTCATTAGGGACCCTGAGGCCACCAAGGTCTCTCAAAATCCACCAAGGATAAACCAGAGAGTATGAAATCAACAGATAGCCATTACTTAGGTATATGCCCATACTTATAACTAAGTTATCAAGTAACTCATCTCAATCATGAGGAAAACACAAAATTCACAGACTCATCGCACACGGTTATACAACTTTTGTAGAGAGGTAGAGGTGTTCAGATGTATCCACCAAATCATCTAAGCTGTCGGACCCACACAGGATCCAGGACCAGCGGTTAGAACTGTCGGACCCACACCGAATCCAGGAACAGTAGTCGGAGATGTCGGACCCACACAGGATCCAGGAACAGTCGTTAGAGCTCTCGGTCCCACACATGATTCAGGAACAGCTACTAGAACTATCAGACCAACACAGGATCTAGGAACAGTCGTCAGTGCATAGCCAGCCTCAGGGTTTCCACAAATCATGCTTGATTCCAGGAGGGTCTGCTCCTCAAGCCAAGAGTCAACACATAAACTGCCACAAAGTCCCATAAATAAGTATCTCAGAGGTCCTCCTCGTCATAGGGGTCTCAACGCAACAGATGGTGCGTCAATCGGATGCCAGTTCTGTGAGTTATTAGCCTTTTAGTCCCGAGGGCCTAGTTGGATTTGTGTACGATCCAACCTGACTGTGTCTCAACTAAACCCCAAACTTCATTGGGGAATACTCAAAGGGACGGCTATGCTCCAAGACTTCCAGTGCCGCTGGCGGATCGTCAATCGGGCATCCAGTGCCAAAGATATGGCCAAAGAAATTAAAGGGGCAGTTGTGGGCCCGGGTCTAGTCCGGCCTGGTCTGGGTTGACCCGATCAGAACCACTGGTTCTGACCCAGCCCATTGGTCAGGTCAGCCCGCTAGGTTCAGCCTGGTCGACTAGGCCCGACCCAGCGCACTGCGGGGGTGGTTCGGCCCAGAGGTCGCCGCGTAGGGGCTCGGCCTGGAGGTCGGGGCAGGTTCGACTAGCGCCACGAGGGGCCTGACTCGGGCGACTCGGCCCGGTAGGCCGTGTTGGTTCAGCCAAAAAAGCTGCGAGGGACGCTGCGGGCAGGCTCGGCAGGCCGGTGTGGCTCAGATGATTCAGCCGGGAGACGGGGTGCAGCCCGGGTAGTCTGGAAGGGTAGTCGGGCAGGCCAGGCAGGCCGGAAGGTGGCCGAGAGGGCGTGAGGCAGGCCGGAAGGCGCCCAGGTAGGTCGGGAGGTAGCTTGGGTAGGTCGGAGGGGCGTTGGGAAGGTCGCGGGTAGGGAACGCGGGGTGCGGGTTGGCCGCGGGCAGGGCGAGTGGGGCGCGGGCAGGCCGGCAAGGTGCCGGGCAGGCCGCGGGCAGGGCCCGCAGGGCGCGGGCAGGCCGGCAGGGCGCTGGGCAGGCCGCGGTCAGGGCACGCAGGGTGTGGGCAGGCCGGAAGAATGTGAGCAGGATGGTGCGGCGCGCGGGCAGGCCTCGGGCAAGCCAGCGGAGCAAGCAGGAGGCCACGGGCAGGCAGGCGGGGCGCGGCTAGGCGGGCCGGCGGTCGAGAGGCGGCTGGGCCGGACGATTTGGCGCAGCTCAGGCCGGCGTGGGGTGGCGGTGCTTGGCCAGGATCACTGGTGCACCGCATGGGCAGCTCAATTCACGGAGTGTGCGGGTAGTGCGGCCTTTATCATCACCGCCTTCGTCGCCTCATCGTTGTTACATCACCATGTCGAAGAACACCATAACAAGGAAAAATCGACGGAGGATGTCGGGCCATGTTAGGTTGGCACGTATCCTCCACGTTTATGGTGATAGCAGACGATTCATAAGTACAAAGCTCAATAACCTCCATTATCCAAAAAGGAGGGAAGAACAAGGCACTCAAAGTAAACCCCCTACCTTTAATCATCGGTCGTCGATGGTGAAGTCATGGGAGGAAGAAGAAGTTGTCGTTCGTCGCGTCTGTCGCACTCTTCCACTCCTGAATTTGCGTGATGGTTGTTGAAGTGGTTCTACATTGGTAGGTGTCCGGGGAAGAAGTCAAAGAAGGATCTTTGGCGGCATTTTTCGTTCTTTGTTGGTGAGATTTCTTCGTTGGAGGATGAGGTTCCTCGTTGAGAGCTTTCCCTTCAATCACCCAAGTGAATTCGTTGTTCCAAATAATAGATTACTTAATCTAATATTTTTTTGGCACAAATTCAAAAGGGGGGAATTAAATTAAAAGACTCCTCCTCTTTAATTCAAGTGTGTTGGCGCGTATTAATTGGGGAGTTGGCACAAATTCAAAATGGAGTAATTAATTAGGTAGGCTCCCCCTTAATTGTGGATGATTGGAAAAATTAAATGCCAGGGGAGGTGAAGAGGCTCCCCTAAATTAATGTGGAGCTTAAGCGTTTTATCCACTTTAATGGGGAGTTTAAGGGGTTAAGAGCCTGGGTGGTCCCCACCTCATTTATCCTCACATGGGAGGTTGAGTTTGGGTGGGCCCCACCACCATAACCTCTCATGGGAGGTTAAGGTGTGGTGGCCCCACCTCCAACTCCCATGAGAAGATTTTAACCACCAAAACTCACATGGAAGCTCCATAAAATAAAGTGTACCTCACTTTATTTTATTATTTTTTAAAGAAAACCCAAAAACTAACTTATATCCTCAACTCACTACCATCTAAGTGAAAGTCTTCTTAAGCGAATATTGTTGCTGCGAGTTCAACGGTGCCCTCGGATTTCAATTCCAAGAAACGGTTAAAAAGTTATAAAAAACCACTCGTACGTTTACAAAACGTACCCGAACAAAATTTATAAATTGATTCTGGGCATACTGGGCCTTGGAATCATGCACCGTAAATTTTCATGGACTCGTAAAATTACCATGTATTTAAGAAAAAATAATCCACAGAAATTTTGGGTCTTTAAATTGTTAAGATGTTGTGAGTCTATTTTGTGTCTTTCATTTTGAAGTAAGTGTGTCACACAATGATGGATATATAAGATTAAGTTTCTAGAAAAGTGTGAATTATGGGAATATAGATCATGACATAACATTCGCTATTACTGCATGAGAGTATTTATTTGTGTTGTAATATGGAGACCTCGAAATTCAAGTTTTCTACTTGAAATATTTTTATTTTTCATGAAGGATTTATTGTTTTAGGATATGTTGATTGAAGATATGGTTTAATGATATATCACGCCACAAATTATGGACTTCAATGTGGCTAGAATAATGATTTTTAATAGATAAAGGGATTTCATTTTTAGGCTTATCATTATGTCATGATGTAGTCAAGAAGACAGTTTTCCCAATTTTAAATGTCATATCTTTTAGGAGATATAGTGAGAGTTATATGGGATTTGTTTGAATCGAACAAGGTGTACATGGATTGATATATTTTCCTATGAAACTCAATGAGATTCTTAGAGTTTAATCAAGGAAAACATAGATAATTTATATTGTATTGGAAAAACGAATTTCTATGAATATAGAGGTATTATAAATATTTATAAATATAGGAGATTGTTTTTATAAAAATACAAAGATAAAATGAAGAAAATATAGAGAATAATATTTGAAGTTATTGAAAATCTTTCCAAAGAAGAAGTGGGAGTTGTACCATGGAGACATCTTGAAGGTATTGTTAAGGAAAAGTGAAAGTTGTTTTTATAGTGATATTAATGATTTTCATGTGAAGGATTAGAAACATAAGGACATCAAAGATAACTGATCAACAATTGGTGTAGCAATAAAAATGGTGGTATCATTCTATCACTTCATTAGTGTGTGTTCCAAGTTGTTTTCCTATCTTGAGTAGTGAGTATAGTGAAAGGAATTAGGAATTAACCCTTGGGATGTAGTTCACTATCTGTAAACATTTGTAAATATATTGACCTTTGGTTTGAAGTTACCTTTACAAAACCCACCATTGAATAGTTTGTTTAGTAGATTTTGGTACATTAGAACATCATCATTGTATGATACTTGTATGTAGCTCAGTACAAGTGAACCAAGTACAAATCATGTTTCTTTTGTGAATTCTTTATATAATTTTTATAGGGTATAAATTCATTTGTGGGTTAAGTATTCATTGGATAAATTCAATTAATGAAAAGATAAAAGAGAATATCGATCATATCATCATCATAAGTGGATAATAAATATGACCCTATTAATCCGAAGTTCAAGTTCATTTAGGGCAATGAGGTTTTACAGGATTAAGTGAATTATTTTAGAATAAGTTGAATACCCTGATTCACCCCCCCCCCCCTTAAAGTATGACATGACTCAACCCACCTAGACACCACCTGGGCCAGTGGTAAGCCCAGTGTGCCAACCTGAACCCACCTCTAATTTCCCAAAAACTAGAAACTATCACCAATAAGACATAACCTAAATGGGAGGCCTTATCCTATAATAACCTGTGACATATACGCATCTTTTATCAAACAAAATAATTAATAACCACTAAGAATTTATATAAAAATGACCAAAATATGTATCAAATTTATGTATGAGACAATAGTTTTCCAATATACCATCACTTGGTAAAACCACCAAATAAACCATATAAAAAGAAAATGTCACCAAGAAGAATGGATGCATGATAAGGGATAACACTTACTCACTGCATAATACATAGGAAGATATTGACAATAGAAACTACCATTATCTAATATCATCAATAATTTCCAAGACCTAGCTCCACACAGACTTCACTAGCTCCTTATCCACCATGATCGTCACTGAACTATGTGTTATCTATATAGTCACAACACATGTGGTCACAAATACAATGCATTTGTGTTCATAAAAAAATACCTAGTATGATGCCCTGAAAACTAAAGGAGTGAAAAAACAATAATCTATATAAAAACTCCAAAACTAGTGAGAAACTATAAATAAAATTGAAAATTTGATTACCATATAAAATGTTCAAGGACTTAAAGAATTCACAAACATATCAGCTCAGATACATAAAATGTCTTGTCTTATTGGTTACTAAATATTCTCAAGTAGTATAAGACTCATGAAACCAAAAGTTGATAGTCTAGTTGAAACTCACATATTGATGGAAATAAATGGTGTAAGAAGAATCCCAAATCCCCATAGTACAGATCCATAAGGTTCACATGCCAAAGGGAACCCAATAATATCACAAAACCCATGATTTCAATTCTAACCAGCACCACAAAACTCTCATATCACCTCTAAACTGAAAGTGTGGAACTTCGCCTCATTGGAGTAAAGTATATCAAGCTAGGGAATGTAGTTCCTTATGGTGGAGAGTGCCCCAATCCATGGGGAAGTACCTAAAATACATATACTCATCACCCAATATTCTATTCCATATCTCTCTCTATAGTACGGGACCCACACCTCACTGAGGTGAGTACATCAATTAAGGGGGTACCTACCCCTATAAAGGACTTTAACCTTATTGTGTGTAAAGTGAATCATCCAAGGGGGTTACCTACTTCATAGGTAGATGATTTGTTCCATGTCACTAAGGGGGGTTACCTAGTCCAATATATATGGAGGACCCACACACTGGTTTCAATGAGTCTCCAAGGGGATTATCTACCTCGTATCTACTTCACATTAATCACCCACACGTAGTTGTTATCACCAAGAGGATAATAAATATGAACTACCCAAAACACCTTGATAATATCTCCCTATGATAAAGGGGTACACATCCATTATGTCCTATAAAAATCGTTAAAAATGGACTATCCACATGTTTGATTCTGACACTTAGTTGTGAGATAAGAAAACACCACATACTTATGAATACATGGAATATACACTATTATACACAGTCTATGAGCCTTGGGTGATAGCTAGGCATGAGCCTTCATTCTTCGGTCATATGGGGTTAACTTACATGGAATGTTCTCTTTGGGTATATGGCATGTGGAACCCATATATCCACACATGTCTGCAATTCTAGTACACCTTGAGTTATGTGACTTCTATATAAATGGCATGTTCTATTTCTATACACTATTTATGTAATCTGAGGGTTAATAGGAATGTATGAAATATTACTAGTCATGTAGTTCACACAAACATGGCACATGATCCTTCATACACAATGTAAACTCATTCCAAATATTGAGTGTATACTCATGTAGTTAGACTATGTACTCACATAAAAATGGTGTGTCCCTCATTCCAATGTGGTACGTGTGGACATAGTGATAACTAATCATGTACTCTAGAAGACATTGGCTCTTGTTCCTTAGAAAACAAAAAAATGTAACTCAGAATCACAAATTATGTGATATTTAACTTTCTATGGAAACAATAATGCAATAAGAGAATGAGGAACAAAGAATTCGACCCCTTGGACTACACTCAATATAGTCAAAAATCTACACCAAATCCATAATTTTCACTATAAACTCCACCACTATCATATTTTTTTCCCCAGTCTCCACCCTTGTCGATCATCCATTCCATTACACCCATAAAAGCCACCACTTATCATGTTGCACCATCTCACATCACCTTTATCATATTTCCCAAGCCAAATCATCACCACCTAGACCATCTTCTCCCATAAAACATTTTCCTCTACCATCTTGGGAGTCTTTTTTCACATTGTTGCCTCATCCAAATGGAACATATGGCCATTTCTCACGTCATTTTTCATCTTTTCCCCATAATTACTCACCCAAAAGGTCTTCTATGGTCAAATTGATATCCATTACAAAGGTCAGTGGTGATATAATCTTGTGAGAATGAAAAAATGATATGGGAGATAAAAGTGGTTTATGAATAGAAATTATTTTCCATCCACTTCATTCTTCAATCATGAAAGTAAAAGTTGGTGAAGAAATTTTTGGAAACAAATTTAACATATAATTCTAACTCAATCAATTAATATCATCATGAAAAGAAAATCTAAAATCAATTGATTATTCAAATATCAATAAACCATGTGGATAACCATGATATTAATGATATAATAAAAAGGATTAAGAAAATTTTTATTTTATACATGGAAAAAATAATCCATATTCAAACTACATAAGCTAGAAATTCATATTATTAAAACCATTCTTTTGAGTGTCAAAATCTATGTTAACCATTATATTATTGACAAAGAAAGTTTGAGATAATTCAAGTTATGAGAATGATTAATGAGTTAAGAGGAATAAAAAACAATACCTACCATATAGAAAAAATATCATTGCTTTTATTTGTCCATATATGCCATATAATTAAATCATTAATGATTTATATATCCACTTATTCCATCTAATTACAATTTCTCCTCGAAGAACAATAACTAATATCCCAACTCCTCTAACCCTATAGGGTTCTAACCATGTGATAATAACCATCCCAAGTAAAATAGTATAATGGGGATATTTATATTCTATTATTAGGGGACACTAGGTAAATAATTTAAAATCCCAAAACTATATGGTCCAGGGCCCAAATCATGGGCACATAAATTACTCCTATACTCGGTAAAACGCTACATTTCGAGAAAAATTATAGTGCCGAAATTATAATTTATGGATTTATTTAAGAGACTCTTCTACTAACACACATGGAATAAATATTTATTTATTAAATAGATATTAAATTTAATATTTAGCTATCTTGGATCTTCATAAAAATCAATGAAAGGGTAAACTATAAGGACCCAACCTTAAAACATTACATAATATTGAATTAAATGAATAATTCACATTGAGGATATTTTCAGGTTTAGGGTTTTAGAGAATTAGGCTATAACTATTACATATGAACTTGAAAATTACACATAGACACTACTACTTATTATCTATTTTTTTATAAAATAAAAACTCTTAAAAATAAACAAGTCTAGTTCCAAGTTTTAAACATAATGACTTTTCCTTGATCCCACCCTTGACCCTATTCATCTTTAAGTCATGTGGAAAACATTTCAAAAACATGGGATGAGTATAAAAAACTTAGTAAGGGTTATAAAATAAGGAAAGAAAACATTATCCCATCAATAAATACAATTCAACAAAACCATACTTTTCAGTCATAACATACCTTATAAAATCATAAGATTTGTTAACAACACATAGAAATCATAAATCATAAAGGTAACGTGTGGCATCCATATCATACTTACATTATAGCTATCACAGCTATATAGGGAGTTATGTTTGGAATACCCATCACAGTATATTCTATAAATCTCTTAGGAGAAATATTAAGGTTTACCTCTGTCACATTATCCAATGCATTGGAGAGCTATCTCAGGCTCACCTGCCCTAAGTTTATCACGGAACCACTCGTATAAATAAAAAATGCTCAATAACCATAACATAATCATAAAACATAACACAAGAATAAAGTAAAGATAATTTTTCTACATTCTAATCACAATATATCATATCAAGATATTGAAATTGTAAGAACCTGGTTCTTACTTTTGAGGTATGGGTTTCTTATTTTCTCTTTTCCTTAAGTGTTTTTGAGAAAATATAGAAAATTGGGGGAAATCCCAAATTTTGGAAGTACACACCATGTACTTTTCCACACGCCGTGTACTTTTGGCCATGTGGGATGAGTACATAGGGCGTGTATCCATGTTGGCAACGAAGGGTGTAAAGACCGACTACATGTCGTGTAGTGGTCCTTTACACGTCGTGTAGTCAGTCGGTAGGCGATTTGTAAGGAGGTGGCCAACTGTGGGACCAAACATGCCGTGTACTCAAGGAGACATGCCGTATAGTCATGTCGGTAGATGAACAGTGCGACGCTGGTGGGAAACCGCCAGAGGAACAGTTAAAAATGGGAAGTACACGCTGTGTACTTGGAAATACACGTCGTGTACTTTGTTTTTTTCTCTTAAAATGGGCAGTATCCTCCCCTGTTCACAGGGAAGGATTAGAACGAGAAAAAGGAGCGGGAGAGGGAGGCTGGAGCTTTGGAGATCCGTCTAGCATTCGTCGAGAATCCGTTTTCTGCACTGTCGATCTCCCTAGAACTGCACAGGTGAGTTCTCCCTTCTCCTGGATTAGTTCTTACCAATTCTTTCCCATATGGAAGTTATTTAAGGTTGAACAAGGTTTTATTTCACCTCATATATACGTTGTTCAAGGAATATTCGTGGAACGTCGTTAGAGTATACTGATCAGGGGCGTTAAAGGTAGGTGGCTTGGTGTTTATTTTCCAACTGTCGTGTGTTTTGTGTGTTTTTTAGCTATGAACCCATATTTGGGGTGTCGTGTGGCTGAGGTCGTGGCTATTTTTGATACCTAGAATTGTATAGGTGATTAAATAAAGTTGTAAAACTGTTGTTTGGGATTAGTGCTTGGATCCAGGACCAGCCCGGGGGTGTGTTCCTCTATTTAGTCGTTTGGACAGGATACCCGAGGGTATGCTTTAATTATTTTGTGCATTACTTTTTCCTTGAGAGGAATTGTATGTGAACTGCTTATTTACATGTTGGGCATGGCCCGGTTAGTTGTGCATAAGGGCAGTGTTTTACTATAGCCTGAGGGCATGACTGTATTAGTCTGAGGGCAATGTTCTCTTTCGGCCTGAGGGTAACTTCTTCGTGCTTGTGGGTGATAGACTATGTTCCTGAGGATGACACTTCATAAACCTTAGGGAAACATATATTATGCATGAGGAAAAGATTCTGATTACCTAAAGGGTATGGGTTTGCGTGTCTGAGGACACTAACGGTTTACATATAAATTCACTGTGGTGCTTTCTTAAATAATAAATCATGAAATGAATGTTAAAATGTAAATAACTGGTAAAGCTAGTTACTTTTGAGTACTTCTTAGTTTATTACATTTTACTACTGCACACTGTTTTTTCATGCTACACACAGTTGGGCATGGGCCTTTAGTGGGTGCCTACTGGTATTTATTTCTCACACCCAGTTTGAGTCATGATTTTCGGCCCAAACAGATTACGTTTCTACAGGTGTAGATAAGGGCAAGGGTCCTTATACATGTACTTGATTGCTGCTGAGGATTAGGGGAGCATGGGACCAGGCTTAGGCTCACCATGCTACCGGTTGATTTGTTCTCTTTTGTTGTACTTTGTATTGTATGGCACTGCTATGTAACATATTCTGACTATTTTCTTAGAACTTGAGACATGTTGCATCATATATATATATCTGGATGGTTATCCTTTATTGTAGTTGTTATATTAAATATGTATAGTTTATTGCTTCTGCTGTTGTTGTATGATTTATATTATATTACATTGTGCTACACTTTGAAAAATGAGGTCATAACTTCCCCACTATCAGACCTGGACCATCGCTGCTAGTCAGCAGCCTCTGGCAATTGGGGAAATGTGCTTGAGGTCATGTGGTGAACCAGGTTCGGGGCACTCGTTGAGTGGCACCCGGAACCAGGACGTTACAAAGTGGTATCAGAGGAGTTTTTTTCTCTTTGACTTACTATTTGGAGCCTTCGTCAAAGATAGGAAGAGAATGGTCGTTGGTCATAAGTTGTGCCCGGGCATAGCTAACCCGTGTACAGGGAAAAGCCAATTTACCTCGTGTTGCAATTTTTTATGATTTTTCAATTTTACAATTGAATTGATTTTCACCAAAGGGTGACGCACTTGTGATTGTGCTGTTTATCTTTTATTAATGGGTTCTATTTAGTTGCAACCCGATGAGATGAGGGTATGTCATCTCATGCATCATTTAGGCACATGCTAGAAATCACATGCCATGCATAATTCCATTCCATGTAGGTGCATTAGAAATTTCATGTTGTAGTGATAGTTTTTGTGCTAGAAAAGCATGTTGTTGTGATAGTTGCTTTGATAAATACCTGCTATGTGATAGAGTATTTTTGTGTGAGGTGGTTTATAGAATGGACGCCAAACTTTGGTTTATGGGGAGTATGGGCCCCCATTGACTGGAATTTGGCAGATCATTGACTGTTTATTTTATTATAACACAGATAAGATTCCAAACATTGATTCGCGGGGATTATGGGACCTCACGGATCAGAATTTGGCACTTAGGTGTTGTTTTCGATATTTTCTGGGTTCTGGGGAAGTTTATGAGGAATATTATCCGAAAAACCCAGTATACACGCCGTGTAGTGCTCTAGAAATGTCGTGTATGTTCTTCTGTTTGGGAATAAAAATAAACTTTTTGAGTACACACCTTTTACCCCGAGTACACGGCGTATAGTCGCTTCTCGTGTCACAAACCGTGTGGGCAGAGACACGGGGAAGGGAAGAGCTTGGGGAAAACATGTCGTGTAGATGATATACACACCATGTAGTGTTGACCTAGAGTCCTCCCGTGTAACTAACAAACACGGACGGAGGAGACCTTAAGACATACACGTTGTGTCCACTATGGAACACGCTGTGTAGTCTGACTTGGGGACCCGATCGTGTAACTAACAACACCGTTCGGTGTAATCCTTTCATGTACACTCCGTGTGTATATTGAACACACCGTGTAGTGTGAGCCATGTGTCTGGATGTGTAACTAACAACACGGGTCAGGGAAGCTCATCTAGTACATGTTGTGTACCCATGGGACACACCGTGTAGTCTTGTCCGAGGACAGACCGTGTAGACTTAGTTGTGTGGCTGGGAAACGAGGTAGTGTACACGTAGTTTGAGGGTTTAACACGCTGTGTAGTATCAAGCTGAGTAGTCGGTCGTGTCACAAACGACACAGGCAGTAGGAAAATTACACCATACACGCCGTGTAGTTAAAATACACATTGTGTAGTTTTGTTAAACGGGAGTCGTGTGGCTTAGCCATGTAGAAGGACCCAGGCAGGGAAGGGAAGTCAAGTACACGACGTGTAGTCAGTATACACGTTGTGTAGTCTTGTTTTTCAAAGTTTTAATGCTTTCTTCCTCTTGTTCACTTTGTGGTTCCTTCGCTTTCAGTCTTGATAAACTTGAATCTAAGGTGTGTAATTGAGCTTGTAGTGTCATTCCACTGAGACGAACGCGTGTTGTTCGCCAGGAGAGTGGCGACGACTATACTCCGGAGATGGTGGGCCATGGGATACTAGTTGATCCTCCAGTAGAGCCAGATGCGACGCCAGCCGTCATACCGAACACAGGTGCAGATGCATAGTTCTGTGAGGCTTTATGCGGTTCATGCAGACCTTTCAGGGAGCACAACTGGCTGCCACATCTATGGCTGAGATGACACGTATCTTCCAGTAGCAGCATCCGCCTATGTTTTCAGAGGATGGCGGACCATAGGCTATGGAGTCTTGGATGGGGTCGATGCAGACTATCTTTGAGCATCTTGAGACACCTCCAAGGTGGAGGGTCAAGCTTGTGATGTACATGCTACATGATTCCACCAAGAGGTGGTGGGATGTTACCACCCAATCAGAGCATCACAGGGACATGGCGTTGGATGATTTTTAGGCAGTATTCTATAACTTCTTCTTTCTAGAGACACTGAGGGCAGATAGAACTCGAGAGTTCAGGAATCTGCAACAGGGCACTATGTCAGTGAAGGACTATTCTGCTCGTTTCACTGAGCTTTAGCATTTTTCACCTGTACTGGTGGGTGATGGGACGTTGAGAGCCAGACGTTTTGATGATGGTCTTCGTTATGACATTTGAGCACTGGTGAATGTTTTAAGGTTGCCTTCAGTACATGCTATTGTAAACTAGGTGCTGATTACAGAGAGGAACCTTCGGAAAGCTAGCGGTTCGGCACTGGTTTCTGGTACTATTTCTACTGGTAAGAGGAAGAGACAGATGGACTTCTCTCAAGGTGGTCATACCAGCCAGAATGATGTTTCAGGTGGTCAGGTCAGGTGCTACCAGTGTGTTAAGAAGGGGCACAAGAGACTTAAGTATCCACGAGACCCAGTGGAGTGCTGAACTTGCGAAAAGATGGGTCATCTGCAACGCTTTTGCAGGGCGTTTCTACCAATGGCTAGTGAGAGGGGTTCTGTGCAGACTCTACGAGCAGGAGCAGGACCAGCAGCTTCTTACCAGTCAGGGAACTGGAATATGTCAGGGCGTGCAAGATGAGATAGTGGTCGTGGTCGTGGTAGCCAGACACCTGGATCTTAGAGGCTGCAGGGTGGGACAGCTCAGGATAGTCAGGCTGTGTCTCAGGGTCGTGGCACTGGGCAGCCATATGCAGTGCAACAGACCCAGTAGTAGCAGGATCCCAAACCTTCTACTATCAGAGGTACTATTCTAGTAGCTTTTGTCCTATCTTCAGTACTTTTTTATACGGGTTCTACACATAGTTTCATATTTGTACCCATAGTAGAGAGCCTTGGGATCTGTGTATCTACTTCTCCTGATATCATGACGCTAGACACTCCACTGGGGACTAGAACGGCTGGTGAGAGTCAGTGCAAGGAGTTCTCCCTTGAGATTGGTGGGTGTCACTTCCTTTGGGACCTCTATGTCTTAGAGATGATAGCTTATGACATCATTATCGGGATGGATTGGTTGGTTCCATTTCAAGCCTTTGTAGACTGCAATCGTCGCAGGGTGAGTTTCACGTCACCAGAGGCCGGAGAGTTTCTATACAAGGGCGAATGGGATGTTCAGGAGAGTCGAGCTGGACCAGAGCATCATGGGAGAGGTGGAGTCACAGCCCAGATTGCGAGATTATATCTAGAAAACCAGGGAACTTGTCAGAAGGATTTCCCTCCAGTGGTTTATCGTTTTAGGGATGTCTTCTCGGAAGAATTTTCAGGTCTTCCTCCGGAGCGTGAGGTGGATTTCTCTATAGAACATGTGTCAGGAGCAGCACTAGTGTCCATTCCTCCTTATAGGATGGCCACGCCCGAGTTGTATGAGCTTAAGAGGCACTTAGAGGAGTTACAGGCAAAGGGTTTTATCTGACTCAGTACTTCTCCTTGGGGTTCGCCGGTCCTCTTTGTGAATAAAGAGGACGGTACCCTCAAACTCTATGTGGATTATCGGAAGATGAACCAGTTGATGGTCAAGAACCGATATCCTTTACTGAGGATTGACGATCTCTTTGATCAACTTCGTGGAGCATGAGTGTTCTTGAAGGTTGACTTGAGATCAGGATATCATCAGCTGTGCGTTAGACCATCTGATATACCTCTCACAGCTTTCATGAGCAGGTATGGTCTATACGAGTATGCAGTTATTCCGTTCGAACTCACGAACGCGCCAGCAGTTTTCATGGCTCTGATGAATCGTATGTTCCATACTTATCTGGACTCTTTTGTGGTAGTATTCTTGGATGATATCTTGGTGTACTCTCACACTCGACACAACCATTCCACCCATCTTGAGATAGTATTGAGTACATTGAGAGAGCATCGGCTATATGCTAAACTCTCAAATTGCCACTTCTGGATGGACCAGATTCACTTCCTGGGTCATATCATCTCAGAGGCAGGAGTTACCATGGACCTAGAGAAGGTCAGAGAAGTAGTTTCTTGAGAGCATCCTAAGAACGTGTTGGAGATATAGATTTTCTTAGGGCTGGATGGTTACTACAGATGTTTCATACAGGAATTCTCCCTCTTAGCAGCACTGTTGGCGGGTTTGACTAAGAAGGGTGTGAAGTTCGTTTGGTCAGAAGCTTGCGAGACATCCTTTCAGGGCCTGAATGGGAAGTTGACATCAGCACCGATCCTGATACTCCTATAGCAGGGGAAGAGCTATACAGTTTACTGTGATGCATCAGGGATTGGGCTGGGAGCAGTGTTGATGCAGGTCGATCGAGTTGTTGCATACGGTTCTCGGCAGTTGAGGCCACATGAGAGGAATTACCTGACGCATGACCTCAATTTGGCTGCAGTAGTGCATGTGTTGCACTATTTGAGGTATTATCTATTGGGAGAATTTTTTGTGGTCTTCACCGACCAAAAAAGTCTCAAGTATATCCTTACTCAGTGTGACTTGAATCTGAGACAGCGAAGGTGGGTCAAATACCTTCAGTCCTTCGATTTTGAGCTTGCCTATACACCTGGTAAAGGTAATGAAGTAGCTAATGCATTGAGTAGGAAGACTCAGATACAGGCAGTGCAGGAAGCCAGTGGTGAGTGGAAGCTTATGTATTTTTTCTCTGAGATGCATTTGGAGGTCCAAGAAAGTCAGGGGAAAACTTATCTTTCATATTTAGCTATGACTTCTACCCTCCTGGATAGAGTGAGGATGAGACAGCTTTCTGATCTAGAAGGCCTAGTTCTACGGGAGTCGGTGGAAAGTGAGGACCCTCCTCCTGGTTGGACGATAGGCGATGATGAAGTTATATGTTTCCATGGACGAGTATGGGTTCCAGGGGATACACGCAAGGAGATGATGCGAGAGTTTCATGCTTTAGTTTGGGTAGTTCATCCCGGGGTTACCAAGATGTACCGAGACTTGAGACATCAGTACTGGTGGCCAGGTATTAAGTGAGATGTGGCAGGTTTTGTTACGAGGTGTTCCACCTCTCAGTAGGTGAAAGTGGAGCATCAGAGACTAGTTGGACTGTTACAGCAGTTACCCATCCTGAAGTGTAAATGGGATGATGTCGCGATGGATTTCGTGACGGGGTTACCGAGTTCTGCTAGAGGCAATGATGTTGTGTGGGTTTTTGTGGACAGACTCATGAAGGTAGATCACTTCTTTCCAATCAAAGAAACCTTCGGTGTTGAAGATATTAGAAGGTTGTATATCCGAGAGGTCGTACGTCTACAAGGTGTTCCTCATTCTATCGTTTCACATAGGGATGCCCATTTTACGTCTCGTTTTTGGAAGAGTTTTCATAGGGCACTGGGTACACAGGTGCTTCTGAGTACAGCCTACCACCCTCAGACTGATTTCCAGTCAGATCGTACGATATAGGTGCTTGAGGACATGATGCGTGCATGCGTCCTAGACTTTGGGGGATCATGGGAGAAGCATATACCCCAAGTTGAGTTTGCCTATAATAATATCTTTCAGGAAACTATTGAGATGGCACCTTACGGGGCATTATATGGTATGTCATGTCAATAACCCTTGTGCTGGATGGAGGTATGTGAGGCAGATTTACTAGGACCACGTCTTGTACAGGAGACTTCTGAGCAGGTCCAGTTGATTCAAAAGCAAATGGCTACCGCGCTGTCTCGTCAGAAATCTTATGTCGATCGTCGCAGAAGACCTTTGGAGTTCGTGGTCGGGGATCAGGTTTTCTTGCGTGTTTCGCCGAGGCTGGGACACAGGCGGATCAGGAGACAAGGTAAACTTTCACCGAGGTATGTGGGGCCATTTGAGATTCCGGAGAGAGTCGGGCCGGTTGCCTATTGGTTGCAGTTACCGTAGAGGTACCGAGCCATGCATGACGACTTCCATGTATCTCAGTTGTGCTGCTATCATTCAGACCCATCTCACATCTTTCAGCCAGAGGAGGTTGAGCTGTAGGAATATGCGTCCTTTGAGAAGCATCTGATCCGTATCGTTGACAGGTGCACAAAGGTTCTCTGAGGTCGGTCAGTTCCTCTCGTATGGGTGCTATGGCAGCATGGCCAAGTGCAGGACGAAACCTGGGAGCAGGAGACCGATGTACGTGCTTAGTGGCCAGAGTTGTTCACGGCTTTATATTCACCACCCTTAGAAGGGAAATTTGGGGATGAATTACTTTAAGGGGGGAAGTTTATAAGAACCCAGTTCATAATTTTGAGGTACGGGTTTCTTCTTTTCTCATTTCCTTAAGTGTTTTTGAGAAAATATGGAAAATGGGGAAAATCCCAAATTTTGGAAGTACACGCTGCGTACTTTTCAACACGCCATGTACTTTTGGCCGTGTGGGATGAGTACACAGGGCATGTAGCCATGTCGGCAATGAAGGGTGTAAAGACCAACTACACGCTGTGTAGTGGTCCTTTACACGCCGTGTAGTCAGTCGGCAGGCGAATAGTATGGTAGTGGCTAGCTGTGTGACCGAACACACCGTGTACTCAAGGAGATAGGCCGTGTAGTCATGTCGGCAGATTAACAGTGCCACGCTGGTGGGAAACCGCCAGAGGAACAGTTAAAAAATGGGAAGTACACTTCGTGTACTTGGAAATACATGCCGTGTACTTTGTTTTTTTCGCTTAAAATGGGCAGTAGCCTCCCATGTTCATAGGGAAGGCTTATAACGAGATGAAGGAGCAGGAGAGGGAGGTCGGAGCTTTGGAGATCCGCCGAGCTTTCGCTGGGAATCCGTTTTCTGCACCATCGATCTCCCTAGAACCACACAGGTGAGTTATCCCTTTTCTTAGAGTAATTATTACCAATTCTTTCCTATAGGAAATTTATTTAATGTTGAATGAGGTTTTCGTTCACCTCAGATCTACATCATTCAAGGATGATTCGTGGAACTTCGTTCGAGTATACTGATCAGGGGCGTTAAAGGTAGGTTTCTTGGTGTTTATTTTCCAACTGTCGTGTGTTTTGTGTGTTTTTGAGCTACGAACTCGTATTTGGGGTGTTGTGTGGCTGAGTCCATGGCAATTTTTGATACCTAGAATTGTATAGGTGATTAAATAAAGTTGTAAAACTGTTTTTTGGGATTAGTGCTTGGATCCAGGACCATCCCAGGGGTGTGTTCCTCTGTTTAGTCATTTGGACAGGATACCCGAGGGTATGCTTTAATTATTTTGCGCATTACTTTGGCCTTGAGAGGAATTGTATGTGAACTGCTTATTTACATGTTGGGCATGGCCCGGTTAGTTGTGCCTGAGGGAAGTGTTTTACTATAGCCTGAGGGCATGACTGTATTAGCCTGAGGGCAATGTTCTCTTTCATCCTGAGGGAAACTTCTTCGTGCCTATGGGCGATAGACTTTGTGCCTGAGGGCGACACTTCGTACGCCTAAGGGAAACATCTGTTATGCTTGAGGGCAAGATTAGGATTACCTGAGGGTAAGGGTTTGTGTGTCTGAGGACACTAAAAGTTTACATATAAATTCATTGTGGTGGTTTCTTATATGACAACCCTGCTTTTATTACAAACTTAAACATGATTTATTACATAAAAAATCACTTAATACAACAAAAAAGATTGAGAGGTTTAGTGTCTTTGGAGCTTATAATCATTTCATAAAAACTTAAAACATGAAATACAACATCTTTATTGAAAACTTCCTTTACATGACCACTACATTCCCTCGTACTTCGCATTTCATGGGATAACCTGAGGACATGCATAAGAAAAGGGTGAGCTATAAAGCCCAGTAAGGGAGTACACATGGAATAACATGAGGAGTAAAACACATGTCAGACAATAGGAATATCAATAGAGAATAAAAGAAACATTATCATAAAGTCATGATAAAGCATGATAATCATAACATGGAAATGTGGCAACAACACTTAACATGGAATTACCATGAGCCAAGGCTCATTGCACATGGAGCATGAGTAAATAATCATTGCAAATAAAGCACGAGTAACCCTCGTTGCAATTTAATTCGCATGAGTCAACACCCATTGCACATGATGTATCATGATACTATACTTTACCCAATGCATTGGAGCGCTATAAGGGCGCACCCTTCTTAAACATTTCATTTCATGCATAAGTGTTCCACATGGATCATAAAACATGGATTCAGAAAACATAATCATTAATTCCACGATAAAGGAATGTGGAATTAATACATGAAACTTTACAATCAATAATTAAATGTGCATAAAGGTGAATACCCTTGATGGAGAAATGGGCATGGTATTCACTACACAATGACATTGGCTTAGAAAATCGGTGAGATTTCGGCAGCGTAACGGCGTGACATAAGAATTCATAAAAATGGTTGATGAGAGATAAAGGGGTTCCTAATCATATTTACATGTAATGTAAATTAAGGAGTTCATATAGATACATGTCCCAAAAAGTTTAATGAAATTTAGATTCATGATACAAAATTATTGCTTGAATGTAAAAGAGGAGAGAGAAGTTTCTTTCGAAATTTCAGCATAGTAACGGGTGTACATGGGAGGAATTTAATGAGAGATAAAGGGTATCCCATCATTTAAACATAAAGAGGGAAGTATTATGGAGGTGCAAAACCATACCCCAACATTTATAATTGAAATTAAAAGGTCAAAACAACTTAAAGAAAATTGGACAAAAATGAGAAAGGAAGAAAAAACCCTTACTTGGAAGTGTGCTTCCAAAGGCTAGAGAGAGGCTTGTGAGAGGCTTCTTGGGAGCTTGGGGTACCTTGGAAGGATTCTAGAGAGAGTAGGGCAGAGGTTGGACGAACTCCAAGGGATTTGAGTGAGGAGGAAGTGGGAGCTTGGGTGGGTTTATATAGGAAAGATGAGGGAATTCTTTATTATTTAGGTTTGGCTCCCCTTACATTAAATTAATCCAAAACACAAACCATATCATGGTATTTGCCCATGGTTTTTGGAAAACAGAAGAGGAAAACAATATTTTATAAGTCCAAAGTCCAAACTTCTTAAAATATTAGGGTTGCTTATGTGGAGGTGAGTCACACTCTCATGGAAATTTATTTAAAAAGGCAAGGTGTTGAATATGTCTTGAGGGGTCCATTAATGATTTGAAAAGTAAGTTAAACAAACCCAAAATCACATTATTTTAATGGAAAAACATATATAGGCCGAACATAAAGATTATAGTATTTTATTACATCACTATTGGTTCATTATGATGTCATAAAACACATTATGTATTTAAACGGTATTTAATTTTTACCCCAAAAATTGACTGTCTCGGGAAATTATGAAAAAATCACCGTTGGATAATTTCGACATCCTGATTCCAGAAATGACATTTATTTTATCTAAAAAAATTTCTAAATATGTTAATTTTTACTTTTAAAATAAAAACCGACATTTATCGAAAATTCACGGGTTTTGACAGAAATGGATTTCAAACCTTAATAAAAAAATTTAATTGCATTCATAAAATTATAAGATCATTTATATTTAATAAAAATTAATTTAATAATATTATTATTATTTTATTAAAATCTTATTTAATTCAAAAATCCCTTAATTTTATAAAATATATTTCTTAATTAAATAATAACTAAAAACACCATTTGTACTTTAAAAACTATTTACAATGTATCAAAAATGACTAGAAATTATATTCATTATTATATACAAAAAATAATGTACATGAACATTGTACTACTTATTTGTTACATAACCCCTTAAAATAGTTGCATAAGACCTAAGGGTATGGTGTGTGATGGTGACAGACTCTTGGGGTGGCTCGGATAACATTGCTCGAGTGGTAATTTCAATCAACTTCCACTTTTCCCGTAGATGGTCATGTTAGAGCTTGACATGATGAAGCTCAGCTTGGGCTTGGTCAAGGGAGAATCCCAAAGATTCCACCTCTTTTCCGAGCTCTGACAAATGGGCTTCATATTGGGCAATTCTACTGGATGAGGCCATCACTTCCTTTGTCTGAGTAAATTGGATTTATTAAATTCCTATATTTATACTAATCATGTGATCACTGTTCCATGGCTATATTAGCAATGGTCAAAATTCATAACATAAAACCAAAGAAGTTGACATTTTATATAAACATAAAGAGACATTTAATTAGATCAAGAGGGGTTTATATTAATGAAACTTTGGGTCGTTAAAATATTCCCCCCTTAAGAAATTTCTCCCTTGAAATTTTCTTTTTCCCACATTAAAACAAATGTGGGTAACTCAGCTTCATCATATCCTCTGATTCCCAAGTCGCTTCTTCAAACTTGTGGTTTCTCCAAAACACCTTGACGAGGTGCATTGTCTTATTTCGTAGAACTTTTTCTCTACGATCTAAGATCTTCACTGGTTGTTCCTCATTAGAAAGATCATCTTCAAATTGTACCACCTCAGAAGAGAGTACATGTGAAGGGTCTGGTATGTACTTCCTTAAGAGGGATACATGAAAGGCATCATGTACTTTGTCCATGGTAGGTGGAAGTGCTAGTCGATAGGCCACAGCCCCGACATGATCAAGAATCTCGAAGGGGTCGATGTACCTTGGACTTAACTTCCCTTTCTTTCCAAACCTCATGACCTTCTTCCACGAAGATATCCATAGAAAAACCATGTCTCCAACTTTAAACTCAAGGTCTTGTCGACGATTATCTGCATAACTCTTCTATCGACTCTGGGCTGCCTTGATATGCTGCTGAATGGTTTTCACCATCTCAACCATTTCCTCAACCATTTTTGGTCCAAGCATCTTACGTTCACCGACCTCATCCCAACATTCCGGAGTTCTACACCTTTTCCCATACAGGGCTTCATATGGTGCCATTTGGATGCTCGAGTGGAAACTGTTATTATAAGAGAACTCAACTAGAGGAAGATGTTGATCCCATCCTCCTTTAAAGTCCATTGAGAAAGCTCTCAAAATATCCTCAAGTGTTTGCATAGTCTGCTCGGATTGGCCATCAGTTTGAGGATGATAGGCCGTACTAAAGTTCAGTTCAGTATTCAGAGCATGTTGAAGACTCTTCCAAAACGTAGAGGTGAATCTTGGATCTCGGTCAGACACAATAGATAGTGGTACTCCATGAAACCTTACCACTTCCCTGATATATATCTGTTCCAATTGATCCAAAGAGAAATCCTCCCGAATAGCAATGAAGTGTGTAGCCTTTGTAAGACGATCCACAACAACCCAGATTGCATTGTTGCCTTTGGATGTCCTTGGAAGTCCAATGGCAAAGTCCATGGTGATGTTCTCCCATTTCCATTATGGTATGGGCAATGGTTGCATCATCCCCTTAGACTTCTGCCTCTCTGCCTTCACTTGCTGACACACCAGGCACTTTGATGTATATTCAGTGATCTCCTTCTTCATATTATCCCAACAAACGTTTTCTCAGAGATATCGATACATCTTTGTGCTCCCTGGGTGAATAGAGAAATTTGAACTATGTACATCATCCAAAAGTTCCTTCTTCAGCTCCGGACTTGATGGAACACATAGCCTTTTCCCAAACCACACAATTCCTTCTTCATTAACATTAAACTCAGAGGATTTCCCCTTTTTGATAGCTTCCACTTTTTCTTGAATTCCCACATCATCCTTTTGAGCATCCTTTAACCTTTCCAAAAGATATTTTTGAGCAATCATTTGTGAAATTATTGATGATGTTACCTTCTTTATGGTTCCCACATCCATCTTCATCAAGTCTAAGAAGATTGGATCCTTCTCAATTCTCATCATTGATAGAATTGCTGGGTCCTTTATACTTAGGGCATCTGCCACTTTGTTCTCTTTCCCAGGGTGGTAATATATTGAACAGTCATAATCCTTGATGAGCTCTACCCATCTTCTCTGGCGCATATTAAGCTCTTTCTGTGTGAATATATATTTAAGACTCTTGTGGTTAGTATATATCTCACATTTCTCTCCACAGAGGTAATGACGCCAGATTTTCAAGGAAAAGATCACCGCCTCTAACTCCAGATCATGTGTTGGATAGTTTCGCTCATGGATTTTCAACTGCCTTGAGGCATAGGATATAACTTTATCATTCTACATCAGCACACAGCCTAAGCCCTTCTTTGAAGCATCACTAAAAACAACAAAAAGTTCCCCACTTGTGGGTAAAGTGGGAACGAGCACAGTGATAAGCCTCATTTTCAACTCCTTGAAGCTTTCTTCACATTCATCACTCCAAGCAAACTTTACTCCATTTCAAGTTATCTTGGTAAGAGGGTTGGAAAATCGTGAGAAATTTCTCACAAATCATCGATAATATCCATCTAACCCCAAGAATCTACGGATATCCGTTACTGATGTTGGCCTCGGCCATCCCTCAATTGCATCTGTTTTAGAGGGGTCCACAGATATACCATTTCTTGTGATGATATGGCCCAATAATGAGACATCCTTTAACCATAACTCACACTTTCTGTACTTTTCATAGAGCTTCTCCTTGCGCAAAGTCTCTAGTATAGTTTTTAAATACTTTTCATGATCCTACTTGGTTTTGGAGTATATTATAATATCATCTATAAAGACTACCACAAATTTTTCAAGGTAATCTCTAAAGACTCTATTCATCAAGTCCATGAATATTTCTGGAGCATTAGTGAGTCCGAAAGGCATTACTATGAATTCATAGTGCCTGTATCTTGTGCGAAAAGCATTCTTGGGGATATCTTCCTTCTTCACCCTTACTTGATAATATCCCGACCGCAAGTCCAACTTGGAGAAGTATTGTGCTCCACGTAGCTGATCAAAAAAATTCATCGATTCTTGTAAGAGGATACTTGTTCTTTATCGTGATTTTGTTAAGTTCACGATAATCGATTCAAAGCCGCATTGACCCATCCTACTTCTTGACGAAGAGGACTGGTGCACCCCATGGTGAAGCACTTGGGCGTATAAACCCTTTATCCATATTCTCCTGTAGTTGTTTCTTCAGCTCCTCAAGCTCTACAACAGCCATTCTATATGGATTCTTGGATATTGGTAGCGCCCCAGGTATAAGTTCAATTGAGAACTCAACATATCTTCTTGGAGGAAGACCAGATAGTTCCTCAGGAAACACTTCAGCGAATTCCGTCACAATAGGCATTTCTTCAAGGATGGTTTTTTCCTTGGGCTCAATCATCTGAGCCAGATACGCGTGCTCATAAGGCAGTAATATCCATGCTTGAGATGATAGAGCTAAAGGAGATTCATCTTCCTCCTGACACTTGTAAAGAATCGAGGGTCGATTCTCCATATGGAGTGTGATTTCCCTCTCCCGACAATTTATGTTGGCTCTATATAAAGAAAGTCAATCCATGCCAAGAATTGCATCAAATTCCAATAGAGGGAGTATGACAAGGTTCACCGGGAAATTCAATCCACAAACTATAACAGGGGAGGACTTATATTCATGGGATGCAATGATTGCCCCATTTTTTGTACTCACTGACATCTTTACTTCCGTGATTTGTGGTGGTGCTGGGATTGTTCTACTAAACTTTCAAGATATAAAAGAATGTGTAGAAACTGAATCAAAAAGTATGTTCGCTATTCTTGAATGAATGACTAGAATACCTATCACCACTTTGTTGTCGGGGTTCACTTTGGTAGAAGTGATGGCAAAAGCTCTTCCTTGCTGCCTTGTAGGTTGTTGGTTGTCTCCGAAAACCCTTGGATGAGGGAACTGATTTGAAAAATGACCCAGTTCTTTTCATTTGTATCATTGAACAACGTGCTGAGGTTCGAGCAGAGCATTCCTCTCCTCTTTCACAGATGTGGGTCTTTCTTGCCGATAGTTAATAGCTAGGTGCCCTTCTCTTCCACACCTGATGCATTTTCTCATCCCCTTAAGGCAATTTCAAGGGTGCTTCTTTCCGCACTTTTGGAAAGTGGGGTGCTGGATCTTCTTAACACCATTGGATTTAACCATCGGACCACCAGTATTGAAGTCCACCTTACGCTTCTTGTCCTCGTGATACCCCTGTGATTCCCCGATCTCTATTTCAACCTTGAGGGCACATCGGACAATTTCCTCATAGTTGTCGAAGTCACGGATTGCTAATGATTTCTGAAAGCTAGGCTTCAACCCACCAAAGAAGTGGTCAACCCTGCATTTAGGGGTAACGACAAAGCTGGAAGTGTATTGTGCAAGACTTGTGAAGTTTTCCTCGTACTCTCCAATAGATTCTTCATCTTTTTGCTTGAGGGAAAGGAAGTCCCTTTCCATCTTAATCTGGAGGGTGCACGGAAAATATTTATCGAAAAACATCTTCTGGAAATCCTTCCATTCCAACGCCTTGATCTCCTCCTCAGGCTTCGTATTTTTTATCAACGTCCACCATTGATCTGTTTCACCCTCCATACGATAAGCCGCCAAGAGAACCTTCTCTTGTTCAAAAAATTGGAGGATGGAGAATATCTTTTCAATGGACTTGATCCATTTTTCAGCAATCATGGTATCAGATGATCCACTAAAAGTAGGAGGCCTTTGTCTCATGAAGCTCTCAATAGCGACTTGATCATTCTTAGGGGGGTTGAACGTTCCTCTTGACCCATGTTTCTATTCAAAACTTGAGTTATCTAAGAGAGAAGCGTGAAAAAGTTCGCGATTCCCACTCCCATTGGATTGGGCATCTCATTAGTACATTCATCACATTGATCTTCACAATGGTTGTTAGCCCGAGTCCTCCTATTACCGGCCATTGGCTGGAATAAAAGGAAAGTTAGGGGTAACACATAAAGGGTAATCCAAATACAAAAGTTGATGACTTATAAATAAACTTTTATTTCCTTACTCAAGAGCCTATAGGCTTCAATCTAGGCTTTTCATGATCTACTTTCTAACATATATTCATAGGGGCATTTTTTTAATTCCCTTAATAAGGGTTCATACTAAGATTTTGAATTTATCAAAACATATCCCCCAAGAGTTTCATAACCAAGAGCGCAGCAAGGCCCATTGTCATGCACCAGTTCCCGTTCGAGTCTAGCTCAAAGCGGTGTTTTCAGGTTTTACCCCTAGGATACATCTGTGCTAGAGTTGCCTCTACCTGCTCGTATCCAGACAGGGATGTATTTGTTTGATAAACCATTTACTCAGTACTTACCAAAACTTAGGGATGTTTTTATTATACGTAGTATTGTATCTAAGGCTTTACTAGGGTTTCCTAATCCCAAAAATAACTAAACCTATCCTCTGATACGAAGTATGACAACCCTGCTTTTATTACAAACTTAAACATGATTTATTACATAAAACTTCACTTGATACAACAAAAAATATCGAGAGGTTTAGTGTCTTTGGGGATTAATATCATTACATAAAAACTTAAAACATGAAATAAAACATCTTTATTGAAAACATCCTTTACATGACCACTACATTCCCTCGTACTTAGCATTGCATGGGATAACCTGAGCACATGCATAAGAAAAGGTTGAGCTATAAAGCCCAATAAGGGAGTACACATGGAATAACATGAGGAGTACAAAACATGTTAGACAATAGGCATATCAATAGAGCATAAAAGAAACGTGATCATAAAGGCATGATAAAGCATTATAATCATAACATGGAAATGTGGCAACAACACTTAACACGGAATTAGCGTGAGCCAAGGCTCATTTCACATGGAGCATGAGTAAATCCTCATTGCACATAAAGAACGAGTAAACCCTTGTTTCACTTTAATTATCATGAGTTAACACCCATTGCACATGACGTATCATGATACTATACTTTACCCAATGCATTGGAGTGCTATAAGGGCGCACCCTTCTTAAACATTTCATTTCATGCATAAGTGTGCCACATGGATCATAAAACATGGATTCATAAAACATAATCATTTATTTCATGATAAAGGAATGTGGAATTAATACATGAAACTTTATAATCAATAAGTAAATGTTCATAAAGTTTAATACCCTTGATGGAGAAATGGGCATGGTATTCCCTACATAATGACATTGGCTTAGAAAATCGGTGTGATTTCGGCAGCGTAACGGCGTGACATAAGAATGCATAAAAATGGTTGATTAGAGAGAAAGGGGTTACTCATCATATTTAAATGTAATGGACAGTAAGGAGGTCTTATAGATACATGTCCCAACAATTTTAATGGAATTTAGATTCATGATACAAAAGTATTGCTTGAATGTAAAAGAGGAGAGAGAAGTTCCTTTCAAAATTTCGGCATAGTAATGGATGTACATGGGAGGCATTTAATGAGAGATAAAGGGCCTCCCATCATTCAAAAATAAAGAGGTCAGTATTATGGAGGTGAGAAACCATACCCCAACATTTATAATTGAAATTAAAAGGGCAAAACAACTTAAATAAAATTGGACAAAAATGAGTAAGGAAGAAAAAACCCTTACTTGGAAGTGTGCTTCCAAAGGCTAGAGAGAGGCTTGTGAGAGGCTTCTTGGGAGCTTTGGGCACCTTGGAAGGATTATAGAGAGAGTAGGGCAGTGGTTGGATGAACTCCAAGGGATTTGAGTGAGGAGGAAGTGGGATCTTGGGTGGGTTTATATAGGAAAGGTGAGGGAATTCTTTATTATTTAGGTTTGGGTCCCCTTACATTAAATTAATCCAAACCACAAAGAATCCCATGGTTTTTGCCCATGGTTTTTGGAAAAGGGAAGAGGAAAAAAATATTTTATAATTCCAAAGTCCGAAATTCTTAAAATATTAGGGTTGCTCATGTGGAGGTGAGTCACACTCCCATGGAAATTAATTTAAAAAGGCAAAGTGTTGAATATGTCTTGAGGGGTCCATTAATGCTTTGAAAAGTTAGTCAAACAAACCCAAAATCACATTATTTGAATGGTAAAACATATATTGTATGAAAATAAATATTATAGTATTTTATTACATCACTATTGGGTCATTATGATGTCATAAAACACATTATATATTTAAACGATATTTAATTTTTACCCAAAAAATTAACTATCTCATAAAATTATGAAAAATTCACCGTTGGATAATTTTGACGTCCTGATTCTAGAAATGAAATTTATTTTATCTAAATAATTTTCTAAATATTTTAATTTTTACTTTTAAAATAAAATCCAACATTTATCGAAAATTCAAGTGTTTTGACAGAAATGGCTTTCAAACCTTAATAAAAAAATTTAATTGCATTCATAAAATTATAAGATCATTTATATTTAATAAAAATTAATTTAATATTATTATTATTATTTTATTAAAATATTATTTAATATAAAAATCCTTTAATTTAATAAAATATATTTCTTAATTAAATAATAACTAAAAACACCATTTGTACTTTAAAAACTATTTACAATGTATCAAAAAATGACTAGAAATTATATTCATTATTATATACAAAAAATAATATACATGAAAATAGTACTACTTATTTGTTACATAACCCCTTAAAACAACCGCATAAGACCTAAGGGTAAGGTGTACGATGATGATAGACTCTTGGGGTGGCTCGGATAACATCGCTCGAGTGGTAATTTCAATCAACTTCGACTTTTCTCGTAGACGGTCACGTTCGAGCTTGACATGATGAAGCTCAGCTTCGGATTGGTCACGGGCGAAGCCCAAAGACGCCACCTCTTTTCTGAGCTCCAAAAAATGGGCTTCGTATGGGGCGATTCTACTGGATGAGTCCATTGCTTCCTTTGTCTAAGTAAATTGGATTTGTTAAAGTCCTATATTTATACTAATCATGTGATCACTGTTCAATGTCTATATTAGCAATGGTCAAAATTCTTAACATAAAATGAAAGAAGTTGACATTTTATATAAACATAAAGATACATTTAATTAGATCAAGAGGGATTTCCATTAATGAAACTTTGGGTCGTTACATCTTAAATAATAAATCATGAAATGAATGTTAAAATGGAAATAACTGGTAAAGTTAGTTACTTTTTAGTACTGCTTAGATTATTGCATTTTACTACTGCACACTGTTGTTTCATGATACACACAGTTGGGCACGGGCCTTTGGTGGGTGCCTACTGGTATTTATTTCTCACACCCTGTTTGGCTCATGCTTTTCAGCCCAAAAAGATTACGTTTCTATAGGTGTAGACAAGGGAAAGGGTCCTTAAACAGGTACTTGATTGCTGCTAAGGAGTAGGGGAGCAGGGGACCGGGCTTAGGCTCGCAATGCTACCGGTTTCTTTGTTCTCTTTTTTTGAACTCTGTATTGTATGGCACTTCTATGTAACATGTTCTGGTTGTTTTCTTAGAACCTGAGACATGTTGTATCATATATATATATATATATATATATATATCTGGCTGGTTATCCTTTACTACAATTTTTATATTAAATGTGTATGGTTTATTGCTTTCGCTGTTGTTTTATGCTTTATATTATATTCCCCTACGCTAGACTTTGACAAATATGGTCATAGTTTCCCCACTATTAGACCTGGGCCCTCGCTGCTAGTCGGCAGCCTCTGGCATTTGGGGAAATGAGCTTGAGGTCATGTGGTGAACCGTCTTCGGGGCACCTGTTGAGTGGAACCCAGAACCGGGACGTTACAGAAATAAATAATGCTTTATCAAACCATTTTCAAAACCATTTAAAACATTTAATAAAGATATTTTTTAATCAAAGTGTCTCATACCACTTTGAAACTTTTAAATGAATCATCATTTGAAAACATTAATGTACATATAAATAAATCCTAAAAAACCATTATTAAAACATGGACATTATTGAGAAATATTTATAAGAATAAATCTTTAAAATGTTTTAATAGATATTTTAGTTAAAGGGTTTTTAACAAAATGAGAGATGCTTGAATACAAATAATTGACGAATAAAATTTAATCAAGACTTTATAATATCATAAAAATAAAGGTATTCATGATATAATATTCCAAAGGACATTATATACACCATATAAGAGTGAATTGGTGTATAACAAAAATGAAGTCTCAATGGAATGTAAATTGAGACGAAATCCCTTATAAAATTTGTATCCTTAGATTAAGGATAAATAAATTACATAATAATTTGTGACAAATATAAATACACTAAATATGACTATATATATATTTTAAATCAATCAGATAACATTCACACATATTTATTGTAAAAACAACACTAATGACTTGGATGTTAAACTCGATAAATGAAAATTAAGTTAAAATTACTCTTATCAAGTTCATATCGATGACTTGAGAATTTATCAATGGAGTGATTATGTGTATCAAAAGCATATCCACACAAAGGTTATTGTAAATTACAACATAAATAAATAGACTTTTATTCCACACATAATCATAGCATGACATAATTAAGAATTAGAATATTAACCCAAGAAATGGAAATTGGGTTAAAAAGTTCCCTTATCGATTTTGTAACTTAAGAAACATACACCACATGAAATAAGGATCATAAAATGAAGATGTAAATACCCAAAAATTAAATTATATTATAAAAATAATACAATCATGGGAAGTACATACACCACACAAAAGGATATAGTGGCAAATATAGCAGGAATCTCAGGGGAATAAAAAGTGAGATAAAAGCCCTTTACCACATTGTAATCAATCGAGTCGTATGAACAAAAGTTAATAACCACCAAATTAATCACATAATACCATGAATATAAAGATAATGATGATAATATATATCAAATTTCAGTAAACAATAAACCACATGAAAGAAATAAGCGATGAACAATGGAAATCTCACAGAATTAAAAGTGAGATAAGAAACCCCTTACCTCGTGTCTGACTTGACTCGATCATTATTTAATCTCATGAATAATACACTAAAGTTAATTTATAATTTATTAAGAACCTTTATCAAGTTTATTATTCCTTTTATATAAATTATTACCTTGCAATAACAATTACTTAATTATTTGAGTTCATATCGGACATTTTGTCGATGTTGGGAACTTGAGTTAAAAATGAACTTGTTATAATTATAAATTATCCATGTGGTTGAAATTACATTATCTCCATAATGATATTAATGATTTAGATATCATATATATCATATATATCTAGTATATATATGTATTTATAATAGTATATAACATTTTTGAGATAAGAAATGAAATACACCGTTCATGGAGACGGTAAGTCGTACGTACGCATGAACGCTAATTTCATTTCTATTTTGTTTTTTAATGGAATGAAAACTTAATTATACATAGGTGTTTTGTAATTACTGTATAATTTCATATATAATTTCATTAACTCCATCCTTTATGCATCCCTCGTATGGCATGAACGAGTCATCTCACTTTGAGGGGGCGGTAGTCCGCACTTACTCAAATGAAATTATCCTATTTACACATATTGGAAAGAATAAAGGTATGTTTTTAAATAAAAATTACATAAACATATAGAAAAAAGCATAATATATATCATATATAAATATAGTGACATCATAATTCCCACCATAATAGGTGGTAGCAGAATATTGAACAATCATCGTTTCGTGAGGCAGTAGTTCGTCGTCCATAGAAACAGTATGTTCTTTACCCATTAGATGGAGGTGTGTGTAAGTGTAGTTAGAATAATTCTCATAAAAACAACCTAGTATATTTAGGATACTGTTTTTTTGATAAAATAAAGTAATAAAAAGAGTTTTGGTGGTTGTAGAAGTAAAATAAAACAAAATAACTTAAGAGAAGACGTTACCTATAAATTGGGTATCTCCCATTGGTTTGAACCAAAAGGTTTAATTGAATTGCCTTATGCCTAGAGGAAGGATTCTAGGAGGAGGATAGGGATGTAGGGAGATTAATTGGGTAGATTTTGGACTATCCAACGGGCTTGAGAAGTGTGAGGAATGGGTTAGAAGTGAGGGCTTTTTATAAGGGGGAGGAGGGGAACTTTAGGAATGTTTAAAAATATTATTCTATTATATAATGATTTTTTGTTTCTAAAGGTCAAAAACTTATTAAAGTATAAGATAAGATGACTCATGTTCTAAATAAAATCATCCAATAAGAATTGAACAAGTTTTGGATATTTTTTTAATATTTATAATCTTATTTATTTAAATCATTCATTAACGTGGTAAACACTACATCATTATTGTGTCATAAATATTTTTTTTATTTGATGTCTAAAAATTATAAAAAAAAATATCATGATGTAGGAAATATTTTTATATTTGAAATGAATATTTATAGTCTAATAGATAACCTATATAACCCCATGTAATAATTTATTTACTAAAAGATATATATTTAACTCATTTTTGTCTTTACTTTAAATTAATAAATATAAAGTGTCATTATCACTCCCAAGTGGATCTATGGGGTCCCAAAATTGACCCAAGGATGTCCATGTTCGGAACTGTATCAACCAATAGGATTAGGACACATGTAAGGATAATTTAATATTATTATAATATTATTTTTTTACCCTTATTTACCAGATTTACCCTTTAACCATGGTAAATAAAATATTTACTGAAGTAAATATTCATAATGTCTAAAAATAAAAGTTACCTATTTACACAATTAGGACCTCCTGATTCCAAATATGGAATAAATTTTTCCAAATTAAAAACATATAAGTAACCTAAATTAATTTAAAATTAATTCCCACTGTCAAAATAAAATGTGTATTTTTAAGAAATAATAACTATCAAAGGATTGCCACTTATTTATATCCAATTTCGAAGTGAGGTTACTTCCAATAACCAAAATTGGATTAAATAGTAAAAACATAATATAATTACACTTTAAAACCAATTAAAAATATAATACAACCTTATAAATGAATTAGATTAAAAGGCATTTTGGAATTAAAATACAGTATTTTCCACTATTCATTAAGAAATGAATTTTATCAGAAAAATACCAAAAAATACCCAAAGTAAATTTTTATGTCCTGATTCTAAAGAAGAATTTTATTTTGTCAAATAGAACATATAATAGTGGCCAAAACTATATTTAAATAGGGTTCTCCATCAAAAGGCGGTATATTGACCTTTTAATGAATATTAGAGTATTTATGCTTAAAATCGGATTATTTCTTATTTTAAGACTCTAAAATATATTGGATAAATGTAAAAACATTAAAAAAAATGTATATTCATATTTTAGTTATTTATTTCCATTCCCACCAATAAAATTTCTAGGTGTCAACTACCATTTAAAATAATATTGTATTGTTATTTTTCAGTATGACTCAGCATTGTGTGCAACATAAGATATCAAAGAAACTCGTTGTTGTGTATCGGGTACGCCATCGAACATAGCATCCCCTTTAAAGTAAAATTAATATTTAATTCACAAATTTTAATAAATATGAAAATGTTATATTCCTTATTTACTTGGGATATTACATAAACACTGTTTCTTGAGAAAAATAGTACAAATTAGAAAAATTTTGAAAACATTTATGATAAAAATTTTACCATTCTACACTTTTTAGGGTTTTGGGCCAAAAATTGAAAATTATGTTAATTATTTACTAGATAAAAACCTTAGTCAATATAGGGTATCTCTCACTAAAGACCCTTGTGGGTATAACATAATATATTACACATTATTTTTCCCGTATAACATATGTTTTTTATTTAAGTGATTTGTTTTTTTTTTTTTTTGTTTCTTTATAGATATAATGTTATGTGCATGGTCTCTGTATTTTTCAACGTTCAAGATTTATTATAAATTAAATAATTTTTTTGTGTGTCTACAAATATATATAATATATATATATATACATAATATTTAGTATTTTCATGATTTATATATATCATGCATAAAATAAAATCTTATACACAATTATAATATTAGAATTTTATATTTTTCATTTATTATTTTCCTTGATATTTCAATTATTGTTTTTATTTTACAATAATTTAAATATTCATGCTTCAAAAAAACATGATATGAATTTTATTAAGTAGAATATATTATGTGTTATATATATTATGTTATGTAAATTTTTATACTAATCTATTTGTAGATTTTTAATATTTTGTGTTTCGATTTGTTCCATGTCATGTATATTAACATGTTCGATATTTCTTACATGATTGATATTTAAATTATGTTATATGATTTAATAAAGTTGGGTTCTCACAACAGAACATATATTTTGTGTATCCTACACAAAATATATACTATATTGAGCCACATATATTCATTAACATTTAATATTTTTCACTACTTTAAGATACATAAAATGTGTGTACACAAAAACATATATTTCATAATTTCAATAAAACTCATCAAAATCATTGATGAATATTATTTAGAAACAAAACAATATTCACTAGATATATAAAATACTTAGTTTATATACAAAAATTAGTCCTTAAAACATTGAACATTATCCCCTTATAAAACATTTATGTCACATAGAAAATTTTGTCTAGATCATTTGAAGATAACACTTGACTCATCGCATACCATGAAGTGCACAACACATGTGGAAATTTACACACATAAGATTGTTTAACATAAACTATGAAAACCCAGTTAATGTTATTAATAAATCAATTTCATGTGTTATTAATATTATTGAGTATATTTTATAGATTCACATTCATTATGGTAATTTTATATAATTTTTGAAATCAAAAAAGAAATAGTTTATATTAACTAAATTTTTTTCCTTGTATTACATAATTTTACTTGAAAGTTAAATTTATTGATTTTAGAAATTAAAATTGATAAAATGGAATTCATTTTTTATATCATCATATCAAATTTTTTCTAGGGTAAATTTGTTTAGTTTTTTTAAAATATTAATTTTTGGGTGAATGGGGAAAATTACCAATTTTTATAAAAAATCATTGTGTTTCAAGTATCTAAAATATACCATTTTAATTTGGATTAGTTTTAAAATAAAATTATTCCCCTTTAATTAAAAATTATCTAATTAATTCCATAGGAATTATTATTATACATGATTTTTATATAAATCATTTTTTTCTTAAAAATGCATTTTTTTAAACCATTTTTCATTGTGTTTTGTGAGATTATATTAAAATTTATTCTAGAAACTTATTCATATTTAATATTGAAATATTAATTTAATGTTTTTAATAATTATTTTCAAATTTAAAAATTATTTCAATTAAGTTTCGGTTTATTAATAATAGTAACCTTGGTAAAAATATTATGATCTCTCTAAAGGCTAAAATGGGTTAATTAGAGTTAAAAAATTATAAGGTCACAAAATTTCATATTAATTATTATTAGATGACATTATTTTTAAACTTATCACCTTATATTCTAAATTTATTTATTTTAGTTCCAAATTACCATCAGTAAGACACTTATAATATTTTAAAGTTAAGAATAATTAAAAGTTTTCCACCACCACACTTATAAATATAGACCTACTATCCTCATTTTTCCACACCATTTGATCACTTTATCTTGACCAATCTATACCCAAATACCTCCCCAACCATCCTACCCATGTACTAGAGGTTTTGGTATCACCAAAAGACCAAAATAGAAGGCTTAAGGTGTAAACCAAAGTAGGTATTCCAAATAATAGATATAACTCCTAACTGAGTTCTTTCATGTTTATTTCATATTTTACCTCTTTCAAACATATAATAACAATGATTATGTAATAACATAGATATTTAAAATATACTAAAATTTTATTATGTTTATGGTATAACACTTTTTCATCTCATTTTCTATCTTAGGGGGAATGAAAACATTTCTCGTGCGTACATATGAACTACCACCTACACAAAGAAATGTGTTTCATTTTCAAAACCACCTCACATTGATGGTTATTATGATATATTCAATAAATATATATGATATTTCTGACATAATTATGATTCAAGAAAGATGTGATATTACTTACCTTCTTACCCTTCCATTTGTTAGAAAATGATAACATCGTTCATGTCTACGTGTGGACTACCACCTCCATGAAACTAGGCAATTAGTTTTTCATGTTAATATTTCAAGGATATTTCTTAAAATTATATTTAATATATAGCCATGGTCACCTAATCAAATATTTTGGTATTGTGAACCAATTGTTTAACAACCTAGCTTTTTCTTAAATTATTTTTACATCATTTTAAAGACAAAAGACATAAAATCATTACAAAAACAGGATCCAAAGGTTTAGTGTATTGGTAGAATTTGGAACATACATAAAGTTTAAAAAATAAAAAATAAAATTTTATTTAATTTATTATTCTCTAGCTTTTTATTAGCCCTTGAAATCTTCTCAGTACATGTAGTCACCTAAGGATATACATAAAAAGGGGGAGCTAAGAGCCTAGTAATAGGATCTATAAGAATATAAAATAATATAAAATAGGGTGAGAATAATAATTATCATTATAACATAGGAAAAGTATAATAATCAGGAGATAAAACATTAGATAAAGACATGAAATGTTGGAATTCATAAAAAAGAAACATCATGTCTTAGTGTTTAACCACCACACATACTTGGGAACAAAGATAGCATCATGTTCACACATATTTAACTTTAATCATGAGTTTATTCACATTACCCAATGCATTGGAGTGATATATAATTATATGCATACCTATCACATCATAACATTTACATTGTTCTATATAATTCTTGGTGCACCCATCACATCAAAACATTTTCATTATCATGCATACCACATAGAAAATATATCAATATTGATCATATAATAACCCATGGAGAGGAATTGGTTTCATTTCACAAGCATAAATTCATAAACATTTAGTTACTAAATGAAAGACGTAACAACATACTTGATATAAGAATCATCAAACTTGATTGAGGGAAACAATCTGGAGAAGTAAAAGGTGTATTTTTTTAAAAGAAGAGCTCTTTTCAAAAAAATTGTGTTTGTCATAAAATAAAGTAGAAAACATGTATATCCTAAAAAAGGTAAGAAATTATTTTTAAGGTATAACAATACTAAAAATGGTTTGAAAGAGGGAAAACCCAAAGAAAGAGAGTTGGGTTCAAGAATTCCTCTTACCTTGTGTCTGAACGCTTTCTTCACTTTAATGGCCTATATAATCGCATTATATTAATTAATTAAAAATTAAAGAAACTTTTATACATTAATATGCTTCATTTTGGTTTTATTAAGTTATTTTATGGGACTTTTTATGATTCATATAGTTTAATTTCATCGTTCAGGAGTGTTTGTTTTCATAGTTTTCATGATCAGTTCATTTGTATACATGAATGTAAGTTAGTTTATAATGAGGATGATCTTAAAAAAAATTTATTATATGTTATTAATGGTAATAGAGAATATTAAATGATATTATAAAGGATTTTTTTATAAATCATGAGGTGATACAGTATATAGAATTTAATGATTATTATTTTAGGTAAATTTTGGCAGTTTTTCAAATACAACAAACTCGTTTTGTTTTATCATTTAGTATTATGAGTATAATTTGTTTACATAACATAAAAAAGGTTATAAAATAAAATTTAAAATATGTTTTAAACCATTTAATGGTATTATTAATTTCCTTGAATATGTTTAAGAAAAATGAAAGTGTGTCGCCAATAATGTCGGTAAATTGACACATCACAGGCGATGATTTCATTTTTAAGATAAAAGAGAGGGGGAAGATTTTAATGTTGTATATTATATTAAAATGATATAATTATAGTATATTTAAGTTACTGGAGTTATAATTCCATTTTTATAAAGTTATTTTATGAGATAATAAGAAAATAAATTGAAATTGAAAGAAAACTAAAAGAAAACGAGAGAGGATTTGCCTCTTGAATTTTGCTCTTGAGATCCTCCTCAAGGAACCTAGGCTTGGACTTTTGATGAGACAAAGAGCTCATGTACATGGGGTAGGGGATAGGGAATATTATTTCATATAATTTATGCATGTATAAAATTTTTATATTTGTGAGGAGAAGAGGGTGTGAGGGGTGGTATTTATAGTGGAGGATAGGTGTGTTTTCTTATTATTTTAATCATTAGTTTATTATTTTCCTCAATATAAGAAATAGTGAGGATTATTGTGACTAAATAAATTATTTAGTGCATGTGAGTTCGAATCAAAGGTTACTTACATCATCCATGACTAAATCATGACTCAAAAATTTATGTTTTTAGCATTTATCGTAAATTATCGTATTTCACTATTCACCAAAATTTCAAGAATTTTAGAAAAATCACAAAAAAATCACCCTAACCATTTTTCAATGTGTAGAATTAAAAAATGAACTCCATTTTATGAAAATAATTTTCTAAATATGAGTAATTTAATTTTTAATTAAAATCATCATTTACCTCGAAAATACATATTTTAAAATTATAACGGATTTTATAACACATTGAAAAATTACTTAAGGTCTCAAAAAATTATCTTAAAATAATAAGACATAAAAATATTAATTTTTAAATACATTTTATGAAAATAAATGTTCTTTTAAATTATTAAATTAATCAAAAAAAATATTTATTTATTTATGACTTATAAAAATACCAACACTTAATTAATAATTTTTAAAACATTTATTTACTTAAACTATGATATAATTATACCATAATTTTACTTATAAGATGCCTAAATTTTATGTATAATTTCATTAGTAATGTTACTATTTACTTGGCTGATTTACTATTCATATGGGTCATATTACTATTCATAAGGGTAAAATTATTATTCATAAGGATAAGTTACTATTCACAAAAAAAATTAAGTTTTTTTTATCAGAGTCCAAATATCTTTCTGATCGCAACCATGTATATCAAATTTTCAAAATTCAAAACACAAAAGTGGAGAAATCATGTGTTAAAGGCTTTGTTATAAAGTTCACATAGCATTTAGTAGTTTATTTAAGCATGATGTGGCATTTTGTTTCCTAATGTGATTTTATGTGACATAATTATAAGAATGAAATTTCATTTGATAAAACTTTGGTTCATTACATTATTCCCCTCTTTTAAAATTTCACCCTCTAGTTTTTTCTACAAAAATAGGTGAGGGTACTTGTCTTTCATCACATCCTCTGGTCCCAAGTTTCTTATTCATACTTATGGTTCCTCCATAATACTTTGGCAATGTATGTTGTCTTATTGCATAGAACATTTTCCCTCCTATCCAGAATATTTACTGGATGCTCCTCATATGAGAGATCATCCCCTAGTTGTACCACCTTTGAGTTCAGTACATGTGAGGGATCTGGTATGTACTTCCACAAGAGTGATACGTGGAATACATCATGAACTTGATCCATATTAGGTGGTCATGAAAGTCCATAGTTCATAGATTTAATGTGATCGAGGATCTCAAAGGGGCCAATGTACCATGGGCTTAGCTTCCCTTTCTTTTCAAACCATATTACTCTCTAACATGGTGATATTCTAAGGAATACTTTATCTACAATGTCAAACTCAAAGTCCCTTCGACAGTTTTCAGCATAGCTCTTTTGCCGACTCTGACCAGCTTTCATATGTTTCCGGAAATCTTGAACCTTTTCTATCATCTCTTGCACAAGATTAAGTCCAAGTATCTTTATTTCTCCAACTTTATCCTAACAGGTTGGATTTCGACAACGCTTTCCATATAGAGCTTCATATGGAGCCATCTGAATACTCAAGTGGAAGATATTTTTGTATGAGAACTAAACCAATGGGAGATGCTAATCCCATCAAACTTTGAATTATAAAGAGTATAATCTTAGCATATCTTCAAGAATCTAAATAGTATTTTCAGATTGGCCTTCGGTTCGGGTGTGATAGGTCGGGTTTAAATTTTATTAAGTACTCAAGGAATGTTGAAGACTTCTCTAGAATTTATATGTGAACCTAGGATCATGATTAGACATAATAAAGAGTGGAAATCCATGCAGTCTCACCACTTCCTCCACATATATCTTTTTAACTAGTTCAAGAGAGAGATCTTCCTGAATAGTGATAAAGTGAGAAATCATGGTGAGTTAGTCCACCACAACCAACATCACATTATATCCTTTGGATGTCTTCGGGAGACCAGTGAAAAAGTCTATAGTGACATTCCCCCGTTTCCACATGGGTATAGGAAATTGTTTTATTATCCTTTTGGACTTTTTCTGCTCTTATTTAACTTTATGACATATCAAGCACCTTGAGATATATTCTGCAATCTCCTTCTTCATGTAGTCTTACTAGAAGTGTTATCATAGATAATGGTATATCTTGGTGCTACTAGGATGGATAGAAAAAGTTGAGCTATATGTATTGTCCCGTAGCTTCTTCTTTATCCCGGGTGATGAAGGCACACAGAGCCTCGATCCAAAATAAATCACACCATCATCAATGATATAGAACTCCTGCAGTTTCCCTTCCTTTACTACATTCACCCTATTTTTCAACTCTGGGTCATCCCTTTATGCCTCTTTAATCTTCTATAGGATAGATGGTTGGGAAACCATTTGGGAAAGTTATGATGCATTCCATGCCGTTATGATTTTCGAATCCATCATTTTCATATCCATGAAGATAGGGTCTTTCTCAATCCGCAACATGGAGAGAGTATCAGGTTCTTTTCTACTTAGCGCATCAGCTACCTTGTTCGCCTTGCCGACATGATAGTGAATAGAGTAATCATAGTCTTTGATTAGCTCTAACCATCTCCTTTGACATATGTTGACCTCCTTTTGTATTAATATATATTTTAGGATCTTATGGTCAGTATATATGTCACACTTCTCACCAAAGAGGTAGTGCCACCATATTTTCATGGGAAAAATAACAACTACTAGCTCCAGATAATGCGTAGGGTAGTTATGACCATGGATCTTCAACTACCATGAGGCTTAGGCTATCACATTATCATTTTTCATGAGTACACATCCCAATAATATCTAAGAAACATCACTGTATATCAAAAAACTTTCTACACTTTTCGGTAATGTGAGTACAGGTGCAGTAATCAGCATTCTCTTTAGCTCCTTGAACCTTTCCTCAAATTATTCCATCCAGACATACTTTACCCATTTCCTTGTTAACTTAGTTAGAAGGCTTGACAATCATGAAAAATTTCTCATAAAAAGTTGATAGTACCTTGATGATCCAAGAAAACTACAGATTTCATTGACACTAGAGGTTTTGGTCCATTCCTCAATTGCATTTGATTTTTAAGGGTCCACGTAAATTCCCTCACTTGTGATCACATGTACCAAAAAGGTGATTTGCTGCATCCAAAATTCACACTTACTAAACTTGGTGTACAAATTATCCTTCCTTAATTTCACCAACACAAGCCTTAGATGTTCTTCATATTCATCCTTACTCTTGGAGTATATGAGAATATCATTGATAAAAACTACAAAAAATCTGTCGAGGTAATGTATAAAGACTCTATTCACCAAATCCACGAATATTTAAGGGGTATTAGTAAGTCCTAAGGGTGACACCAAAAAATCATAGTGCCCATACCTTTTATGGAAGGCAGTCTTCGGAATATCTTCCTTATTCACCTTTAGCTGATGATATCTGGAATGGATATCCACCTTTGAAGTACTGATCTCCTCTCAACTGATCAAACAAGTCATCAATCCTCAGAATAGGATACTTGTTCTTTATAGTGATCTTATGGAGTTCCCTATAATCGAAACACCACTCCATTTATCCATCTTTCTTATGTAAAAAGAGCATTGGATCACCCCAAGGTGATGCACTAGGGTGTATGAACCCTTTATCCAAATGATCTTGTACATAATTCTTTAACTCCTCCATTTTGATAGGATCCATCCTATAGGGACACTTTGAGATATGAGTAGCTTTGGTTATGAGTAATATTGAGAAATATACCACGCGATCTGAGGGTAGTTAAGGTAACTCTTTGGGAAATACATCATTGTATTCCATCACAATGGGAATTTCTTCTAGGTTTACACTTTCCTGTGAATCAACCATTTGAGTGAGGTATGATTCTTCATAGGGAATCAACACCCACATTGTTGAAGGATTTTCCAAATAATATTCATGATCTTCCTTGAATTTGTAAAGGATCATGGGATTGTTCAGAATATGAAAATATATTTCCTTTTCCTGAAAATTGATGTGGTCTATATATAATGAGATCCAATCTATTCCTAATATAGAATCAAATTACACCAAGGGAAGTATTATGAGATTCGTTGGAAGAATCTTCCCGTATACACCAATAGGAAAAGAGTCCAACACTTGGGATGTATTGATTTCACCATTAGGTGTTTTTATGGATATATCTACATCAAGGTTTCATGTATTTGATTTAATAGTTCTATAAAACTTTCAATATATAAAGGAATTATTAGAACAAAATCAAATAAGACTTTTTCCACTACTAAGTGAATAGGATGTGTACCTTGTATAAATTCATTTTCTTGATCAACTTCTACAGTAGTGAGGGAATAAGCCTCCCCTTGATCATTTGGTTTTGGTGTCTGATGATGCTAATTACCCTCAAGAACTCAAGGTTTAGTGCACTAGCTTGCATAGTGCCATTTCTCCCAATATTTGTAGCATTAAACCATGGGTGGTGATCTCCTTTCCTCCACCACATTGTCATTATTCCTCACATATTTTTAACATTCATGAATTTTGTGTCCTTATCTCCCACACTTGAAGAATTTTCTCATCCCTTTGAGGTAGTTCCCATGATACCTCTTCTCACATCTTTAACATGTGGGTGGTTCAGTTTTCTTTACACCTTTCTCATTAGATACACTATCTCAAAACTCTAGCTTTTATTTCTTATCACCATATACATGGGACCATTTTCCAAAATCCATCTACACTTTGAGAGAACCTTGAAAAAATTCCTCATAACTCCCAAATTCTCAACTTTCAAGAGCCCTTCAAAGGTATGGTTTCAATCCACTAAATAATCTATCAATTTTTCTATCATTGTTGATAACAAAACCCGAATCTTACCTTGAAAGTCTTGTGAATTTTTATTCATAGGCTGTGAAAGATTCTCCTTCCTTTTTCTTCAACTCTATGAATTATATCTCCATCTTTGATCGAAGTTTTTGGGGAAAATACTTGTTAAGAAACATTATATTAAAGTCTTCCCACTCCATATCTTCAATTTAATCCCTCATATTAGTGTTCTTAATCAAATCCCACCATTGATTAGCCTCTCTATATAGATAATAAACATCCAGAGTCACCTTCTCCATCTCAAAACAGTGAATCATTGAAAAGATATTCTCCATTGATTTTACCCACTACTATGTGACTAGTGGATCAAAAGATCCACTAAATGTCGGTGTTTGGTGCCACATAAACCACTCAATATCCATTTTATCCCTATTTCGTGAAGGGGGACATTCCACATTATTCATTTTATTGTTTATAACCTAAGAAAGTTGGGCAAGCATCTCCATGAAATATTGAAATCCACCACCCAAAGCATTGGGGATGTTTTTTGGGAAATTGCTACATTGTCCCTCACATGGGTTGTTGGCCTGGTATCTCCATGTTCCCACTATTTTCTAAAATATAAAAGGTTAGAATAAAACATAATTCAACAAGTCATAAATAATATATCCCTTTTTAAAATTAACTATAAATTCATATATTATAGGATCTATATGTTTAAAAAATCTTCTTATGTGCTTAAATATACTTAGTCTCATACTATGGGTTTCACTAAGATTCTCTAAACCTAATTCCCAAATTAACTAAATTGTCCTCTAATACCAACTATAACGACCCAGATTTTTCTTACATTACTTTTAAATCATTTTAAAGACAAAAAAAACCTAAAATCATTACACAACAAGGATACAGAGGTTTAACATCTTGGTAAAATTAGGATCATAGATAACATTTAAAAATAAAACATAAACATTTATTTAATTCCTTCATCACTAGAATCTTATTGGCCCTTGAAATCTCCTAATTACAAGTAGTCGCATGAGGATATACATCAAAAGGGGTTAGCTAAGAGCCCAGTAAGAGGATATATAAGAACATGAAACAATATAACATAGGGTGAGTATAATCATTATCATCGTAACATAGGCATATGATCATAATCAGGATTTCAAACATTATATAAAGGCATGAAATATGGTAATAGATAAAAATAAAACATCATGTCTTAGTGGTTAACCACTACACATAGTTCTGAAAAAATCTAGAATCATGTTCACACATATTTCACTTTAATCTAGAGGTTATACACATTACCCAATGCATTTGAGTTCTATATAATTCTAGTCTCACCCGTCACATCGTAACATTTACATTACACTATATAATTCTAGGTGCACTTGTCACATCACAACATTTACATTATCATGCATGCCGCATAGAACATATATCAATATTAAACATATAATAACCCATGGAAATGAATGGGTTTCATTTCATGAGCATACATTCATAAACTTTGGGTTCCCAAATTAAATAAAGAATAATATACTTTATATAATAATCATCTACCTTGAGTGAAGGAAACAATCTTGAGAAGTAAAAGGTGTGATTTATTTTAAAGAAGAGTTCTTTTGGAAAACATTGTGTTTCTCATAAAATCAAGTAGAAAAAATTTATATCCCAGAAAAGGTAAGAAACTATTTTTAAGGTATAACCATACTGAAAATGTGGTGAAATAGTGAAAACCCAAAGAAATAGAGTTGGGTTTAAGAATTCCCCTTACCTTGTGTTTGGACACTTTCTTCACTTTAATGACATGTATAATCACATTGGATTAATTAATTAACAATTAAAGAACCTTTTGTAAAATAATCTGATTCATTATGGTTTTATTAAGTAATTTTATGGGCCTTTTGATTAGTTATAGAGATTAATTTCATCGATTAGGAGTGTTCATTTTCATAGTTTTCATGATCGGTTTGTTTGTATAAATGAATGGAAGTTCCTTTATAATGAGGATGAACATACAGAATTTTGATTATATGTTATTAATGATACTAAATATGCTTAAATTATCTTACAAAGTATTTTCTTATATATCATGAGGATGATTCATTATATATAATTTAATGATTATCGTTTTAGGTTAATTTTGGCAATTTTTCGAGCACAACAAACTCGTTTTTTTTTATCGTTTAGTATTATTTGTATAAGTTATTTCCAAAAACATACAAAGGGTTGTAAAATACACTTTAAAATATTTTTTAATCCACTTAAGGGTCTTATTAACAGCCTTTAATATGTTTAAGTAAAATTAAAGTGCATCACCCATGATGTCGGTAAACTGACACATCACAGGCGACAATTTCATTTTTAAGATAAAATAGAGGGAGGGAGGAGTTTAATGTTTTATATTCTATTAAAATAATATAATTATAGTATATTTAAGCTAATTGAGTTTTCATTCCATTTTTATGAAGGTAGGTTATAATATAATAATAAAAGAAATTAAAATTTAAAGGAAACTAAAATAAAAAGAGAGAGGGTTTACCTTTACAATTCTCCTCTTGAGATCCTCCTCAAGGCACCTAGGCTTGGTCTTTTGATGAGAATAAGAGATAATGGAAATGGGTGAGGGTATAGGTAATACTATTGAGTATAATTTAGGAAAGTCTCAAATCTTGAGAGTTGTGAGGAGAAGGGGGTGTGAGGGGTGGTATTTATAGTGGAGGAGAGTGTTGTTTTTTTATTATTTTAATCATTAGTTTATTATTTTGCTAAAGACAAGAAATAGTGAGGATTATTGTGACTAAATATATTAATTAGTGTATTTGAGTCTAAACCAACGGTCACTTACATCATTCATGACTCAATAATGACTCAAAAAATTAGGTTTTTAGCATTTATCGTAAATTATTATATTTTACTATTCACCAAAAGTTCAAGTATTTTAGAAAAATACCTTAAATTCACCTTAACCATTATTTGATGTTTAGAATTCAAAAATGAACTTCATTTTATGAAAATAATTTTATAAATATGATAAATTTAATTTTTAATAAAATCATCATTTACAAGGAAAATACATATTTTAAAATTATAACTGATTTCACAACACTTTGAAAATTTAAATAAGGTCTTATAAAATTCTCTTAAACGCATAAGACATCAAAATATTAATTTATCAATACATTTTTTAAAATTCATGTTCTTTTAAATTATTAAATTTATCATAAAATTGTAATTTATTATTTATAACATATAAAAATACCAACACTTAATTAGAAATTTTTGAAACATTTATTTACTTAAACTATGATATAATTATACCATAATTTTACTTATAAAATTCCTAAATTTTATTTATGCTTTCATTGGTAATGTTACTATTTACTTGGATAACTTACTATTCATAAGGTTTATATTACTATTTAAAAGGGCAAAATTACTATTCATAAGGGTAACTTACTATTCACCAAAAATTAAGTTTGTCGTATCAAACTCCAAATATCTTTCTGATTGCAATCGTTTATGTTAGATTTTTGAAATTCAAAACACAAAAGTGGAAAAATTATGTTTAACAGTTAGGCTATAAAGGTCACATAGTATTTATTAGTTTATTAAAGCATGATTTGGCATTGTTTTTCCTAATTTTATTTTATGTGACATAATTGTAATACGGGAATTTCCATTGATAAAACTTTGGGTCATTACAAAATATCCTCAAAACATTTGACCTAAACTTTAATGATTTAATAATTATATAATACTTGGTATTAAATAAAATAAATGGGATAATAACAAGGTAATAAAACTAAAAATAGTTTTTAATAAAGTAAATAATTAATATAAGTTTATTATACATGAGTTAAAGTTTGTATGTGGTGATTCAAACTCAATTTATGGGGATTTATCATCTCAATTTCCTTTCTTTGAGACTTATGACATTTTCCTCACAAGTTTTCTTTTGTGTGGTGTATGAATTTCTATATGAATATATTTTATGATTCATTGTTGTAAATTCAAGTGATGTAAAAATACATTTAAAGTTATATTCTTCAATGTACTTTTAATTTAAAATTTACCTTAGTGTAAAGGGGTTTTCTTTAAAACCTTGTTTACAATGCTTTAAAGGTTTTATTTCTAACACTTTTTCTTCAATATCTATGTTTCTTAAAATGTTTCAAAAAATTTATTCTTATACTCAAATGGATGTTTAAATTCATTTTAAAAGTATCTCTGACTTTCCTTATATTGGTTTAAAAGGAATATTTTTATCATTTTCTACATGGGTTGTTTTAAAAAAATTGTGAAAAGAATATTTATGTAACGTATGTGGAACAAATGGGATTTTCCACTATCATAACTTTTATTCTTTAAGAATATTACTATATGAGTTTTCATGGTTTTTTAAATAATGTTTTTATTCTTTTAGGAATTTTTTTTAAAAATTTTTCAAAGAAAAAATACTTTTATCCTTATTCTATGTGAAGCCTATAACTTCTTCTATTTATATGTTAAACTGGGCTAATATTTAAGATTTTATGATTTAAATGAAATATTCTATGTGTTTTATGTATTTTGTGGTTTTTACAATATTTATGACGATGGGTGAGCCTTATATAACTTTCCAAATCATTGGGTAATGATTTTATTCTCCAAGGAATATATGCTGGAATTAACTGAAGAGGTTATTCCATTTTTAAGAGTGTTTGTGAGAGTGACTATAAAAGTGATATGAAGATTATATTCCAAGGTTTCTACGTTTATTTTCTATTATTTAAAATGATTTTTCATTTTTAAGTCTTTTTATTTCATAAGGTAAGCTAAAGTGCTTGTGTTTAAATGAAATTTTATGCCCCTTTTATGGGTGAAAAGTATGTTTTCCTAAAAAATTGTTTTCATGAGTACTCATGTTTTATAGTAAACCCTCATGATTATAATTTTCCCTTTAATATTTGTAATTATATGTTTTATAAAAATAATTTATAAGTGAAGTTGATTTCATGATCAAGTAAATGATTATTTTGAGCTCAATATTAATTATATAAAAGGAAAATTTTCTATTGGATTTCATGCTTTTCAAAATAGACTAATGGGTTACTTTATTTTTGTATCCCTTAATAATTATTTTTTTCTCATACCACATTTTAAAATGTTTTCTAAACGCATTAAGGATGTCTATAAACTATAGTGTTTTCTATATTTCTACTATAGGGATTCGCTCTTAAAAAAATAGAATGTGTTGTGAATGAAACGTGATATTAAATTTATGAATCCTGCTTTTGTATAAAAAATGGGAATTTAGTGGAATTGTCTAATTTGTGTTATAAGGTTTTGATATTTAAGTTTTTTCCTGACTCTCTAAAACTATACACCTAAAATATCATAGTAATATAAGAAACTTTTGTTCTTGTTATTAAAATCATAATTATGGGTTTCTAATGGAATGAATTGTTATAGATGGTGTTAGATCAAGGTTTAAATAACTTTAGATTTTGGGATGTTATTAAAAAAATAAATTTAAGGGATGTTAATCTATGTATTATAGTATTGTGAGAAAAATTTGAGGATTTTCACATTGCTTTATCTAATCTATGTGTGTTTCAGAATGTTTTTTTCATAAAGGAAATATAATTGATGAAGTAAAAAAGGAATCAAGAGGATAATATTTTTCTGAATCAGTAACCTAGACTGGTTGGAATTAGAACAAATTTTTTTTAGTTGTGTTAACTTAGTTGAATCAAGATATTGATGGTTTTGAGAAATGGGAAAGCATCCATCGAATAAATATGAAGGTGAGTGGTCAAAATTTCTCTCTTGTGGTAAGTGTGGTAAGAACAATCCTAGGTAATGTCTTATAAAATTTATAAATTATTATTGATGTGGTATGCTTGTATATTTGGGTCATGATTACAAAGAGAATATCATGGTAATTGTTAGGCTAGTTATGATAAGTTAGTAGTGAGATGTTTTAAATGCAATGGTATGGGACATTTTGTTGATGTATGTATAAAGAGAAGAATGAATTATGGGAATCATCAAGACCATAAGAGAAAGTTTGTGGAAAATTCATTCAAGAAAACATTGGAAAATGTCATACCATCGAATTAAGTAGTAAAATCTTTAGTAATCTCAATATTTTTCAAAGATCGATCCCATGTCTGGATATGATTAGCTAAAATTGAATGGGAAATACATTCTAAAGACAGTGTTTTGTAGTAGTTATTGGCATTATTATTATGTTTTTATGCCTTTCGGTTTGACTAATACACCTGTTTTATTCATGGATCTTATGAATAGAGTTTTCCATGAGTATTTGGATAAATTCGTGGTTGTTTTTATTGATAAAAGTATGGTTTATTCTAAAATTTATGAGTAACATTAGAAATATATAAGTATTGGTCAAAATAATTTAATAGATAATTATTTGTATGAAAAAATATAAAATGTAAATTTTTGTTGTAGAATATTTCTTTTCTTTGGTATATAATTTCTAAAAATTACATTACTATTGATCCTACTAAAACTAAGTTGGTGTAAGAGTTTCCAAAACCTAAACATGACACTCAGACATGAATTTTTCTTTCATTATTGGGTTACAATGGATGGTTTGTTGAAAACGTTTCTTCATTATCTATCCCACTAAATAAGTTAACTCAGAAAGGATTAAAATTCACCCGGATAAAGCAATGTGAAGAATCTATTCATGAATTGAAAAAAAAAAGATAGTTTAATGATCCAGTTTTAACCTTTCCATCTAGAAATATTGATTTTTTTATTTACAATGATTCTTCTTTAAAGGATCTTTTTTGTATCTTGATGCAAGATGATTGGGTAATTTCATATGAATCACACCAATTAAAACCTCATGCAAATAATTAACATACACATGATCTTGATTTTTTATCAACGGTTTTTACTTCAAAAAATTTGAGATGTATTTTATATGTGGTAAAATGTGAAATATATACTGACCATAAAATTTTAAATTATATATTCACCCAAAAAATAGTTGAACATTATGTAGAGAATATAGTTAGAACTAATAAATAATTATAATTACATTATTATCCATTATCCATGTAAAGCTAACATGGTAGTTTATTCCTTGAGTTAAAAAAAATAATGCATCATTAGTTATGTTATGTTTGGAACATGATCCTTTGTTTAATGATTTAATAAATGTTATCCTAGAAATTATGCATGCAGGAACTCCCTCTATTTTTTTAGGTGTCAATATAGTCATCTTTGTTATAAAAAATTAAGCATTCTCAGAAGAAAATATTGGTTTGAAAGAAAGATTAGAGTTGGTAAAGAATGGTAATTTTATTAAATTTAATATTAAAAAAGAAGGTATTATAAGATTTGGAAAGTGGTTTGTGTGCCAAGTAATCCCCAATTTAAGAAGAAATTATTGAGTGAATCTCATAGATCTCTATTTTATATTCATCCTGAGAGAACTAAGATGCATGGAGACCAATGAAAATATTACTGGTGGGAAGGAATAAAAAAGGATATTTCTGATTTTACCATAAAAGTTTTGAATTTTCAATAGGTTAAATCTGAATAACAACTACCAAAGGGGATACTTTATTATTTTACAGTACCTAAATATAAATTGGAGAATATATCCATGGATTTCATGGTTGTATTTTCAAAGATGTATCAAGGTAATAATGTGATTTGGGTAATTATTTATCAATTAATTACATATATGAATTTTATTTTTATTCAACATAGTATGTATTTGGAAAATTATTCTAGACTCTACCTTAAAGAGATAGTCAGATTACATGGAGTCCATATCTCTATTTATATGATCATGAACCTATATTTACCTCTAATATTTAGAAAGTTCTTCAAAATCCATTGGGTATTGAATTTAATTTTAGTACAGTTTGATCTTTAATCTAATGGAAAATCAGAACAAATGGTTCTGACTTTAAAATATATACTTTGAGATTTATCATTAAATAATCAGGGAAGTTGGGATAAAAATATTTCATTAGTTAAATTTTCTTATAATAACAATTTCCATTCCAATATATAGTTGGAACCTTTTATGTCATGATATAAAAAGTGGTGTCTAACTCTAGCATATTGGGATGAAGTTGATGAGAGGAAAATTTTGGGACCATAACTGGTATAAGAAATGGTTGACAAGGTAAAGATGATTCATCCATGTATTAGGGTAGCTCTCAGTAGGAAAAAGAGTTATTCAGAAAATTTAAGGAAATATATTTCATTTGAGGTAAGTGATTATGTCATTATTAAAATAGATTATTGGAAAAGTGCTATGAATTTCAAAAATAAATGAATGTTAAGCCCATGGTCCATTGGTCCATATGAAATTCTATAAAAGGTGGGATCATCTGCTTACCAAGTATCTCTAACTCTGTGTTTACCTCATGTATATGATTTTTTTCTTGTTTCGTAGTTAAGGAAATATGTATCTAACAAATATCATGTTTTGATCCCTGAGGTGGTATAATTAGAAGATAATATTTTCTATATGGAAAAGCCAGTGAAGATTATAAATCACAGAGAGCAGGTATTACAGAATATGAAAACTCACGTAATTAATGGTTTTCAAAGATCCACATGTTAAGGAATGAACATGGGAAACTAAAAAGGATATGTGGGAAAAATATCCCTACCTATTTAAGTGATGAATAAAATTATAAGGATTGAATTACTTTAGGGGGGATAATGTGAAAACCCAATTAATTTTAATAATAAATCAATTTCAACTCTTATTAATATTCTTGATTAGATTTTATAAATTCACATTCATTACAATAGTTTTATATGATTTTTCAAAATGAAAAAGAAATTGTTTTATTCTAACTAAAGTGTTTTCCATATATTACATGGTTTTATTTAAAAGTTAAATTTATTTATTTTAGAAATTTAATTTATCAAATGGACTTCATTTTTTATATCAACGTATCAAATTTATCTTAGGGTGATTTTTTGTAATTTTTCTAAAAAGATTTATTTTTAGTTAATAGTGAAAATACCAATTTTTATAAAAAATTTCTTTTCTTATCAAATATTTATAAAGTATCATTATATTTTGGATTTTTTTAAGTAAAAATTTTCCACCTGGATTAAACATATTCCAATTAATTTCATGGTAATCCGCATTATAATTTATTTTGTTACAAAATCATTTTTATACATAAAACGGACTTCTAAAAATTATTTTTCATTGTGTTTTGTGCACTTATATTAAAATTTATTTCTACCACTTATATAAATTGAATATTAAAAAATATATTTAATGTTTAGAATAAAATTATTCAGATTTATTAATTATTTTAATTTCATTTCTATCATTATGAATAGTGGCCTTGGTAAAAAGTGTTATCACAAAGGTAAATGGTAAAACGTGTTAATTATATATAAAATTTGAGATGAAGTCATAAAATATCATCTTAATTATTATTGGATGGTATTATTTTCAAAATTATAACCTTATCTTTGAAATTTATTTGTTTTAATTCCACTTGACCATGATGAAGATACTAATAATATTAAAAAGTTAAGAATAATTACAAGTGTTTCACTACCCTCACTTTTAAAAGGGAACCTCCTCTCCTCACTTATCCATGCCAATTGAGAACCTTATCTCAAAATATATATATTAAAATCTTTCATTATACTTTATCATCATATCCTAGAGTTTATTTTCTCACCAAAATACTATCCTAAAAGTCTTAAGCTATAATTCGATGGAGGTTTTCCAAACAAGAGGTATGACTCTTAACCGAGTTCTTTCAAATTTACTTCTTCTTCTACATAATTCAAACCTCTAATAACCAAGTTGATATAGTAACATTATTATATCCAATATACTTAAATTTTATTATGTTTATGTTAAACCATTTTTCATCTCTTTTTCCATCCTATGATAAATGAAAACAACGCTCGTACATATGTGTGGACTACCACCTCCATAAAGCGATGTGTTTTGTTTTTCATCATCACCTCACATGGATGGTTATTATGATGGATTTAATAAATATATATAATATTTTTTAAATAATTGTGATTCTATAAAGATAATATATTACTTACCATCTTAACCTTTCATCTGTTGTAAAATGCTAATGTTGTTTTTGTGTACGTGTGGACTACCACCTCCACAAAGTAATGTGATTATATTTTCATTTTCCCCTTTCATATTTGGTTATAAAATTTATATTTAATGTATAAAAATTATAATTATTTCATGATTAATATTATGTACATGATGGAACAATTTGAGTAACCCAATCTAAACTTACATAAGTAATACATTGATACCATCGTTTAATTAATACATCTCACAAATTGTCTCACAACCCAAGGAACTAAAGATTTAGTGTATTAGAGACTAGAAAAATAAAAAAATATTTTATATGATGTGAAAATTTCTCCATAAACTAAATCCCTTCTTATACATTCCATGAGACATAATCATCTTCAAATCTTGAGGAAGAGAAAACATAAGAAGGGGAGATCTCAAACACTCAGTAAGGGATAATATATCATAATGGCTAGATCATAAACATGTTGGAAAGAATAAATAAGAAAGAATGAATATTAATTAATAATTTTTAACCATAATCATTAAATATAAACATATCATCTAAAATGATAACACTTTTTTACTTTGGCATGAGAAAATAAGACATGAAGCATATAACATAAACCATGGAATGTGGGAAAGAAAGAGGGAGAATCATAAACATAGGATTTCTTATCAATTTGAACCTGGATACTTAAAATTCTTATTCGTGTATAAAATTTTTATTAGATCAAAATCCCATCACACACACCCTTTTTGAACCAAGCTACTTGTTATCTTGTTCACACATAAAATTGTGAGTAGTGCTAAATGTCATCACACTCACCCTTTGTGAGCCCAGCTGCTCGCTAACCTGTTTACATAAAATTTATATCTCATGAGATATAAAACTTCATCTGATTAATTATAGGGATATATTGTTACCACAAGTATAATAATCCATAATTTTTTGTGCCACTTGAAAAACAATCATCACATTTTAAAATAACCCATAAAAACAAAAATTGGTTTCATGACATTATCAAATGTTATATAACAAAATAGATTCAAAAATAAAATCAAATGATACCAAAACTTATTAAAAGAAATGAAATCAATCATAATATAACATATAACTTGAATCATGAAACGTGACTCCATTAGATATAATTATTTTATATACTGAGAATAAATTGTAAGTAAAACTTTTAAAAAAATATTTTCTCTAAAACCCTTGTAAATTTTTTATAAAAAAAAGTTTAAAATAATTTAAAAAATATTTTTCATAAAGTTTAAAATTGAATTTTAAAACTTTTTTTTTTTGAAATAAATAATATTTAAAGATTAATTTTCTTGTATAAGAAAATGTGGGTTAGAAGATAAAATATAAGTGCTTGAAATTAAAAGCCTTTTATATCAAAAAATTGTATTTTTATTGAAAACCGTATCATTTTAAGATTTAAAAAACATCCATTTAAAAAGTTTTAATGAAAAATATTAGGGTAATAAGAGATAAAACATAATATCTTCCCAAATAAAAATAAAAACATTGGTGTAAAGTAAAAAATATGGAAAGGTTTATTAGAAAATACTGGAATTATTATTTACAATATCATAATTTATAAATGAAATCATCATGGAAGAAAACATGGATATGAAACATAATTATATATAAAATAAGGAGGTTTTATAACATAATATAATCATATGTATAATTATAACCATATTTTAATGATAAGGTTCAATAAAGAATAGTATAACTCAGTTGAAGTTAATTGAGTTATCAAAACCCTTACCTTTAGTTTTCACTAACTTGACCTTGTTTTAACCTCCTATATAAAAAACATAACTATCATAGTTTACTATTTAATAACATTTTTCATTTACATAAACCTTTATAAACTTAATTAATATTGATAACCTTGAATTAAATAAGATCTGAGTTTTCACAGAATGATGACAGAAAATCAAAGAATGATTTTGGCGGCATGACAGTTATACAAAAGGGATTATAAAATGGGTTTAATGTTTAAGAAATGTGTTATTGCATTAATATAAAAAAAATTATAGTAAATTATTTATTATTAATATGTAGAAGCATAATCACATGGATACCTAAAGACTTATAATAAAGGGATTTCTTGAATTGAAAAGAGGAGGGAGAGAATCAAGAAGTGATTTTAATAGCATAATGGATATATAAAACGTTTTTATAGAATGGTTTTAATGAAATTGAATAGTAGTATCTCATAAATTGAGAATAATTTATAAATTAAAGGGTTTATTATGAATATACTAAATCACAATCAACTGAAACTCAAAGGGCTTGTCACAAAATAAGTACTTGAATCAAAAAGAGGAGGAGGAGAACCCTTACCTTTCTAATTAGCTTCTTAAAGTTTTTGGGGAATCCTTGTAGCCTTATTAAATTATTTTTATGTATTTATATATGGAGAGGAAAGTTAAATTCATGATCAATTCCTCTGGGTGGAGTGGGATGATATAAAGGGTGGGAGTGAGATCCTTTTAAAGGTGAAAATGAGGTACTTTTTCATGGAAAACTACATTTAGGTAAGTGGTAAGAATGGAATCACATGGTATGTTAGGTGGGTTTTGTGAGTTAGGTGAATTAGGTGGAGAAATAGTAATTTAGACATATGGTTCTGACTTTAATACTTAACAAATCTTTCTAGAAGGTGTAAATGACCTTTTAATTATTAAATGTTTGAGATACTTTATTTACCCATTGTTACCCTTATTAATCTTGATTAAAAATTAATCATGGTAATTATTTTTTTACTAAAAATATAATATAAACCTATTTACCAAATATATACATGATGAATCCAAATTTTGGTTATATTTAACCTAATTCAATTTCTATATAGTGGAAAATTATCTTTTAAAACAAAACATGCAATTTTTTGAAAAAAAAATTTATAGAAAAAATTCATTTTAATAATTAAGTGTTATTAATGTTTTCTAACCTTAATTATAAATTAAATAAGTTTTGATTAATTGTATATATTTTAAAAAAATATTCGAGTCATAATTTAAAATAGATTTATTTAATTAAAAATACAAACTATTTAGAAAAGTATCATTCTTTTAAAAAATAATTACTTTACTAGGGTAACTAATATTTACCAAAGGTAAATTAATATCTATACCAAAAAATAAAATGAAAAAATTACATAATTAGATCATGATGATTAAAAATATGTAAATCATTTTATCTGATTCTATTTCTAAAAGTGATAAAAATCAATACTAATATAATCGCGTATAAAAAAATTATGAAAAATATATTTTCTAAGAATAAAATAATCTTTGTTCTATTATAACCCTTTGTATAATTTTTTTAAATTGGTTACTTCTAGTGATACCCATCATATTAATGGTTATAATATAATAGTAATAATTTTATTAAGTTAATGTGGTTTTTTCATTTTAATTTAGTGTTGCATGAAAGACAAGCTACTCACCAGGTATTTAATTAAGGAAAAATAATTACTAAAATTGTGGGTCATTACACTCCACCCCCATCCTTAAATAAATTTTTTCCTTTAAATTTTATTACCTGGAGTAAAATAATTGAGGTTACTTCTACCTCATCATATCCTCATGTTTCTAGGTAGTCTCCTCAAATTTATGATTCCTACAAAGAACCTTGATTTGATGGGTGGTCTTGTTCCTCAAAATCTTGTCTCTTGGATCCAATATTTTTGCAGGTTGTTATACATGTGAAAGGTCATGTTCTAGTTATATAACATTCAATCTTAGGTAATGTGATGGATATGGTATGTACTTCCTTAAAAGAGATATGTGTAACACATCGTGCACTTGAGAGAGGTGTGGAGGGAGTGCTAATAGATAGGCTACGACCCCGAAATGATTAAGGATCTCAAAGGGACCGATGTGTTTAGGGATCAACTTCCCTTTATTCCCAAATATCATATCCCACTTCCATGGATATATTCAAAGGAACACATTGTCGCCAACTTCAAACTCTAGATCTCACAGATAGTTATCTTCATAATTCTTCTTTCAACTTTACGCCACCTTTATATGTCATTGAATGGTTTGAACCTTCTCTATCATTTCTTTGAAAATTCTAGGACCTATCAGCTTTCTATCTCTAATTCTATCATAACATGTTGGATTCATATATCTCTTCTCATACATATCCTCATATGGTGCCATCTAAATTATAGAATGGTAAGTATTTTTATATGATAACTTTACCATGGGTGTTGATCCCAACATCCTTGTATATCCATCGAAAAGGATCTCAGCATATTGTATAGAGTTTTAATTGTACTCTTAGACTGGGCATCTATCTTAGGATGATAATTAGTGATAAAACTCAACTCTATCTCAAATATTTTCTTGATATTTCTTCGAAACCTTATGGTAAACTTCTGATTCCAGTCATATATAATGGATATTGGTACTCTATTCAGCCTCTCCAATTCCTTTATTTATATCTTGGTGAGTTGGTAAAGGGGTAAATATTCTTTAATGTCAATAAAATGAACTGACTTTTTAAGGTGATTAAATTCAACCCAAATAACATTATGGTCTTTGGATATTTTGGGGAGTCCAAAAACAAAATCCATGGTAATGATTTCCCATTTTTATACTGGTATAGGTAATGGTTACAACATACCATTAGTATTTTTTTGTTCTGCCTTAACTTGTTGGTATACCAAGTATCAAGATATATAGTTTGGTATTTTCCTCTTCATGTTATCACAAAATGAGTTTTACTTTAAATATCTATACATAATTGTAATTTTAGGATGGATAGAAAAGGATGATCTATATGAATCATCCAAAAGTTCCTTCTTCAACTTCATCTTTTATGGGACACATGTTTAGGTTCGAAACCTTATAAATATATCCTTTTCAAAGTTTTACTCTGAAATATTCACTACCTTTTTCTATATCTCTACATCATATTTTTGAGTTTCTTTGATCTCTATATGAATATAGGGTTAAGAAATCAGTTTGGGTAAGATAGGATTTATCTCCTCTTATTTTGACTCTAAGATTTATCCTCTTTAAATCCATGGGTATTGGGTATTTTTAATTACTCTTCATGGATGGAGTAGCATAGTCTTTCCAAATCAGATCATGAGACACCTTATTTCCCTTCCCTAGTTCATAATTTTTTGATAAATCATGTTATTTTATAAATTACAACCATATAATTTAGTGAATATTCAATTCCTTTTATGTGAATATATATTTCAAGATATTTTGATCAATATATATCACACTTTTCTCCATAGAGATAATGTCTCCAAATATTTAATGAAAAGATAACTACTGACATATCTAAATCATGCATTGGGTAATTTTGATCATGAGTATCTAATTTGAGTAAATCATAAATAATTACCGTATCATTCGACATAATGATGAAACTCAAACACTTTTTTTGAAGCATCACTCTATATTACAAACTCTTCCCCGCTATAAGGTAATGTAAGTACATGAGCAGTGACCAACCTCTTCTTTAGTTACTAAAAACTTTATTCACATTCTTTTATCCAAATTAATTTTACTCACTTCCAAAAAAACTTGGCCAGTGGATTTGATAGTCATGAGAAATTTATCTCAAAGCATCATTAATATCATGTTAACCCAAGAAAACTGCAGATCTCGGTTATAATGTTCAGTCTGGGACATTTCTTGATAAATTTCATCTTTCATGAATCTATTGATATTCAATTTCTTGTGATTATATGACTTAATAATGATACTTTATATATCCATAATTAATAATTACTAAATTTATAATATAGTTTATATTTTCCAAAGGTCTTTAAAAAAATTAAATCATCTTCAAGCTCTTCCTCTCTAAATATATGATAATATCACCTATAAAGACAACCGTAAATTGATCAAGGTATCCTCTAAATAATCTATACATTAGATAGATGAAGATAACATGATAATTCATAAGTCCAAATGGCATCACTAAAAACTCATAATGTCCATACCTTATTAAGAATATTTTCTTTAGAATATCCCCCATTTTCCCTCAAGAGATGGTATCCAAAAAGGAGGTCAATTTTTTAGAATAATCGAGCTGCTCTGAGTTGATCAAACAGCTCATCAATATGGTACATAGGATAATTTTTTTTATTGTGATTTTTTAGATCTCATGATAATTAATGTAAATACACATGGATCCATTATTATTTTTATAAAGAGGACTGTTGCACCCCATGGTGAATCACTAGGGAGTATAAAATATTTATCTATATTATCTTGTAATCACTTCTTTAATACTTTAATACAATGGAATCCATTATATAGGGAGTCTTTGAGATAGGAAATGATCCAAGAATGAGTTTGATTGAGAATTCAACCTCATTTTATGGGGGAAGACCCAGAAATTCATTAGGAAATACATCATTATATTCTCATACAATAGGTATGCTCTCATTGTTGACTTCCTCCTCGATAATATGAACTTGTAACTCCTTTTTGTTGGGTATCAACACCCAAATTATATAATTTTATTCTGAAGAAAGTGTAGTATCATCCATGCATTGATACTTGATAACCATATGATTAGGGATATTAAAGGAGATTTCCATTTCTCATTAATTGATATGATCATTATATAAGGAAAGTCATTCCATACCCATAATTGTGTCGAATTCGACTACAATAAGAAGAAATATATTTTTTGGAAGTATCTCCCAACAAATATCAATTATAGAATATTTGTACACATTATTTTCATTCATCATTCCACTGGGTGTTTTTACAGGTAGCTCGATATTTAGTGTTTGAGGTGGTGGATCCATATTATTAGAAAACTTATAAGATATGAAAGAATGTGAAGAACCTAAATAAAATATGGAATTCATATTTATATGGTGTACAATAGTGTACCTTTCACCACTTAATTGTTATGGTCCACCTCTACAGTAGTGATTGCATATGATCACCCTTTCTCCCTTGAATTAGGAGGTCGTTTCTACCAATTCCATTCATTAACTCTAGGTTTAGGGCATTGGTTCACATAATTTCCATACTCCTATAATTTGAAGAATTTAAGAGTGGGCGGAGCATTGGTTGGGGCCTTTTTCTCCTCAGTAGTTTTATTCGAACTCTTTCTATTACTTTGGTATTCATGAGCTGGGTTGCCAACTTATCACACTTTTGGAACTTTATAGAATCTCTAAGGCAATTACTTGCGTATTTCCTCCCACATATTTTTCATTTGTGTAATTTTACTTTCTTATCCCAATGATACTTTTCATTAGTCCTTCCATGATAATCTATTTTTATTCTCATTTCTCTAGAATCATGTGGGTATCCATATTATACTTCAACCTTTAGTTCTTAATGGAAAACTTCCTCCTAGATTACAAATTCTCTTATGGGTAATGTCTTCAAAATACTGGGTTTTAATCCACCTAATAATTGATCAATATTATTTACAAGTATATAGAAAAACTATTAGAAATACCTTTTAATTCTCATGAAGATTTCCTTGTTATATACAATAGACTCATATTCATTTTGTTTCAATTCAAGGAATTATCATTCCATTTTAGTGTGAAGAGTATGAGGGAAATATTTAGTGAATAATATTCCCTTGAAATCCTCTCACACCATAGAATCAAATTGGTCATTTTTCATTGCATTCCTACTGATATTATTTCACTGCTCATCCTCATCTTCCAGATGATAGACAACCAAAATGACTTTCTCATGCTCCGAGCATTGAAGGACAGAAAATATATTTTCCATCACATTAATCCATTTCTCAGAAATTATTAGGTTCGAATTCCTATTAAAGGATAGTGAATGTTGACACATAAAAGATTCAATATCAAGTTTCTATCTTCTTGGTGCATTTGGGAGCTCCACATTATTCATGTTATTATTTATAAAATGAGAGAGTTGAGTGAGAATGGACATGAAATTTTGAACTCTAGTTCCCATGTCATTTGGACAATCACCATGTTTTCCATTACATCCATAATTAGCTCAGTTCCTTCTTATTCCCACCATATCCTTGATAGAGTAAATTTCCTCATGATGATGCTTAAATTAGTAAATGTATAAAGTGGAAAAGTATGATAATATAAGACATAACTCAAAAATAATGAGTATAATATTTCTTAATAGTTGTATAAGTTTCAATATATATTATCCATGGTTATTTCCCTACTAGATTTTTCTTAACCGTGCCAGTTAACATAATAAATAAATCATTCATAATGGTTTATTAAAGATAATGTAAATTAACCAAATAATATCCCCTAGGAGTGTCTATCCATGTGTGTAGTTAGGCCTCATTGTCATGCACTAGGTCATAGTTGAGTTAATACCCAAAACACCCTCTTTGGTGTTATTATCCCTACGTACAACTATTCTAGATCTTACATCTACTTTCTAGTATCCAGACAAGGATGTATATGCTAGAAAAAAATACATAATCTATATTTTAAAAAAATATAAGGATGTTATCTTATACTTATCCTTAGGATTTTCACTAATTTTTTCCCTTTATATTTTCTAAAAATAACTAAACCTTACTCTGATACCAACTAAAGTGACCCAAGATAAACATACATAAATAATACATTGATATATTTTTTTAATTAATATAAATAGTCATACGACCAAAGGACCTAAAGGTTCGGTGTATTAGATAATAGAAACATAAATAAAATTATTTTATAAGTTTTGAACATTTATCTATAAACTAAATCCCCTCTTATACATTAAATAATAAATCATCATCATCAAATTTGGGGGAAGCGAAAACATAATAAGGGGTGGGATCAAACACTTAATAAGGGATAAAATGTCATAATAGTCAGATTATAAACATGTCAAAAAGAATTAATAATGAAAAATGAACATAAATAAATAAGTATTAACCATAATCATAAAATATAGGCATATCATCTCAAACGAACATACTTTTTACCATAGCATGATAAAATAAGACAAGAATCATATAATATGATCCATGGAACATAGAAAAAAAAGAGACATGATCAAAAATATAGGATTTATTATCATTTTAAACCTATTTACCCACCAACCTATTCACACATAAAATTTTGAGAAGAGATAAACATCATCATGCTTACCCTTTGGGAAGTCGGTTACTCTCTAATATTCTCACATGTAAAATTATGAGCAGAGCTAAATATCATCACACTCACCCTTCGTGAACCTAGCTACTCACTAACATATTCACATAACATTTCTATCTCATGCGATATAATATTTTTCCCAATTAATTATATGGACATATAGGTATCACCCATATCATAATCCAAGCATTTTTTTCCACTTTAAAAAAATCATCACATCATAAAGTATACCATAGAAAGAAAAGTGGGTTTCATGACATTATCAAATGGTATCTCATAAAATAGCTTCAAAAAAATTAGATGATGACAAAACTTGTTCACCCAAATGAAATAAATTGTAAGATAACATGGATAGTGAATCGTGAAACAAAAATCCATTCAAGTTAATTCATTTAGATCCTGAGAATAAATTGGAAGTAAAACTTTTAAAATTTTATTTCTTTAAACCCCTTATAAATTGTATGAAATTGAGTTTAAAATAATTTCCAAAATATTTTTTATAAAGTGTCAAAAAAAATTAAAACATTATTTATGAAAGTAAATAATCTTTAAAGAATAAATTTCTTTCAAAATAACATGTGGGATAGAAGATAAAATATAAAGGGTTCGAATTAAAATCTTTATATATCAAAAAATAATAATTTTTTTGAAACCTTCATACTTTTAAGATTTGATAAAACATCCTTTTAAAAGTGGTAATGATAAATAATAAGGTTTTAATAGATAAAACATGATAGATTTATAAATAAGGAGTAAAACTATAGTATAAAGGAAAAATATGGAAAATAAAGTTTAATTATAAAATATGGGAATTATTCTTTTTAATCTCACATTTTATAAATGAAATAATCATAGAATAATGAATGGATATAAAACATAATTTCCTATAAAATAAGGAGGGTTTATAACATAATACCATTATATGGATTATTATAACCAACTTTTAATGATAAGTTTCAATAAATAGGAGTATAACTCAAAGAAAGTTAATTGAGTTATCAATACCCTTACCTTCAGTTTTTGTTAACTCAACCTTGATCTAACCTACTATATAAAAAACATAATTATATTATTAACCAATTTAAGAACCTTTTTTATCCATAAACATTTATAAACTTCATTTACATGTATGACCTTGAATGATATTAGATTTGAATTTTCACAACATGAAGAAGGAAAATCAAGTAATGATTTTGGTAGCATGACAATTAAACAAAAGGTATTATAAAATGGGTTTAATGAGTGATAAATGTAGTATATCATTAATAGTAAATCATTTGAATTGAAAAGTATTGATTATGAACATGTGGGTGTATAATCACATATAAACCAATATTCTTATAAAAAAGGAAGTGCTTGAATTGAAAATAGAAGGGAGAGAATCAAAGTGTGATTTCAACAGAAAATTGGTCATACAAATTTTTTTTACATAATTGTATTAATGAGAGGGAAGGGAATTCACACATAATTATAGAATCATTTGGATAGTGAAGGGTTGATTATGAACATATGAAATAATAGTAAATTAAAACTGAAAGGGATTATCACAAAAGTGGTACTTGAATAGAATAGGCCATGACATTGAGACTTAATAAATTGATGAATTAATATTAAAATAACACAATAAAAAATAAAATGTATGATATTGTCTCACATAACTATAACTAACCCGCTCCACTATACTTAAGACTTTCTTTCCCTTAATAAAATGAAGATCAAAAGAAGAAATAGTATCCATATTCATCAATTTATAATTAAATATAAATAATTTAGTGTAAGGATGGATTTTTAATTTAGGATAAATGATGTACTTAATCAACTGAAAAGGTTTATTAATATAACATAGAGGCCAAACAATGATACTAATGTTAGTCATAGGTATTATTTAATCGGAATAATAAAAACATTTATCCAAAAATAGGGCCTCTACCATTTAATTGAAATAATTTCATGAAATATCAGTAAATATTCAAGAAAAGTCTTTGATAAAAAAACACCTAAATGTAGAAAATTCACTCATAATTGACTTTTACTCAAATGAGTCCATTTAAGACATGTATAATTAATTCTTATATGTAAGAGACTAAAATAAAAAAAAAACTTATATACCAATGAGAATAAAAAATAACTTTGATCATTCAAAGCCAACACTCTAACAATTAATAACTATGAAAAATAAAAATTTAAAGCATGAGAGTTTAATTTTTTATCAAATGTTTTTTACATATATAACCTTATTATAAAAAATTAACTAAAAATAAAGGTTACATGACCTAAAACAGATAGAAATAATATATAGAATATGTAAATTTATTAATATATAATAATTTAATATATATAATATAATTTTTAAGATACAAAAAAAATTATAGAAAAAATAATTGTATATTGAGCAAATATTCTGTCAGAATATAGAGAATAAAGATTTTCTATAATTTAAAAAAAATAATTATTTCCAAAAAACCATGTTCTGTATTAAAAAATAAATTATTAATAAATATATTTTATAAATATAATAAAATATATCAAAAAATTAATACAAAACACATGTAATGACCAAATGTTATGACTTAATAAAGCATAGAACATTTTCCTAAAGTACTACTTTTTAAAAAAAATCCCACAAAACATATGTCCTGAATCATAAACCATATGTTCTAATTTAATAAGATAGAATATAAAAAATACATGACATATAAATAATCAATAATAAATACAAAACTAAACATAGAACAAGTGTTTTGTGTTGAAAATAATTATATTTTATATACAAAACATGCATATTCTATTTTAGTTAAAATTAAAGGAACATGAATTCAAAAAATATAATTCCACAAAAAATAGTAATTCATAACATATTAATATAAAATTTATTCATAGAATATTGATAATGACTTTAAAAAATAGATAATATCACTAAAAAATAAATAATAAGGACCCCTTTATTAATGAATCTTCAAATAAAATTTCCCCCAAGATCAAAAGAAAATTGAGTATGTAATAAAACCATATTTCATTATATTTTGGTTTCCTAAAAAGAAAAAAATATTCAAATATGATACTCTAATAGTCAATAAAAATAAAATACACAAGGTAGTGGCATCTTTTAAAAAGACATTGTGGTTTGTTCTAATTTTAGTTCAGTTTGATGACTGTATAATGTACTCCCCATAAACTGATAACACATTACCTTCCATGGTCCTCAAAAAACCATCAAATTAAATTAAAAATCAAAGAATATGTAGTTTTTTATAGAATTAAATTTCACGATAAAATTTTCTTGATGTTTATCATACTTATTTATTTTGCAAAAAACATTTCTTGGTTTGGGATGGAAACAAGACCATGAACTACACAATAAATTTTATGTAACACCATTCATAACCACATCATGCAGGCCACTCAATCATAGAAATAGATTGAGGATGGTGAAAAACTTTAAGGATGGGAAGGGAAAAAGTCCATGAAATTTGGATAAGAATCGACCCAGTTGCATCGAAACACAGATCTTCACGTGGGTCGTTAAATCCATTTGAAAAAATTAAAAACTAACAAAGATCTTTGAGGGGGTGCGATGAATCACAAGTGATCACATACATTGTCTTTTGAAGGTATTGATTTGTCCAAAATAATTGAGAGGGGGAGATAATGGGGATTTGGTTATGCGAGAGCTTGAATGGTGTGAGCGAGGAGGACTTTATTAGGGTTTTATTTAAAAGATCAGAAAGGTTTTTATCTATGCTTTTAAGAAAGCGCTGATAAAGAGTGGTTTTATCAATTCTAAAATCTTAGTGTTTATAAAGATATAATTTTAATAATATAATAAATATAATTAAATATATATGTTTTTAATTATAAATAAATGATTTTGGGGTGGTGTTTAAGTGGTAAACCACGTAAATATGCATCCAAAAGACCTAGGTTCAAAAACTGGTAGGGGTGTTTTCCTGATTAACTGTAGTAGTACTATAGTAGGGTATTGTAGCAGTACTGTAGTAGTTTTCTAATTGTAGTAGTGATAGTACTTTAGTGGTGGAAAGTATTGTAGCAAGAACTGTAGCAGGGCGATACTCTAGCAGGAACTGTAGCCATCAAGGTATTGTCGCAGCACTATTCATTGGAGGGGATTTTGGGTTAAAATGGGCTTTCAAGACTAGAATTAGGTATTTCAATCCCCATAGTCTTTGGGTGATGTTCATGGACCACTTGTCCTTGGGACTATGGGCTATATAATGGGTCTCTCTCTACACAGATAGAAAGAGATCTTTGGTTCAGGTTTTGGCCCCAACTTTAAAAAAAATATAAATAAATATTTAAAGTATTACAAATATGTATTTATAAATATAATTATAAATAAATATATTTATTATAATTTTATAATTAATTAAATATATATTTATCTATTTATATTTATATTTATATTTATAAATAAATATATTTAAAAATATTAGTATATAATTATAAATATATTTATATAATTATATATAATTATATAATTATATATATTTATATAATTACTAGGAACAGAGCGAACAATGGATAAAAATCAATGGTCCTGGAAAATTTATTATTAGAAAATAAAGTACACATGCAAGGAAAGAGGGGGGTTAAAATGTAAAAATTGGTACTAACAATGCCACAAAAGACAAAAAATGATTCAACAGACACCTTTTAAGTTTTTCACCCCTTCCTTAGGAGCCACCCTGACCTCTCGGGTGTATGCATCTCTTCAACTCCTTGGGAGTCTTTCAAGTGTCATCCTAATCATCCACGTATGATGATTCGTTCTCCTCATCATGAGGCTTAATGCCTCTAGTGAAATCAATTTTTAGTATCAAAACAAAGTCATCTGGATTTGAGGTATTATCCTTCATAGCTGAATTGCTCCTTTCTTTGACATTCCCAGTGTGTACAGATTGTCCTTCAACTTAATAAGGTCCATTAATGTTCTATTTATATAATTATATATATATATATATATGAGTGAGATATTATAAGACAATCCATGGGATAAATTTTATGAAGAGATTATCTCTTATCAATGGAGAGATTCTCTCTCTTAAATTGAGAGATTTCTCAGGTGATCTGTAGCTATAAAGGAAAATAGTTGAAGATGAAATAATTGGTCACTTTGAAATGTTTGTATCATGAAGTGTTTCTCACTGCCAGGATAATACTGATTTGGAATCTGGTGGATATTTTGGAAATAAATTATTTTCTTCAGATCTATCCTCAAAACTGCTTCCTAAGGGAGATAAAATTTATTCTCATATTGAATCCTCACTGAGTATTTGGGTGTTTTAAGGTGCCAATTTCTTCAGACCCATGGAGGTGGTTCCATTGTAGATGATTGGAGGTGACGACCGGCAGTTTGAGGCTGATGATAGGGGATACTGATAGAGGAGACATGTAGTGTGGCAGGCTTGTGATTCTGGTGGTGGCGACAGTAGAGGCCATATTTTGGTGGACCGGCAATGCTACTTCGATGAGTGTGCTATTTGTTGGTGGTTCTTGGAAAGAGTTCCAAATCTAATCAGATCTAGGCTCCCTCCTTCTGGTGAGGGTATATCATAGGTTGGAGTAAGAATATTCCTGGTGATGGTGATCTTTATATGGTTGGTGTGGTGTGTTTGGGATCCTAGCGGCACGGTTGTTGTAGATCTGCTACACGGAATTCGTGGGGTGTACTCGGAAGTTGATGCATTTCGGTGGTTTGATGTCTCTTCTTTCTTCCAGTGACATCATGGTGTCAAAGATTTTTTTCAATTCCACCATCCTTGGTACGGCGGTGATGTAAGAATCCACAGTGATGGAGGAAGGGTGCCTGCTTGTCTGGGGATGATGCTGGATGGAGGAGGATTCAGGTGATGATGTGAAGGTTGCATTGATTAGGGTGTTTGTATGACCGTCGACGCTATCATTGTATGGGTTTACAGGATATCATCGAGTAAATCACAAGGGTGACTTTGATATGCTCTTCATAGACAAATTTGGACGTTGCACCGACATAGGCTGGGGGCAAGCTAGCTTGTGTCAGAAGTCTTTGAAATTTTGGATGTGGGATGTTTTTTGGGGGATTCATATCCCAATTATGTTTGGGACTTTTATTTAGTTGTTTTATGGGAGGCACTAATTATGATGTTTGGTATTGGTGGTGATCTATGTGTCGTATATCTTATAATTTTGTTCTGCTCTTTTATTTTAATTAATAATTTTTAGGACCGATCTTTTGCTCAGGTCCTAAACATTCCTGGTATATATATATATTTAATTATAAATATAATAAATATATTTATTATAATTTTATAATTATTTAAATATATATTTATTTATTTATATTTATAATTATAAATAAATATATTTTAAAATATTTGTATAAGATTATAAGAAGTTGGGGTGTGCCTCAGTGGTAGAGGTACCCCGTGATTCTACATCGATATGGGGTGGTTGGGGTTCAAACCCAAGATGCTGCATAATTTGCCCCCAATTTCACTTTGGGTTGTTGTGGATTGGCATATAATGCTAGCATGATTGTTTTCCCATGAAAGGAATGAGTGCGGAGTAGGTGGACCCCCACTCGATGGGGGGGTTGGTCAACATTATCCAACAGCGTCTGTTGCACGTGATGGACACAGTGGTCTCTGGCTGAGGAGGCAGTGTCGTACGATCCAGACATAGCAGATGACGGTGGAAGAGGGGAACTAAGAGGATCGGCGTTCAGGGGGTACGACGATTAACGGTGATTGAGAGGTGGCGATAGGTGGTACGGTGACGAGGTACCCCGACTTTAGCGGGGTCGACATCACAAGTGGGTCGTGGCAGCGTTTTTTGGTTGGCAGGTGGTGCACAAAGTTCAGTGTATTGACCGATCTATCCCTAGGGGGCATGGACTGGGTTTGACCTTGGCGTGTGAGTGAGTATGTGTGTGTTTGTAGTAGTTGTACCCCTGATCACCTAATAGTATATATATAATTATAAATATAATAAATATATTTATTATAATTTTGTAATTATTTTAATATATATTTATTTATTTATATTTATAATTATAAATAAATATATTTAAAATTATTTGTATATAATTATATATATTTATATAATTATATATATTTTCATAGTTATATATATATTTATTAATATATAAATATATATAAATATATATAAATATAAATATAATAAATATATTTATTATTTATATATAATTATTATAATTTTATAATTATTTAAATATATATTTATTTATTAGTGAGACAGGATGTTGATCGAAGGAATTTTTCTTCTATAAAAGATGAATTCCATGTTTATATCATCTAGAAGGTTTCTACAACTCATTTAGCTATTAATAAAGAAGCAATTATTAAAAGGTTTGACCTCAGTGAGTTTTCTATCATTGCTAGGATTATTCTACCTATTGGTTTTAAACCATGGCACTCAGAAGACCTTGTTCGGCGTGTATTTTCAGTGTGGGGCTTCTCTGATTGGAATTTTATACAAATTGGTAGTGGTTTCTTTCAGATTATCTTCCCTTATGATGATCTAAAGCGGCGTGATTGGGGACATGGATCCATTTCCCTAAATCTAGGTATGCTCAGTATCCATGAATGGGATTATCGATTTAATCCTTTCAAACTTAGGAATTTAAGAGCACAAATCTGGGTTAAAATTACTGGTCTTAATTGAATTTTGTGGTACCCATGAATTTTGTTTGATTTTTCTTCTATGGTTGGGATTCCTATCAAAATGGATAAGGATACTAAATTAGCTAGATTTGGGAATTACACCCATGTTCCAATGGAGGTAGATCTTAGTTCTACCATGATTAACAAAGTGATTCTCTCCATGTTATATGAGGATTTGACTCCATAAATTGAGTTTGAAAGTATGAATTATCATAAATTTGGATTTATCCAACACTACCCTTTATCAGCGCTAAAAACGCTAATAAAAGTATCCCTTTATCGACGGTTTTTTTAGCACTGATAAAATTATATTTCATAAAAAAAGTAATATACCATTAAAAATAATATATTAATATATAAATATATTGATATTGATATAAATATAATATATTTTATGAAATATGATTTATATAATATGAAATATGTAATCACACTTAATATATAAGATATTTAGTGGGAAATTATTTATAAAATAATTAAAAAATAATATTAATTAAAAAATTTCTAATTATTATTGAATAATAGTCATTTAATGACAATTTGAAGATGGAAAAATTCAATAAATTAATAAATGATCTAAAATAATTTGAAAACATGAATCGAACTTCAAATAACCATAAACTTTGATTAGGGTGTCTATTTGAGCCCTACCACATATCAAATCGAAGTTTGTAAAAATATCAACATCACAATGATTAGGAAAAGCCCCATTCATCATTTTTGGGGGGTCAAAAAAGGGCCAAAATTCCTCCTAAACTCAGATTTTGGTCGAGGTAGCCCCACTTTTTAACATTTCATGGAATTTAATCCTCATTTAATGGAGTCTTCTTATCATTTTTTCGTAAAGTCTCAATTTATTCTCAAGAATTACCCTCATATAGATATTATGATGTTGAAATTTTATCATTTTTCATATTGTACTATTATTTATAATTAAATATATAAAAATATATACATATTTTTATATATTCACACATAAAAATTTAATTTTATAAATAAATATGTAATCATATTTACATATAAAATATATTTCTAAATATATCACAAATGTCTAAATAAAAAATAATATCCATTTATTTAAATTAAAAAATATGAATATTTATATAGCTATATAATGTGTGTGTGTGTATTAACAAATTGATATATATTGTCTATATATTCTAATATATGTATATAAATATTAATACATAATATATATAAATAAATATAAATATGAATAATTATATTTATAGATACAAAAATATAATATATATGTATTTTTGTGTGTGTATCTTTTATATATGTATGTATTTATTTATTTACATATAAACACACAAAAAAACATATTTTATAAATGTATTTAAAAATAATCATATAAATATATATGAATATAAAAAAATATGGATAAAAAATAACTATATATATATATAATAAAATGGAGAATAAATAAACATGGTGGGGTTGTAAAGGTTCAGGTGCGTGAGCATGAGGTCTCAGGTTCGAATCCATGGGGAGGCAACGCAGGTGTGGGTTTGAGTGAGCAGCAGCTTTAGTGCTGATGAAGGGCTAAAACAACGTTAGGAAATCACTCATAAAAGAGGTTGGTGATCGTAGAGTATTGATAATAGTGGTTTCAAGTGGTGATAAAAAAATTCTTTTTAAAATTTTATTTTTTTGACTTTTCTCAGCGCTTTTTTTAGCACTAATAAAAGATCCCTTTTATCACCATTAAAAAAGCACTCATAAAAGGGTATTTAATCATCAATAAAAAACACTGATTAAAGTGAATCCCTTTTAACAAAACTTATATTGTCAATGTTATAAAAGTGCTGATAAAATCAATTTTCAAATACTAATAAAAGGGATGCCCTTTTAACGGCACTTAGATTATCAACATTAATAAAAGAAATTTCCTAGTGATGATAAAAGGGGGATTTGTGATTGTAATTCCACCCTTCCACATAGAGGTTTAAAGAGGGCTATGTGCCCATGGTCCAAGATGGATTGGGGTGGGATTGGGGTGGGATTGGGGTGGGGCGGGCTTAAGAAAAAAACATCTATATTAAATGGGCTTGGATGAATAGCCTGCACTGGCAGCCAACCCGTGCGAGTAAACCCGAATGGATATGGGTTGGCCCATGGGTTGTTTTAAATTTTAAATAACACATATTATATGAATTATCATATGTAACTCCAAGTTCCAATCTGTGCAATTTACAATGTTTCCTCATTTACTACCTACGCATGACTTTGTCGCCTGCATCATCACATGCATCGCCACAAGTACAAAGATCACACACGCTCGCAACCAAAGCACGCCCACAGCCAAAGTCCCCCGCCAAAATAAAGTTGGTCACCACTATTAGTCATTGGAAGTAGAACACCTCCCTACTTCTAGACCAAACATAGATCCATGTCTACCATCCTTCCTCACTCTATCATGGAAGCAACAATCTGCCAAACTCGGTGTCAGTCTCTATTTCCCACATCGGCCTCCCACTCTAGGTTAATTGTTGTTGTCCCTCACTTATCCCATCTAGATGACCCACCAATCCAAATTTTCCATCATCATTAATGCCTCAGACTCTTACCTCCAGACTTTTCATCGTCGTCACCCACCTTAGCATGTCACCTTCTAACTTGTCTTCACTATCACCGTCCTCAGACAACCACCTCCAGGCTCATTGTTGACCTTAACCACCTCAACTTGCTCCCTCTAGACTCACTATTTACATCACCCAACTCAACCTACCACCTCCAGAATTTTCGTCACTGTTTCACGCCTTAGCCTACCGCCTCCCAACTCTAGAATCGGTGACCCATTTGTTATGCTTTTCTTTTCTTTTCTTTTTTTCTTATATTTTTATCATATATTTATATATATATTAATATATTATCACATTTTCAATATATTATTTTTTAAAAATATTAATAAACAACGTGGGTTGACCGTGGGATTACCCGTATTCATTGTAGGTCAGGGTAGGCTTGAAAAATCTACTTGTTTAACATGCTGGTTTTTGCAATCTCAAGCTCGCATTGGCTTAGACCTTCACAGGCTTAGCCCACCTCACCCCAACCTGTATGTTTCACATTTTTACTTATGCATGTTCTATCAATGTATTAGGAAATCTAAAGAAAACTGATATAGGAATATTGTTTACATTTTTTGTTCCTTGAAGGGGCATGATGTAAGAAAATTTTGGAATGTCAATGAGATGTATTTCAAGGAAATGAGAAACCTAAACCTTTAAAATGAAATGGATATAATGAATGATTTCACATATTTATGCTTCATCAAGTGCACTGACTGATATCCAAATAAATGATTATCAACCTCCTCAGTAGGACCCTTATCTTGATGAAAGCAAGAGAATGGATGGTCACAACATAGATGGATCATCTTCTCAGGTACAACGGATTGTGAACCCCTATGTTTCTAATTCACATTTGTCTCATGAGCCTAAGAACAGAAGGGAAGAAGGGTAGGGTATTTTTCCTTTGATCAAGGAAGATAAATAAAGGGAGGATAGCCTTCCAATTATGAAGAAGAATTATCATTTGGAATAGTAACTACTAAAGATATTTCATTTAACATTGCGCAAAAAGTCCTTTAATAGTGCTAAAAAGGCATTTTTATCCTCAAAACTATTAAAGGGGGTCCCCTTTATCAGTGTTAAAAAAGCACTGATAAAGGCTCAACCCGCTGTAATGTTTTTTTGTATAACAGCACACTATAGAAAATACATGTAAACTGTATGAAAAATATATAATTTAATTTAAATAAATTTTACATCATGAATACAAAAAAAACACCTATATATACATTTCAAACAATGTTTTGTATAATTACATTTACAATTACAATCCACAAACATTTAAAAACATTAATGTTTCATCATCTTTGGTGTCCTAGATCCCCTCTCAAAAAATTCCATCCATAGTGTCAATTATCGACCAAATCACCTAAACCCAAGAAAAATAATCCACCTATATAAGAAAACAAATCTTATAGTAGTAATACTATAAAGAAATAAATTAAACATTAATATGAAATAATACATTAATAAAATTTCAATTTTAAATAAAAATACACACTTTGAGTTATACTGGTCACACCATGCATCATATTGAGGTGTGTTTTATTCCAACACATAAAAAATTAGTTATTTATCCTTTCCCTAAAGTATTAAAATAATTTTAATGTGTTTTCTTAGTTTTGAGTATTTCACTTGTTCTTTTTACTAAAATTAATGTTAATTTTAAATAAAGACACACTTTGAATAATATTGGTCACATCGTGAATTGTATTTAGGTGTGTCTTATTCTTACATGTCAAAAATTACTTATGAATCATTTTCCTTAATTATCAAATCAATCTGAATGCATTTACTTGGTTTTCATTATGTCACTTGTTCTTTTTACTAAAATTAATGTCAATTTTAAATAAAAAGATACACTTTGAGTTTTACCAGTCACACCATGCATCAGATTAAGGTTCGATTGATTCCTACATGTCACAAATGACTTATGGATCATTTTCCTAAATTATCAAAATAATCCAAATACGTTTTCTTGATTTTCAGTATGTCGCTTTATCTTTTTACTAAAATTAATGTCAATTTTAAATAAAATGACACAATTAGAGTTATATCAGCCACACCATGCATAATATTGATCTATGGTTTATTCCTACACATCAAAAATGACTTATGGATCATTTTATTAAAGTATCAAAAAAATATGAATGTTTTTTCTCGGTTATCAGTATGTCACTTGTTCTTTTTACTAAAATTAATGTCAGTTTTAAATAAATAGACACACATGGAATTATACCGATCACATTGTTTGTCAAATTGAGGTTTGGTTGATCCCTATACATAAAAAATGACTTAATTATTGTTTTTATAAAGTATCAAAATAATATAAATGTGTTTTATTAGTTTTGAGTACATCACTTTTGTTTTTTTATTAAAATGTCATTTGAAACTGAAAACACAGACTTTGAGTCATATCAGTCTCATAGTGTATTGGTTTGAAGTGTGACTAATTTCTATATGTCATAGATGAATTATGAGTCATTTTCATAAATTATCAATAAAATTGGAGTGCTTTTTCTTAGTATTCAGTGAGTAATATGTTTTGAACTAAAATGTCAATTTTAAACTGATAATGGAGATTCTGAGTAATACCAGTCACACCACGCATCAAATTGAGGTTTAATTGAAACTAATACATCAAAAATGAATTATGGATAATTTTAATAAACTATAAAAACAATAAGAATGACTTTTCGTTTTTTTAGTATGTCACTTGTTATTTTTACAAAAATTAATGTCAATTTTAAATAAAAAGACACACATAGAGTTATATCGATCACACCGTGTGTTGGAATGAGGTGTGATTGATTCCTATATGATATAAATGACTTATAAATCATTTTCCGAAAGTATAAAAAAAATAAAAATGTGTTTTCTTGGTTTTTAGTATGTCACATTTTCTTTTTACTAAAATTAATGTCAGTTTTAAATAAATATACACACTTAGAATTATACTGGTCACATTGTGCTCTAGATTGAGGGGCAGATGATTTCTACGCATCATAAATGACTTGTGGATAGTTTTCATAAAATATTAGAACAATCAAAATTCATTTTCATGGTTTTGATTATTTCTCTTGTTTAATTTAGAAAAAATTCATTTGAAACTGGAAACACACACTTTCAGTCATACTTGTCACATCATGTGTCGGTTTGATGTGAGACTACTTCCTATATGTCAAAAATGAATTATGAATTGATTTCATAAATTATCAAGACAATCAGAGTGTGTTTTCTTGTTTTTCAGTGAGTAACACACATTTTGAACTAAAATGTCAATTCTAAACTCATAATGGACACTTTGAGTCATAGTGGTCATACCATGCGTCGGATTGAGGTTCGGTTGATTCTTACGCATAAAAAATACTCATGGGTCATTTTCCTAAAGTATAAAAACAATATGATTTTTTTTATCATTTCTAGTATGTCAATTGTTATTTTTACTAAAATTAATGTCAATTTAAAATAAAAAGAGTCACTTGGAGTCATATTTGTCACACCGCGCATCGGATTGAGGTGTGGTTGATTCTTACATGTAAAAAATGAATTATGGATCATTTTCCTAAACTATCAAAACAATATGAATACATTTTATTGGTTTTTAGTACTTCACTTGTTCTTGTTACTAAAATTAATGTTAAATTCAAATAAAAATACACACTTGGAGTTATATCAGACACGTCGTACATCATATTCAGATTAGTTTGATTCCTACACATCAAAAAATACTTATAGATCATTTTCCTAAAGTATAAAAACAATATGAATGAATTTTATTTGTTTTCAGTATGTCACTTATTCTTTTTACTCAAATTAATATCAATTTTAAATAAATATAAATACTTGGAATTATTCAGGTCACAGCATGCATTGGATTGAAGAGAGGTTTATTACTACACATCAAAAATGAATTATAGATTATTTTACAATATTATAAAAACAATATGAATGAGTTTTATTAGTTTTATGTCACATCCATGACTTATTTTAAATATATTTTTCATTTAATTTCCATTATTTCTTTGTTTTGGGGGTTTCCCATTCATTTTAGTGGAAATGGTGGGTTTTCAAAATTTGGTCTGAACCATGAGCCCATTTCCATATTTAAAAATAAATTTTGTTTCTTTTATAACTCCTTCATTTTTCAACATTTTATACCAATTATACTTCTCAATTGAAATACTCTGGTATATTAAAACCACCATATAAATTTTGACCCCATAGAAATCTATAATAATGATGGATTTGAGTTTTTTATTAAGGTGTTGGGCCAGCCCGAAATCCCATTTCCTTCTTTAAATATTTTTTTAATTATTTAATATCTCATTAAATTTTTAAGTTTCTTTGGTGATTCCAACTCTCACCAGATACCACTTACCCAAGGATCTCCCCCATGCACTCCTCCCCCACTTTATAGAGCTCATTTTAATCGCTAATTTGGACGAAACTTCTCTAGATTTCACAAATCGTCAATATTTGAGGTGGTAAATTGATACTTTCCTAACTCCATATATTTTTACTCTTTTTCTACCATTACAGTTCATACATGACCTCCTCATCCTTATTCTAACCTCACTTTCATTTATGGTTTTTTTAAATTCAGATATTGGTGTATTTGGGTCGTTTTCTTCAAGATTTATTTGGGTAAGTGTTTCTCTCTTCATTTAATTCCTTCTCCTTAGGGTTTTCTCCCTCTTTAATGAATTTCTAGAGTGTCAATAAGTTAGGATTCATACCTAGGGTTTTATTTTGGGTCCTTTTGGTGAAATCTTATGGTTTATGGTTCGTTTTCAATTCCTTGTGGTGCGGAGGAGGTGCGGTTGAGGTTTTCAAACCAAGATTCAAGGATTTTTACTCAAAAGGTAGGCGATTCCATATATAACCATTTTATGATGAGTTATCTTTCTTGGTTTATTAATTTATCATGTTTATAATCTATTTTTTGTGGTGCGAAAACTATTTTCAATGGATTTGGTTAAGCGTTTAATTTTTTAGTTTCATTTTTTCTTAGAATTGGGTGATTTTTATGTGTGGATCTTGGGGAAATGTTTGGGTGTATTTTATAACATATGAAGGTGATTTATTAGTTTTTAAAGGAGATACCAATTCTAGTTTATTAATGCCTTGATTTCATGTGGTACTTTAAAGGGGGTTTTTTAATGGGTTTAATGTGTGAAACCATGTTGTAATTCTTGAAAGTGATTTGTGAAAACATGTGTTTTTAATGTGAACCTTTTGTTGTATTGTTGTGGTATTTTTATAACACTTTCAGTGGTTTAATAAATATTTTTAGGGTTTATAATTCTTTTTTTTATTGGTATTAGTATGGTTTTTGTCTTGAATGAGGGTTTTGAAATGGGTTTTGTATGCAAACCATGGTAATACCTCTTGGGTTTGTTTTATGAAAATTGTAAATGTTTTATTTGGCTAAACAAAGGGTGAAAATCATGTATATGTACTATTTTTGTGAGATTGTTCACATAAAATTTGTTTTTGAAATACAATATGTTCATTTGTGATGTCAAACGTTCTGATAATGTTTTGTAATTTTCTGAGGTGAATTATGAAATTGTGATGTGGGTGCGAAACATGTTTGCGGGAAGTCTTGTGTGAGTGTTTTGTGTAAAATGGATTTTGTGTATGAAAAGGGTATTATGTAACATGTGAGTGGAATTTTATGTGATATTTATCATCTTGGGAAAGATTTTATATATTTTTAAAGGATGTGTTGAATTGTGAAAGATGTGAAAAATGTGGTGTGTGCTGTTTTGGTGTGAGTGTGATTTCAAAATGAATTTGAATGAAAAAGTGGTTTTTGTGACTTTTTTTATTTACATGTGGTCTTTTTGGTGAATGTGTGATTTTTAAGTGATTTTTGCATGTTCAAATTATATTTCTTGTCTTCTCAAACTCTTTTGAGCACAATAAGGAAACTCAGGTATCTAGTGGGGTGGATGTGTACGAGTATGCTAGTGATCCTGTGAGGTTTAGACTCAGTTTCACATAGTAATATTGATGCTTAAAACACTAACTAAACTATGATGATGATGATTTGGGACCACTAGGTTATCTGTATGTTCTTTACTAGTGGATCGTGCACGATAAAGGATATTTGTGATGGTTACTTTCACTAAGATACGAGGCACCTGGGACCCACAGTGAGCTAGTGCCTAGGGGTTATTTCCCATTGTTTGTGCTCATTAGATCCTTTACACTTACCGTCGGCATATGGTATATTTTTCTTAAAATTCATTATCTTTGGAATTTATTTTAAAAGTGTTGATTCTTCAAATTATCCCACTTTGAAACTATTTTTTTAAAATAAATTCTCATCTTTTAGAAATTTTCACTAGAATTTCTTGTTTACCAAAACTTGCAAGATTTTCATATTTGAATGTTTATCACATGGAATACTATATTGGTGGAATCCTACTAGGCTTTGTCTCACACCATAATTACACCTTTGGGTTTAAGTAGATTTGGTCTCTTTTATCACAGCTTTGGGTAAAACTTTTAGTTCCAGCGGTTCGGGATTTTAGCGGTTCTTCTTGGTGCAGTGTTATGAGGACGGCTTGAGGGTGGTGCCTCTTACCATGTGGAGCTTCTTGGATATCCATTTTTGGTTTTTTAACTTTTTAATGGTCTTTTTGGATTATTTTAAATTGTGTAGTTCAGTTTTAAAATTTTTTAAAAGATGATTGTGTCTGAAAAATCCAGATTCGTATTTTTGGATTTGTTGGTTGTTTTAAGTTTGTAAACTCAGGTAAATCATTCCCAATTTTCATTTTATGATTCCCAAGAACTTTTTCCAGACCTTGGGGATTGGTAATGCCCTTTGGGCCTTGTCAAGGGCTAGGTATGGGGCCAATTTTTATGGAAAACAGATTCGGTTCGTGGTAAAATGGTATTAGAGGAGGTTCAGGTTAACTCTTTAGGTCACATTATTTGGGGAACAATTGGGATCATATGGAGTTAGGATTATTGGTAATTGGTATTCTGGTTATGGGTAGTGTGCCTCATCACCGCACCTCATGGGATTCAATTCACTTGGGTAAGTCAGGACTTAACTAATTCCTTTGGTTTTCTTGGTTTGATGATGATCAGGGGAAATAAAAAGAGAGTTAGGTTAATGGTCTCAGTGAGATTGCAAGGCTTGGAAAGCCATTTAGAGCCAAGGATATTCCCTATAAAACTCTATATGATGGTGAAGTTATTATAATATGGCTTCCAACCATATGTTCAAGTCACCCACCGAATCTAGCTTCTCCTCACATTGTCTTCTGTTCTTTAGTTTTGGAATCATGGAACTTTGGTTTTAAAGGAAAAATGACTTGGTTTTAAGAAGAATAATGTTTTTGTGAAATGATTTTTTAATAAATATGGAATGTTTTGGTTTTTTAAATGGTGGAACTGAATTTTCAGAATTTTTTTGAAATGGAAAATGGTGTGTTTACACCTCTTTTGAAAGCACTAAATTATGTTAAAGTTGGTTTTGAAAAAGTGTTCCCAATTGATCTTTATAAACAATTCAAAGGTGTTTTAATGGGATGAGATATTTTAAAAATGATGTATATGAATTGAAAGTGAGTATTCATTTTAATTATTAGGATTTTGATTTCATGGTTAGCAGTCTTGATAAAAAGGATGTATTGGTTTATTGTTTTGTTTTTGAAAAGTGGAAAGGATTTTTGTATTAACCTTTATTATTTCCATGAGCGACCACATGCATGGGGTTATATGGGTTGATGGATGGATAATGGAACAACTGGATACGCGCTGTGATGGATATGAAGAGGGTTCCCAGTGCACTGAAACATTCATGTGTGAGGCTCATGGGGTACCAATGGTGGATATGCTAACCTTTGAACCGTTTGTTTTCGAAGAAATATTTTTAAAGAAAAACATGATGTCTTGATGACTGATTTGGGGTGGTGTGTTTTATGTGTTTTTAGAAAATGTTGATGTTGTGGGAAGTTTTGAGTCCAAGAACCCCTCCTGTTTGAACGGTGTTTTGGGTTTTTTTCGGTTGGTAAACTGGGTTGAAGGGATGGTTAGTGGTATCTTATGAGAAATGTTTCGGAATTCCTTTAGTGTGGTTCCCTTAATGTGTTTGGATCTGGTTTTTGGAATGTTTTGACCAATGTACTAGCTTGGCTGGATCCTTGGGTTCTATCGTTAGATAAGGTTCACCCCCATTAAGGGTTAGTACACGACTGAAGTGCAACCCAGATTGTTTCCCCATTGTAAAATCCTCTAATTTATCAATATAATGAATTTTTTCTCAAGATTTTGATATTGATTTTTCACCATTTCCTTTCTTGGTTTTGTGGATCCTCTTATAGAGGTAGATTACTCATGGAAGGTTGAAAGAGAAATTAGTTTCTTAAGTTTTATGATTCTTCAAAGGTGGATGTTGTCTGGGATTTTTAGTGTGGATGAGTGTATAGATGGTGTCTAAGAGGGGCTTTGGGTCCTTCGTAGTCTCTTCGAAGTAGGAGTTCACTTTAAACCACCAGCGTGGGAAATATGGTCATGAGAGGCTGTTATGGCCACTTTCTGGAATTATATGATGTTAGGGTACACTTTATAAGGTCTCTCTCTATGTATTGTTTCTATTTTTTTCTTTGGTCATGTTCGGTGATGTGTTGTGATGTCGCATGCTCGTTGGATTGTAAAGGTGAAATCGTGCAATCCTCTAAGAGTCTCTGTCATGTTGGGAGTATGTCTCTCGTGCAAAAACTTCAAAATCCTCTGTTTTAGAGGAAGGTGTTTATATGTGCCCTATTCTTCTATTGTTTCTCACCTAAAGAAACAAGGTGTGATGTGTGTGCATACTCTAAGCCCTTGTTTCAGTGAAATGTTGGGTTAAGGTAAAGTGAGTTTTGGATTGTGTGTTATCTTGGTAAACCCATCCGGGATCGTGGCATGGTTGTTTGTATCACCGGAAGAAGAAGTTTTATTTAGGGGTTTCTAAAGCCTAACTACAAGGCCAAAAATTCTTCAATCCTTTGATCTCCAGCCATAGGTCCCGAAAAGAAGTTGGCGCGTAGTTAGGGGAATTCCCATGGTTGTTTAAAACCTTGTACAAAGTCATATCCTCACTATGAAATATGGGAATAGTTTAAACCTATAGGTTCATTATGGTTGAGCACATAGTTTGTGCATGCTTATTGGTGACCATGTGCTAGGAATCTATGCGGAAATAATGATCCACATGGTTAGTGAAAGGTCTCCCAAACCGTGCAGACTAACCGTGCAGACTAACCGTGCGGTCAACCCAACTTTTTAAATTTTTGGTTCTTTATGTGTCGTCTCATGCTAGTTGTTAAGATTTTTGGTTCTTATGGTGGGGTGACCCACTATGAGTCTAATGTATGTTATTTTGGAAATGTATAATGGGAGTCTACCCCTTATAATGGGAGTCTGTTCGGGCCTCCCCCTGTTAGTGTCCCGATTCTGTCTCAGGAAATTTTGATTTGTCTCTTATGGTGGGGAGCCTATTTCGGTCTCCCCATACTAGTAACTCGGAGTGTTATTGGTCTTGTCTTGGAGGTAGGTACTCTTGTTCGGATCTATATAACTACCTAAACCTTCCTTGGTTAAACTTTGGGAGTGGAGAACACCCAATGGTCTAGTTAAAGCAAGGTAAGTGTAACCATGTTCGTTGTTATTGTCTATTTGGGTAAATTACTGGAATTCTGTTTGGATAGTGTTTGAGGAGTTTTATTTTGGGATAAAATCTGAATATATTTGATCATTTCAGGAAGTGGTGCATTTTTTGGTTGGTGAGAGTATTCCTTCCTTGATTGATCAATTGGAGGTGTTTTGGCTTTATAGGGGTGGGTGAAACCTGGCAGAGGAGTCCATTTTGGCCTTTCGGTTGGGTTTGGTTTTTGCCTTTGGCCCTGTTGTAGATTTCCAAGGGAAAAAAGTTTTAATGATGGGGAGAATTGTCACATACATGACTTCTTTTAAAGATATGTTTCATTTAATATCTCTTCTTTCTTTGTTTTGGGGGTTTCCCATTCATTTTGGTGGAAATGGTAGGTTTTCAAAATTTGGGCCAAACTGTGAGTCTATTTACATATTTAAAAATAAATTTTGTTTCTTTTATAACTTCTTCATTTTTCAAAATTTTATACCCATTTGACTTCCCAATTAGAATAACCTGGTATATTAAAACCACCATATCAATTTTGACCTCATAGTAATCCATAATAATGATGGATTTGGGTTTTTATTAAGGTGTTGGGCCAGCCCGAAAGCCTATTTCCTGCTTTAAATATTTTTTTACTTTTTAATATCTCATTCAATTTTTAAGTTATTTCAGTGATTTTAACTCTCACCCAGTACCACTTACCTAAAGTGAACCCCCATTCTCCCCCCCCCCCTATTTAGAGCTCATTGTAATCACGAATTTGGGTGAAACTTCTCTGGATTTTACAAATTGCCCAGATTTGAAGTGGTAAATTGATCCTTTCATAACTCCTTATATTTTTACTCTTTTTCTCCCATTAAATTTTCTACATTACTTCATCATCCTTATTATAACCTCAATTTCATTTATGGTTGTTTTGAAATTAATATACTGGTGTATTTGGGTCGTTTTCTTCAATATTTTTTTGGGTAAGTGTTTCTCTCTTCATTTCCTTCCTTCTCCTTAGGGTTTCCTCCCTCTTTAATGAATTTATAGAGTTTCCATAAGTTAGGTTTCATACCTAGGGTTTGATTTGGGGTATTTTTGGTGAAATATTCTGATTTAGGGTTTGTTTTCACTTCCTTGTGGTGCGGTGGAGGTGCGGTTGAGGTTCCACATCAAGATTCAAGGGTTTTGACTCAAAAGGTAGGTGATTCCATGTATAACCATTTTATGATGAGTTATATTGCTTGGTTTATTAATTTAGCATGTTTATAATCTATTTTTTGTGGTACGAAAACTATTTTTGGTGGATTTGGTTAAGATTTTAATTTTTTAGTTTCATTTTTTGCTTGGAATTGGGTGCTTTTCATGTGTGGATCTTTGGGAAATTCTTGGGTGTATTTTATAACATATGAAAGTATTTTATAAGTGTTGAAAGGGGCATCCAATTCTATTTTTTTAATGCCTTAATGTCATGTGGGCCTTTTAAGGGGTTTTTTTAATGGGTTTAATGTGTGAAACCATGTTGTACTTCTTGAAATTGATTTGTGAAAACATATGTTTTTCATGTGAACCTTTTGTGGTATTGTTGTGGTATTTTTATAACACTTGGGGTGGTTTAATAAATGTTTTTAAGGCTACCAATTATATTTTGGATTGGTATTGGTATGGTTTTAGTCTTGAATGAGGGTTTTGAAATTGGTTTTGTATACAAACCATGGTTATACCTCTTGGGTTTGTTTTATAAAAATTGTAAAAGTTTTTTTTGTTAAACAAAGGGGGGAAATCATGTATATGTAATGTTTTAGTGAGTGTGTTCACATAAAATGTGTTTTTTAAAGACAATGTGGTCATTTGTGATGTCAAATGTTTTGATAATGTTTTTTAATTTGTCAAGGTGAATTATGAAATTGTGATGTGGGTGTGAAACATGTTTGCGGGTTGTTTTGTGTGAGTGTGATGTGTAAAATGGATTTTGTTTATGAAAAGGGTATTATGTAACATGTGAGTGGGATTTTATGTGATTTTTATCATCTTGGGAAAGATTTTATTTATTTTTAAAGGATGTGTTGAATTGTAAAAGATATGCAAAATGTGTTGTGGGCTGTTTTGGTGTGAGTGTGATTTCAAAATGAATTTGAATGAAAAAGTGGTTTTTGTGAATTTTGTGATTTACATGTGGGTTGTTTGGTGAATGTGTGATGTGGAAGTGATTTTTTCATGTTCAAATTATATTTATTGTCTTGTCAAACTTGTTTGAGCATAATAGGGAAACCCAGGTATCTCGGGGGGGATGTGTACTAGTATGCTAGTGATCCCGTGGGGTTTGGACTCAGTTTCACGTAGCAAGATTGACGCTTACAACACAAACTAAACTATGATGATGATGATGGGGGATCAATATCTTATGGGTATGTTACCTACTAGTGGCTCGTGCACGAGAACATATATTTTTTATGGTTACTTTCACTGAGATACGAGGTACCTAGGACACACGGCGAGCTAGTTCCTAGGGGTTATTTCCCAGTGTTTGTGCTCATTAGATCCTTTACACTTACCGTCGGCATATAGTATTTTTGGCTGAAAATTCAGTAGCTTTTGAATTTATGTTAAAATTGTTGATTCTTTAAATTAGCCCACTTGGAAACTATTTTTTTTATTTAAAGTTGCATCTTTTATAAATTATCACTAGCATTTCTTGTCTACCAAAACTTGCAAGTTTTTTGTCTTTGATTGTTTATCACATGGAATCCTCTAGTGGTGGTATTTTACTGGGCTTTGTCTCACAAACTACTTACACATTTGGGTATAAGTATATTTGTTATCTTTTGTTGCAGGTTTGGGTAAAACTTTTAGAGCTGGTGGTTCAGGATTTTAGTCGTTCTTCTTGGTGTAGTGTTATGGGGATGGCTTGAGGGCAGTGCCTCTTTCCATGTAGAGGTTCTTGGATGTCCATTTTTGGTTTTTCATCTTTTTAATGGTCTTTTGGAATTGTTTTAAATTTTTTAGTTCAGTTCTAAAATTTTGTAAAAGATGATTGTGTTTGAAAAATCCAGATTCGTATTTTTGGATTCGTTGGTTGTTTTAAGTTTGTAAACTCGAGTAAATCGTTCCCAATTTTCAGTTTATGATACCCGGGCACCTGTTACAGCCCATGGGGATTGGGAACACCCTTTGGTCCTTTTCATGGGCTATGCATAGTTCCGTTTTTGATGGTAACCATATTCAGTTTGTGACATTTTCATTATGTCACTTGTTCTTTTTACTAAAATTAGTTTCAATTTTAAATAAATAGACACATTTGGAATTATTTGGGTCACACTGTGCATCGGATTGAGGTGAGGCTGATTCCTACAAATTATAAATGACATATGGATCTTTTTCTTAAAGTATCAAAATAATATGAATTTTTTTCTCAATTTTCAATATGTCACTTGTTCTTTTTACTAAAATTAATGTCAATTTTAAAGAAATAAACACACTTGGAATTATAGTGGTCACATCGTGCATCAGATTTAGGTACGACTGATTCTAACATGTCAAAAATGACTTATTAATCATTTTCCTAAATTATCAAAACAAGATGAATGTGTTTTATCAATTTTCAGTATGTTACTTGTGTTTTTTATTAAAATTTTATTTGAAACTGGAAATACGCACTTTGAGTCATATTGGTTGCATTGTGTGTTGGTTTGATGTGATAATACTTTCTACATATCACAAATGACTTATGAATCATTGTAATAAATTATCAAGACAATCAAAACGTTTTTTCTTAGTTGTTGGTGAGTGACACACATTTTGAACAAGAATGTTGATTTTAAACCGATAATAGATACTTTGAGTCATATCGGTCACACCGTGTGCTAGATTGGGGTTTGGTTGATTCTTATACATCACATATGACTCGTTTATTATTTTCATAAATTATTAAAATAATATGAATGAATTTTCTCAATTTTGAGTATGTTAAATGTTCTTTTTACTAAAAATAATGTCGATATTAAATAAAAAGACACACTTAGAGTCATATCGGTCACACCATGCATCAGATTGAGGTTAGGTTGATTCTTACAAGTCAGAAATGACTTATGGATCATTTTCCCAAAGTATAAAAACATTAAAAATACTTTTTATCTATTTTGAGTATTTCAATTGTCTTTTTTACTGAAATTAATGTCAATTTTAAATAAAAATATGCACCTAGAGTCATACCGGTCACACCATACCATTTCCTTTCTTTGTCGAACTACCAACACTATATATCGACTTGATGTTCTTATCCAAAAAACCTTTATCTACTCTTCTGGTTTTCAACAATGGGAAAGGTTTTTCAACTAAGAACATCAATTCAATATGAAATGTTGGGAGTTTGAAAAATAAAGACAATGGAAAGTGTGGTAACATTGGAAAATGGGAACATGTTATCTCTTTTTTGGTTTGTTGTAGATAGTTAAAAACAAAATATGACTTCTTAAAAGATATATGAAAAAAACTAAATAAGTATTAGATAAAAATGATAAGGAAATTAACTTACAAATAGTAGATAAAATTACAAAAAAAATTAATGAAATAAGTAGTAAGAATTCACCTTTTCATGATAGTTTTATACATTCTTGAACCATTTCTTTGTTGTCATTATCTCAGTTGCAGCCTCGAAGTCCAATCTCTCGTAAGCATGAGTAGCTTTGAACAAACCACCCCAACTTGAAAAAAACAATCCACCTATATTAGAAAAATATTCTTATGTGAGTAATGCTAAAAATAAATAAATTAAAAATAAATATTAAATAATCTATTACTTTTATAGAAGTAACGTATTCATGGTATATTTGTACATTCTTCCATCAGGTATACTATTTATTCATTTATAAAGAAATCTATGATGTCTTGTGAATATGATAATTTTCAAAATTCATAGTAGTACTGGAAAAATATATATACATAAATGATTAATAAATATTTTAAATTAAATAGTAATTATCTTCAAAAATACCTCTTTGGTGATGCTAGTTTGTTGATAGAATATGATCTCTCTCATAAATTTACAAACATAATAACCACAATATTTTACATTTGTTTGTTTTGGACACTACAGAAACAATGAGAAAAATAAGTAATTTTTTATATGTGTCTAGATAGTGAAATTGTATTATATATACCCTAGTATTTTTTCACTTGTAGAACTTTTCAGGATCCTTGTGCGCATGGACTATCCTCGTGCCATGATTTTCATAATATTTATAAACTTCCCTGTCATAAAAAATCCCATTAAAACATAATATAAAATATATAACTTTAATTTTAGTTCTAAAATGTTGCATGTAGTGTATTAAAAATTAAAAAACATCATCATGTGTGGTAGGTTTGTTGGGTATCCATAAAGTGAACCCAGGAAATAAATATTTGGAGTATCCAAATTAACCGCAATGAGCATCCAATATTTACTAAAAAAGTGAATAATTAATGAGAGAAATTAAAATATATTTGATATTATTAAATTGTAGAGTTTTACGCCTACATAGTTGGTATTAAGAAGAGTTTGTCATCCATAAGTTTTCTTTCAAATGATTTGGCCATTTTTTCACTATTTAATTCATTTTTTTATTCTATTTATGTTTTTTCTATAGAATTGGCATCAGGAATAATGGTTCCAAATTTTTGTTCATGCGATAATCCTTTCAATTGGAATTGATATATATTCCTTCAAAAAAATATGAAATGTATTTAGTCATAATTATCATATTTTATCAGCTATTGGAAAAAAATCTTGAAAATCCACCCCATGTATAAATTTACAACTGATACTCCTATCCATTCATAGTTAAGGATTTAATTTACATTCTCAAGTTAAATGTAGTTTGTAACATCCTCTCCATAAATTTATTCTTCAAATCATATGTGATTACTACCACTTTGTAACTTTGTATCTGCACAAACCTTCAATGATAGTTAATACGGATATTGAATGGGTGGGGTAAGGTGATTTCTAAAGATATTTTCAATCATTTGGTCTATCCTTTAATTTTTTTTTTGATTTGAACTTTTATTTCACCCCCTTCCCTTTGTTAGTATGTGATAACATTCATCGGTTCAGACATTTTTTATTAATTTTTAAAGGTTTAACATGAAAAATAAATTGGAAATGAATACATCCTTATCAACATGTTTTTTAAAAAGATATGATGTCCATGATATGAATGTTCCAATAACTTGGTAGACCATATGAATATTTGCGTCATCAAGTGGAATAGGTGGTTTTATGCTCTTCTCATGATCTATGCTAATTTCCACTCTCACATGACCTATTGTAAGTGGTATATTGTGTAGAGTGTCTTCTTGGATATTGAACATGGTATCCCTCACAACAAGGTGATGGGTGGGTGTTGATATATATAAATCACAATAATTTTCACCCTTTATAATATCAGTACAGGAAAGGTATCAGTTTCTATCTGATTCACATTTCACAGAAACAATTATTAAAATATCTATTACCTCATTTAAGACATCTCTTTGAGAGGAATGTCACACCTCAAATTTGGTGGAGGGTGGGGGTATGAATCTTCACGCAATGGTTGTTCTTGAGTTTTTTCGTTTCCTTACCCCCCCTGTAACATTTTCTAGTAACTCATACTGCCAATGAAATTTTTCTTTAAGGGCAGCTAATCTTACTTTCATCTCTTCTATTTCTTTATCTTTATCCTCCTGTTGTTTTTTCCAAAATATGTTTTGGGTTTCACCCCAAAACCCGCACCTCTAACATGGTCATACTATTTTGGCTAATTCAAGGCCACCGATATTAGGTGTTTATCTAGTATAGGTTTTAGTGATTCTTGTGTCTAATTCAGAAAGAAAATAAGTAATCATTGTTATATAATAATGATTTAAATCCAAAAAATTATTATGTCATACTTACACATGTTTTCCACACTTTTTGTGTGTTTTCATATATTTGTATCCCATATTTATTTACACATTCCTCATTCCTAAGAACATGACATGGGATGGAAGTGGCTTTGGATTTAAATCATCAATCTATATATAAAAGGTTAAAAATTAATTATGTTGTTACTTCATGTCATATGAAATTATTAAGTTATAATTAAAATACATACTAATTTTTTTCAAGTGAAGTGTGCTCCATCCTTGATTTACAGTTGGGGTATATTGGTTTTTCTACTCATTCCTTATTTTCAGCACTCAATTGTTGGGTCATAAATAAAAAAATCTCAATCAAAGTGATGAATATAAGTATTATCAAACAATTTATTACTAGTCACAACATATCGGAAAATATATCTCCACGCGATGGCCAGTAAACTAATCACACGCTGCTTTTCTTATCAGGTGTGCATATATAACCAGTGGGTGTGGGTTTATTTTCCCTTCAGCATCTTTAAGATGAAATCTTTTTGGAATTGTGTGGAAGCCACTCTGAATCCTTCTATAAATAATTAATACATATTTCTTATTGGATATATCTACTATTAATACACTCTGTAGGGGATTATGAAGAGTAATTCAATGTTTCATTATTTAATTTTTTAGTAAAATAAAGAATTGATATCATAATTGTAACGCCCCAACATGAGAAGCCTAGAGTTGGTGCATTATTTTATTACTTTTTCCTAATTACAAGGAATAAAATCCCAAAGGACCGATTTGTTTAGCAGTTTTGAAAGTCCATATTACATACATGATACTCATAGTACATTGGAAAAGATATAAAATACCTACATGATACATAATAAAATGAAATAAACAACATCCTTAAAACTCATTCAAAGGATTCCTCTTTATAAACTAGGGAAACTAAACATAATAAGGGTGAGATAAAATTCTCAGTAAGGGTTATATGAAGCAATAAAAATCAAAATAATTCAAGAAGGTATAGACATTATGGAAAGGTAAATAATATGAAAAATACATGCCATCAATAAACTAGGAATGAAAATGCATCCATAGATTTAGTCATAGTGAAATTCTCATGGAAAAGGGTACTTGAATAATGAATGAAAAAAATTATTATTCAGTGTAAATCATGTATCTAGAACATGAAACATTATATTTTCAAGATGGTTTAATCCTATGGGTAGAAACATGTCTGATTCTATTTAGAAACAAACACAAAGGGTTTGTCGCCAACTTTTTTATCTCATGAGACCTGTCGATGCATTGAGGGGCTATAGCGAGCCCCACCCATCACTGAAATTCCAAATAATTATTCATACATAGGTTCAAATCATGAACAATATAACTTATCAAAATATATTTATTGAGTAGAGGATAGGGATTCATCAATATTTCCCAGTTAAAACAACTTTCAAAATAAACACTATATGTAAAATGGTATACAGCTAAGATAATAATCATATCCATGATACAAGAATATGGATGTTTAATAAAAATATAATTTCACATGAAAAATAATCTTAAAGGGACAATAAATACACCATATTAAAATTATTAAGTTCATGATACCAAGTAAGTCTCAATGAAATGGAAATTGAGACGAAGTCCCTTACCTTATGTATGAATGTGTTAAGCACTTGATCTTAATGTCATGTATAATAAAATTAAATCCATTAATTAATTAATTAATAACCTTATATACATTTATTTTATTTATTATAATTTTATTAAGTTAATTTACGATATTTTTGATGAGTTATAAGATACAATTTTATCATTTAGGGGTGTTCATTTCCTTGGTTTTCATGAACAGTTTACTTGAAAATGAGTATGGAAGTTTATGTAGAATGAGTATAGTTCTCCAAAATTGAAATTATATGTTTTTAATCAACTTATAGAATATAAAATAGTTATATATTTCATTTGGTTATATGTTTGTGGATGAATCATTAGATAAAATGTTGCTAATAATTGTTTAGATTATTTTGGTGGTTTTCCATCATCACGGACTAGTTTTGTCTTATGAATTAATATTACATATATATACTGGTTCTAGAATCTTAAATAAGTTTTAATACATATATTATAGTTTTTTTCAACCATAAAAATGTTTTCATGACCATCCTTGAAGGTTAAATTGAAAAACTAACACAAGTCGTCCACAAAGGCGGTAAATCGGCACCTCACGGACAATGTTTTCATTGTAAAATAAAAGAGAGGGATAGAGAGAGAGAAAGGAGTTTGATGATGGATATTACATTAACATGATATCATTAAATTATATAAATGATACTGTAGTTATCATTCCATTTGGATAAAGGTAGGTGATGACATAATAATAAAAGAAAAGAAATTAAAAGAAATTAATAGAAAAGGAAAGAGGTTTTTACCACCTGAATTTATTCTCCTTGAGTACCTCCTTGAGGGACTTGAGTTTGGTATTTTATTAATATCAACGTCTCTTGGAAAAGGGGGAGAGACTTAGTAAGGGTATTGGGTTGAATTTGGACAAAATTAAAGGCTTTGAGCTGTGAGGAGAAGAGGTGTTGAGGGGTGGTATTTATAGTAGAGGAGAGGGGTGTTTTCTTATTATTTTATTCATTAGTTTATTATTTTGGATCATGACTATGAATATTTTGAGAATTATCACCAAATATATTAAAATAATTAATGATAGTTTGATATTATGGGCTTACATCAATCATAAATCATCTATGACCCAATTATTCATGTATTTAGCATTTTTTGTAAATTATCATATTTCACTATTCACCAAAAATTCAACTATTTTATAAAAATCCAAAAAATTAACCCTTTACATTTTTAAACATTTAGAATTCAAAAATGAACTCCATTTTATGGAAATAATTTTCAGAATATGATAAATTTAATTTTTAATTAAAATCATCGTTTACTTGAAAAATACCAATTTTGAAATTATAACTGGTTTTATAACACTTCGAAAAATTAACAAAGGTCACATAAAATTATCTTATAATAATAAGAAAAAAATATTAATTTATGAATATATATTATGAAAATAAATTTTATTTTAAATCATTATCTTAATTATTAAATTCTAAATAAACATTTATGTTTTATAAAAATACCAATACTAAATTAATAATTTTTGAAAGATTTATTTACTTATACTGTGGTATAATTATATCATATTAACATTTATAAGATACCTAAATTTTATTTATACTTTTTTAGGTGAGGTTACTATTCTATTAGCTGAATTACTATTCATAAGGGTCACATTACTATTCATAATGTCAAGTTACTATTTCATTAGTATAGGTTCCTTAACTTCTTAGAATTCCCCTTATTTCTTTCATTCTTCATTTATAGAGTTTTTTTGTTCTCTATGTGATTTAATATGATTTATTCTATATGAAATAATTTTGTGTGTAATTTAAAATATCAAATGAATTGAATTTATTTAAGAGGATACATGCCATAAAATCATGGGGCGTTATATTCTTTTCTCCTATAGAAGTTTTATCCTCAAAATTTTTATGAACATTACCTTCTAAAAAGATGAGGTTGGTTCTTCTTTATAACATCCTTAGGTTCACGCATTGATTCCTCCATAGTATGGTTTTTTCAAAGAAATTTTACTAGTCAAGTCATCTGATTTCTCAATACTTTCTCTCTTGTGTCAAGAATCTTGATAGGCTCATCATAGTAACAAAAATCAGGTTCCATTTCTATTCCTTCAGAAGTGAAAACATGTGTTGGGCCAGACATGTACTTCCTTAACAAAGAGATTTGTGACACATTGTGTACTTTAGAAAGGCTAGGTGGCATCTCCAAATAATAAGTCATAGCTCCAAATCTCTCCAAAATTTCAAAAGTTCTAATGTACATGGGGCTTAGTTTCCCTTTCTATCCAAATCTTATAACACCCTTCCATGGATATACCTTCAAGAAACATGATCTCCCACTTGAAACTCCAAATCTTTCTTTCGATTATCGACATAACTCTTTTTCCTTCTTTGTGTCTCTTTGATATGTGTTTGAATATACTTTATAGCGATCTTAGACTTTTAAACATATCATTACATGATTTTAAGCATAATTAAACATCATAGTACAAGCCAAGGATTGTGAAGTCTAGTGTATTTGAAGACTATGTACATAAAACTTAAAACAAGGGACTAAAAAACACTTCTTTATTTAATCTTCATAAATAGATACTAACTTCCTTTGAGCCCTTACATCTGTATAGGGTACCCTGGGGATCACATGAATAAAGGGCAGAGCTAAAAGCTTAGTAAGGTAGTAAACATAAGAATAATGCTTTAGCACAAGGGTTAGAGATCGTGGAATAATGATATAAAATGGCATATAGAATCATAACATAAAAACATGGAATCATATAAATATGAATTCATATTAATTTTTAAACAACATAAATCGTGACTTTAGCACAATTCAAGGCTTGTTGCACATAGAGAAGCACAAGTCAAGGTTAACCACCAAGATCGTTTCACATGGTAGCACAAGTCATGGCTAACCGCCAAGACTGTTGCACATAACATCTCATGAGACTAAACTTTACCAAATGCATTGGAGTGCTATCTGGGCACACCCATATTAAAATTTTTATGAATATTATTTTCACATAAATAATCATACATAATCAATCATACATGAACATAAGGTAACCCATGGAGAGAAATGGGTATCACATTCATGTCATACAGCATAATAAATGGACATATCATAAAAGTGTCCATGATAGAAAGGATTTAAAACATAAAAGTACATTAATAATTTAAAATAGTCATATATCATGGTAAGTGATGAAAAATAGAATTGAAAACATTTAAGAAGAGTATTTAGGAAATTATTTTCATTAAAACATTTTAGTGCGGTTTTAAGGAAAATACTAAAGAGCCTTTAAAATCCAAAAGGGAATAATATTTTATATAAAACCAAAAGTGAAAAAAGAATTTTTTTTTCATAATAAAAATAATAATTTTATAATAACAAAGTTTTATTTAAAAAAATTCTAGAGTTCACTTTAAAATGGGTAAAAATTTGGGAAGTTACCTTAAAATGAGTTTGCTTATTGGGAAGTATCGAGGAGGGAATCACTTAAAAGCATGTATATCCATGAAAGAGAATGAGAGATAGATATTGAATCATGAGTTTGGAGCATATAAATAGTATTTATAAGTTGTAAATAAAAATAAAAGATGTGTTCATTTGGGTAAAAGGAAAGATAGAGTAACCTGAAGGAATAAAGGTGGTTCGGGTAGAATCCCTTATAGAATATCATCATGGTATCGGGTGTAATTAGGAGGTATTAATGAAAGAGAAATGGATTTTTCATATTTTATACATCATGAGGGAAGTATGGGGAAGTTATGAAATCATACCCAATCATTAGGAATTATACATAAAAGGTAATAATATAGAGGAGATTCATGAATAAATGTGAGAAAGAGAAGATCTCTTACCTTAAGTCTGATGGTGTTCTCCCATTGATATTAATGACATGAATAATAAAATTAGTTTAATTAATTAATAATTACAGAACCTATTTTACATTTAAATGATCTATTATAACCATTTTTCGTTCATTAATAACCTTTCTGATTGGTCATGAGGTTTAATTTCATTGTTCGGGTCAGTTTGTTTCATGTTCGGCTTACTTATATACATGAATGGATAAACATGTATGATGAGAGTTGTTGTCCAGAATTTATGTTATATAAAATCACTTAAAATACAGATGATTACATGGTTTTAAATTTAATTCTCTTACTTGGAGTGAAGGTAAATCATTATATAAAAAATTAATTTTGAACTCTTGGATTAATGTGGCGATTTTTCTCATAATTAACTTGTTTTGTATTATTATTTTTCATCATGAATTTATAAGGATTACATAACATTAAATAAGATAAAATACATATATTATGATTTGGTTCAAACATTAAAATGGTTTCATGACCAGTCTAGAAGATGGTAAAGCAAATTGAAAACTCGTCGTCCTTGAATGTGATAAATCAACACATCTCGAACGGTGTTTTCATTTATAGTATAAAAGGAGGGGGAATGAGAGATTATGATAAAATATAACATTATAATAATATCATTCCAGTATATTTATGTTATTGGAGTTTTCATATCATTTGGGTGAAGGTAGGTGAGTAAATAAGAAAGAAAATAAAAGAACTTGAAAGAAAATGAAAGAAAAGAAATGAGGAATTTACCTCTTGATTTAATCTTCCTTAAGAGCCTCTTAAGGGGAGAGGATTTTATCTTTTGAGGAGAAAAAAGGATTATAGACATGGGGAAGGATCTTGGGGAGATATTTGGGAAGAATTTAAGGAAGGAACAAGGCTTGAGAGGAGTAAAGAGAAGAGGGGAGTGTGGGCGGTTTTTATAGTGGAGAAGAGTGAATTTTGAATATTTAATTCATTACTTAATTATTATTTTCAAGAAAAGAAATATTTTTTGATTATTGTGACCAAAAATAGTAATATTTTCATGTTAGTTTGAACCAATATCCATTTACATCATCCATGACTCAATCATGATGCATAAATTTAGGTTTTAACATTTATTATGAATTATCGTATTTTACTATTCATCAAAAATTCATGTATTTTAGAAAAAACCCGAAAAATCACACTAACCATTTTTTGACGTGTATAATACAAAAATGAACTCCATTTTTCAAAAATTATTTTCTAAATATGATTAATTTAATTTTTAAATAACATCATAATTTATTCGAAAAAAACAACATTAAAACTATAACTCATTTTATAACACCTTGAAAAATTAATCAAGGTCCCATGAAATTATGTTATAACTATAAGAAAATAAAATGAAAATTTATGATTACATTTTATGAAAAGAAATTTCCATTTTAAATTATTAAATTAATCATAAAATTTTAATTAAAATATTTATGACATACAAAAATACCAATACTTATACTATGATAGTTTTTCACTTATAAGATGTATAAATTGTATTTATACATTCATGGGTGAAGTTTCTATTTTCTGGCCAACTTATTGTTCATTATTATTCATAAGGTATGTTAATTTTCACAAGGGTATGTTACTATTCATCAAAAACTAAGTTGATTGTATCAGACTCTAAATATCTTACTGAACGCAACCGTGTATATCATATTTTTGAAATTCAAAACATAGAAGTGACAATATTATGTTTAAAGCACACATAGTACTTAGTAGTTCATTGTGTTTTGATTTCATGTGATTATATGACATAAATATAAGAAGGTATTTTCCATTTATAAAACATTGGGCAGTTACATCCTTTACCTTCACTATTGTTTATTCTAAAATATATAGGCCTAGGAGCTTCCTTTTACTAACATCATCCCAACAAGTTGGTGTATGACATCTCTTTCCATACAGCACTTCATATGGTGCCATCTAGATACTTTAATGGAAACTATTATTGTATGAAAATTACACAAAAGGTAAGTACTGATCCAAAATACCTTGAAAGTCAAGTGAGTACGATCTCGATGTGTCTTCCAATGTTTGAATAGTCCTTTCAGACTATCTATCAGTTTGAGGGTGATAAGTAGTACTCAAATAAAGCTCAGTATCCAAAGGTTTCTGAAGACACTTCTATAGTTTTGATATAAATCGAGGATATCGATCAGACACAGTTGATAGAGGTGTTCTATTAAGTCTTACAACTTCATTAATATAGATTCTTCCTAGGCGCTCCAGTGGAAAATCTTCCCCTATTGTAAGGAAATGTGCAGATTTTGTAAGATGATAAATAATAACCCATATTGCATTATTCGTTCTTGGAGTCCTCGGTAGTCCTATGAAAAATTTCATTATAATTTCATCCCACTTCCACATAGAAATAGGTTGAGGTTTCATGACTCCTCTAGGATGTTGTCAATCGGACTTCAATTGTTGAAAAACTAGACACCTTAAAACATAGTTAGAAATTTCCCACTTCATGTTATCCCACCAAAAATATTCCTTCAGATCTTTATACATCTTATTACTATTAGGATATATGAATAAATTTGAGATTTGGGCATCATCTAATAGTTCCCTTTTTATCTCCAATGTTGATGGAACACATAACCTCTTTCCAAATTTTAGAATTATGTCCTCATACACAAAGTCTCCAAATCTTCCATCCTTGGGGACTTTAATTTTCTTTTGAAAATCTTCATCATCTGATTGATAGATTTTTATATTCTATATTAGATATGGTTTCATAATCATTTGAAAAATAATGATGTCTCCTCTTCCTTAACAATTCCCATATTCATCTTTACTAAATCCATGAACATTGGATCTTTCTCAATCCTCATTTGAGTCATAAGTACATGATCTTTTATACTTAACGAATCTTCTACCTTATTTTATTTTCCTGGGTGGTAGTGTATTGAACAATCATAATCCTTGAGTAGCTCGATTCATCGTCTTTTCCTCATGTTGAGTTCTTTCTATGTAAAAATATATTTCAAACTCTTGTGATCAGTATATATCTCACATATTTCACCATATAGATTGTGTCTCTATATCTTCAGAGCAAAAAATTACATATTCTAACTAAAGATTGTGAGTTGGATAGTTCTATTCATGAATTTTTAACTACATTGATGTGTAGGAAATAACTCTATCATTATTCATAAGGAAACATCCAAGTCCTTTCTTTGATTTATCACTATAAATCAAAAATCCACCATTTCTTGATGGTAGAGTCAAGATCGGAGCATTCACTAATCTACTCTTCAATTACTGAAAGCATTCATCATACTCTTTTTTTCATATGAACTTAATCCATTTACAAGTAATCTTGGTTAATGGGTTAGATAATCGGGTAAAATTCTATATGAAACATCGATAGTAACCTACTAAACCAATGAAACTATGTACCTTAGTTATATTCGTTAGTATAGGCCATTCATGAACTACCTTCTTCTTTATAGTATCAACTGATATTCCATCCTTAGAGACAATATGGCCAATAAAAGAAAGTTTTTTAATCTATAATTCACACTTTCTAAACTTCTCATGTAACTCTTTTCTTCTAAGAGTCTCTAGAACAACCCATAAGTGGTTATCATGTTCCAAATAGATTTTGAAATATATCAAGATATCATCAATAAATATAATAATAAAATATTTGAGATATTCCTTGAAAACTGTTTTCATTAAATACATGAAAATAAAGGGTGCATTAGTCATCCCAAATGGAATTACTATAAACTTTTAATATCCATACCTGGTTCGAAATGCTATCTTTGGAATATATTCCTTCCTCACATGTAATTTATGATATCCATATTGAAGGTTAATCTTAAAAAAATATTTAAATCTGTGAATTTGATCAAATAAATCATCAATATGAGATATAGTATACTTTTTCTTTATTTAAATAGCATTTATTTCTCTATAATCAATGCACCGCCTCATGAATCCATCTTTTTTATTGACAAATAGAACAAAGACTCCCCATGGAAAAATACTAGGGAGGATAAACCCTTTATCACTCAATTACTATAGTTGTTTCTTCAGCTCTACTAATTACACAGTGTCCATTCTATAAGTATTATTTTATATAGTCCTTTCACCAGGAATTAAATTAATAGATAACTCAACTTCCCGCTCTATAGGATGTCCTGGTAAATCAATGTATTCTTTCACAATAAGTACATCCTCAATTTGAAAACTTCTTTACACATCCATAGACATTGTTTTCTATTATTCTCCAAGAATTTCATTCAGTAGAGCTAATGGGGGTCTAGATAAGAATTAGATGATGAGGTTTCTACTCTAAAGATAAGGGATTCTACACCTTTCTCAAAAATTGTAAATTCCTTCTTCTTGCAATAAATTTTTGCATTATAGTTTGAAATTCAGTTCATACCAAGGATTATATCAAATTCAATCATAGGTATGATGATAAGGTCAGCAACTAAAGTATGTTTATGTGTCATAAAGGGGACTGACCGACACATCTTTATTGCAATGGTACATCCCTTAGGAGTTTTGACTAACAAATCCTTTATTAAATAAAAAGGAAAATGTAAAATTTTCTTAAAATTTTGGGAAGGTATAAAAGAATGTTATGATCAAATATCAAATAAATCATTGGTTAAGTTTGAGGAAATGATTAAAGTACATGCCACCACATCATTAAGAACTTCAACCTCAGTAGTTGTGATAACATAAACATGGTCTTTCACTCTTGGCCTTTTCTGAGGCAAGTTTCCTTGATTCTTAGGAAAATAATTTGCATAGGGTCTCATATCCCTATAATTGTAGCATTTAACATCATTGATTTGTCCCTTCCCCTTGCTTTCATGGTCTCAATGATCCTTTTCTCCACACTTATAACAAACTCCAAGGCCTTTCAAGCATTTTCTAGAATGATTCTTTCCATAGTTTTCAAATAATGGGAATTTCTTTGTTCCCCTCTTCTTCTTTTGAACTTCTCCTTTTCCATTATTATCATAGAACCTATTCTTCTCTTGATTTCCCTTAAAAAAATTGGATCTAGAAAATTCTTCTCCATTTTGATGGCACTTAATATTATTTCATCATATGATGAAAATGTTTGAGAAGCCATTGTACTTCAAAGACTTGGCTTAAGACCTTTAAAGAAATTATAAATCTTGTATTTTGAATCATGTTTATAATCTATATCATACATGTCTAGTCTTTTGAAGGTAGCCTCATACTCTGCAACACTCTCTTCTTCCCTTTGCTTTAAGCTAAGGAATCTTCTCTTTATTTCAGTTTGTTGCTCACGAGGGAAGTATTTTTTCAATAATGTTTCTTTAAAAGTCCTCCAATATATGTATTCTATTTCATCTTAATCCTTAGTATTTTGGATCAACGACCACCATTGATCAGCATCACCCTTTATACAATATGTTTCCGGTACTAACTTTTCATTTTCATTGCATCCTAATGCTAGAAATATCTTTTTAGGGGACTTGATCCACTGCTCAGATACCACTAGATTAGTGGTCCCACTAAAATATAGGGGCGTCTGCCTCATGAAATAATCCAACATAGTTGTAGTATGGTTATTCATAATAACTTGAGCAAGTTGTTCTAATATGTTCATGATATGTTCATCTATAGTACTAACTGTGTTGACTTGCTCCGTGGGGCAATCCCTACATTGTCTGTGGGTATTTATTCCCTTTCTATCATTAGGAACAATCACTAAAAAATAAAATACACTAAATTAGGTTATAAATCATAATACATTATTTTGAACTAGAAAAATAATTCACCTAAATTGAAAATTTATGCATAACGAATCTCATAATCATAAACATGGTTTCTTAAGGGTAATATTTAATTATAAATCCTTCATAATGGTATGTAAAGAAAACTCAAATTATCCTAATAATATCCCCTAGGATTTTCAAACCAGGTGTGCAGTAAGTACCATAGTCGTGTACTAGGTTACCCTGAGTTAGACCTGGAACACCTCAACGGAGTTGTTACTCCTAGGTACATCTGTGCCAGAACTACATCCACTTATAGTATCTAGATAGGGATGTATTGATATGAAGACCCACATAATCTCCACTTTACCAAAATTCCATGATGTTATTCTATGATTATACTCAAATTCTATCTTAGGGTTATGTTACCTAAATTATGTATTCTAAATCTAGTTTCCAAGGTTGTTGCTAAACTTCCTCTAATATCAATTATGACACCACAACCCCAGAATCCTAGAGCCATTGCATTATTTTATTACTTTGGCATAAGTACAAGGAATAAAATCCCAAAGTAATGATTAGTTTAGTAGTTTTGGAATTCCATATTACATAAATGATACCCATAGTTCATTGGGAAAGATATAAAATACAAACATGATACATAATAAAATAAAATAGACAGCGTCTATAAAACTCATTCAAAGGATTCCTCTTCATAACCTGGGGAAATGAAACATAATAAGGGTGATAAAAAATGATTATTAAGGGTTATATTAAATAATAATAAGAAAAATAATTCAATAAATCATAGACATTATGGTAAGGTAAATAATCTGAAAAATATGTTCCATCAATAAACTGGGAATGAAAATGCATCCATAGGTTTTTTTCATAGTAAAAATCTCATGGAAAGGGATAAATGAATAATGAATGAATAAAATTACTATTTATAGGGTTTCATGTATCTGTAACATGAACCATTATACCATCAATGTGGTTTAAGTCTTTGTTTAGAAACCCGTCCGATTCTGTTTGGAAACAAACATGAAGGATCTGTCGCCAACTGACTTTTCTCATGAGACTTATCGATGCATCGAGGGGCTATAGTGGGCCCCAAACATCACTACAATTCTAAATAATTCCTCATACATAGATGAAAATCGTGAAAAATATAACTTATCAAAATATCTATATTGATTAGTGGATACAAATTCATCAATATTTCCTAGTTAAAACAACTTTCAAAATAAAAACCATATATAAAATGGTATACGACTAAGAAAATAATCATATCCATGATAAAATAATATTGATATTTAATATAAATATAATGTAACTTGAAAATAATCTCAAATGTACCGTATATAAACCATATAAAAATTATTAAGTGCACGATACCAAGTAAGTCTCGATGAAATGGAAATTGAGATGAAGTCCCTTACCTTATGTCTGAATGTGTTCCGCACTTGATATTAATGTCCTTAATAATCAAATTAAATATATTAATTAATTAATTCATAACCTTTTATAGATTTATTTTATCTAGTATAATTTTATTAAGTTTCTTTACAATCTTTTTTATGATTTATAGGATACAATTTTATTATTCAAGAGAGTTCGTTTCCTTGGTTTTAATGATCGGTTTACTTGAAAATGGGTATGGAAGTTTATGTAGAATGAGTATAATTATCTATAATTAAAATTATATGTTATTAATGAACTTATATAATATTAAATAGTTATATATTTCGTTTTTTTATATGTTATGTGTATGAATCATTAGATAAAACGTTAGTGATAATCATTTAGATTATTTTGGCGTTTTTTCCATCATCACGAACTAGTTTTATCTTATAAATTAATATTATGTATATATAATGCTTAAAAATATTAAATAAGTTGTAATAAATATATTATAGTATTTCTAAACCATAAAAACGTTTTCATTACCATCCTTGAAGGTGAAATTGAAAAATGAACATGCGTCGATCACAAAGGTGGTAAATCATCACCTCACAGTCGATGTTTTCATTACAGAATAAAAGAGAGAGAGAGAGAAAGAGAAAGGAGTTTGATGATGGATATTCCATTAACATGATATAATTATAGTATATAAATTATATTTTGTTTTTCATTACATTTGGATAACGGGAGATTAGGAGATAGTAAGAAAATAAGAAAAATTGAAAGAAATTATAAGAAAATGAAAGAGATTTTTACCTATTGAATTTCTTCTCCTTGAGTACCTCCTTGAGGGACTTGAGTTTGGTATTTTATTGAGACCAAAGGATCATGTACATGGGGTAGATACTTGGTAAGAGTATTGGGTAGAATTTTTACAAGATTCATGGATTAAAAATGTGAAGAGAAGAGGTGGTGAGGGGTGGTATTTATAGTGGGGGAGAAGAGTGTTTTCTTATTATTTTATTCATTGGTTTATTATTTTTGCTCAAGACTATGAATATTTTGAGACTTATCACAAAATATATTAAAATAATGAAGTAGAGTTCAATATTATGTGCTTATATCAGTGATACATCATCTATAACCCAATAATTCATGTATTTAGAATTTATCGTAAATTATTGTATTTTACTATTCACCAAAAAATCATCTATTTTAGAAAATTTTCAAAAATTCACCCTAACCATTTTTTTATATGTAGAATTAAAAAATAAACTCCATTTTATGAAAATAATTTTATAAATATGAGAATTCTAATTTTTAATTAAAATCATCATTTACTCAAAAAAATATCAATTTTAAAATTATAATTAATTTTATAACACTTCCAAAAATTAACTAAGGTATAATAAAATTATCTTATAATCATAAGACAAAAAAAATATTAATTTACAATTATATATTATGAAAATAAATTTTATTTTAAATCATTATATTAATTATTAAATTATAAATAAATATTTATGTTTTATAAAAATACTGATACTAAATTAATAATTTCTAAAACATTTATTTACTTATACTATGATATAATTATATCATATTAACATTTATAAGATACCTAAATTTTATTTATACTTTCATAGGTGAGTTTATTATTCCATTGGTCGAATTACTATTCATAAGGTTCACTTTACTATTCCTAAGGTCAAGTTACTATTTCATCTGTATAGGTTGATTAACTTCTTGGAATACCCCTTATTTATTTCATTATTCATTTATTGAGATTTTTTCTGTTATCTATGTGATTTAATATGTTTTATACTATATAAAATAATTTTTTATTCAATGTAAACTATCAAATGAATTGAATTTATTTAATATGATACATACCACAAAATCATGAGGAATTATAATAATGATCCCATAATCTCTTCCCAATCAGTGACTTAAGCATGGGAACAACATGGTGTCATGAATCTACATCAATAAGCATGCGCTACCGAGTGATGTTCCCAACGTAACTATTGAACATGGCCTTGTTGGGGTTAACAGGCTAGCCACACACATTTCATGTGACCTCGAATTTGATGTTTTTTCTTTTTGACTTAATAATTTTTGCTAACACCATCACACTGCAGTACTCCTATTTTTTCTACAGCAACAGTTCTTCATCGTCTACCATTTCCTTGGATTTAACATCATCAATATGTTTTTCCACTGAATTGGTATCATTATCATGTGCATAATTTTGTTGTTACTCTACACTAGGAGTAGCAATAGGTTAAGAAAATTATTTTTTCTTGGCATTGGGAGAATCAGCACATGAAGAATTCATTATCTACATAAGTGGTTTAATATTTAATTTAGATTACATAAATTCAACATATAAAAAATAATAACATGAGGTAATTCAATGTATATTACAAAAATAATATAACAGGGTTATTGAACTCTATTTTTTTAAAGTTTGAAGGGATTTTACCCCTCTATCGAGTATCCAAATCCCTTCATTGTGGTCTCCTCTGACACACAGAACTCCATCTACATTTGGACCACTTTTAAATGATTGTGACATCCAAATGAAAGGGTCATCCTTGGTTGAATTTTTATCTAACCCTTCAACTTTTTTGTCGATAACAGAATAATTGACCACGTTTAGTTTGTTGGATCTAAAACATAAAATAATTGCATAGCATGTGATGCCTTTATAAATGGTTTTTCTTCATACCCTTCCACACTAAAATCCACTTTCATAAATCTCAATTCATCTATTTTAACATCACTCATATTATCAACCCACTTACATTGAAAAATAAACACTTGTAATGTTAAATAATCCAACTCCCAAATTTGTTTAATGGTGCCAAAGTATGACATATTCACATAAATTGGATTTTTGTCCTTAGTACCAGAAGAATGAATCACTTCATCCGCAAGTGTAACTCCACTATCTTTCATGGTACTACCTTTATAATTTTCATTTGTATATAATGTGTAACCATTAATTACATAACAATTTTAAGATGATACATACACACTTGGTACTTTGGATAGCCATCAAAGTCATTCTAAAATTAAATCTGGATTTTTATCTAACTCCTTAAAAATATGGTCTTGAAACCATCCTATAAATTATTTATTATGTTTATTTGTTATCTAGTATTAATACTTTGATGGATTCAAATGCCTAAGAATTTATTTGTGGGTTTCAAAAAATGGGGAAACCTCTAAACTGTTATGTAAAACCTAAAGGTGGGTATGCTCTTGATCTGTAATATTGATTATGAAAAAATCTATTCTAGAAATTTCTTCACCCACGAGCCTCTGAGTTTGAAGATATTTTGGTAGACCAATTATTTTCACACTGAGCAGGTAGTCGTTACATAATTTAATGGCTTTTTTAACAATATATCACTCTGAAATACAAACCTCTCACTGACTTAGATTTTGACATGCCATTTCAAAATATTCATATATCGTTCAATGGGATACATCCACATATAATTTATAGGATCACATATTCAAATATCTCTCACCAGGTGAACCATAAAGTAAACCATCATATCAAATAATACTAGCAGGAAGAACATTTCCAATTCACATAATATGATGGGAATTTTCTTTTCCATAGTTAGAAATTTTCATTGGGTCTATAACTTCACTACATATAGATTTGAAAAAGGAAAAGATCCTGGTTAATGTATAATGGGAATTCTTGGTTAAAATGAAATGTGAAGCTACAGGAATTAGATATTGAAACAAAACATGAGAGTCATATGATTTTAAACCCTTTAACATTAAATTAGTCATTGTCACTGTATTCTTGATATTTGATGAATACCCCTCTAGAAATTTTATATCATTAAAGTAGTTGCAAGATAGATATCTCGCCTACTTGGATAGAGTGTAAGCGTCTGGAGAAAGAAAAATTTGTTTTTCACCCTTCACTAGCGTAACTCTTCATGCATCCCCATGTCAATCATGTTCAATCTAACCTTAATTTTATCCTTTGTTTTTCTGGGTTCATTTAGTAATGTTTCTATGAAACTATCACGTATATTTTTTTCAACATGTATAACATCAAGAAAATATCTTACATGTAGAAAATTCCAGTATGGTAATTAAAAAAAACTGATCTCTTTTTCTAAACAGTTTTTGTAAGGTTTTTCAAAAAAGGTTTACCAAAATTAGTGTCCAAATATTTTACTTTATCAAACAATTGATCACAAATTAGTGGAGATAGTGTTATAAGTCCTTATGAACTACCATTTAATGATATCATCAAAGATCAGTACTTATGTCGTCATGATATAAATCTATGATGTCCTAGAAACAAAATCTTTGATGAATGTTTCAACCTAATTTATTGTGTACCTTATTCATGAATAGGACACCCTTGAGTTCCTTTAATACTCTATCCTGAAAAATTTCCATAAGAAAGAAAGTTATTTATCATCCCATAAAACATGGATCTCAATGTGAAATATTCATTTATGTAAACATTATACAACATAACACCTGAATCCCACAATAATTTTAAATCTTTGATCAATGGAGCCAAATAAACATCAATATCATTACCTGGTTGTTTTGGTCTAGATATAAGCATGGATAACATAAAGTATTTTTGTTCCATGCATAACCATGGTGAAAAGTTATAATTTACCAACATAACTAGCCATGTACTATAAGTGGTACTTTGAAAACCAAAAGGATTCACTCCATATGTAGATAACACAAGATGAAGGTTTCTCGACTCATTTCCAAATTTAGGATACTAATGATCAATTCTATTCCACTGAGGAGAGTCTGTTGGGTGATAAATCTTCCTATATTTATTTCTTTTATTTGTGTCTTATGTCAATTGTCTTATAGTCTCCTCACTTTTATATAGGCGCCTAAAACTTGTAATGATTGAAAATTAGCATACAACTTTTATAGGACCCAATTCATCTTTCTTGTATTGATAAGCACCACACTTTGGAAATTATTTAAGTAATTTTTAGTCCTTTATAAATAGTATACATTCATTTGGATAGGCATGTATTCTTTCAGAGATCATACCCATTGAACGTATCATTCTTTTAGCATCATATGTTCGGATAGAGAGCTCATTATCTTCTGTGATAATATCATTCAAGAGAGAAAATAGTTTAGTAAAACTGACGTCACTCCATCCATTTCTAGATTTTAAATTATACAGCTTAAGTAAGGATAAAAAAATATATTTATTGCAACCAACGAACAATAGCATCTTTCCACAACTCTTTGACTTCTCAAACAATTTTGGACAATCACTAAGTTCATATTCAACTGTTATTGTCATTTACTCAATATTATCTTCATCATCATTCATACCTGTAATCACATCCTCAATACGGTCTTCTAAATTTTCCACACTTGTAATCATATCAGATGATTCATAAAACATAGTGTCATCCTAGTCACTAGCTATATTCATTTTTTCCCATGTTTATTCCAACATTTATAACTTCGATCTATTACGTGAAAAATAAAGTGTTCTTCCAACTTCTCGGGATTAATTAGTCTTGAATAACAATAGTGTAAACATAGATAAAGGATTTAAGAAGGTTCATATGCAAGATATTTTCTAGACATGATGAACTCTTTTACCCCGTCTTCATACTCTTTTGTCATATTATTGGCATATATCCATTCTCTATTCATATCCATCCTATTTGATTCGGTAATATTATTATTTGAAAAAATAAATAAACTAAAAGGGGGCTTTAAAATAAGGGGACCCAACATTTGAATGTTTCAAATAATTTCAACATTATTTGAAGGAAATGGATAATTTAATTTAAGAAAATAATTACTCTGCTGGTGGTCGGTGTTATCCTATGAATTCATCTAGAAGATATGGGGGATGAGTCTCATAAAAATAATCCAATAATAACCATTTGGGAGATGAAACTGATGAGGATGGTAGTTATTATTACATTTTTTTTTCCTGAGACTCATCCCCTTTTAAGATAGCACCAAATAAAAGAGAAGATATAGTTGTGGAGTACTCACCTAATTTAAACCATGTGTAAGTGGTGTTCGATGCAAAGTATTATTACGAGTTACAATGGGGTTAAACATTAATTCACCTTTTGTAGGAGTGAGGTCATGATGGATATCCTATGGGTTGGATATAGTTATTGACATGACCTTTACATGGTGTTATTATCAATCTATATTATATAGGAGGTGAAGATATTTCTAAGTGAAGGATAAGTTTTCTAGTGTTGGGTTATGGTCACCCGAACTAGATTATTTCAATAAGGGATTTTCATGAGTCTGATGAATCACAGGGAATGAAAAAAAAATCCTAGTATTTTTTGAATGGTTTCTGAGTTTAGGGAAGATGGATAATCAAGTAAACCTATGTTTGTGCCAAAAAATTATAAGGTTTATTGGGTTATAAATGATTACTAGGGAACGATGATGTAGAAAATTTGACTACAAGTTGAAAATAGAAAGAGTGAAAGGAATACAATAGACTGACACATGGATTTTAGAATTCTAGAATTTAAATACTTTTAAAAATATATACTAAGAAATAAAAGATTCTAGTTATAAGTAGTTGGGAATCCACTTGAAGGATGAATTAAAACTACATATGCGTTCATGTTATTTTTTCTTGGAGTCGATGTCAGTGCACATGGTAGTAGATGAATTTTTGGAATTTGATTAGATTTGAGGTGGTGGATTTAAGTCAGTGGAGGCTTCTTTAAAATAAGGAACTAACTGATTGACACAAACTCATTCCTCACCTTCCCTTAGGTTCAACCCCACTCTATCACTATAATAGTATGGTGTGGGTATTTAAATAAATAATTTGTTAATCTAATGACCTAACAATCATTTAAAATTTAAATGATTAAGATGGAAATTATAATAATATCAAAATAAAAATTTTAGTATGTCACTAAACTTGAAATAGGGTGGTTGCCTTGGAATAGAAATTTGGAATAGTATTTATCTCAATAAAAATTTAAGATCATGATTTTAAAACCTTTTATGGTAAAATAATTGGTAATGTAACTTTATACAATCCAAATCATGATTAGCTATCCATGTGTGTTAATTATATGAGCCTATTTTTATTCAATACATAAAAACTATACTGATCTGTTTTTGTTATGTGTTATCAATTTTAAACCCCATCTCTCATTCTTAAACACCCATTTATTACCCTAAGACAAATTTTACTGAGTTTACATTTTTATAGGGAAATTTTAAGGGTTTTCAATCATTATTCAATGATTTTCTCACTTTATATATTGTGATAAATCTACATGAGATTAAAGGTAATAAATTCAATATCTCCTCCATTCATTGACCTCTATCCTTTTTTATAAAAATATATAAAAGTAAATATATGTTATAAAATATACATAAATTATAGAAGTATATAGTTTTACAAATTTATAAAGGTATAAAATTATAATATATACAAGTAAAATTTATGAAAGTATAAAAGTATAATAATTTATAAGGAATAAAACTATAATTGTATGTTAATTTATAAATCTAGAAAACTATAAAAGTATAAATAGTTAATAAATTTTTATATTTAAACTGTATATGTAAATATGATATAATATAAAATTTATAAATTTATATAAATTTATAAATGAATAAAACTATAAAATTATGAATATTTAATAAAAAATTATTATTAAATTTTTTTAGTATAATACGATATACTATAAAATTTATAAAAGTATATAAATTTTAAATCTTATAAAACTATAAAATTATAAACTTGAAACACTTTGAATGTGTTAAACATTTGAATACAATGAATTTTTTATTCAAAACTAAACTTGACTCACTTTATCAACACATTGAATTTAAATTATTACTTAAAATTCCAAGTAAAAATTAAGAACTGATTGAAGATTATTTTTTAAGAATAGAAAAAAATTTAAATTACACGCTTCTTTAACCATAGATTTTTGCCTATAGCATGTATAGTTTGGGGAAGACAAAAGAATGAGATTATGGAGATGGCGGATGAGTTCTCATAAACCAAATATAAAAAATAATAAATTTCCCAAATAAAACAGTAAGAATAGTTCTCATCTCACCTTTTATACTCTTGTAAAAAATATAACTAATGAGATCCATCACTTAATCACCACATACATAAAGCACCAACCATAAATTGAAACAATAAAATGGGAACCGAGAGGATCTCACACACCCACTAGTCATAAAATCATAAAAGGTTCCAAATAAGGCATCTAAAAAATTTTTCTTGGGATGTGAAGCCACTCCACTCAATTTTATATTGAAATCCCATTTTAAATGCCTCTATAAACTCAATCCACATAAAATCCACAAATAGAAAAAAAAAACTAACCTAATTCCACTGACTTATGACATTTCAAAAGGAAAACTACACTTTCACCAAATTCATGACCCAAATGGGGAAAACACCTTAAAATTCCATTTACACTTAAAAAACATGACTCTTAGTTATTTAAAAACATTTTTGCATTAAAAACCCATTTATAACCTAAGTAAAACTATAACATCCCTGACCTAGGAGCCACTAAACTGGTACCCCGAGTTGAGTCATCACAAAACCTCAAGCACACCTCCCCAAACGCTAGAGGTTGCCGACTAGCAGCGAGGTTCTAGATTAGTCACGTGGGGAGACTATACCCACTTTATCAGAGTAATCTACAATATATCATAATATAAATAGCGGAAAAATAAGGAACAACCAATATCATGCTTATCCAAACATCTCCCAAACTGGGTACAAACCACAACCAACAATAAATATGTCATGTCATGCTACAATACCAAGTAAACAAAACCCAAAATAAAGACAGCAGTGGAATTCCCAAAACAGTCCTGACTCCAGGTCGGGAACCTTATCCATGCATGTCCCATGTCCAACTCAACTTCCTAGCAAAGGGCCCTTACCCTTGTCCTGACCTGCAATCATGAAATCTGCTCAGGTTCCCAATGGAGGCCCGATCAGTCAGTATGCCACTACCAATGGTGTATACAAAATATTCAGTCTAACAAATAGTGCATGCAAGTATAAATAAATGGAAAGTAAAGGAAAGATATTTTGGGGGATACTAATTAACATTTTTCTACTTTTCTATTACAATTAGGATTATTATGCCAATTTCATTATATACATCATCTCATAATTTAGTTCATCATCAACATGTAATTCATAAGTCATGCATTTACCTTATTCACACAATATTCATGGCATTTATCATTCCGCGTAAGAGAAAAAAATTAAGTCTTTATCTCACTAGGGATGAGAATTTAAAGTAATCTAAACACTTACCTTGGAGCCTCAGTCTAGGAATTTTCATTTAATACAACCATTGGGGGTATAGAGAATTAGTCCAACTCCCCAACTCGTGCATTCCTAGGTAGGTTAGAGAATCAGTCCAACCCTACCCGTGGGAGGAGCATTAATCCTTAATACCACCACCAATCCATGTGAAAATTCTTATCTATACATTGAAAACATTTATCCATATCACAACCAATATAACAAATATGATAACAATCATGATTTACAAAAATTAACATGGGATTCAATGTTATTCCATAGCCTGTTCACAATTCCATTTTACACTACACAACCCATTGGCCCAACTCTTCCCAAGTCTCACCCCATTAACCATATTCATTAATTCACAAGCCATTACTAAGCATAAGAACATGCCAATAATTCATTTTCACTCCCATTCAACATTTCAACATGTTTATCAAGGGATCTACATTGTCACAAAGCAACCTTTCTCATACTTAGATAACTTCTATGTCTGAAAAGTATCGGTGTACCCCATGGGTGGCCATACAAAGGTCAAGTCATCCCCCATGTGTCCCATGGAGACCATGAGGGTTTCTATTCCTCATCTATACACCCATCACACCAAAACTCATCAAAGGATCAAAATAAAAACAAGGTTAATCAAGAAATAAACCCAAGAATGCACAAATCTCAAATGAAACTATGGGATATAACTTGTAGACCACCTACCTTGGATCTATTGCTGAACGCACACCAAATCAAGGCCTTAAATCCTGATTCGACACCCCTTTGAGGTCTAAACCTATATCTCACCTAAAAATATGGGTTTTTTAGATTCTGAAGGAGATAAAGAATAAATGTAAACCCTAAACCAAAAAGATAACCAAGAAGGGGATTATCCTTACCTGAATCTTTGATTCGCAACTGACAGCACTCAAAATGACCTAGAGATAAGGGAGAATCAAACTTGGAAGCTCTTGGGATCTCTTCCTCATTACTAGGGTTGCAATGGGGAATCAAGGTTAAAATCCTGAGTTGGGTTTTAAAAGCTCATAATGGCATTTTTATAAATTTCTCAACTTTACTAGGTTGCATGGTTTACCCGCATGATTTGTCGAACCGTGCACAAATCGTGTGAGATATACTATCCCAAATTCACCCCCTTCACATGTTTTCTTGGGAATTACACATGTTTAGCTTAACCATGTGATAATCATTTGAAATCCTCTATCCAAGGATTCACGATTACCTGGGATGATCTGCACGGTTTTCACTTACTATGTGCAAACCATGAAACATGCCTAGAAACTCATTTTTCCTCCATTTTCATGTCCCAAACCTCTGGAACACCCCCGAGCCTTCTCGTGAACATTGGGAAACACATATTTAACTAAAATAATGGACTTAAAATGAAAAAAAAACAAAAACATACCTTAAGAAAAATCAAGAATCTTACAAAAACCATTTAAAACCTTTCACTACTGGGAATCCATGTTTTCCCAACTGTTTTAAACCATTGGGAAAGGCCCTCACACCATTGAGAAAACTTATCCCAATGGTTTTAGAAACTGTTGGGCTGTGAGGCATAGTAAATCCTTATACCAACGATTCACCCTGAACCGTTGGGAAAGGCTGTTTAGATTTCTTATATACCAACGGTTTAGCTGAACCGTTGGAAAAATCAGTGCACAGTGGTATGCCAATGGTTTTAGAACCGTTGGCATAAACATATAGGGGGATATACCCTAACGGTTTTGAACCATTGGGAAAATCATCAGGGTATACCCCAATGGTTTTGAACCGTTGGGAAATGCAGCAGTAGGGGGTATATCCCAACGGTTTTGAACCGTTGGGAAAGGCAACAGCAGGGGGTATAACCCAACGGTTTTGAACCGTTGGGAAATGCAGTAGCAGGGGGTATAACCCAATGGTTTTGAACCTTTGGGAAATGTAGCAGCATCACATAGGTTTAACCCAACGGTTTTGAAACCGTTGGGTTAGACCCCCATTAATTTAAGATGAAATAGCCTGCAATCAACTGCAGGCTGCAATGAAAACTTTGTCAAAAACATGCCATCTCAAATACACTGCAATCACACAAAAAAACACACCACTGCAACCTGAAAACATAGAAAACACACCACTACACACATAGAAAACTCACAAAACACACCACTGCACAGAAAAACACATAGAAAACACACCACTGCACACATAGAAAACTCAAAAAAACACTGCAACCTGAAACCTGCAAACACACCACTACACACACAGAAAACACACCATTGCAAACACAGAAAACACACCACTACACACACCACTCTATCATAGGAACACTGCAACCTGCAAACACAAAAAACACACCACTGCACACATAGAAAACTCACAAAAACTCACTTCAATCACCTGCAATCACCCAAAAAACACACAAGAAACACATAGAAATAATCATCTCATTTTTGAAGGCTTACTCACATCCCTTCCCCTTGTATGGTTCACATATTGATGTGGTAGAGATACCAAGAACCAACAAAATGTTGTCTTGTTGATCAAATAGGGAGGGGGATATTGGAAATTCAAGTTTATAACTCATATATGAAGAATCCCCTGCCTCAATCCTGATCTATCAGATAAGGGTTATTGGTTTTGATTACTCCAGGATAAATTTGATATTTTTTCGACGAATTTAATCATTCAATATACTAACCTAGAAGGATATTTACACTATGACCATTATAACCCTTTTGTTCCTAGAGTATAATGATGTGGGAATCATATACTATGTGGCAATGACTTCTATAACGTCAAGAGATTTAGTTATATTGTTGCATTTATCAAGGTATTGGTTTGTGTTTAAGAGAGGGATATTGGTCAGGCTTCTGTGACACATAGATTCTATGGGGATAGATATTTACTTGATTCATGAGAGATATCACATGCCTAATTTTCAAGGGGATCTGCTATGATGACATCCAACATGGTGTTTGTCAGTGGTTATGAATCATTTACATCATTTTTTGGGCTCACTTTGGAAATTTTCTATCATATTCTAAGAGGATAAGATTACAAGGTAATATTCTATCCCCAATCTGTAATTCAAACATTCAGATAATCCTCCATGACAATCCAGTAGATTACTACATGAATTTTAGTATATACCTTCCATAGATGATTTTGTATCCACTGAAATTTGAATGATGATCCATAGGGAGAATCATAAAAATTAACCATTTATCACATGGGATCATGGTCCTCATGGTGGTACACTAGCTGGTAAGCTATGATATGGACCAAATGCCCTTGTTATTTCATACACATGTTGTGTGACAAATTCTAACAAGTATAGTGAAATATCTTAAGGAATGACAACACCTTGAGTGATTAGGTGTTGGAAGGACCCTTACTTGAGTGATAATGATGCTATCATATTATAAAATGATATCTAACACTAACATGATTGATAAGGTAGGGGGAATAGGTCCCGAGTGACTAGAACCTTGTACCTATCTGGTGAGCTATGATATGGACCAAATTCCCTTGTTTTTATTTCATACACATGTTGGGTGAGAAATTATAACAAGTATAGTGATATATAATAAGGAATGACAACACCTTGAGTGATAAGGTGCTAGAAGGACCCTTACTTGAGTGATAATGAAGTTATCATATTATAACATGATATCTAACCCTACCATGATTGATAAGGTAGTGGTCAATATAATGGCCTCACCTTGAGTGATAAAGTTCTAGATGAACCCAACCATGAGTGATAATGGAGCGTTTGGAATGTGATATTAGACCTACCATGGTTAATATGGTATTATTTTAGAAAATGGATTTACATTGATCATAATGTATTAACATGGATTTTTGTTGAGTGAGAAGGTTGGTATGTGATATATAGTTGTATGAGACACTACCTTTAGTAGTATGGAAGATGTTGGGAGTTGAGTGATGAGCTATATTGAGTGAGAAGTATTAGTCTAGGGATTTGATAAGGGTAAAAGTAGTGGATAAATATAAATACGTTGGGCTAGAAAAGACATGTGTGAAGATAATTTACTATTTTTAAAGCGGTAAATTTGTACTTGTGTAGAGTTAATAAAGTGGTAATAAAGAGGTACATGAGGGAAAATATTGATCCTTGGCATTTTTTACTTAGTAGTAATGAGACATGTGGAACTTTTTTAAGGACATGAATTGATTAGTTGAATGAATGTATATATATGATTTTATATTACAAATGGTGTAAAAATTATTAAGGCATCTTCCATACATATCTTGACTTTCCTTTCATGTATAAAATTAATCCAATGGTTTTCATGGATCTCATGAATGAGATATTCTATACATATCTCAACTCATTCATTGTGGTGCTTATTGATGATATCCTTATATACTCACCGACCATTGATATACACATTGGACACCTATAGATTTTTTTTTGTACACTTTGACCACATTATATGTTTTATAAGATCTCAAAGTGTCACTTATGCTTCCATAAAGTATGTTTTCTTAGGCACGTAATCTATAATTTGGGAATTTATGTGGACCCAAAGAATGTATAGGTTGTGGTGTCATGAGAAGGCATACGAAACATGTTTGAGATTTTGGGTTTCCTTTGTTTGTTTGGGTTTTACATGTGGTTAATTTAAATCTTTTCCCATTTAGAAGTGCATATGACTAGGATTACTAAGAATGTAGTTATGTTTGCGTGGTCAGAAAAGTTTAAAGAGGCCTTCCTAAAAATTCAATGAATTTTTGATCCTACTGAATTACTATAAATTATGATTCAGAAATGAGGTCTCCAAATTGATCCCCGAGCATGAATTGGACTTATGGACATTTCTTGCATTGGACACAGAGTTGTAGTATCTATGTGGAAGGTTTTATATTGTCCTCATCATATCACATATGAGAATGTGTCAACATTGGAATGATATTAAATCAAAAATCATAGTCAATGTAATATTTTCAAATATTGATAACATTTATCATTAAATAAAGGTACAAGGGTCTTATGTTTCTCAACATAATGACGTCATTCTGTAGTTCCCTAATTGGGTTCAAGGAACTCAAGTTCATCTCCATACTCATCCACCTACCCAACCCCCCCACTACCCCACCTACACAACCCCCCCCCCCCCGCCCAGCCCCCCTCCCCCCTGCCTAGCCTAACCCCCTGCACATCCCACCCCCTCCCCCACCTGCACAACCACCACCACCCACCTGCACAACCCCCCTGCCCAGACCCCCTCCCCCATCTGCCCAGCCCCCCCCCCCCCCACCTACAAAGCCACCCCCCACACCTGCACAACCCCCCCCCCCCACTACCCCACCGGCACAGCCCCCCTACCCAGCCCCCCTCCCCCCTGCCTAGCCTAACCCCCGCACATCCCACCCCCTCCCCCACCTGCACAACCACCACCACCCACCTGCACAACCCCCCTGCCCAGCCCCCCTTCCCCTTCTTCCCAGCCCCCCCACCTACACAGCCACCCCCCACACCTGCACAACCCCCCCACTACCCCACCTGCATAGCCCCCCTTGCCCAGCCCCCCTCCCCCCTACCTAGCCTAACCCCCTGCACATCCCACCCCCTCCCCCACCTGCACAACCACCACCCCCCACCTACACAACCCCCCTGCCCAGCCCCCCTCCCCCATCTACCCCCCCCCCCCCACCTACACATCCACCCCCCACACCTGCACAACCACCCCTCCCCCTGCCCAGCCCAGCCCCTCCCCACCAAACCCCCTACACTGCCCCCCCCCCCCCCTCATCCCCACCTCACCCCCGCCAAGCACCCCTGCCTCCCCCACAAATTCCCATAGGGTAGTTGATTTTAAGTTTTAATCATATTTTTTGGGTTTTTGGTGACCCATTCAGGATTCAATCTATGGATACTTTGGAGAAATTAGGTGTTTTGGGATATTTTTGGGGGGTTTAGTTTGGGAGAACTCATGTACATGATGTGTAGTTTTGAGAACATACATCATGTGTTCTTAGTACTTGGGAAAGATGGGTTTTGGGAACTAAAAGATTAATACAAGGGGGTGGGTTACACGCCATGTGGTGGTGACTCGGGGTGTGCTAGTGGCAGATGACCATGTAGGGTATAAATCTATATCTAGTGTGAGGCACATGGATAGGCATTGTGCGTGGGTAGACCTTGTGTGGGTGGGATATGTGGATAGGTACATACATGGGAACCATATGTGGGGTAAAGATTGTGTATGGGGTGATACATTCCACGTAGTAGGGAATTTTTCATGCTAAGTAGGGCCTTGTATGTGAATGTACCCATATACCGGAACACATGATGTGTACTTTAGAAAATTACACACTGAGCAATCTATGTCACATGGAACGAGGGGAAAATTTGGGTTACATATCATGTACCTAAAGTACAGGTTTGGTACTTTTTTCTCCTTGTTGTGTTTACCCTATTTTAACCCTGGAGTCAGAATTCGACTTATGAGTATTCAATTTTGATCCATTTTTCATATAAATTTCCATGATGGAATAATTTCCATGTTTGAATGTGGTCTTTATGGTGTTTTGGACTAAAAGAATTATTTATCAGGATTTATTCAAGGATTGGATTCAGAATCCTCCAGTAGGTTGGGTTGTGAGATGAGAATCATGTGTGAGGGTTATGAGATCATTAGTTGGAATGGATTGTGAAATCTAAGCTAGTTTTGTTCAATGTTCTTTCATATAGATCCTGAAAATTATAATCAAGTAGTATATATGAAGAGATATTGTTTTATCCATACATGTTGGTACCTATTTCTCAAGGTTAGAACAGTTGAGGTACCGCCTTTTTTTAGGATTGGAACTATTGGAACCATTTGGACGGGATGATGTTGTGGGGTAGAAGTTATGGTCGGATTTCCTTAAGATATTTATATGCATCAAAGGGAATCTTGAGGATACCATAGTGGGCTTGTTACTAATTGAGTGACCAGTGTTTTCTATACCTGTTAATTAATAATTCCCATGTGGAGTGGTCAATCTTGTACTATAGAGCCCTTTTAAGGTAAAATTTTTATGATTTTCATGAGGACCATTGATAATTCATTGGTTATTCATTTCTTTTATATACCCCATTGGGTGCATTGTTGATAGATGATCAGTTGGAGACGTTGTTGATCGATGATCAGGTTTTTCTAGTCGTTTATGTATTGGTGCTGCCATCAACATGGATGTTCTTTCACCCCCATATCTTATCTTTTCCCACCCCCATCACACCCCCCCCCCCCTCTCCCCCACCTACACAGCCACCTCCAACCCCCTGTTCGTCCCCCTCCTCCTCACCTCACCCCTGCCCATCCCCCCCCTTCCAGCACATCCCCCCTCCTCCCCACCTTATTTTAACCTCTTCAATATCAATCAAAATGATTCTATACAGGTAAATTACAAAAAAACTTCAACCTAAAATGATATATTGCTTGTGTTCATAAGGGGATCATAATAGACAGTACATTGCAGCAAAATGGAACCAAAAAATCGAAAATAAATGAAGTCATACATACTGATTTAAAGTGAATGAACAAAAATTACTTGAATCAAAGATAAGATGACGGGTTGGAAAGTAGAGTTAGAACCCTCGAGATAAAGTAGGGAATCAGGGTTCCAAACACAACCTAAAATCGTAAGGGGGTCATAACACGTACCCATTTAATGTGGAAGAATAGAGTGTTGGAAAACCAGACCTGTCGCGTTGGGAAGTAGGGTTCACGTCGAGAGTCGGTTGGGAAGTAGTATTCGTGTCGAACTATTGGGAAAAATATTCCATATGGGTGCGTCGAGCTATGGTTTAGGGTAAAATGAGAAGGGTTATGGGTTCGCATAGAGATTTTGGAAAAAAATCGTGAGCGCTGATGAGCGGGGAGTAAGGAGTGGCGATCGGCGAGCGGTGAGGGGTGGTTGGGAATGGAGCGGCGGCGAGGGGTGGTCGGTATGGGAGCGGTGGCGAGGACAGTAGGAGTATGGGATTGGCGCAGAGGGTTTGGAGAAGTGTGGCTTAGGGATAGGAGAAGTATCCCGATAGGACTGCGAACCACCACAGGGTGTCGTCCTGGAGCAGGGCCAAATCACGGCGTGATCGCAGCGTGACTGCAGCGTGACCGCGGCATGACCGCGGCGTGTTGGCCCGATCCAGCGACATCTGCGGTGTAGCATCTTCCATCTAGGAGCGAAGGGAGAGGGAGGAAGTGGGGCAACATTCCGGTCGTCGCCTCCCTCCCCATTAACTATGGATGGGTAATGTATCTAAAACTCTATCTAGGTATCATACATCGAATTTCGACAGGATTTCGAACCACCGCGGGGTGTCGTCCTGGAGTAGGGCCAAATCACGGCATTACCGCGGCGTGACCGCGGCGTGACCGCGGCATGACCGCGTCGTGTTGGCCCAGTCCAGTGACATCTACGGGGCAGCATCTTCCGACCAAGAGTGAAGAGAGTGGGAGGAAGCAGGGAAACATTTCGGTCGTTGCCTCCCTCCCCATTAACTATGGGTGGGTAATGTATCTAAAACTCTATCTAGGTATCATACATCAAATTATGACAGGACTGCGAACCATCGCGGGGTGTCGTTCTGGAGGAGGGCTAAATCACGGCATTACCGCGGCGTGACCGTGGCGTGATCGTGGCGTGTTGGCCCGGTCGAGCGACATCCGTGGGGCAGCATCTTCCAGCCAGGATTTCAAATAAATCCTATGTAGTTGTCCTTCACATTATAGAAATCGATCTTATGTTATAAAAAACAGACTCTTGATTCAATATTATGGTATGATAAAGATATATATTTGATATTCGTTGTTTTTAAAAGTGGTACTAGGTAGTTGAAACTACTGATTGAGAGTCAAATTGTGCAGGTGTATTACTTATCAATGGTATATTCATTTCTTGGAACTCTAATAATAAAACTTCAGTCACCTTAAGAACAATAGAATTTGAGTATGTTTTAACATATCAGGATGCAACACAAATCTTATAGGAGAATTTATATATGTAAAAAATTAGATGTGCATCGAGGCCAGACAAACACCCCAAACAGTGTTAAGATGAAGCTTATGGTGGGGAGCACCATAAGCCTGACAGGTGTTAAACAATGACACTATTAGTGTTTTTAGATATATAGGCTCGAGTAAACACCCAAAGGGGTGGCCAAGAGGCCAAGCAAACACTCGAAACGGGTTTCTCCATAAGATAAGGTCACAACGGACATGATAGAACAAATAAACTATTTAATATGTTATAATAAGGGATTGTCGGAAGGTTGTAGTGAGCGGCACAATGACGCAACGTCTAAAGGGAAACGAAATGACGGAAAAGAATCATATAGACTAAACTATCACTGTGAGTTTTCGCAGACAGTGCACCTCCGTTGGAGGGGTTTTATTATAAAAACATTACTTTATTTATAAAATGAAGCAATTATATTAAAGAAAACTTATTCAAGATATGCAATTCAATATAATTAAGCAGAATTAAGAAAGAAGCTAAATTCAATTTAAAGCATTTTTAAATTAAAGAGGCTATGAAAGGGACTCTAACTCAAGGTGGAACCAAGCCATCCACTTCGGCTCTTGGAGCTTTCTAACTAAAAGTTGTTGATCCTCCACTGGTTATACGCACCTTCACACACATGCAAGGACACCTAGCCCCTATGCACACACTCGCATGGCCATGAGCATGTGTAGGGGATCCTTGCACATATGCTTATATGCATATATCAGTCTCCACTCACCTGAATATGCATTTATATATATATACATGGGAACACCTAGCCCCATACGTGTATAATCACTACCATGGGTGACTATACACGTAACGGGGGAACCCACATACATATACTTACTTACCTATGCACACGCAGGCGAGTCTCCCTTGACTTGGCGACTCGAAACCAACGAGCAGGGATCAACGCACTATACAAAGGATATTAAGAACCTTAAAACGCATGAAGGACGCTACATAACCAGTGAAAAACCAACCAATGGCATTAAATCCTTGTCTATATTGGCAGCGTAGAACCAAATCCACCCGAACCAACACGAAATGATCCAACGCCCTACCAAAAACATAATATGGAGTAAAAAACACTAAAGCCCCAAATACATGAGGTGCGAGACAAGTAGTAACCATAGAATCTTACCTCATATCAAAGTCGGTGGACTGAATCAATCTGAACTCCTTCTGGCCCCCTTCGCAGAATATAAGTACCCTCTGTCCATAGAAAGCAGTCAAAGATCTAAGTGACCAATGCGATAAAGAAAATAAAATAAAAACTAAACTAAAACATACCTATATCCTGTGACTATACATGTCACCGCCCAGCATATAAGTACCATAGTTCCCCATGGGTCAAATCATGTTCCTGCAAGAAAAGGGGAAACAGATCAATGTTTCAAAATGATACTATCAAATAGTACATTCATATTAATTAAAAATTACTCTTCCTATAAATGGTATATAATCAATTTGGCCTGAGTTTCAACATAGTTTGGTTTTGTTTGATACAAGGGATGAGGTCTTATTATTCTTGGTTTTTATGTTTACACTTGAGATATTTATTTAAAAATGATGCATGTATTTGGCATTATTATTTATGGTTTTAGTTCTTAGCCTGTTTCCATGGGGCCTATCCAGATGAATAATTCTTGGAATGTAGGGTTCAGTTGACATTTATGCGCTTTAATGTGATTGATGTCACTAACTATGAGGATTTAGATCAAGTAAAATATTCCTAATAGGATTGGGCCTTGTAGTGATAGGTGTTGCAATTGTACATCTAGCGTTTGATGAGGAAATACTTATGAGGATGTATTGGAATCTTGGTAGGTTCTTAGAGTGGGATGGTCCCTCTGAGTATATAAAATTTATTATGAAAGGTTTTACTCCATTTAATGACTCAAGAGTTCAACTAAAGAGATGAAGGATGAGATGCTAGTGTGGGTATTGGGTATTGTCGGACAGATTGGCGTTATAATGCCAAGAGGCTTGGTGTGATTTAGCTTAGGATGGAACCTGGTTAGTGGGGATGGGTTATAATACATGATTTTGATGAGGTTCTTGACCGGATTATTGAGAATATAATGTAGAAGGGTTCGACATGGTGTGCTTTTGTGACTAGGACAATCATAAGGTGAATAGTCCTCTTTGCCTAGTTGGATGATGAGATGTGCATCGAGGCATGGGATAATCCTCGAGAGATGAGTCTAGACTATGTGACTGAGAGGATAGACTATGATAGGTTTTATAGGATTGGGTGAGTGTCCAACCCATGCAAGGATGATACGATGTATGGAGACACTTGGAGACACTTGGGGTTATTTATGCTATCTCATGGGGACACTTGGGGTTATTTCATAACTCCAACATACTCTAGAAATGCTCCCACACGATGTTTTAGAAAAACAATTCCATCTCATGGAAGGCTACTCTATCTTCCAATGTTTCCTCACACTCACACCTCATGGTATTACAGTATAAAAGTGATCTACGTCAGAATATATTCTTAGGATAGATATCATATCCATCACCGAACCATAGATAATCCTTTGAGGGATTAATCAGTCTGGAAAATTGTGATTTTTGACCTTCTTAGTAAACAACCCATAATAATTTTCCATTATTTTCTTTTTTTGTATTTTGAAAAGTAAGAGATTACGAATGAAACACAACAAATGGTAAATGGATCGCAACCACATAATCAGGTGAGCATATCGTACATCTCTAGAAGTGGAATCATCCCATGTTCTTTGAATGTCCCACCCACACTTGTTCAAAGATATCCATACGCATTGTACAATAAGTAGGGTATGAATGGAAATAGGATTGAAATTGCTTCATTCTAATAGGACATTAATGGAAACTAAGTGTTGAATGATGGATAGATATCAGGTGGGTCTTAGGGAAAAATTGTCTATGAAAGAGTCCTAAATCATTTTAGTTTTATACTTGTTCAGTCATCACTAAGATAATATCTCAGTGCAAGTTCTAGTCAGTTTACATGCCCCTGGCATCTATCAAGAAATATTCCCAGATAAGAGTATGAAATTTAAGGATTAGAGTCCTCTTGGGTAGTGAGAATAAAAAAAATGGCAATCACAAAGGGCATAAATCCTAAGTAATAGGTCAATTAGTCATTATTTCAAAGATTTTGAATTTGAATTAATTACTTAAACTTATCAATCATTCTAAATAAATCTAAGTAGGAGTCAAACATTTTCCTTGGCACTTTTACACTTAACTTTTTTTTAATAACAAGGGAATAATGATTCTGAAGTTTAAATAATTCTTATTATTTTGAAAAATGTCTCATAGACAAGTGAGAATAATAAAAAATCCAAGTGCATCACATGTGAAACTGTGAGAAACTACCCCCACGCTTAAAATGAGGTAGTGTCCCTACTGTCAATGAAATATAGGTGAGAGTGGTATGGCAGCGATTTTTAATGTTTGTGGGAATGGATATCAAAAAAAATGAAAATAAAAGGGAATTGAGAGCTCCCTGGGAAAATCGATATGCCATGGGGGTGTTTTATACTGTAATCCTGTGTACCTGAAAAAGTGTTAGAGAACGAAATCCATTAAAAGATAACAAATATTAGTTCACCGAGATAAATAGTTGGAAGAGTATATCAATGTAAAAATACCGATCAAGAACCCTGGTGGGAGAAGAGGGAGCCAAGATGGGGGACGTCACGCGGGGTGTTCGGCTCTGGGGGGTCTCGTGCGCAACTGGAGAGGGGGTAGGGGGACGTCGGAGGAGGATATTGAGTGGAGGGGATGTCGCCAGGAGTGGGAGACGAGAGGGGAGGGGGAACGTTGCCGGGAGCTGAGAGGGGAGGGGGACATCGTCGTCGGAGAGGGAGCCGAGAGGGGAAGGGGAACGCCGCTGGAGGAGAGGGAGGGGCCGGGAGGTGGAGGCGGAGGCCGGGAGGAGATAGAGATCGAGGAGGGGGGAGGAGTTCAGGAGGCGGAGATCGGGGATCGGGGATGGTCCGGGGCGAGGATCCCTAATTTGGGTGTTAAAAAATTTTCTTTCCCAACGGTTTAACAAAACCATCGGGAAAACCCAACCTAAAACACCTTATCCCAACGGTTTTGTTAAACCGTTGGGAAAACCCAACCTAAAAACACCTTATTCCAACGTTTTACTATAACCATTGGAAAAGGGTCTTTATCCCAATGGTTTTTTTAAACCGTTGGGAAATAAGTGTTGGTATAGGTCCCAATTCCAGTAGTGTTTATTTGAAGCAATCCCACCTTTAAAAAAATTATTAAATCCATAAAAACTATTACATATATGATTATCCAATCAAAATAATGAATTTAAACCACAATGAATTCAATTATATGAAATTTAAAGGGAAAAAACAAAACACCTACCTTAAATTAGGTAGATCCATTTTAAAAACATTTCAAAACTATACCAAAAATAATCGCATGTGGTGGTGAATGATGATATAGGAAAAGAACATTCTCTATATAAGACCTAGAAAATAAAACCCAACATTTGAACCAGACCCAAACCATAGCCAGAGCCAAACAACCATTTTAGGGTTTGTGTGAGACATATAATCATATATAAAAGGAAGGGAGAGGAATGAGTATGGAATAATAAGAAATAATAGGTCTTACTAGATGGAAAGGCTCTTGAAATCAACATAGATTGTAATGACCCAAACTTTTGTTAATAAACATTCCTCTTGATCTAATTAAATGTATCATTATGTAAAATGTTTATATAAAATATGAACTTACTTGGTGTTATGTTTTTGGATTTCAAAATACCATTAAGAATTGTTATTGTTGCTAATATATCCATTGAACAGTGATCGCGTGATTAGTATAAATATAGGGCTTTAACAAATCCAATTTACTTAGGAAAAGGAAGTGATGGCCTCATCCAGTAGACTTTCCCCATACGAAGACCATTTGTTGGAACTTGGAAAGGAGGTGGCGTCATTGAGATTCTCTCTTGACCAAGCCCAAGCCCAGCTTTAATGCATTAAGCTCAAACGAAACCACCTACGGGAGAATTGGAAGTTGATAGAGATTATCACCCGAGCGATGTTATCTGAGCTACCCCAAGAGTTTGTCATCATTGCACACCTTACCCTTCAGTCCTATGTGGGTGTTATAAGGGGTTGTGTAACAATACCTTAGCACTATAATTATGTGCATTATTTTTGTATATAATAAATAATATATATTCATTTTATTATTGTTACTTTGTAAATAGTTTTTAAAACACAAATAGTATTTTTAGTTAATATTCAATTATGAAATCTATTTTAATGAATTAATGTATTTTTTTAATTAAATAATATTTTAATAAAATATTATTAATAAATTAATTTTTATTACATATAAATTATCTTATAATTATTATGAATACAATTGTGATTTTTATTAAGGTTTGAAAGCCGTTTTTGTCAAAACCCATGAATTTTTGATAAATGTAGGTTTTTATTTTAAAAGTAAAAATTCACATATTTAAAAAATTATTTATATAAAATTAATATTATTTTTGGAATCAGGACATTGAAATTATCCAATGGTGAATTTTTCATAATTTTCTGAGAAAATTGAATTTTTGGGTAAAAATTTAAATACCGTTTAATTATATAATGTGTTTTATGACATCTTAATGACCTAATAGCGATGTAATAAAATACTCTAAGTGATATATCCAGAAAATATATGTTTTACAATTAAAATAATTTTATTTTAGGTTTATTTGATTTATTTTACAAAGCCTTAGTGGACCCTCCAAGACTTATAAACCATTTTATCTTTTTAAAATGATTTGCTTGAGAGTGTGACTCACCTCCACATAAGAAATCCTGGTATTTTAATAATTTCAGATATTGGCCTTATAAAATATTTTTTCCACTCCCATTTTGAAAAAACCATGGGAAAACCATGGTATGTTTTGTGGTTTTGATTAGTTTGATGTGTTGGTTCCAAAACCTAAATCATAAAGAATTCCTCCTTGTTTCCTATATAAACTCAACCAAGTTCACACTTCCTCCTCACTCAAAGACTTTGGATCTAGACCAACCTCTTCCCTCCTCTATCTATAATCCCCCCAAGGATCCCCAAGCTCTTAAGAATCCTCTATCAAGCCCCTCCCAGGCCTTTGGGATCACACTTCCAAGTAAGGGATTTCTTCTTTTCTCATTTTTTTTCCAAATTTCATTATGTTGTTATGCCCTTTTATTTTCAATTAAAAATTCCGGAGTATGATTTATAACCTCCACCATACTGCCCTATTTATTTTTTAATGATGAGATACCCTTTTCCCTCTCATTAATACCTCCCATGGACACCCGTTACCATGTAAGAATTCCGTAAGGAATTTCTCTCTCCTCATTTACATTCAAGCAATTCTTTTTTATTATGAATCTAAATTTCATTAAATATGTTGGGACATGTATCTATATAACCCCCTTACTTTGAATTTCATGTACATATGATGAGACAACCCTTTATCTCTCATCAACCATTTTTATGAATTATTATGCCATGTTGTTTGCTGCCGAAATTGCACCGCGATTTTTCTCAAGCCAAAGTCATTGTGTAGTGAATACCATGCCCATTTCTCTATCAAGGGTATTCACCTTTATACACATTTACTTATTAATTATATAGTTTCATTTATGAATTCCACATTCCTTTATCGTGGAATAAATTATGATCTTTAAAGATTACATGTTATATGATCTATGTGGCATACTTATGTATGAAATGAAATATTTAAGAAGGGTGCGCCTAGATAGCACTCTAATGCATTGGGTAAAGATTAATATCATGATACGCCAAGTGAAATGAGGGTTTAATCATGCTAATTCAAGTGTAATGATGGTTTACTCATGTTAATTCAAGTTCAATGAGGGTTTACTCATACACCATGTGTAGTGAGCCTTGGCTCATGTTAATACCATGTTAAGTGTTATTGCCGCATTTCCATATTATGATAATCATGCTATATCATGAATTTATGTTCAGGTATCCCTTATGATCCTTTGTTATGCATATTTCCTAAAATATACTTTATTCTTCATGTTATTCCTTGTTTACTCCCTTACTTTTATAGCTCACCCTTTTCTTATGCATGTCCTCAGGTCATCCCATGCAATGATAAGTACGAGGGAATGTAGTAGTCAAGTGAAGGAAGTTTTCAATAAAGATGTGTGTTTTATGTTTTAAGTTGTTATGTAATGTTCTTAAGCCCCAAAGACACTAGACCTCTCAATCTTCTATGTTGTATCAAGTGAAGGTTTTATGTAATAAATCTTGTTTAAGTGTGTAATGAAGAGCAGGGTTGTTATATAGATGGGTTCAAAATCAAAGAAAAGAGAAGAACTGGTGTATTTTTGTGTTACGTGAAGAACCAGCACCACATATCTTTGGGACACGCAAAGTATAAACAGTTTCTCGAAGAAGAAGTGCCATGAATTTCTAAGTTACGTGAAGAGGCTGGTTGAGTATTATAGGCCCCGCAAGATAAATGGTTCTGTTAAGAAGGCAGTGTCACATACTTATTGTGCTAAGAAGAAGTATACATTGGAGAGAAGAACAAATCATGTGAAACCATTGAGGTTATCTGAACCTGAATATAATATCAACTGGTCACAGCGGTAGGGTTTGGAAACAGTAGCAGGGTCTGGCGGTAGCGTTGGCAGCAGTGGAAGGTCTCTAGTTCTGTGAAAGCTTGAAAGCGCGAGTGGCAACACCCCTCTGTTAGGGTTCATTTATAAAAACTCATAAGGATTTTATTAGCACTTTCAAAAAAATGTAGATAAAGATAAGTTTTATCAACACTAAAATAGAGAGAATTGATAAAACTCTTCTTTATCAGAATTTTTTTAGTGTTGATAAAGCATGTCTTTATCAACGCTAAAATTCTAGTGTTGATAAAGAGTTGTATTATTAGTGCTTTTTTAGCACTGATAAAGGGATATCTATATCAACGCTAAAAAAATGCTGATAAAGATCTAATTTAATAATTTATTTATATTATTATATATATTTGTAAAAATATATATATAATTTATTTATTTATTTATTTGTTTGTTTGTTTATAATTATAACTATGAATAAATATTTATTTATTTATAATTATATATATAATAAATATATATTTATTTATAATTATATATGTGATAAATATATATTTATTTATAATTATATATATAATAAATATATTTATAAATATTTGTATATTTTTATAAATATTTGTATATATTTATAAAATTATAAATATAATAAATATATTTATTATAATTTTATAATTATTTATTTATTTATTTATTTATTTATTTATTTATTTGTATTTATAATTATAAATAAATATATATTAATTTAAATAGTTATAAAATTATAATAAATATATTTATTATATTTATAATTTTATAATTATTTAAATATATATATATATATATTTATAATTATAATTATGAATATTCTTATATATTTATTTAGTTATAATTATAATTATATATATATATACTCAGAATGGTGGGAACCATGGATAGGCACATTAGTGCTTATAATCTAGTCTTTCGTCCATTTGGTTTACCATACTAGATGGGGGGATTCCCTGACATCTATCTTTCCACTCTTGAGTTCAGTTTGAGATTACGGTGCATCAAACAGGTGTTTCCCGTGAGAACCATGTGGGCATCATCGGTTGGGCAGCTCGAAAGAGTTATGGATGTGTAGGCACCCATCATCCAGTCATCCTCACGTGTCGTGGATGGATGGGTGTCATGCCTTGTGTCAATCATGATGCAATGTTTCATGGTAGGGGCGATGATTTTTCTAGCTATGTTCTTGGTGAGATTTTCACTATTAGGGGGGCGACATGACTTGTTTTTTGGTATCTTTCTGTGTTTTATTTTGTTCTCTCTAGGCCTTTTGGTCATGTTTCGACCTTCTGGTTGTTAGGCTTTCAGCCCACTTTGTTCTGGGCTTTTTATCCTCTGGACCTTTAATTCATGTACGGGTTACCTCTCAACCAACTTTAAAAGGTGGATTTATTTTTTTATTTAATAAAAAGGTCCTTGGACCCTACCTGTTAAAATATATATATATATATATAATTATATCTCGTGGTCCGAACCACTTTTGGTATATTTATATAATTATATATATTTATGTCAATATATAAATAGATATAATTATAAATATAATAACTACATTTATTATTTAAATATATTTATTATATTTTCATAATTATTTAAATATATATATATAATTATAATTATAATTATAAATAAATATATTTAAAAATTATTTATATATAATTAAAATTTATATTTATAAATATAATAAATATATTTTTTATGTAAATATATTTATAGTAATTTTATAAGTATTTATGAGAACATAATAATTTCATGGGTATAACATGAATGAATTATACCTAGTATGGTATAGATCATAAAAAATGAGGCGTCACATATATGGAAAGTGTAACATCCCAGTTCCGGGAGCCACCCAAAGGTGCCCCGTACCTGGTTGGTCACATGGCCTCAAACGCATTTACCTGAATGCCAGAGGTTGCCGACTAGCAGCGAGGGCCTTGGATGTGATGGTGGGAAACTATTCCCTCATTGGTAGAGTAATGCAACGGAAATAAACAGATAACAGTAGCGGAAGCAATAATAATACCATACAATAGTAAAAAGAAGAAGACTGGAAGTAAATAAACAACTGCAACATATATATATCTATCAATAATGATGCATGTCACAAGTATCCAGGAAAGCATCCAAATAAGTCACAATGCTGAAATATAGTATTAAACCAATATACAAAGGAAAACAAGTAAACAACTCCAACAGTCTTGCAAGCCTCAGCTTGGTCTCATGCTCCCCAACTCCACAGCAGTCAAGTATCTGAAGTGGAAGGGTGGTTGCCCTTATCTACACCTACAGTAACATAATTTGTCTGGATCCAAAAGCATGACCCAAACAGGGTGTGAGACGAATCCCAGTAGGAAACCACCCAAATATTTGTGCCTAACAGTCAGTGAATATATATGGAATGCAATAAGAAAGAGAAGAAATGAACAAGGAAGTACTCAAAAGTAAACAGTCATATAGTTTCAATTACATTCATTTACATTCTTCAATTAATCAACCAAACAAAAACAAGCCACCCTTTGGGAATTTCTCACAGCCTATCCCCTCTGGTTCAACCAATCAATCTCAATTAACCCTCTAGGTAAGTTCTCACAGCCTAACCCCTCTGGTTTAGCTTATACAAGGATACAACGACCTCCTGGGTAAGCTCACATGGCTTAACCCCTTTGGTCCCATGAAAACAAATACTCTCTGAGGAAACACTCACTGTCAATTCCTCCTATAGTCTCTTAAGGATAAACTAAAAACTCACTGAGGAAGCACTCAACGTCAATTCCTCTTATGGTATCATAACGATATCTATAGACACTCTGAGGGATAACTCAATGTCAATCCCCCCTATGATCTCGCAGTGTGAAAAGTATAACAGACACTCTGGGGAAGATCTCAACGTCAATTCCCCCTATGGTCTCACTACACCAGGTTACCACAGCCATGTGTAAAGAAATTGTACACAAACAATGTTCAGCAACAAAAGTAAACCTCAAAGTAATACTTGAATAAATAGCTACAAGGTACACCACTGCATCAGAAAAATCACTCCATCCAAACAACACTAGGCATGGAAAGCAAGCATCCTAACAGGAAAAACTAGACCCAATGGCCAATATCAAATCAAACATGGGTAAACACATCCATATCATGGAAAATAACCCTATTTGAAAACAAGATCCCTAACTCAAGTAATCAAAGCATAACAGGCACTAACAGGGTTAAAATTCCTAAACACATAATACCCCAATCTAGGGTATTGAGCACTTTTCCACATAAAATTTGAATACTAACTACATAAAGGCACAAACCACCTACCTTGTCATTGTACGATCTATATAATCCAGCGTTGGCCCTTGAATCAACCTAGAATGTCGTATATCTGAAAAAAATCTAAAACATTCAACAAAGGATATCTCACAAGAGAGGATAAATCAAGAAATGAGGCTCTAGAAGAAGGAATAAATCACTGTGGTGATTCCAATGCAATCAATGGTGGTTGATTCGGATCATGGATGGTGGGTTGGGGGCTCAGAGAAGAATCATCGGCTTCGGTCGCTCCTGGATGAGATGAGCAGTGAAGAAGTGATTTTTGTGAACGAGACATGACCCCGGTCCAGTTTAACAAATAAAAAAAAGTACATGGTGTGTTCATTTAATGTACAGGCCTTGTACTTTCCTTAATCGGCCTCCACTTTAGGCGGTCTCCAGGTCGCCACACACGGTCATGTACTCGGCCGTTACACAGCCACTACACAGTCACCCACAGTAACCGGGTACATTGCGTGTACTTCAAAGTACATGGCGTGTACTCATTAAATTTCTAGAAACTCTTATTTTTCTCAAAACACTAGAAAAACATGATCCATACCTGAAAAGAAGATTTGGCTTCTTACAAACTTCCCCCCTTAAAGAAATTTTTCCCTGAATTTCCCTAAGAAGGTGGAGAAGAAGAAGAATCCTTGAATGACTCTGGCCACTACGATCATACATCAGCCTCCCTCTCCCAAGTCTCGTCTTGTACTCGCTCGTGCTACCATAGCACTCATACCAGAGTAACAGATCGGCCACGGAGAACCTTTTCACTACGATCAACAATCCAAATAGGATACTCCTCAAATGAGGAGTCCACCTCCAACTCAACCTCCTCAGGTTGAAAAACATGAGATGGGTCTGATAAGTAACGTCGTAGCTGAGAGACATGGAAGACGTCATGAATATCCCGGTACCTCTGAGGTAACTATAGCCAATAGGAAACTGGGCCGACTCTCTCCAAAACCTCAAATGGTTCGACATATCTTAGTGAAAGCTTACCCTATCTCCTAATCCTTATGTGTCCCAACCTCGGTGTGACATGTAGGAAAACCTAATCTACAACCTCAAACTCTAGAGTTCATCTCCATCGATCAGCATAAGACTTCTGTCAAGACTGTGCAGTAGAAATCCTCTTCCGAATCAACTATATCTTCTTTGTGGTCTCCTGGACAAGATGAGGTTCCAACATAGCTATCTATCCTACCTCCATCCAACATAGAGGTGATCAGCATGACCTACCATACAAAGCCTCATAAGGTGTCATCTGAATAGTTTCTTGAAATATATTATTGTAGGAAAACTCTACTAGAGATATGTACTTCTCCCAAGAACCTCCAAAATCTAGGACGCATGCTCGAAGCATGTCCACCATCACCTAAATCGTATTCTTGGGCTAGCCATCTATCTAGGGATGGTAAGATGTACTCAGAAGTACCTGTGTACCCAAATCCCTCTATAGTCCTTTTCAGAACTGAGAAGTAAAATAGGCATCCCTGTCTGAAACGATGGAGTGCGGAACCCCATGTAAATGTAAAATCTCTCGAATGTAAAACCTTCCCAGCTCATCAACACTGAAGGTCTCCTTGATAGGTAAGAAGTGGGAAACCTTCGTGAGTCTTTCAATGACAACCCAAACTGCATCATTCCCTCGAGGTGACCTCAGTAGGCCCATCATGAAGTCCATCGTGACATCATTCCACTTCCACTAGGGAATGGGTAACTACTACAAAAGCTCTACTAGTCGTTGATTCTCCACCTTCACCTAATGATAGGTGGAACACCTCATCACAAAACTAGCAACATTTCTCTTCATACCGGGCCACAAATACTGACGGTGTATATCTCGATACACCTTGGTGATTCCAGGATGAACAGCCCAAACAGAGGAATAAAAAATCCCACATCATCTCCTCGCATATGTCTACTGACACCCATACACACCCATGAAAATGCAAGATCTCATCCTAGCCTATGGTCAATCAAGGAATAGGGTCCTCCCCTAACACACTCTCCCATAGGACTAGGCCTTCAGAAACTGATATATTCCTCTTTCGCACTCGATCAACTAGACTAGAGGTAACAGCCACCGAAGAAAGAAACGTCTTCCCATGTCTATCATGCACCTCCAAATGCATCTCAAAGAATAGATCCAAAAGCTGTCACTCACTGTTGGCCTCCTGAACTACCTATATCTAAGTCCTCCTACTCAATATATCAACCACTGCGTTGCCTTTCCCAGATGTGTAAGTAAGCTCAAAGTCAAAGTACTGAAGGTACTCAACCTACCTTCATTGTCTCATATTCATATTGTGCTGAGTAAATATGTACTTGAGACTTTTGTGGTCGGTGAAAACCACAAAATGCTCTCCCAGAAGATAATGTCACCAACAGCACAGAGCATGAACAACTACAGCCAACTTAATATTGTGCGTTGGGTAATTCCTCTCATGTGGCCTCAACTGCCGAGACCCGTACGCAACGATACCTTCTCCCTGCATAAGCATTGCTCCCAGACTGATTCCTGATGCATCATAGTATACAGTATAGCTCTTACCCGGCTCTAGAAATACCATTATCAGTGCTGAAGTCAACCTCCCTTTCTAATACTGAAAGTATTAATCATAGGAATCTATTCATAGGTACTTCACACCCTTCTTAGTCGGGCCCGTCAGTGGGGCTGCTAAGCATGAAAAGTCCTGTACAAAATGTCTGCAGTAACCAGCCAGCCCTAGAAAACTCTGTACCTCAAAGAAGTTCTTTGGCTTCTCCCATGAAACTACTGATCTCACTTTCTATGGGTCTACTGATACTCCTATCTCTAAGATAACATGACCCAAGAAGTGAATTGGGTCCATCCAAAGGTGGCATTTTGATAGCTTAGCATATAACTGATGCTCTCTCAGTGTACTCAAAATGATCTCTATATGGGTGTCATGGTCATGTTGAGTGTGAGAGTACACCAATATATCATCCACAAAAACCACCACAAAGGAATCCAAGTATGGATGGAATACTCAGTTCATCAGTTCCATGAAAACTATAGGTGCGTTCATGAGACCGAACGGCATAACCACATACTCATATAGACCATACCTACTCCAAAAGGTTGTAAGAGGTATATAAGAGGGTCTAATGTGCAACTGATGATAACCGGATCTCAAGTTGATCTTTGAGAACACACAAGCTCTTCGAAGCTAATCAAAGATATCATCAATGCTTAGAAAGGGATATCATTTATTGATAGTTAACTGGTTCAGATTTTGATAATCCACACAAAGTCTGAGGGTAACGTCCACCTTCTTCACAAATAGGATAGAAGAACCTCAAGGAGAAGTACTGGGTATGATGAAACCCTTTTCCTGAAATTCCTCCAACTATTCCTTGAGCTCATGTAACTCTATTGTAGTCATCCTATAAGGAGGAATGGACACCGGTTCTTCTCCTAGCACAAGCTCAATAGAAAAGTCCACCTCTCACTCCAGAGGAAAACCTGAAAAGACCTCTGGAAAGACATCCCTGAAAGGATCCACCGCTGGAGGAAAGTCAATCTATGAATTCCCTTGGTCATTCAGATATAGACTAGAAATATAGGCTGTAACTCCTCCCAACCCATGATGCTTAGGTCATGTTCTACTCGCATGTACATCCCATTCGCCCTTATGAAGAAACGAACCTCCCTTTGGTGATGTGAAACTCACCCTAAGGCGATAGCAGTCAACAATAGCCTAGAATGGAACCAACTAGTCCATTTTGAGAATGAAATCATAGTCCGTCATCTCTAATATACAGAGGTATCATAAGAAGAAACATCCACCAACCTCAAGAGGGAACTCCTTGCACTGACGTACACTATTTGTTCTAGCCCCCAACAGTGTGTCCAACATCAAGACATCAGCAGAAGTAAAAATACGGAGCCCAAGTCTCTCCATAGTAGAAATAGATATGAAACTATGAGAAGCCCCCATATCGAAAAGTGCAGAAGCTAAAACTGAGGCAACTAGAATCATACCTCGAACTGTAGAGGGTCTGGGATCCTGCTCCTGCTAGGTCTGCTCCACTGTAAAATTATGGATTGTACTACGGCCTTGCAACCCTGCCTAACCACCTTGAGCTGATCCACCATGTTTTCACTGAAATCTTGGTGAATAGATACTATAGACATGACCTCTACCTCGACCTGAGCGGCCGGATGAACTCCAGTTCCCAGACTGATGAGAAACCGATGGTCCTGCTCCTGAATGAGGAGTAATAGAAGAACCCCTGTCACCAGATGCTGGTGAGAAGAACTGATAGAAACGCTCAAGATGACCCATATTTCCACAAGATCGGCACTCAACTAGGTCTCTAAGGAAATGTGTCCTCGTATGCCTACTCTTCCCACATAGGTAGCACACCACCTGGCTACGAGAAGAAGTATCTTTCTTCCTTGGATATTCGCACATAGACTCTCTATGGCGCTTCCTGCTATTAGTCAGAGGGGTAACTACTCTGGATGTCGAGCCTCCCTAGCTCAAAGCCTCAAAATCCCTCAGATTGTGCTCTATGATGAGTGCCTATTTGACTATAGAGGTGATGGAAGTCAACCTGAAGATGTTCACCTAAGATCGGATGTCATGCCTGAGACCATCCTCAAACATCCTTGCCAGAAATAACTCATCAACCCCTAGAATGGGTGTGAATAATTAAAGTTCTATGAATCGAGAAGAATACTCCATGACTGAGAGAGTACCCTACTCCAGAATCATGAACTCTCGGGCTCGATCGGCCATCAAATTCTCTGGGTAGAAGTAGTCGTAAAAGGTATTCTAGAACTCATCCCACGCCATAACATGCTGGCATCCCGCCTATGAGATCACATCCCACCATATCTTAGTGGAATCCCAAAGCATAAACATATCGAGCTTCACCCTCCTCTCTGGAGGCATCTCCAGATGCTCAAAGATAGACAACATGGCTTCTAACCATGATTCTGTAGCCTGAGGTCCCCCATACCCTGAGAAGGTGGGAGAATGATGCTGCTGAAAGACCCGCATCAACTCTGCCATTTATGGGGTAGGATGCGGTACTCCCTATAAGGTATGCATAAATCACATGAATCCTTCTCAGAAATGTGCATCGTCACCTATATCTAGAATGAAGGTCGGTGCAAAGACATGCACGATGGGTAGATCTACCGGTAGTCCCTGACTAGCCATGTCTAGTTTCTGATCATTTCCCTGAATCTGGCATACAACCGGAGGACTTCGTGGTGGTATTACTCTGAAAGTTCAAGTTCACACCTCAGTTCAAGATTATCAAGGACTGAAACTTTAGAAGTGAAAGAAAGGAATAGGAGGAGGAAAGCATTCAAGTTTTTCAAAACAGAGATACACTGTGTGTATGACCACTACACGGCATGTTCCTTTAAGCCTTCACATGGGCGTATACTCCTTCCAACCCTAGTCGTGTAACACCCCATACACATGGTGTGTTCTCCCAAGACACGACGAGTACTTGAATCATTTTCCCCTACCTGAGTTCTTCTACATGACTAACCCACACAGTTCACCTAGAACGAGACTACACGGCGTGTTCGTGCCAGACACGGTGTGACACGGTGTGTAGTAGAAGGATTTCACCAACCCGTGTTTTTAGTCACATGGTCAGATACATGGGTTACACTAAACAACTTGTTCAAGCTTGACATGAAGTGTACAACCTAATTTTAATCTATCTATGTCTTTAGTCACACGGGTGGACACACGGTCCCAATAACACGGTGTTTACGTCCGATACACAGTGTGTTCCTCCAAGTATTTGCCAACCCTGTGTCTCTGCCCACAAAGCCAGTGACACAGTTAGAGACTACACGATGTGTACATACATTACACGGTGTGTACTTAAGAAAAATAGTTCCTTCCCAAACATGAGAATACATGGAGTGTATTCAGAAATACACACCATGTATTTTGGGTTCTTCCTGACATTAAGCCTTAGAAACTACTCTAGAACCCAGAAAAACACTGAAATGAACATCAAAGTACCAAATTCTGATCCATGAGGGCCCATACTCCCCACGAATCAAATATTGGCATCTTATACATGTCATATACAAGGAATAAAAATGAAATGATCCACCAAATTCTGATCTATGAGGGCCCATAACACCTCAGGGACCAAAATTTTCTATTCATTCAAATGAACTTTAAACATTAGAAATACCCTATCAAACAGAAGGTATTCTATCAATTCATCTAGAACAACAACATGTATATCTAGAACAACATCTATCACAACAACATGAAATCGCTAATGCACCCTAAATGGAATGACAAGAATGCATGACATGTGATCTATAGTAAGTGCATATATGATGCATGAGATGGCATACCCTCATCTCATTGGGTTGCCATAGAAATAGAACCTCAATAATATCAACAATAACAGCACAAAACATGTAAATCACCCAACGGTGAAATCAAATCAACAATAATTATTGAAAAAACAGAAAAATTGCAATAATCAAGGTAAATTAGCTTTTCCTTGTACACGGGTTAGCTACTCCCAAGCACAGCTTATTACCAATTACCTATTCTTTCATATCCCTGACTATAGGCTCCAAATAGTAAGTCAAGAATAAAGAGTCCCTCTGATACCACTTGGTAACATCCCGGTTCCAGGTGCCACCCAAAGGTTCCCCATACCCGGTTGGTCACATGGCCTCAAGCGCATTTCCCCGAACGCCAGAGGTTGCCGACTAGCAGCGAGGGCCTTAGGTCTGATGGTGGGTAAACTATTCTCTCATTGGTAGAGTGATACAGTGGAAATAAATAAATAATAGTAGCATAAGCAATAATAAAACCATAAAACAGTAAACAGTGGAATACTATAAGTAAATAAACAATTGCATCATATATATCTATCAATAATTATGCATATCACAAGTATCTAGAAAAGTATCTAAACAAGTCACAATGTTGAAATACAGTACTAAAACAAAGTACAAAGGAAAACAAGTAAACAAATCCAACAGCATCACAAGCCTCAGCTTTGTCCCATGCTCCTTAACTCCACAGTAGTAAAGTACCTGAAGTGGAAGGGTGATTTCCCTTATCTACACCTACAACAACATAATCTATTTGGGTCCAAAAGCATGACCCAATAAGGGTGTGAGATGAATCTTAGTATAAAACCACCCAAATATATGTGTCTAACATTAAGTGAATATATATAGAAATAAATAAGAAAGAGAATCAATGAACAAGGAAGTACTCAAAAGTAAATAGTCATACAGTTTTAATTACATTCATTTACATTCGTCAATTAATCAACCAAATGAAAAAAAGAAACCCTCTGGGAATTTTTCACAGCCTATCCCCTCTGGTTCAACCAATCAATCTCAAGTAACCCTCTGGGTAAGTTCTCATAGCCTAACCCCTCTAGTTCAACTTATACAAGGATACAATGACCTCCTAGGTAATCTCACATGGTCTAACCCCTTTTGTCCCATGAAAACAAAGACTCTCTGAGGAAACACTCACTGTAAATTCCTCTTATAGTATCTTAAGGATGAACTATAGACTCTATGAGGAATCACTCAACGTCAATTACTCATGTGGTCTCATAATGATATCTATAGACACTCTAAGGTAGAACTCAACATAAATCCCGCCTATGGTCTCACAGCATGAAAAGTATAACAGACACTCTGGGAAGCCCTCAACGTCAATTCCCCCTATGGTCTCACTACACCAAGTTTCCAAATCCCTGTGTAAAGCAATCGTTCATAAACGATGTTTAGAAACCAAAGTAAACCTCAAAGTACTACTTGGATAAATGGTTACAAGGCACACTACAACATCAGATAAATCACTTCATCCTAACAACACTAGGCATGGAAAGAAAGCAGTCTAACAGGAAAAACTAGACCCAACGGCCAATATCAAATTAAACATGGGAAAACACATCCATAGCATGGAAAATAAACCTATTCTAAAACAAGATCCCTAACTCAAGTAATAAAAGCATAACAGGCACTAACAAGGTTAAAATCCCTAAACACGAAATACCCCAATCTAGGGTATTGAGCACTTTTACACATAAAATTCAAAGACTAACTATGGAAAGGCACAAACCACCTACCTTGACGTTGTACAATCGATATACTTAGGTGTTAACCCTTGAATCGACCTAGAACGCGGTAGATCTACAAAAATGTATAAAACATTCAACTAAGGATATCTCATGAGAGAGGAGAAATAAAGAGATGAGGCTCTAGAAGAAGTAAGAAATCACCATAGATATTCCAACGCAATCAATGACGGTTGATTCAGAGAATGGATGGTGGGTCGGGGGCTCGGAGAAGAATTGTTGACTTTAGTCACTCCTGGACAAGACGATTCGAGAATAAGTGATTTTTTTTTAACGAGACACGACCCCGATCTGATTTAAAAAATAAAAAGAAAAGTACACAACTTGTTCATTTAATGTACATTCCATGTACTTTCCTTAACCAGCCCCTACTTTAGGCAGTATCCAGGTCACCTCACATGGCCATGTACTCGGCCGTTACACAGCCAGTACATGGTCACCCACGACAACCGAGTGCATGGCGTGTACTCCTTAAATTTCTAAAAACTCTTATTTTTCTCAAAACACCAGAAAAATAGGATCCATACCTGAAAAGAAGATCTAGGTTCTTACAAAAAGCATGAATAATAAGGGTTTTAATGTATAAATGAATATTCATGAGTCATGAATGCATAACATATGCATGCATCATCATAATATTGGTAATATTAACTTTTAGAACATAGCAACCCACATCATGTTCACAAATAAATGTATGATCATATAGTATCAATTATACTCACAGATCAATATATGAACATAAATAATGATAATCATGTCCATGAATATCATCATTATCTCATGATATGTATATATAGTTATTTATTTATTGACCTAATTCATTGGAGACATATATTTATTTAAATATATTTATTTATTTATAATTACAATTATAAATAAATATATTTAAAAAGTATTTATATATAATTATAAATATAATAAATATATTTTAAAATTTTAAAAAAATATTATAATTTTATAATTATTTAAATATATATTTATTTATTTATAATCTTATATATATATATATATATTGGTTCTTAGGAGTACAATTACAATGAAACAAACACACACATCACACCCACACAGGCCAATGGGTAGGTTATATCCCCCCCTAAGGGATAACCCACCCACATTATTTTACATATTATATTGGTCTATATACCTCTTACTATAGTGGTCTGAAGACCCTTACAAATCATTAGACCAAACCACCATGGTCATACTGGATCATTTAATGGGCCTCCCCTACAAATCAATGATGTACCTGTCATCATCTCGTCAGATTCCATGTCGGGTTGACACACACAACCGCCGAAACGTCGCCCCTGTCGTTGATCGGGGGTTCTCCAATCCTGTTCAGCAGACACCACACCACACCGGCCCTACTGCTGAGCCCATCCTCACCAATCTCATTCACCCATCTCTCTGCCATCAAACCATAAACAAGCCTCGGTCGCACGCATCTAAGCGATGTCAGCAACCGCTAGCCCCCGTACCATCAATCCTTCATCATGTTGAAACCCATCACTCTATCCAGCCCTTGATCACAACTTTCATCGAATCCCATCGTAGCGTCATCACTGTTATCTGACCTTTCTTGGACATCCTCAACCGGAGTCACGCCACCTACACTAGCACACCGGGTTTGATGTCACCAGAACCCTCGGGCCACCAGCATCACCACAACGTTATCACCTTCATCATGTCTATCGCCTGACATCTGTACTCGCACTGAACACCAATTCTGTCACTGTCATGTCCTCAGAACCCCAGGATACCAGTGTTGCCACTCAACATTGTCGCGTTCGTCACAGGCCTGAAACCTATTGCTCTGAGCACAAGCACCTGATTTTGTCCATCATCAAATCCACGTGTTTCCTGTGTGTCGAAATGACACCCTGAAATTCCTCCCTAATAAATGGGGCTCTCTATATTTGATCTAGACTTGGTATAGTATTACGGGTCTATCTAAACCATAAGGCCAAGACACCAACTATTATAATCTTATACTTTTTTTAAACATTATATATATATGTGTGTGTGTGTGAATTATTAAAAAAATATTAATATATCATATTTATATTAATTATAAATATGTGTTTTTTAATTAATTTATATAAATAAACATTATTTTTGAATATAAATATAATAATTATATATATATATATATTAATAATTTTTTTTATTAAGAAATTAATCATCATTAAGAATAGTGCAGATAAATATCAACTTTTATCTATGTTAAAACAAGCATTGATAAAGGGTACACCTTTATCAATGATTTTTAGTACTAGTGAAGGTGACCTTTATCAGCACTTTTACCTATCACTAATAAAGGTGATGCTTTTGTCAGTGATTTTTGTTTAGCGATGATAAAATTCGGTGCTTCCCTTGTGTCATTTTATGGTAGTGAGAGTTTGTAGGATTAAAGATCCCAATTAAGGAACAAGGTAGTTGGGCTAGTGTGGAGAATGAATCCCCTCAAATAAATGATGAGGACGATCAGACAATATCAGAATTGGAAGTTCAAGCTAAGTTTGATCGGCAATTGTGGTAGGATGACAAGCTATTGGTAGTTAGTGGATGTGAAGGAAAATTTAAAAAGGAATCACCATTCAAGAATGCTTTATTGGGTGGTTCGGGGAGTTATCACTTCTCGTGATAAATTTTTTAGTGATAAGATAGGTGGAATTAGTATTGATGTTGTCAAGGATGATGGGAAGGACGTGGATAAATTGGTTAGCTAAATCATGATTTCCAATCCCTTTGCATCTCTAAAAAAGGATTGGACGCCGGTGGTGGGTCTTTTGGTTCAGTATGGAAGAGTGATTCTTTGGGGCGGGAAGAAAATAAGATTATGGACTCTCAAAATCCATCAAAGGGAGTTGATTCAAAAATTGAAATCGATTCAAAGGCTGACATCGAGGTTTCAAAAGACATTGATAATGGGCATACTCCTATGGATAAGGACATCTTGCCTAAAGACTCGCCTCGAGATGATATGTAGAAATTTATTGTGCAATATGACTCAGAAGATGGAGAAAGTGGAGGGATTTAGTAATAAGTTAAACCTTGGATATGGGGTCTTCATCCAAGAGGTTGAGGTCACAGACATGGCCGAATTAACTAGGTTATTTTATGAGATGAGGGATGTAAGGCCAGGACTAATATTTTTAAATAGTTGGTCTCACTACTACAAAAACGGGCAAGGGAAGCGCCACCTTATATTAGCGCTAAGAAAAAACCACTGATAAAGAAACCCTGCATCAGAGCTAAAATTTTAGCGCTGATACTGGGAATGTTTATCAACGCTTTTCTAGCACTAATAAAGGGATTCTTTATCACCACTAGAAAATCACTGATAAAGAATCCATGTATCAACACTAACATTTTAGCACTGATAAAGCTTCCCAATATCAATGCTAAAATTTTAGCGCTGATACAGGGTAACCTTTATCAGCGCTAGAAAAGAACTGATAAAGAAGGCCTGTATCAGTGCTAAAATGTTAGCTCTCATACAGAAAAGGTTTATCAGTGATTTTTTAGCGTTGATAAAGAGGCCCTTTATCAGCGCTGATAAAGGCTACCTTTATCAGCACTAACATTTTAGCGCTGATAAAGGTAGCCTTTATCAGCGCTTTTTTAGCACTGATAAAACCGTAGTCCCATATTTTATAAAAATGGTCGCATAGTTTCCTTGGTTTATCGTGACCTAAATCTCTTGCGATACTGTAACCCTACGACTCCCCTCCGTCGCCCCCTGATCTTCACGTTGCCGGACCTCCACCGCCCCCGATCTTCGCGTTTCCGGACCTCCGTTTCCACCGATCTTCGCATTGCCAAACCTCCACCGCTATCCCTTATCCTAATCCTCCCCCTCAAACCCCTTAGGTGGATCCTCCTCCCCGCAAACCCTAATTATACTCCTCTTCGCTCGACCCTACTCCCCGCGAACCCTACTCCTCCATTTCTCTTCAGTTGGCGGCTCCTCCCATGCACCTCCACCTCTAGAAGTTTCCAAGTGTGTGGTAAGTGATTCAATGCTTTTACATTATTAGATGATTTAGATATGCTTTCTTAGTTTCATGAATGTGTTCTATGGATTACTTTTTTGGTGTGAAATATGTTTTGGAAAGGTTTTGAGATCCACATGTGAAGAAATTTTTTTCTAAAGGAATGTTTTTATGTTTCATGTTATCTTTGTTGAGGTGTTTCTTAAATATATTTTATGTCTTGTGTGAAAGGTTTGAAATGAAATGAGTTTTCAAAGAGAATTAATGGTTTGAATGTGTTGAATGTGGATTTTATAAGAGAAATTCATTTTTGTTGCATGTTGTATTTTTTTTTGAACCTGATATGTGTCTTTGAATTGTGAATGTGATTTGAAACATGTTATAAAATGGATTTTATGTGAGTATGAATTTGAAAGGGGATTTTCACATGAAAATGGATTAATTCCATATGTGTTCTTCTTGTTGTGTTTCCAAATGTGTTTCATAAATTTTGAAAGAGGTGTGAAATGTGTTTCTAAATGGTTTTAGTGTGCATGTGAAATAGAAAGTGGCTTTTGTGTAAAATAGTGGTTTTGGTGTGATATTTCGATCATTGGATCCATGTGAAAATGTGAAAGTGTGAAAGTGGTGATATCCTTATGTGCTTATGATGATTGGAATGTGTATGTGAAAGTGGTGATATAGTTATAGTTAAGCTAAATGGGGTCTTAGATTGAAAATACTTCAAAAAAAATTACGGAGTAATTATATCTTGATTCGATGGTATTGGGTAAGTCCATGGAGTTTATCAACCTCATATAAGGTTATTAGACATTGACTCAATATACTAATAATTTTGCTAAACTTGCTCAGTTTTCACTTGAAGTGGTGTAAAACAAGAATCTTAAGTCCCAGAGGTTTTATATGGGTCTTCGATCGGATATCCAATATTAAGTATTTATGCTAAAGTTTACCTAAAATTTTGATGTTCAAGATAGGGATGTGATGGAATAAATTGGCATGAATATTATGTCAAGGTTAACTAGAGTTACTTATATTCCCAGTGGTAGTTTTAGTGGTTCTTATAAGTGGAATAGAAATTAGAATGAGCCTCATAGTGAAAATAGTGGTGGTGGTATTTTATATAAAACTTCCTCCAGATCATCTGTAGTGTCTAGTAAAGGCCAAATGACTTGTTCCAATGTGGAAAGATTGAAAACTCAAAGCATTATTGCATGGAAGCATTGAAGATTTACATCTCGTACAGACATTAAACCCACTTGAAGAGGGTTTTACATGTTTTTACTACCCTGTGTAGTGGAATTGAATCATAAATATTGAGAGGTACCAAATCATAGTAATATTATTTAATAATAATGGGATCCTAAAAACATGTATTAGGAACGAAACAACTTCATTCAGTGGATTAATCTCTAGTAGGAACTGATGTGGGTCATGCGATAGTGAGAGGTACCATTTTCATTTCTTTTTCTTTAGTTTATGTTTTATTTTATACTGGTTCCCAATAATTATTTCATATCAAACCTCAATATAGAACTATTGAAACTTATAATAGAGCTCATGGATTATGTGATAGATATTTTAACATCTCTCTGGATAAAGAGGGAGTGAGGTCTCTGATTCCCCTCTCATGATTTCTCTTTTTTAGAGAATTAGATCATATGATATTTTTTGGTTCTTAAAATGATTCCCCTGTATGTTATTATTAGAATGTACTAAATTGTTTCTAATAAATCTTGGATTTACTATTATCATCAGTGGGTTTCATTCACTACCCCCGATGGGGAATTCCATGTTTTCCATAGAGAATTAGACCTAAGGTCTAGTCGATCTAGACCTCTTCTTCCAGAGTTGAGTGGGATGATATCCTTTTATGCTATTGAACTGGAGTAGGAAGCCTATTATAGTGAACTTCCCCTAGTAGCTATTGTATTTTCAAAAGTGTTTCCTTTTGTCATTTTTAGTCTACCACTATAGAGGGAGGTGGAGTTCTCTATCAACTTGGCGATGGGTACAAAACCAATATCTATTCTATCTTACCATATAGAACTAGTTAAATTGAAGGAACTAAATAATCAATGGGATGAATTGGTTTCCAAATTCTTTATTTAATCTAGTGTGTTTCCTAGGGAAGAACTTGTGTTTTCCACCAAGAAGGTCATTGGAACCCTTCGCTTTTATATTGATTACCAGAATCTTAATCGGGTTATGATCAATAAAAAGTATTTATTGACCTATATTTATGATTTATTAGATCTTCTAAATGGGGGGATTGGTTCTCTAAGATCGGTATTCAGTTTGGTTAACACCAGCTCAGGATCAAGGAGTTTGAGATTTATGTGTGACTAAATACTTATTATATTTTATTATTATTTCTTACACACCACCACTTGAGTCGAGTAACCTGATTGAAATCCATATGGGTACTTTGGTTCTGATGTGGATATGGTTTTTTATGTGTTTGTGACATGTATGTGTGGATATATGGGTATTTAGGCATGATGATATTGAATGTAGGGTAGAGACCTAGGAGTGGTAGATGTATCATTCTTGATTATTCTTGTGTTTGGACTGGGGTGATTTGAGGAAACTATAATGAATCTAAAGTAATTATATTTCATGAATTCCATATTGTAGAGATTATGAGAATCCTTTCTTTACTTATAGAGTTGGCTACTGGTTTTCATCCATATGTATTTTAGGTTGGTTATGGACTAGTTGACCATAGAAGGGTTGACTCGATAGAGGAGGAGGATCCATAGAGGATGATATCGTGTGATTTTTACCATCTATGACACAAGTGATTATCCCCACGAACCCCTTTGTGTTTGGAAACTGTGTTGATTTTGATGGGGGGTCTATCCTGGTTCTGTTGATTTCCAAATCTTTATTGGAAATGGTTAGGCTCTATTAATCTCTGTTTTTATAAGGAAGTGGTTCACTTATATTGTATTTGGAAGTCTTGTTTTGTGTACTTGAACCATAAATACTAATATTTGAGATTCAAATAGGATGGAGATGAATAAAGATTGGATTGATGCTAATTGTTTGACAATAGAGTATGAGAACGGAGTGAAAGAGTTCATCAAGTTTGCAAAGGATCACGTAAATGATCCTTGTCAAATCCTTTGTCTATTTTTATGTTGTTGTTATTCTAGACTACTTACTCCAGAGGAGTTGGAAGAACATTTGATATGTCACGGAATAGATCGGAGTTATAAATGTTGGAATAAACACGGAGAAAAAGTGAATGTAGCTACTGGCTGGGATAAAACTATGTTTTATAGATCATCATATATGAATACAAATATGGATAATGAAGAAGACCATATGGATGATGTAATTATAGATTTCAATGATGATTAAGATCGTATTGAGTAAATGACAAAGAAAATTGAAGATGAACTCTGTGATTTCCCAAAATTGTTTGAGAAGTTAAAGAGTTGTGCAAAGACGCCATTGTATGCTGGTTGCGCTAAATATACAGCATTGTCAGCTATACTGAAGTTGTATAAATTAAAAGCAGGAAACGGATGGAGTGATGTCAGTTTTATGGAACTACTTTCTCTCTTGAATGGCATGCTCCTAGAAGATAATGAGCTCCCAAGCCGGACATATGAAGCTAAACGAATGCTACACTCGATGGGTATGATTTCTGAAAGAATACATGCTTTCCCGAAAGACTGTATATTTTTTCGCAAGGAGAATAAATCACTTATAGAATGCCCAAAGAGTGGTGCTTCTCGATACAAGAAAGATGAATCCAATCCTATGAAAGTTTTATGGTACTTTCCAAACATTACAAGGTTTAGGCATCTATATGAAAGTGAATAAAATGCAAGAAAATTATCGTGGCATGCAGATAAAAGAAATAAAGATGGGAAATTATGCTATCCATATGACTCTCCTCAATGGAAGAAAATTGATCATGAGTATCCTGAATTTGGAAAAGATCCGAGAAACCTTCATATTGCGTTATCTATAGATAGAGTGAATCCTTTTGGTTTTCAAACCAGCACTCATAGTACATGTCATGTTATGTTGGTAAATTATAACTTGCCACCCTGGTTATGCATGATATGGAAATTAATCATGTTATCTATGCTTATATCAAGAATAAAACAACCAAGTAACGATATTGATGTTTATCTGGCTCCTTTGATCGAGGATTTGAAGTTATTGTGGGATTCAGGTGTTATGTTGTATGATACTTATAAAAGTGAATACTTCACATTGAGAGCAATGTTGTATGGGACAATAAATGATTTCCCTGCTTATGGAAATTTTTCAGGCTATATTATTAAAGAAACTCAAGGGTGTCCCGCATGTGAAGAAGATACATAATCAATTAGGTTGAAACATTCATCAAAATCTGTGTTTCTATGACATCGTAGATTTCTACCTCGTCGGCATAAGTACCGATATTGGACGACATCATTCAATGGATGTTCAGAACAACGTGCAACACCATCTCCACTAATAGGTGATCAGTTGTTTGAGAAAGTAAAAGATGTGAACACTATTTTTGGTAAACCATTTTCAAAAAACCTTACGAAAATAGGTTGGAAAAAGAGATCAGTATTTTTAAATTACCATACTGGAATTGTTTGTACATCAGACATTTTCTGTATGTGGTGCATGTGGAAAAAAATGTATGTGCCAGTTTTATCGGAACATTGCTAAATGCCCCTGCCAAAACAAAGGATTTAATTAAGTCAAGGTTGGACATGGTTGGCATGGGAATACGATAAGAGTTGTCTCCCGTGACGGGTGAAAATTGAATGTTTCTTCCTCCAACTACTTATACTCTTTCTAGGGAGGAGAGATATCAGTTTTGCAACTTCTTCAATGATGTAAAGGTTCCAGAGGGGTATTCATCAAATATAAAGAACATTGTGTCAATGAATAATTTGAAGTTAAAAGGTTTTAAATCACATGAATTCCATGTTTTGATGCAATATCTAATTCCTATAGCTTTATGTTTCATTTTTCCCTAGAATGTTCGTCATATGTTAACCAAACGTTGTTTCTTTTTCAAAGTTATATGTAGCGAAGTTTTAGACCCGGCGAAATTTCCAACTATGGAAAAAGAAATTGTCATCATATTATGTGAATTATAAATGTTCTTCCTGCCAACATTCTTTGATATGATGGTTCATTTGATGATTCACTTGGTTAGAGAGATTCGACTTTGTGGTCCTGTGCACTATATATGGATGTATCCTGTTGAACAGTATATGAAGATTTTGAAAGGGTATGTCAAAAATAAAAGTCGTCCCGAGGGTTGTATAGTGGAGCGATATATTGTTGAGGAAGCCATTTAATTTTGTACCGAATACCTATCTGACGTGGAAAGCATTGGTCTCCTGAAATCTCATCACACTGGACACATTGAGGGTGAGGGAATTTCTAGAAGAGATATTGTGACAATCAGTATTACAGATCGGGAGCTGGCCCACCTTTATGTTTTGCATAACAGTTGGGAGGTTGCTCCATATATTGAAACTCACAAAGAAATTCTTAGGCAGTTGAATCCATCAAGGGATGAAAAATGGTTATCAAATACACATAATCACCAGTTTATAAGATGGTTTTAGGACCATATTTTTAAGCAGTTGGATGAAAATCCAAATTCAATTTCAGAACGACTTCGATGTCTAGTCGTTGGACCAAGTGTAAATGTATTATCTTATAGTGGTTATGTAATTAATGGTTATACATTCTATACAGATGAACATGATGAAGATAGTACCATGCAAAATGGTGGAGTTACACTGGTGGCTGAAGTGATGCATGTTTCTGGTAGTAAGGACAGAAATCAAATTTATGCAAATATGTCATATTTTGGCATTATCAAACTAATATGGGAGTTGGATTATACGACATTCCAATTGCCGATTTTTCAATGCAAATGGGTTGATAACAACAATGGTGTTAAAATAGATGAATGGGGATTTTTGAAAGTTGATTTTAGTAAAGAATGGTACAAAGATGAACAGTTTATAATGTTATCACAAGTGGTACAAGTTTTTTATGTTCTATATCCCACAAATTGAAAGTGGTTGATTGTTCTGTTATCGTCCAAAACTACTGAAGGGTCCGATGAAAATTCAGTTGAGGATGATCCTTTCAGTGGTATGTCACAATAATTTCGTAGTGGTCCCAATGTAGATGATGTTTTGTATGTTAGAGGAGACCACAATGAAGGGATTTGGATAATAGATAGAAGTATCAAATCCCTTCAGCCTTTGAAAAAAAGAAAGAGAGTTCAATAAATAGGTTATATTTTGTTTGTAATATAGATCTTGTTATCTCATGTTATTATCTTATCATTACTAAATTTATGTAATCTAAATTAACTGTTCAACCAATTTTGAAGATAATGACTTCTGCACATTCTGGTGCTCCTAACCTTGAGGTTGAACAAGTCTCTCAAGCTGCAGCTGCTACGGCTGCTGCTGCTCCTACTGCGGCTGCTCACAGTGTAGAGCAAAAACAAGTTTCTAAACCTATTATTGCTCCTAGTGTTGAGGTCCAACAACCATCATCACATGCCGTTGCTACCATTTCACATGAACATATAGATGATGTTTATATCAATGAAATGTTTGGGAATAAAGTACCGACGTCACAGAAAACACAGGTGCGTCATAGTTTGACGGTGTTAGCCAAAGTTCTTAAGGTGAAAAGCAAAGGCATCAAATTTGATGTCAGATGGAATGCATGAGGCCAACATGTGAATCTCAACAAGGCTATATTTAGTATTTACATTGGAATTGTCACTCGGCAACGCGTGCTGATTGACAAAAATTCATGGCACCATGTTGTGTTTGGGCTGAAGGCTGTGATTTGGGAAGAAATTATAGTAACATTATTAATTTATTTATTTAATTTACTAGAAAATAAAATAATGAAACAATGACTTACTCTTCTCAATCTCTTGCAGAGTACATTTATAGTAGACAATTCACACAAGAATTATGTACTAAGGCTCGCAGGAAGGATTCATCGAGTTTTTCGCACTATTTTAACAAGATGTCACCTGAAAGATTCCAAAGGTAAAATAAACCCGCACCCACCCATTGTCTACGCCCACCTGATATCCCAAGAAGCATGGGATGCATTTATTGTCTGTCATGGGGATGAAAAGTTTCTGGTATATTGTGGGTGATTATACGTTGTTTTTGGATAAGTGTATTCATCACTTTGATTGTCAATATTTCATTTATGAAACAACAACTCTATACTGAAAATAAGGAACGTGCATCAAAACCAACATACCCCTATCGTAAAGCAAGGATGGGGTATGCTTCACTAGAAAAGAAAATACTACGTATTTTAAATTTATATTAATATTGTTAGGTGTCAATAAACAACATCATAATTATCTTTCTACATTTATATGTAGATTGATGAGTCTAAAACCAAAGACACTTCCATCCCACGTCATGTGCTATGGAAGGAGGCACGTGTGAATAAGGAAGGGAAGCTAGTAGATGAGAACACACAAAAATTGTGGGAAATATGTGTAAGTATGACACGATGATAAAAAAGATTTTTTTTAAATTGTTATTACATAAAAATAATCAGTTATTTTCCTATATCTGACAGTCACAGGAATCAGTTACTCTTGTAGAGGATGTAGACCTATTATCGACGGCTTTGAAGTAGCCAGAACAATACGGTCGTGTTAGAGGTGTGGGGTTTGGGGTGACACCCTGAGTATATTTTGATAAGAAAAAAAACGAATGATAGAGATGGAAAATTGAAACAAATGAGCGAAAGACTAGAAACCCTTGAAGAACGATTGCAATGCCAGGGAGAGTTGCTAGTAACTTTTATGGGTGGGAATCGAGGAGAAGACACAACTCAGAAACAACCAGCGCATGAAGATCCCCCCCCCACCCCCCACCAGCTTTGAGGCGAGCCATTCCCCTCAAAGAGTTGTCTTAGCTGTGGTAATCAATCTTCTAATAATTGTTATCATGAAATGTGAAATCAGACAAACACTGATACTTTTCTTGTACTGATCTTCTGTAGGGTGATAATGATTGTGATTTATATCTGTCAACACCCACCTATCACCTTGTAGTGAGGGCTATAGTTTTCAACATCCCAGATGACACGTTGCATAATAGACCACTTTTGAAAGATCATTTAAATGTGATGATTACTGTAGCTCATGAAACAAATGCAGAGCTACCTATTCCACTTAATGACGATGATATTCATACGGTCGAAAAGGCTATTGGGACATTCATTGCATGGACGTCACAACTTGTAAGAGTACATGCAGACAAAGAGGTATTTATTTCATTTTTTTTTTCAAGCTAAACCTTTAACAATTAATGAAAAAAGGGTATGAACTAATGAATGTTATTATAGACGGAGAAAGGGAAGGCGGTGACAAACGTCTGCTCAATACCATTTAAAGGATCGACCAACCAATCCTAAGGAGCTACGGAAAGCACAATAATAGCACCTGTTCTCTATCCACATTTACTTGAATTGAAGAATCATGTGGATACAAAGCTAAGAGGTGGTAGTAGTCATATAGTGGTTTTAGAAAAGAATATATACGGAGAGGAAAGTCAAGATTTCGTTGCTGATGAAAATGTAAATGAGATCCTTGAAAACAGTTGGCTAGGCGTCACAGTTGTAAATATATATATGAGGTATTTTTTCATGAATTTATTTTCTAAAAGCTGGTCTAATGTGAAAATTATGACTAAATGCATTTTATATTATTGACAGACGTATATGTGAAAACAGTTGAAGGAATTTTCTCATGAGCCAAAATTCAGACTCGTTACTCCTCATACCAAATAAACACATCTAACAAAATTTGAGCCATCAAAAAAGAATGAAATAGTGAACGGATTGCTGAAAACATTTGAAAGAAAGATTACAGATGACAGACTCTTTCTAATACCAAACATGCAGGGGTAAAACTCTATGATTATAGAATATCAATTATATTTTCACTTATTTTATTACTTATTCCTTTTTGTGTTTTTAGACAACATTGGATGCTAATTGCGGTAAAATTGGATACTCCAAATATTTATTTTCTGGATTCAAAGCAAGGATATCCATCAAACCGACCACACATGATGTAGTTTGTGAATCTGTAAGACATGACATCCTATGTTTTAGGTCTAAACATCAAGTAATATAATTTATATTATCTTTTACTGAGGATTATTTTATGATAGGGCGGTGTATCATTATCGTCTAAAAAAGGAATGAGGACAGGAGCTAAGCATAAGGAGGCGAGCAAGTACTACGTCTGGACAAATATCAGGGTATATATAATAAAATTTCACTATCCAAACACATCTCAACACAAGTTACTTATTCTCCTAATGAATAATTTTTTTCAGTGTCCAAAAAAAACAAACGATAATGATTGCAGTTATTATGTTTTTAAATTTATGAAAGAGATCATTTTTCATCAACAAACTAGCACCCCTAAAGAGGTATTTTCAAAAACAACTACTAGTTCATTTAATTTATTTATTAATTCTTTATTTTTATATTTTACTGTACTACTCTAACAGCTGAAAAGCCTCATGCTCACAAGATGATATAGATTTGTTCAGAAATGAGTGGGCCGCATACCTGATGGAAAATTGTACACAAATAGCATGAAGATCTGACTTGGGGACGTGTACAATTGGCGGTCATTTTTGAGAGGGGTTAAGTGGATCAAAAGATGAAACATTGTTGTATGTAAATGTTCGTAGGAAAATTGTAATTATTATTAAATAAAACATACTTTATCTGATGAGTCATTTTCCCTTTTTATAGATGATATGCACCAGCAACATTCAAGAATGATGAACCACTCAAAGTGTCGCTCTTTTGTTTAAAATGAATAGATTTTTAAGAGAAAACAACAACTGACGTACAAAAATCCGACCAAATGCATTCGTATTGTGTTTATAATTTTGGAGAACAATCCATGGGTGCATTGGGGATGTGTAAAAGTCAACACCTCCTCAATATGAGGCACGGTGTGGAAGGTATAACTCAAAGTGTCTCTCTTTTGTTTAAAATGGACACAATTTTAAGTGAAAACAACAACTGACCTACGAAAATATGACCAAAAATATTCATATTGTCTTGATCCTTTACAAGAATTTACCATGGGTCCTTTTTGATGTGTATGAGTCAACCCGGCCTCAATTTGAGGCACGGTGTGACCGGTATCACTCAAAGGGTCTCTCGTTTGTTTAAAATGGACAATATTTTAAGTGAAAACAATAACTGACCTATGGAAATCCAACTAAACGCATTCTGATTGTGTTGATCCTATAGGAGAATGATCCATGGGTCCTTTGAGACATGTAAGAGTCAACCCTGCCTCAATCTCAGGGCCGGTGTGGCCGGTATCACTCAAGGTGTCTCTCTTTTTTTTAAATGAACATATTTTTAAGTGAAAAGAACAACTGACATATGTAAATATGACCAAACGCATTCTTATTATGTTGATCTTTTAGTATAAAGATCCATGAGTTTTTTGGGGATGTGTACGAGTCAACCCCACCTCAATCTGAGGCACGGTGTGGAAGGTATCACTCAAAGTGTCTCTCTTTTGTTTAAAATGGACACAATTTTAAGTGAAAACAAAAACTAACCTACGAAAATCTGACTAAACGCATTAGGATTGTCTTTATCCTTTAGGATAATGATCCATGGGTCCTCTTTGATGTGTATGGGTCATCCCATTCTCAATCCGAGGCATGGTGTGACCGGTATCACTCAAAGGGTCTCTCGTTTGTTTAAAATGGACACAATTTTAAGTGAAAACAACAAATGACCTACGGAAACCTAACCAAACGCATTCTTATTGTGTTGATCCTATAGGAGAACAATCCATGGGTTCTTTTTGACATGTAAGAGTCAACTTCGCCTCAATCCGAGGCCCGGTGTGGCCGATATCACTCAAAGTGTCTTTCATTTTTTTAAAATGGGCACAATTTTTAAGTGAAAACATTAACCGACCTACGAAAATCAAACCAAACGCATTTATATTGTCTTGATACTTTAGGAGAACGATCCATGGGTGTGTTAGGGACATTTAAGAGTCAACCCCTCCTCAATCAAAGTCACGGTGTGGCCGGTATCACTCAAAGTGTCTCTCTTTTGTTTAAAATGGACACAGTTTTAAGTGAAAACAACAACTGACCTACGAAAATCTGACCAAATGCATTCAGATTGTCTTTATACTTTACTATAATGATCCATGGGTCCTTTGTGATGTGTACGAGTCAACCCGGTATCAATCTGAGGCATAGTGTGACCGATATCACTCAAAGGGTCTCTCATTTGTTTAAAATGGACACAATTTTAAGTGAAAACAACAACTGACCTACGTAAATCTGACCAAACACATTCAGATTGTGTTTATCCTATAGGATAACGATCCATGGGTCCTTTTAGATGTGTACGAGTCAACCCCGCCTCAATCGAACACCCGGTGTGGCCAGTATCACTCAAAGTGTCTCTCATTTTTTTAAAATGGACACAATTTTAAGTGAAAACAACAAATAACCTATGAAAATCTAACCAAATGCATTCATATTGTCTTGATACTTTAGGAGAACGATCCATTGGTATGTTGGGGACGTGTACAAGTCAAATGGATGGTATCACTCAAAGTGTCTCTCTTTTGTTTAAAATGGACACAATTTTAAGTGAAAACAACAACTGACCAACGAAAATCCTACCAAACGCATTAGGATTGTCTTGATCCTATATTAGAACGATCCATGGGTCCTTTGATACGTTTAGAAGTCAAACCTACCTCAATCTGAGGCACAGTTTAGCCGGTATCACTCAAAGTGTCTCTCTTTTGTTTAAAATGGACATAATTTTAAGTGAAAACAACAACTGACCAATGAAAATATGATCAAACGCATTCGGATTGTCTTGATCCAATAGTATAATGATCCATAGGTCCTTTTTGACATGTAAGAGTCAACCCCACCTCAATCCAAGGCACGGTGTGGCCGGTATCACTCAAAGTGTCTCTCTTTTGTTTAAAATGGACACAATTTTAAGTGAAAACAACAACTGACCTACGTAAATCCAACCAAACGAATCCGTATTGTGTTGATACTTTAGGATAACGATCCATGGGTACTTTGAGACGTGTACGAGTCAACCCCGCCTCAATTAGAGTCCCAGTGTGGCTGGTATTACTCAAAGTGTCTCTCTTTTGTTTAAAATGGACACAATTTTAAGTGAAAACAATAACTGACCTACAGAAATCCAATCAAATTCATTATTATTGTGTTTATCCTATAGGAAAATGATCCATGGGTCCTTTGAGATGTGTATGAGTCAACTCTGCCTCAATCTGAGGCCTGGTGTGGCTGGTATCACTCAAAGTGTCTCTCTTTTGATTAAAATGAACAGATTTTTAAGTGAAAACAACAACTGACATACAGAAATCCAACCAAACGCATTAATATTATGTTTATCCTTTAGTAGAACGATCCATGGGTGCATTGGGGATGTGTATGAGTCATCTCTACCTCAATCCGAGGCACGGTGTGGCTGGTATCACTCAAAGTGTCTCTCTTTTGTTTAAAATGGACACAATTTTAAGTGAAAACAACAACTGACCTACTAAAATCTGACCAAACGGATTTAGATTATCTTTATCTTTTACAAGAATGATCCATGGGTCCATTGTGACATGTATGATTCAACCTGGCCTCAATTCGAAGCACGGTGTGACCGGTATCACTCAAAGGGTCTCTCGTTTGTTTAAAAAGGACGCAATTTTAAGTAAAAACAACAACTGACCTACAGAAACCTGACCAAACGCATTCATATTTTGTTTATACTATATTATAACAATCCATGGGTCCTTTTAGACGTGTAAAAGTCAACCCCACATCAATATGAGGCCCAGTGTGGGCGGTATCACTCAAAGTGTCTCCCATTTTTTTAAAATGGACACAATTTTAAGTGAAAACAACAACTGACCTACGAAAATCTGACCAAATGCATTCTATTTTCTTCATCCTTTATTAGAACGATCCATGGGTTTGTTGGGGACATGTATGAGTCAACCATGCCTCAATATGAGGCACGGTATATCCGTTATCACTCAAAGTGTCTCTCTTTTGTTTAAAATAGACACAATTTTAAGAGAAAACAACAAATGACCTACAAAAATCTGACCAAACACATTCATATTGTCCTGGTCCTATAGTAGAACGATCCATGGGTCCTTTTTTATGTGTATGAGTCAACCTCGCCTCAATCCGAGGCATGTTTTAGCCGGTATCACTCAAAGTGTCTCTCTTTTGTTTAAAATGGACACAATTTTAAGTGAAAACAACAACTGACCTTCGGAAATACTACCAAACGCATTCGGATTATCTTGATCCTATAGTAGAACAATCCCTGGGTCTTTTTTGATGTGTACGAGTCAACCTCGCCTCAATACAAGGTACAGTGTGGTCGGTATCACTCAAAGTGTCTCTTTTTTTTAAATGGACACAATTTTAAGTGAAAACAACAACTAACCTACAGAAATCTGACCAAACGCATTCAGATTGGGTTGATCCTTTAGTAGAACAATCCGTGGGTCCTTTGAAATATGTAAGAGTCAACCCCACCTCAATCTGAGGCCCAGTATGGCCGGTATCACTCAAAGTGTCTCTCTTTTGTTTAAAATGGACACAATTTTAAGTGAAAACGACAACTGGCCTATGAAAATTTGACCAAACGCATTAGGATTGTCTTGATACTATAGTAAAATGATCCATGGGCCCTTTTGACTTGTAAAAGTCAACCCCACCTCAATCTCAGGCACAGTGTGGCCGGTATCACTCAAAGTGTCTCTCTTTTGTTTAAAATGGACACAATTTTAAGTGAAAACAACAACTGACCTATGGAAATATGACCAAACACATTCAGATTGTATTGATATTTTAGTATAATGATCCATGGGTCTTTTGAGACATGTAAAGTCAACCTTTCCTCAATATGAGGCCCGGTGTGTCCGATATCACTCAAAGGGTATCTCTTTTGTTTAAAATAGACAGATTTTTAATTGAAAACAACAACTGACGTACAGAAATCTAACCAAAGGCTTTCAGATTGTATTGATCCTTTAGGAGAACGATCCATGGGTCCTTTTCGACGTGTAAGATTCAACCCCATCTCAATATAATGCACGGTGTTGTTGGTATCACTCAAAGTGTCTCTCTTTTGTTTAAAATAGACACAATTTTAAGTGAAAACAAAAACTTACCTACGGAAATCTGAACAAATGCATTAGGATTGTCTTGATACTTTATAAGAATGATCCATGGGTCCTTTTTGACATGTACGAGTCAACCCTGCCTCAATCCGAGGCACGGTATAGCCAGTATCACTCAAAGTGTCTCTCTTTTGTTTAAAATGGAAACAATTTTAAGTGAAAACAACAACTGACCTACCAAAATCTGACCAAACGCATTAAAATTATCTTGATCCTATAGTAGAATGATCCATGGGTCCTTTAAGATGTGTATTAGTCAACCCCTCCTCAATTTGAGGCACAGTGTGGCCGGTATCACTCAAAGTGTCTCTCTTTTGTTTAAAATGGACACAATTTTAAGTGAAAACAAAAACTGACCTACCGAAATCCAACCAAATGTATTCAAATTGTCTTGATCCTTTATGAGAATGATACATGGGTCCTTTTTGACGTGTAAGAGTCAATCCCGCCTCAATATGAGGCACGTTATAGCCGATATCACTCAAAGTGTCTCTCTTTTGTTTAAAATGGACACAATTTTAAGTGAAAACAACAACTGACCTACCGAAATCTGACCAAACACATTCGGATTGTCTTGATCCTATAGGAGAATGATCCATGGGTCCTTTCTAATGTGTAAAAGTCAACACTGCCTCAATCTGAGGCACGGTGTGGCCGGTATCACTCAAAGTGTCTCTCTTTTGTTTAAAATGGACACAATTTTAAGTGAAAACAACAACTGACCTTCGGAAATCCGATCAAACACATTCGGATTGTATTGATCCTTTAGGAGAACAATTAATGGGTCTTTTTTGACATGTAAGAGTTAAAACGGCTTCAATCTGAGGCACAGTGTGGCCGGTATCACTCAAAGGGTCTCTCATTTGTTTAAAATGGACACAATTTTAAGTGAAAACAACAACTAATGTACGAAAATTGGACCAAACGCATTCAGATTGTGTTGATACTATAGGATAATGATCCATGGGTCTTTTTTGATGTGTACGAGTCAACCCCACCTCAATCTGAGGTATGGTGTGTCCGGTATCACTCAAAGTGTCTCTCTTTTGTTTAAAATGGATACAATTTTAAGTGAAAACAACAACTAACCTACGACCTGGATACCCCCCACCACTCTGGACACCCCCACCCCCTGGAAAGCCCCCTCAACCCCCTGGACACCCCCCCACCCCCCCTGGGCATGCCCATGGACAGCCCCCCCCCCCCCCAGACACCCCCCCCCCCACCCCCCTGGACAACCACCACCACCCCTGGAAGGCACCCCCACCCCTCCTAGACACCACCCCACCACCTGGATACCCCCCACCCCCCCTAGACACCCCCCCCCCCCACCACCCATGGACAACCACCCCCACCCTCTCAGACACCTTCCCACCCCCTTGGATAGCCCCACCAACCCCCTGGAAAGCCCCCCCCCCCAACACACTGGACACCAGCCCACCCCCCTGGACACCCCATAGACACCCCCCCCCCACCTGGACACCCCCCTCCTTAGACACCACCCCACCCCCCTTGGACAGTCCCCCCAACCTCCTGGACCCCCCCCCCGGACACCCATATCCCTCCGGACACCCCCATCCCACCCTCCTGGACACCACCCCACCCCCCTTGGACAGCCCCACCAACCCCCCGGACCGCCCCCCACCCCCCGGACACCCCCCCCCCCCACCCCCTGGAAATCCCCCCTAACACCCTGGACACCATCCCACCCCCCTGGACACCCCCATGGATAGCCCCCCCCCCACCCCCACCTGGACACCCCCCACCCCCCCCCCACCCCCCGGGACACCCCCACTCTCCTTGGATAGCCCCCCAACCTCCTGGACCCCCCCCCCACCCCCCTGGAAACCCCTTTCCCCCCGGACACCCCCATCCCCCTAGACACCCCCTACCCCCCCTTGGACAGCCACCCCAAACCCCTAAACAACCCCCCCAACCCCCTGAATTCTGAATTGAATTCTTTATGTACTTAATTAACTTATGAATTATGTGTTAATAGTGTACAGTTATACTTGTTGTATGGGTATACTTGGTCTAATTAGCTTATGATTTGTGTGTTAATTTTTTAGGGGTATACTTGGTCTAATTAGCTTATTGAGATGCTGAATTTTTTATAGGTGTTTGGGTGTGCTGCTGCAGATTTTTTTGTAGTAGCAGACATGGCATTTATCAGCACTTTTTTAGCACTGATAAAATCCACCTTTATCAGCACTAAAAAAGCGCTGATAAACTCCACCTTTATCAGTGCTAAAAAAGTGCTGATAAAGGATCAGTTTGTCAATGCTAAAAGAGTGCTGATAAAATACACATTTATCAGTCCTTTTTTAGCACTGATAAAGGGGTTTTTTATCAGCGCCTTTTTAGCGCTGAGAAAGTCCCCCCTTTATCAGTGTTTTTTTAGCTCTGATAAAGGTTTCCTTTATCAGTGCTCAGTAAGCGCTGATAAAGGGGACCCCCCCCCCCTTTATCAGCTTCGAGCTTTACAGTGCTTTTTTAGCGCTGATAAAGCCTGTTTTGAGCACTGATAAAGACTGTTTTGTAGTAGTGTCTGTGACTTTTTATAAGTGATGAGGGCAGTTTTGTTATGTGTGGCCCCATCTTCCATGTTTTAATAACGCCTTTAAATGTTTTTTTAATGATTTCATTTATTTTTTAATTAAAATTTCTAAAATATTACAATAAAAATCATCTCTAATTAAGTAAAACACCCCATGAATTTAACTTTGATTTTTAATAACTATCATGAAATAAATTTAACTACTGAAAATTATTTATGGATACTCTCATACATGGTGGTTTGAGAATAATTGAAAATAAGTTTCAGGTCACTAAATTCTAATATAATCATCATTAAATGATATATATATATATATATTAAAGTTCGAGGCTTAAAGGCCACTTTATTGAAAATAAAAATGGGAAAAGTTGAAGAACATACACAACCACAAGGGTCCACAGAAAACAGAATAAAAAAGTCATCAAACCACTCTATAATGGGTAGGTGAACACCCCTACCACATGGATGTCATCCCTTCCTCTAAGTCTTGACCTATATCCATGGTCCACCATCATCATCTGAGAGTTCAGCATCAACATCTTCTTTCATGGCTTCAACTCCATACACACCATTGGTCTTTTTTCTATCATCATCTATACTAACTGAAGTAAGTATATCAAATTAATTTTGAGTACTAACATTCCTATTTACCTTAACAATCAGATATTGAGTGGAGGAACTGCTGATTGGAATCACATATACCCCTAGATTGACTTCATCAACTCTTACTACGAGCTGGTCAGCAGGAAGATGTGTAGACTTACTAATGTGAGACGCACGGGGTGTCCCGATCTTCACGGCGTAGGGAGGAATTTGAAGGATGCAGTTCGGGGCTAAGTGGTGGATTATGGGTATGGATAGTGGATGCAAGTAATCAATCAATGCTATAAGGAGCACGACCTACTACTTAGACAACACACTCAAGAGAGGGATGTGATAGCCATTCCATACAACAATGCACTTGGGTTGAGGCACGGAATTGGGGGCTTTGTGATCTTGGATTACCAATATAACTTGTATATTGACAAGGAAAGAATACACAAGAGCAAGGGAGAAATTCGGAACAATCCTCACACAACGGAGAGAAACAAAGCATAAGCTCTCAATTAATTCTTGCATCAAAATACAATGCCATGGCGTGGCTATTTATAGCCAAGGAGGTGATACAATGGTCAAGGGTCTAATACCCTAAAGTAATAAAGGCTAAACCTACCTTGTCCCCTTAAAAGTCAAAAAGATAAAGTCCAACAAAGACTTTTGGAAAAGTAGCACACAACTTTCCAACATATCCCACCAGACTTGACTTTGAGTGAATAGACCACCAGATTTGACTTTGGTGTCCAAAGATTCCATTTATTGAATCCTCTATGTGGGCAAGGCATCCAAATTCGTACAACCATGTGGGCCAAGCTTTAAACATCATGTTTGGGCTTGAATAAGTGAGATAATAGGCCCATTTTCTCCATCCATGCAAGTTAAGATCCATTGGGCCTTTAATGAAGCGAGATGGGCGTTGATTGTTGCATTCAGCCTCTTTAATCTCCCATGCATCATCAGGCCTTGCAAATCCAACTCCTCCACTCGAGTAATCATCTCGGTGCCTTCAACATGGTTCACATCATCCTCCCCCTCTTGAAAAGGAGTTTTCCTCGACTCTTCATCCTCTACACCCAAAAACGGAGAAAGATCAGAAACATTGAAAGTGGCACTTACACCATACTCACCTGGAAAAGCTATCTTATAAGCATTTTTGTTAATCTTATCAAGCACTTGGAAAGGTCCATCGCCTTGTGGCATGAGTTTTTATTTCCGCTTGTCAGGAAATCTTTCCTTCTGCATATGAATCCAAACCAAGTCACCGGGCTTGAACAACATTTTCTTGCGACCCTTGTTTGAACGATCAATATATTTATGGGTCATTCAATCGATATTTATCCTTGCATTTTCATGGATTTTCTTGATGAATTCTGCACGCCCTTTTGCATCCATATTAACTGATTCCTACAAAGGCAAAGGAACTAGATCAATAGGGGCAAGGGGTTAAAGTCTTAAATAATTTCAAATGGAGAAAATTGAGTAGTGGAATGCTTGGCCTTGTTATATGTGAATTCCACATGCGGCAGACACTCCTCTCGGTTATTTATGTTCTTCTTCACAATGGTTCATAGAAGGGGCGATAGTGTCCGATTCACCACCTCGGTTTTTCCATCAGTTTGCGGATGACAAGTAGTGGAAAATAGTAAATTCATTCCTAGTTTTCTCCATAATGTCTTCCAAAAGTAGCTGAGGAATTTTTTGTCTTGATCCAACACAATCGTCCTTAGCATACCATGAAGTTTGAATACTTCCTGAAAGAAAAGTATTGCAATGTTAGTGGCATCATCAGATTTGTGACAAGGAATAAAATGTGCCATTTTTTAAAAACTGATCCACCACAACAAAAATGGAATCTCTCCCCCTCTTGGTTTGTGGTAACCCCACAATAAAGTCTATTGATATGTCCTCCCAAGGGGTGTTGGGAATTGGGAGAGGAAAATATAGTCCATGTGGGTTTAGTTTCGATTTGGCTTTATGGCAGACAATGCACTTTCCCACAAATTTCTCAACATCTCTAGATATCCTAGGCCAATAAAAATGCTCGTTAAGAACACTTAGAGTTTTTGCAACACTAAAATGTCCCATTAACCCACACGAATGTGACTCCATCATTAAAAGTAAATAGATTGAGCAGTTGGGAATGCAAAGCTTATTAATCCAAAAAAAGAATTCATCATGTAAACAGAACTTTTCCCAATGAACTCCCAGTTTACAATGTTCATAAGGTTCTCTGAAATCACTATCAGTGGAATATAAATCCTTAATGCATTCAAAACCAAGGAGTTTTGAATCCAACAAGGATAAAAGAGAATATCTATGTGAAAGTGCATCAGCCATAGTATTTTCTTTACCCTTTTTATGCTTGATGACATATGGAAATGATTCAATGAATTCTAGCCATCTAGCATGTCTCCTATTTAGTTTATGTTGTCTCCTAAGGTATTTAAGAGCCTCATGATCAGAATGGATCACAAATTCTTTAAGACAAAGATAGTGTTTCCATGTCTCTAGTACTCTAAACAATGAATACAACTCTTTATCATGTGTAGCATAGTTTAGAGTTGGGCCATTTAACTTCTCACTAAAGAAAGCAATAGGATTACCTTCTTGCATGAGTACTCCTCCTATTCCAATTCCTCTTACATCACATTCAATTTCAAAGGTCTTACTGAAGTCTGGAAGTTCAAGTTGAGGGGAACGGGTGAGTCTCTTCTTAAGAGCATGGAAGGCCTTCTCTTGAGTTGTCCCCCATTTGAAAGGAACATTCTTCTTTGTCAACTCGTTCAATGGTGTTGCTAGTGTGCTGAATTCTTTCACAAATCTCCTGTAAAAACTAGCAAGCCCATGAAAACTTCTTACCTATCCAACGGAGGTTGGAGTTGGACATTCTTGTATTGCTTTGATATTCTTGGTGTCCACTTCAACTCCATTGTCGCTCACAACAAATCCAAGTAAAACAATCTTATCGAGACAAAATTCACACTTATTTATGTTTCCAAATAGGTTTTCTTTCCTTAACACCTCTAGGACTTTTCTTAAGTGATCTACATGTTCATGAAAAGTCCTACTATACACCAGAATATCATCAAATTAAACTACCACAAATTTTTCAATATATGCACATAAGACATGATTCATTAACCTCATAATGTGCTAGGTGCATTGGTGAGACCAAAGGTCATGACTAACCATTCATAAAGTCCATGTTTTGTCTTAAATGCAGTTTTCTACTCATCTCCTTCTTTCATCCTAATTTGATGGTAGCCACTTCTTAAATCAATTTTTGAGGAAATAGTTGAACCATTTAATTCATCTAGTATATCATCTAACCTAGGGATAGGATGACGATACCTGACCGTGATGTTGTTGATGGCTCTACAGTCAATGCACATTCTCCATGTTCCATCCTTCTTTGGTACTAGAATCACGAGTACAGCACAAGGACTAAGGCTCTCTCTGACATATCCCACATCCAATAGCTCTTGAACTTGCCTTTGAATTTATTTTGTCTCTTATGGATTGGTGCGATATACAGGGTAGTTCGGTAGTGATACTCCAGGTATGAGATCAATTTGATGCTCAATACCTCTAATGGGTGGTAAACCAGGTGGCACCTCTTTAGGAAATACGTCATTATACTCTTGCAACAACAACTCAACAACATTTGGAAAACAGGTTAAGTCATTAGTATTTAGCAACACCTCTTTGTACATGAGTACTAGGAGGGTTTTCTATGAAAACAAAGCTTCCTTAACCTCACTCTTTTTTGCCAATATCACACTTTTTTCTTCTCTCAAATTCTTTTTCCCACTTGATTTTTCTTTGCTCTCCATTTCTTTTCTTCTCTCATTTTATCTCTTTCCCTCATTCTCTCCTATTTCATTTTCACTCTTTTTCCCTCATCACTCATTTTTTTCTTTTCTCTCAAAATTTGTTTGGGGGACATGGTGTTGAGGGTTATAGGTTCCCCTTGGAGTACAAATGAATGACGATTCAAGAAACCGTCATGGGTAACACGCCGATCATATTGCCACGATCGTCCCAACAACAAATGGAAAGCCTTCATAGGAACAACACCACACAATACCTCATATTTATAATTCCCGATAGTGAACAATACCTTAAATTGCTTGGAAACCTTCATCTCCCTGCAATCATTCAACCAATAAAGCCGATATGGATGTTGATGCTTCGATGTAGGAAGTTCCAACTTCTCTACTAACTCAGTGCTCGCAACATTACTACAGCTTCCTCTATCAATAATAACACTACATACCTTCCCATGGATCTTTCACCATGTATGGAAGAGGTTCTCCCACTACTCATTCTCTCCCATGGTCATTTGTGCGCTTAGAAATCTCCTAGTGACAAGAATATCACTACCTTCTGCAAACTCCCCACTATCAATTTTTGGAGATTCTTCCTCCTCCTCTTCTGAGCTCTCTCCATCGGTCTCCCATTCTCCATAATTGTTGATGGTCATGGTGCGCCGGTTTGGGAAATCGCTAGCAATGTGACCCCTTCCTTCAAATTTGAAACACCGAATATCTCAATTCCTGGTTTGGTTAGCCTCAAAAGTAGGTTTCTTAGGTGGAAGAATTACCTTGTCACATTTGCGATCAACCACCTCTTTTGGCTTGGATGATTCTCCAAGCTCCTTCCTCGGATTTCTCCATGGTGTGAAAGGGGTAGTGGGTTCTCTCATGTTGCTCCTCCTTTTGATTTTTTTCTCAACCTTGGTGGCTTGGTGGATCATATCTTGTATCTCCACATGGTGGTACATCTATACTTGATCGGCAATCTCCCGATTGAGCCCATGTAAAAACCATGCCATGGTTGCCTCCAGATCATCCTCAACATTTGCCCGAATCATGGAAATTTGAATCTCCTTGTAGTATTCTTATACACTCTTACTCCCTTGGGTGAGGCGTTGAAGTTTGTTGTAGAGATCTCTATGGTAATGTGTGGGAACAAACCACTTCTGCATGGTGAACTTCAAGTCTTACCAAGTGTTGATGGGACGTCCACCATATCTAGCCCTCTCTTTTTGAACTTTATCCCACCATATTAATGCATAATAAATGAATTCAAGGGCTGAAATTTCTACCTTTTTCTCCTCAGAATAGGTATGAAATGAAAACACTTGATCGATCTGCATCTCCCACTCCAAGTATGCTTCCAGATCGCTTTTCCCTTGAAAAGAAGGGACCTTCACCTTGATCCCGCCAAGTAGGTCATCATCATGTTGTCTCCTTTTTCCTCCTATAGGTTGTTGGTACAACATCCTCCTTTGTGGGGAATATTCAAAATCACCATCCAGGCCTTCCATCTCCTCCTCCATGATGTGGGGGCAACGGGGTGCTGGAGCTCGCCGTGGGTTATCATGGACCATCCTTGGGCTTGACTGATTTTCTAGGTTATCAATCCTCTCATGTAGCACCTCCAACTTCCGATCAAGAAGATTTTCAAAGTGGCTCACCAAATCATTCATTTGGAATTGTGTAGCTTCGGGTGCGAGAGATCTACTTTGACTTCCTTCATCACTAACATGAGAAATTTTCTTCCCACGATCTTCTACCATGATATGTTACACAAATGCAAACACACGCCAGGGGGGAACACACACAATGATACACACTCAATCACACACACAAGATGTACACACACACACACAATATGTACACACTCACACACACAAGGATACACACTCACACACACAAGGATACACACTCACACACACAAGATGTATGCACACACACACACACACAACAAGATGCACACACCCACATGCACAATATTTTTTTTTTTGCTTATTTCTCTCCACTCTCAACACTTAATTCAAATTTCAAGATCTTGTGAAATATAATACCTTGTTTGGGATGATCACGTGACACCAATCCTTCCCCAATCAAGATTGTGTTGGGGGTTGGTTTAACACAACCCGCTTGAGTGGTAGAGGGTAAAGGGTAAAAAAAGGTAGAAATGGATAAAGGGTGGGTGGAAAAGGGGGTAGAAAGGTGGTATTTGGGTTTTGCCCAATTGTGCAAGATAAGATAAATGAATAACAATATGATCCAAATACAAAATGGGGATTAAGTAAAATGATGGAAAAAAGTGATATATGGAAATGGAAAGTGCTAATAAGGTAAAGCACAAAGGAGTAATTGTATCTGCTTTTTTTATTTTTTTATGGGTCAATTCTCCCCAAAAAGTGTTGTGCTTAGAGTTTTAAAGCACAAGATGATTGAACGGAGAGTAAGACAATTTTTTTCGAAATCTCTCAAATAAAGGATGTGTTCAATTTTGAAAAGCACAAAATGAGGAATTGAGAGAATTTGTTTTTTTTACTGGATACAAATCACATATAGAGTATTAAATGTGGAAAGAATATGAATGAAAATTTGGCTCAATTTATAATAATTCAAGCTTGCACAAACTAGGACAATTCGGGAGGTTTTCAAGAAAAGGGATTTTTTTGTTGAATGGGTGAATAATATGGAAGGATAAGTAGGGTAATGGACGGAATTAAAGTAAATTAAGGGATAGATGCCTACCGTGTAAACCAGAGCTCTGATACCAACTGATGTGAGACGCATGGGGTGGCCCGATCTTCACGGCGTAGGGCGGCAGTTGAAGGATGCAGTTTGGGGCTAAGTGGCGGATGATGGGTATGGATAGTGGATGCAAGTAATCAATCAACGCTATAAGTAGTGTGACCTACTACTTAGACAACACACTCAAGAGATGGATGTGATATCCAATCCACACAACAATGCACTTTGGTTGAGGCACAAAATTGGGGGCTTTGTGATCTTGGATCACCAATCTAACTTGTATATTAACAAGGAAAGAATGCACAAGATCAAGGGAGAAATTTGGAACAATCCTCACACAACAGAGAGAAACAAATAATAAGCTCTCAATTAATTCTTGGATCAAAATACAATACCATGGGGTGGCTATTTATAGCCAAGGAGGTGATACAATGGTCAAGGGTCTAATACCCTAAAGTCGTAAAGGCTAAACCTACCTTGTCCCCTTAAAAGTAAAAAAGATAAATTCCAACAAAGACTTTTGGAAAAGTAGCACACAAATTTCCAACATAGCCCATTGGACTTTACTTTGAGTGAATTGCCCACTGGATTTGACTTTGGTGTCCAAAGATGCCATTTATAGAATCCTCCATGTGGGCAAGGCATCCAAATTCGTGCAACCATGTGGGACAAGATTTAAACATCATGTTTGGGCTTGAATAAGTGAGATAATAGGCCCATTTTCTCCATCCATGAAAGGTAAGATCCATTGGGCCTTTAATGAAACGAGATCGGCGCCCATTGTTGCATTCAGCCTCTTTAATCTCCCACGCATCATCGGGCCTTGCAAATCCAACTCCTCCACTCGGGTAATCGGCTCGGTGCCTTCAACATGGTTAGCATAACTTACCCTAAGCATGTGTAAATTCACTTGGACCAACATGATGTTTAGTGCCACCGGTGTCTAAAAAAGAATCCACTTGCATACCCTGTCCAGGCCTAATAGAATAACTCACAGAGACTTTCATTCCACTTAATGCATGGCCAGTAGAAGAAAAGTGAGGAACCATACCGCTATGAGAATGTTCATATTTCTTGGACTCATCCACTATACTAGATCATACTACTTTGGAAGAAGATATTTCATTCTCATGAACATATTTGACCTGCAGATCAGAATTCAGCAGGTTTCCATTTTCATTGAGGGCACCATCAGTGGATGTATGTGGGGTGTTTTTTATTGAAGAAAATTCCATATTAGGTGAAGAATTAGTAGTAGATTCAAATTCCTTATCCATAGGTCCAAGATGGATGCCAATGTGCTCTAAATAAAGGAAGTGATTGTGGATCTCATTGGATTTATCAGGGGCAGAAAAAACAGGAAGCCCGAACAACAATTTTAAACTTAGAGTTCTTTGATATTGTAGCATCCCTCTTATCATGTAATGTTTTGGATTTTATATGTATTATTTTTAGATATTTTATTGATTATTTTAAATACCAGAAACTGATATGGCATGCAATTCTAAGGCCTGGTGTGCCCAGAATAAATATTTAAAATATATTAAATAGCACGCATGCACAATTTTCCTGAAAAAATGGAATAACTCCTAAACGGGTGACTGGATCATAAATTTGAGGGCACCATTGAGTTTAGAATAATAGTTTTACCCTATGTGTGACTTAACATTAGTCGTCAAGGGCCATTTGTGAAAAAAAAATTGCGGGCGTTAAAACGAATAAAATTATTTAATAAAACTATTTTTATATGTTTCTTTAACACAACGATTAGTGGATCTTTAAATAGATCCTTATGTCATAATTTTAGGGTTACTCACATAACCCTGAAACATTTGGAGGATCGTTAGAGAGAGGCTTGGAGAATCCTCTGAAGTGAACGATGGCGGATCATGGATTAATTGATTGATGCAACCTCAGATTCGATGGATCTTAACAACGAATGCGAAAACGCACCATTCTTCATCAGTGATTGAACTGAATTAAAGTAGGATATTTTTTTATGTGGATTCTTTCTCATTCTTAATTTCTGTGATGAACATGAATCAATCGATGAACGGATTGATTTGTGGATTGATCACCTTGTGGGATGGGATTATTTTATGAGGATTTAGTGGTAGAAATTATTGTGATTAAATTATTGATGGATTTGATTTTCATTATAACGACAATGAACTAATATCAACATGAACATCAGTTGAGTTTTTTTCCTCTCGTTGTTCTTATTCTTTTCTCCCTTAGTTCCGTGATTCACCACAAGTGTTCTTTGTTTGACCCGGGGTTCAACTATTCTCAATAAATCGATCGTTACGCACCCATTTCTTGGTGCAATGATCCAATATCATAGATCTAGGATCATCATAGAATGATAGAGGTGTGATGATGGATATGGAGCGATTCAGATGATGGATGATTCTCGAATTCATGTTCATCGGTGTTCTTTGGAGCACAACAAAGAATGGTGATTCGATCCGTTTGATAGAAGATCTGGCAACAAGACGTGTTGTTTAACAACAGTGAGGTTTGGAAAATCTTAGATCTTCAATTTCATGGAAAACCAATCACTGGATCGAAAGTTGGAGGTGTCAGATCGAATGCAAAGGAATAATTTGGGATTCTAGAAAACCCCACAGAACACGGCGTGTAATCCAATATTACACAACGTGTGGGGCCCCGTTGGTAGTTTCTAGGGTTTCAAGTAAGAAGAAGGTATCACACAACATGTTGCTAGGCTTACACGGTGTGTGATCTTACACGGGAAACCATGAAATATACTTGGGGAGTACATAGACATAGGGTGGAGTATATAGGTTGCCTACATGGCGTGTACTCCTCCACACGGACACGAGTTAGACAAAGTACACGGGATAAGCCATGTACTAGTACACATACATAGGCACATGGGATGAATTTGTGTACTGACACATGGGTAGAGTACACAGGTTTCCTACATGGCGTGTACTACTACACAAACTCGGTTTGATGGCATGAGTCATTTATACGAGTAGGACTCGGGGTCAAGGGACACGGTGTGTAACCCTTTTAAACAACATGTAATCCCTTAAAGAGTGCTTGAGACTCTTCATTTTCTTAGTTTGGAGCAGTATAGGTTAAGTTTGTTCCCTTGGTTCTTTCCCTTGAGGGTATAGTGCAGCATTATATCCACATCATTGGATTGTGATCCCTTCTAGAAGTTGAGTCTTAGATAGAGTTGTGGTGTCCCTCTATGAGACTGTAGTGTGATCCTCTATTATCCCTAGTTAGAATATGTGGAATCGGTGCAACCTCCCTGAGCAAGGTGTTGATCCTCTATATAGTAGGTCGTATCGGTAGGGTTTATGGAATCATTGACATACGATCCTCTACATAGCGGGTTGATCAAGACTGATTTCGTGGTGTCCCCCAGTATTTTTAGGCATAACCCCCTATCTATGCATCATGGTCCCCTTAGACCAATGAGCTTCCTTAGGCGAGGACCAATGGAACATACCTCTTCATAGAGTGTCTCCGATGGTAGCATTGCTCATGGATTGAATTCTCCTAGAATTAGCATTGCTTCGAACAAAATCTTGTGGATAATAATTGGTTATGATCGCCTAATCGCAAGGTGTCTTTCCTGAGTATATATGGGTTCTTTTTTTATGTTATACATTGATTGTTATATCTTGTATTGAGTTGACTATACTTGGTTCTTCGTGTTTAGTGCTTTTAGGGTGTCCTACTAAGTATTTTTATACTCACCCTTGCACGATATTTGCCCGCATGTTTCATGTCTTATGCAGATCACTACTATAAATTAATCTTATACCAACGGTTTCAAACCATTGGTAAAATTCCCAAAACCATTGGGAATTTCTTTCCCAACGGTTCACTGAACCGTTGGGCTATGAGGCGTGGGGATAGCAATATCCCAGCGGTTCAAGCTGAACCGTTGGGATAGTTCATCTGGATTTTCAAAATAAAAAAGTTTAGTATTAACCATTGGTAAATTTCTATCCCAATGGTTAATAACCATGGGTTTATACAACTACACCAATGGTTTTTAACCATTAGTATACAACAATTGCAATGGTTCACAGTAAACCGTTGCCATAATTCGGGTTGTATGGATCTGTATATCAACAGTTTTATGAACCGTTGGTATTTAGTCATCTCTACAAAAAAAACTGTGGGCACCTCTTCCTGTTAGCCCCTCTTCCAGCCAGCCAAAACCAGCATACAATGACCTCCCCTCCTATGAAATTACAATGGCCTCCCCTCTCCAATTCCAGTACTGCAATTCCAACAAGCAGTAGGTAGCTGGCTCCACTCTGGAATTATAGTAAAAACCTGTATAATAATGATGAATACAAAAAAACCACTCATGCATAAAATATACAATGATTAATACAACACCTATAAATACATAATTTTAAAAAACACTCATGCAGATAATACAATGTAAAGAATTCAAAAAAAACACCCCCACAGCCCCCCCCCCCCCCCGAAACACCCCCCTGCACCCCCATTCCCCCCTGGAAAGCCCCCTTGCACCCCCATTCCCTCCCTGGACATCCCCCTTACACCCCCTAGATATCCCCCTTTCACCCCCCTGGACAGCCCCAGTTCACCCCTTTTAACACCCCCCATACCCCCTGACAGCCCCCTTTCACCCCCCTGGACAGCCCCCTTGCACCCCCACTGGACACTCCCTCCCCCCTAGACACCCCCTGGACACCCCTGGACACCCCCCTTGGACACCCCCTTCCCCCTAGACACCCCCCCAAGACACCCCTCCTGGAACCCCCCCCCCCCCCCCCCTTCACCCCCATGCCCCCTGGATAGCCCCCTTGCACCTCCCTTGAACACCCCATGCCCCCCTGGACAGCCCCCTTGCACCCCCCCTAGATAGCCCCCTTGCACCCCCATTGGACACCCCCTCCCCCCTAGACACCCCTCCTAGATAGCCCCCCCTAGACACCCCCTGGATAACCCCCTTGCACCCCCCCCCCCCGGACAACCCTAGTTCACCCCCTTGAACACCCCCATGCCCCCCTGGACAACCCCCTTTCACCCCCTGGACAGCCCCCTTACACCCCCACTAGACACTCCCTCCCCCCCCTAGACACCCCCTTGGACACCCCCTCCCCCCTAGACACCCCCCAAGACACCCCTCTTGGACACCCCCCCCCCCCACCCCCACCCTACACCCCCATGTCCCCCCTGGACATCCCCCTTGCACCTCCCTTGAACACCCCCATGCCTCACCTGGATAGCCCCCTTGCACCCCCTGGACAGCACCCTTGCACCCCCACTGGATACCCCCTCCCCCCTAGAAACCCCTCCTAGACAGCCCCCCTAGACCCCCCTGAACACCCCCCCCCCCCTGACAGACCCTGGACACCCCCTCCTAGACACCCCACCTGCACCCTCCCCCCTACCCTGCAGACCCCCCCCCCCCGGACATCCCTTGGACACCCCTTCAGATAGCCCTTGGACAACCCCCTAGAAAACCCCCTGGAAAACCCCCATAGACACCCCCACCTGCACCCTACTCACTGCCCTACAGACCCCCCGAACCCCCCCCCCCCTGGATATCCCTTGGACAACTCCCCTAGATATCCCCTCCTAGACACCCCACTTGCACCCTCCCCCTGCCATGAAAACCCCCCAGACAGCCCTTGGACACCCCCCTGGACAGCCCCTCCTAGACACCCCACCTGCACCCTCCCTCTGCCCTGTAGACCCCCCAACACCCCCCACCCCCCCGAACAGCCCTTGGACACCCCCCTAGATAGCCCCTCCTAGACACCCCACCTACACCCTACCCTGCACCCCCCCCCCCCCAGACAGCCCTTGGACACCCCCCTAGATATCCCCTCCTAGAACCCCACCTGCACCCTCCCCCCTTCCCTGCAAACCCCCCGGCACCCCCCCCCCCCCGGGATAGCCCTTGGAAACCCCACCTGGACAGCCCCTCCTAGACACCCCACCTTCACCCTGCCCTACAACACCCCCCCCCCCCCACCGGACAGCCCTTAGACACCCCCCCCCCCTGGACAGCCCCTCCTAGACACCCCACTTGTACCCTCCCACCTGCCCTGCAGACCCCCCAGCACCCCACCCCACCCCCCCACCCCCCGGATAGCCCTTGGACACCCCCCTTGGACAGCCCCTCCTAGACACCCCATCTACATCTTTCCCCCTGCCCTGCAACCCCCCCCCCCCCCAAACAGCCCTTGGACACCCACCCTGGACAGCCCCTCCTAAACACCCCACCTGCACCCTCCCCCTGCCCTGCAGACCCTCTACACCCCCTAGGCTTCCAGCCACTACATAGCAGCCTTCCTGTTTTCCCAATATAGCCAAAATTTCATTCTGGATAGTTAAGATATTAACTAATATAACAAAACAAATATGAATCACCTCAATGTATTTAGTATCCCAAAGACTCCATCTGGTAGTCTAAATTGATTCATGTAACCCAATATATTCACATTGTTTAGACTTAATCTGGTAGTCTAAAAAAATACCTCTGATGATCCAAAAAAAAAAGTTTGATATGTCCCACTTTTTGGAACTGATATAAAACCTTTTATTTTATCCTGGAAGAAACTGGTGAGAAAAAAAATATAATTTTTAAACCACCACTTATAGGGTCTGACATAGCACTTCCTTTTTCCCTTATTAGAGATTCTTACACCACGCCTAGGAATATAAGAAATAGGAATAAAAGAAACATGAAATACCTGTTGCAGAATCTTCAGGATTCGTAAAAACAGAAATGAGAAACGAAAGAAAATGAAAAAGGAAAGAAAGCACATAGAACACACAAATTTACGTGGTTTGTATAGCGACCTGGATTTTTCTTGCATTACTATTACATTATTTCAAAGATAAACAACATAATAGTATAACACATGGAGGATCCATAGGTTTAGTGTCTTGGGAAAACTAGGACCATACATAACGAATACAACTTTAAGCATAAACATTCATTTAATTTCTTCTTCTATTGCTTCTTATTGGCACTTGTCCTCTCCTTAGTGCATGTAGCCACCTGAGGATATACATAAAAAGCGGTGATCTAAAATCCCAGTAATAGGATAGATAATAACAATACATCATGGGGTGAGCATAATCATGACATAGGCAAAAGATCATGAACATGAGAGGAGCATAAATAAAAGACTTGAAATGTGGCAATGCATAAAAATGAAACATCATGCCTTAGTGGTTAACTACCACACATACTTGTGAACAAATCTAGCATCATGTTCACACATAATTTCACATTTACTCATGAGATTCATTACTTTACCCAATGCATTGGAGCGCTATATAATTCCGGACGCACCCGTCACATTTAAACATTCATATTGCGCTATATAATTCTGGGCGCACCCGTTACATCATAACATTATCATTATCATGATTGCCACATAGAACACATATCAAACATGTACATAAATAACCCATGGAAATTAATGGGTTTCATCTCATAATATCACATTCATAAGCTTTGGGTTCCCAGAAGAAAGAGGGAACAACATACATGATACAAGAACCATCAACCTTGAATGAGAGGTAAAATGTGAGATCTTGAAAGAAGAGTTCTTTTGGAAAACATTTTGATGGACATAAAAACCAGTGACAAACATTTATATCCCAGAAAAGTAAAGGAAGTGATGAAAAAATTATCTTTGAGGAGTAACTATATCAAAAATGGAGTGAAAGAGGGAGAACCCGAAGGAAGAAAATTGGGTTCGAGATTTCCCCTTACCTTGTACTCGAATGCCTCCTTCTCTTTAATGTCCTGTATAATGACATTATATTAATTAATTAGAAATTCCAGAACCTTTTATACATTAATAGGGTTCATTATGGTTTCATTATTTCATATTATGCTCCTTTGGATGACTAATAGAGTTTAAAAACATTGATCGGGGATGTTCGTTTTCATGGTTTTCTTGAGCGGTCCACTTGTATTCTTAATTTGATGTTTGGGTAGATCATGGGTAAACATCCAGAACTGATATTACATGTTATTAATGATATTACAGAATCTTGAATGATTTTATAATGAGTTAAATTAGATACATGTGGACGAATCATTAGATAAGAATTAAATGAAGATTATTTGGGTTTATTTGAGCGGTTTTTGGATCACAACGAACTCGTTTTAACTTTTCACTTAGTAATATGGACATAGGTTATTTCCAGAACATAAAATAGAACATAATACATATAAAATATTCTGGTTCAACCATAAAATGGTTTCATGACCAGATTGAAGGTAGAAATGGAAGAAGAGAGCATGTTGTTTTTGAAGGTGATAAATTATCACCACATGAACAACGTTCTCTTTAATAAAATAAATGGAAGAGGGAAAGGGTGTGGCGTGATATAATATAACATTAGAATCATAATATTAAAGTATATATATAATAATGGATTTACAGAACAATTTGGATGAAGATAGATAGAGAAAGATCAAGAAAGGAACTTGAACTTGAAAGGAAATTAAAGGAGAAGAGAGAGAGAAATTACCTTTAGAATCCTCCTCTTGAGATCCTCTTTAAGGAAGATAGGATTGATCTATTGATAAGACCATCAGCTTTTGGACGTGGGGGATGATCTAGGGAAAGTGTTTGGGCAGAATTTAGAGAAGTATTGGAGCCTGAGAGGTGTGAGGAAAAGAGGGAGTGAAGGGTGGCTTTTATAGTGGAGGGGAGAGGGGTTTCCTTAATATAAAATTGATTAGTTTATTAATTTCACCAAAGACAAGGAATAGTGAGTCTTGGATGACAAATAATAGTAATTTTATAATGTAATCCCGAACCAAGTGGGCTTACATCAGCAGAACATCATTAATGACTCAATTAATACATTATTTAGCTTTTATTGTGAATTATCGGATTCCACTATTCATCAAAAATTCAAGTATCTCAGAAAATTCCCAAAAATTTACCCCAACCATTTTTCGACGTGTAGAATCCAGAAATGAAGTCCATTTTTCAAAAATAATTTTCTAAATATTATTAATATAATATTTAATTAAAATCATAATTTACTTAAAAAAACAGTTTTTAAAATTAAAACTGATTTTGTAGTTCTTTCAAAAATTACATAGGGTCTTATAAAATTATCTAAAAACTATTAGACATTGATTCAATAATTTATGAATACATTACAGGAAAATAAATATTCTTTTAAATTAATTAATTAATTATAATTATTTATTTATGACTTATAAAATACCAAAAACGTTTACTAAGGTCAAATTGTCACTAAGATGTCTAAATTTTATTTTATTATTCATAGGTAATGTTACTCTTATTTACTATTCATAAGGGTCATATTACTATTCACAAGGGTAGGTTACTATTCATAAGGGTAGGTTACTATTCACCAAAAATTATTTTTGTTTCATTAGACTCCAAAAACTATCTTGAACACAACAATGTATGTCGGATTTTTAAAATTCCAACCATAGGGGTGACAAATTTATATTTAAAGGTCACTTATCACTTAGTAGTTCATTATTTTGTGTTTTTATGACATAAGTATAAGAAGGGAATTTTCTATTGAAAAACTTTGGGTCGTTACATTCTTCCCCCCTTAAGAAATTTCGCCCCCGAAATTTCACTTTACACAAACAGGTGAGGGTACTTCTCCTTCATTGCCTCTTCTGGTTCCCAAGTTGCTTCCTCAAACATATGGTTCCTCCACAACACTTTGACAAGGCGGGTTGTCTTGTTGCGTAGAACCTTATCACTTCGGTCCAAAATTTTTACCGGTTTCTCCTCATAGGAGAGATCATCATCCAGCTGTACCACCTCTAAGTTTAGTACATGTGAGGGGTTTGGTATGTACTTCCTCAATAGTGATACATGAAACACATCATGAACTTAAGCCATATTTGGTGGAAGTTCCAGACGATAGGCCACGGCTCCTATACGATCAAGGATCTCAAAGGGGCCAATGTACCTTGGGCTTAGCTTCCCTTTCTTCCCAAATCTCATGACTCTCTTCCATGGATATATTTGAAGGAAGACTTTATCTCCAACATCGAACTCCAAGTCCCTTCGACGATTGTCAGCATAGCTCTTTTGCCGACTTTGAGCAGCTTTGATGTGTTTCTAGATGACTTGAACCTTCTCAGTCATCTCCTACACAAGATCGGGTCCAAGTAGATTTCTTTCTCCAACTTCATCCCAACAGGTTGGAGTTCTACATCGCTTCCCATAAAGAGCTTCATACGGAGCCATCTGAATACTCGAGTGGAAGCTATTGTTGTATGAGAACTCAACCAATGGAAGGTGCTGATCCCATCCACCTTTGAATTCTAGAGAGCATTCTCTTAGCATATCTTCGAGCGTCTGAATAGTCCTTTCATACTGGCCATCGGTTTGGGGGTGATAGGTCGTGCTGAAGTTTAATTCAGTACTCAAAGCATGTTGAAGGCTCCTCGAGAATTTAGATGTGAACCTTGGATCACGGTCAGAGACAATCGAGAGTGGAACACCGTGCAATCTCACTACTTCCTTCACATATATCCTTGCAAGTTGTTCAAGTGAGAGGTCTTCCTGAATAGCGATAAAATGGGCAGTCTTGGTGAGTCGATCAACCACAACCCATATCGCATTATTTCCTCTTGACGTTTTCAGGAGACCTGTGACAAAGTCCATAGTAACATTTTCCCATTTCCACATGGGTATAGGCAATGGCTGCATCATACCTTTGGACTTTTGCCGCTCAGCTTTAACTTGCTAACATACCAAGCACCTTGATATATATTTCGCAATCTCCTTCTTCATGTTATCCCACCAGAAGTGTTCTCGGAGATCACGATACATCTTGGTACTTCCAGGATGAATAGAGAAATTTGATCTATGTGCATTATCCAATAGCTCCTTCTTTATCCCGGGTGATGAAGGCACACAAAGCCGCATTCCAAACTGAATCACACCATCATCGTAAATATGGAACTCTTGCAGCTTCCCTTCCTTTACTGCATTCACCCTCTTTTGTATCTCCACATCATCCCTTTGTGCTTCCTTAATCTTTTGTTGGATGGATGGTTGCGCAATCATTTGGGAAAGGTAGGATGTATCCCCTGCCCTTACGATTCCCAAATCCATCCTTTGCATATCCAAGAAGATAGGGTCTTTCTCAATCCTCAACATGGATAGAGTAGTAGGTTATTTCCTGCTTAGAGCATCAGCTACCTTGTTCGCCTTTCCTGGATGATAGTGAATAGAGCAATCGTAATCCCTGATTAGCTCTAACCATCTCCTTTGACGCATGTTGAGCTCCTTTTGTGTGAATATATACTTTAGGCTCTTGTGGTCGGTGTATATGTCACACTTCTCACCATAAAGGTAGTGCCGCCAGATTTTCAAGGCAAAAATCAGGGCTTCCAGCTCTAGATCATGCGTCGGGTAGTTCTGCTCATGGATCTTCAACTGTCGTGAGGCGTAGGCTATCACATTATCATTTTGCATGAGTACACAAACCAAGCCTTTCTTTGAAGCATCTCTGTATATCACAAAACTTTCTCCACTTTTTGGTAGTGTGAGCACAGGTGCAGTGATCAGCCTTCTCTTTAGCTCCTTGAAGCTTCCCTCACATTATTCCGTCCATACATACTTTACCCCTTTCCTTGTTAACTTAGTTAGCGGGCTTGACAATTGTGAGAATTTTCTCACAAAACGTCGATAGTACCCAGCTAATCCAAGAAAACTACTGATTTCTGTGACACTAGAGGGCCTGGGCCATTCTTCAATCGCCTTTCTCTTTGAAGGGTCCACAGAAATTCCCTCGCTTATGATCACATGTCCCAAGAACGTGACTTGATTCATCCAAAAGTCACACTTGCTGAACTTGGCGTACAACTTCTCTTTTCTCAATGTCGCCAACACAAGTCTTAGATGTTCTTCATGTTCCTCCTTTCTCTTGGAGTAGATGAGAATATCATCAATAAACACTACCAAAAATTTGTCGAGGTAATGTCTAAAGACTCTATTCATCAAATCCATGAAGATTGCAGGGGCATTAGTAAGTCCGAAGGGCATCACCAAAAACTCATAGTGCCCATACCTTGTACGGAAGCCAGTCTTATGAATATCTTCCTTCTTCACCTTTACTTGATGATATCCAAAATGAAGATCCACCTTTGAGAAGTATTGAGCTCCTCTTAACTGGTCGAACAAGTCGTCAATCCTTGGGAGAGGATACTTGTTCTTTATGGTGATCTTGTTGATTTCCCTATAATCGATACACAGCCGCATGGTTCCATCCTTCTTCTTCAAAAAGAGCACTGGCGCACCCCAAGGTGATGCACTAGGGCGTATGAACCCTTTGTCCAGATGCTCTTGCAGATTCTTCTTTAACTCCTCCAGTTCGATAGGATCCATCCTATAGGAGCACTTCGAGATAGGAGTGGCTCCGGGTATGAGTTCAATTGAGAACTCCACCTCACGATCCGGGGGAATTCCGGGTAACTATTCGGGAAATACATCGTCGTATTCCCTTACGATGGGCATTTCCTCAAGGTTGGAACTTTCCTTTGACTCAAACATTTGGGCGAGGTATACTTCTTCATAGGGAATCAACACCCAAACCATTGAAGGATTTTTCAAAGGATATTCATGATCTTCCTTGCATTTGTAGAGGATCATGGGATGGTTCGGAATATGAAAATATATTTCCTTTTCCTGAGAGTTGATATGTGCTCTATATAACGAGAGCCAATCCATTCCCATTATAGCGTCGAATTCCACCAAGGGAAGTATTACGAGATTAGCAGGAAGAATCTTTCCACATACATAAATAAGAGAAGAGTCAAACACTTGGGTTGCAATGATTTCCCCACTTGGTGTTTTTACAGATATCTCTACTTCAAGGTTCCGGGGCTTCGATTCTATAGTTCTAGCAAACTTGCATGATATAAAGGAATGCGTAGAACCAGAATCAAATAAGACTTTTGCCATTATTGAGTGAATAGGAAGTGTACCTTGTACGACTTCATTATCATGTTCCACCTCCACAGTAGTGATGGCATAAGCCTTCCCTTGTTCCTTTGGCTTTGGTGGTTGTTGGTGCTGATTACCCTCGAGAGCTCGAGGTTTAGTGCACCGGTTTGAATAGTGCCCTAGCTCCCTACAGTTGTAGAATTGAACCACGAGTGGTTCTCTCCTTTCATCGGCTACATTATCCTTTCTTTTCATGTATTTTTGACACTCGTGAGCTTGGTGTCCTTCCTTCCCACACTTAAAGCATTTCTCCATACCTTTGAGGCAGTTCCCATGGTGCAACTTCCCACATTTTTGGCATGTGGGTCGTTGTGTTTTCTTCCCATCTTTATCACTAGATCCACCAGCTTGAAACTCCATCTTTCTTTTCTTATCACCATAGCCATGGGACCATTCTCCAAACTCCATCTCCACTTTGAGATCACACCGAACAACTTCTTCATAACTCCCAAAGTATCGAATTGGAAGAGCCTTTCGAAGATGTGGTTTTAATCCACTAAATAATCTATCAATTTTGCTATCATTGTTGATAACAAAACCCGAAGCATACCTTGAGAGCCTTGTGAAATTTGCTTCATAGGTTGTGACAGATTCTCCTTCTTTTTTCTTGAGCTCTATGAATTCTCTATCCATCTTCGTGCGAAGAGTTATTGGGAAGTACTTATTAAGAAACATTATCTTAAAGTCTTCCCATTACATCTCTTCAATTTCCTCCCTTGGCTTGGTGTTCTTAATCAAAGCCCACCATTGATCGGCTTCTCCATCTAGACGATAAACGGATAGAGTCACCTTCTCCATCTCGGAACAGTGAAGAACATAAAATATCTTCTCCATGGAGTTGACCCATTGTTCCGCAACTAGTGGATCAGAAGATCCACAAAATGTCGGTGATCGTTGCCGCATAAAACATTCGATAGCTAGTTGCTCCCTCTTTGGTGAAGGAGGATGTTCCCCATTATTATGGTTATTATTCATAACTCGTGATATTTGGGTAAGCATCGCCATGAAGTTTTGAACTCCACCTCCCAAATCATTGGGGATGTTGTTCGGGCAATCGTTGCATTGGTCCTCGCAAGAGTTATTGGCCTGATTTCTCCTGGTTCCCACCATTTTCTAAAATAGAAAAGGTTATAACAAAACATAAGTAACAATTCATGAATAACTTATCCATTTAAACTATTATACCAAAAACATAACATATGGGATCCCTAGGTAAATATCCTTGTGTGCATATTTGTACTTAGTCTCATGTTGTAGGTTTTCTCTAGGGTTCACTAATCCTAATCCCCAAATTAACTAAACCTTTCCTCTAATACCAACTATAGCGACCCGGATTTTTCTTGCATTACTAATACATTATTTCAAAGATAAATAGAATAATAGTATTACACATGGAGGATCCAGAGGTTTAGTGTCTTGGGTAAACTAGGACCATACATAAAGAATACAACTTTAAGCATAAACATTCATTTAATTTATTCTTCTATTGCTTCTTATTGGAACTTGTCCTCTCCTTAGTGCATGTAGCCACCTGAGGATATACATAAAAAGGGGTGAGCTAAAAGCCTAGTAAGAGGATAGATAAGAACAATACATCATGGGGTGAGCATAATCATGACATAGGCAAAAGATCATGAACATGAGAGGAGCATAAATAAAAGACTTGAAATGTGGCAATGCATAAAAATGAAACATCATGTCTTAGTCGTTAACTACCACACATACTTGTGAACAAAGCTAGCATCATGTTCACACATCATTTCACATTTACTCATGAGATTCATTACTTTACCCAATGCATTGGAGCGCTATATAATCCCGGGCGCACCCGTCACATTTAAACATTCATATTGCGCTATATAATTCCGGGTGCACCCGTCACATCATATAATTATCATTATCATGCTTGCCACATAGAACACATATCAAACATGTACATAAATAACCCATGGAAAGGAATGGGTTTCATCTCATAATATCACATTCATAAGCTTTGGGTTCCCAGAAGAAAGAGGGAACAACATACATGATACAAGAACCATCAACCTTGAATGAGAGGTAAAATGTGAGATCTTGAAAGAAGAGTTCTTTTGGAAAACATTTTGATGGACATAAAAACCAGTGAAAAACATGTATATCCCAGAAAAGTAAATTAAATGATGAAAAAATGATCTTTGAGGAGTAACTATATCAAAAATGGAGTGAAAGAGGGAGAACCCGAAGGAAGAAAATTGGGTTCAAGATTTCCCCTTACCTTCTACTCGAATGACTCCTTCTCTTTAATGTCCTGTTTAATGACATTATATTAATTAATTAGAAATTCCAGAACCTTTTATACATTAATAGGGTTCATTCTGGTTTCATTATTTCATATTATGCTCCTTTGGATGGCTAATAGAGTTTAAAAACATTGATCGGGGATGTTCGTTTTCATGGTTTTCTTGAGCGGTCCACTTGTATTCTTAATTTGATGTTTGGGTAGATCATGGGTAAACATCCAGAACTGATATTACATGTTATTAATGATATTACAGAATCTTTAATGATTTTATAATGAGTTATATTATATCCATGTGGACGAATCATTAGATAAGAATTGAATGAAGATTATTTGGGTTTATTTGAGCGGTTTTTGGATCACAACGAACTCGTTTTAACTTTTCACTTAGTAATGTGGACATAGGTTATTTCCAGAACATAAAATAGAACATAATACATATAAAATATTCTGGTTCAACCATAAAATGGTTTCATGACCAGATTTAAGGTAGAAATGGAAGAAGAGAGCATGTTGTTTTTGAAGGTGATAAATTATCACAACATGAACAACGTTCTCTTTAATAAAATAAAAGGAAGAGGGAAAGGGTGTGGGGTGATATAATATAACATTAGAATCATAATATTAAATTATATATATAATACTAGATTTAAAGAACAATTTGGATGAATATAGATAGAGAGAGATCAAGAAAGGAACTTGAACTTGAAAGGAAATTAAAGGAGAAGAGAGAGAGAAATTACCTTTAGAATCATCCTCTTGAGATCCTCTTTAAGGAAGCTAGGCTTGATCTTTTGATAAGACCATCAGATGTTGGACATGGGGGATGAGCTAGGTAAGGTGTTTGGGCAGAATTTAGAGAAGTTTTGGAGCTTGAGAGGTGTGAGGAAAAGAGGGAGTGAAGGGTGGCTTTTATAGTGGAGGGGAGAGGGGTTTCCTTAATATAAAATTGATTAGTTTATTAATTTCACCAAAGACAAGGAATAGTGAGTCTTGGATGACCAATAATAGTAATTTTATAATGTAATCCCGAACCAAGTGGGCTTACATCAGTAGAACATCATTAATGACTCAATTAATACATTATTTAGCTTTTATTGTGAATTATCGGATTCCACTATTCATCAAAAATTCAAGTATCTCAGAAAATTCCCAAAAATTTACCCCAATCATTTTTCTACATGTAGAATCCATAAATGAAGTCCATTTTTCAAAAATAATTTTCTAAATATTATTAATTTAATATTTAATTAAAATCATAATTTACTTAAAAAAACAGTTTTTAAAATTAAAACTGATTTTGTAGTTCTTTCAAAAATTACGTAGGGTCTTATAAAATTATCTAAAAACTATTAGACATTGATTCAATAATTTATGAATACATTACAGGAAAATAAATATTCTTTTAAATTAATTAATTAATTATAATTAATTATTTATGACTTATAAAATACCAAAAATGTTTACTAAGGTCAAATTGTAACTAAGATGTCTAAATTTTATTTTATTATTCATAGGTAATGTTACTCTTATTTACTATTCATAAGGGTCATATTACTATTCATAAGGGTAGGTTACTATTCATAAGGTAGGTTACTATTCACCAAAAATTATTTTTGTTTCATTAGACTCCAAAAACGGTCTTGAACACAACCGTGTATGTCGGATTATTAAAATTCCAACCATAGGGGTGAAAAAATTATATTTAAAGGTCACTTATCACTTAGTAGTTCATTATTTTGTGTTTTTATGAAATAAGTATAAGAAGGGAATTTTCTATTGAAAAACTTTGGGTCGTTACATTCTTCCCCCCTTAAGAAATTTCACCCCCGAAATTTCACTTTACACAAACAGGTGAGGGTACTTCTCCTTCATTGCCTCTTCTGGTTCCCAAGTTGCTTTCTCAAACTTATGGTTCCTCCACAACACTTTGACAAGGCGCGTTGTCTTGTTGCGTAGAACCTTATCACTTCGGTCCAAAATTTTTACCGGTTGCTCCTCATAGGAGAGATCATCATCCAGCTGTACCACCTCTGAGTTTAGTACATGTGAGGGGTCTGGAATGTACTTCCTCAGTAGTGATACATGAAACACATCATGAACTTAAGCCATATTCGGTGGAATTTCCAGACGACAGGCCACGGCTCCTATACGATCAAGGATCTCAAAGGGGCCAATGTACCTTGGGCTTAGCTTCCCTTTCTTCCCAAATCTCATGACTCTCTTCCATGGAGATATTCGAAGGAAGACTTTATCTCCAACATCGAACTCCAAGTCCCTTCGACGATTGTCAGCATAGCTCTTTTGCCGACTTTGAGCAGCTTTGATGTGTTTCTGGATGACTTGAACCTTCTCGGTCATCTCCTGCACAAGATCGGGTCCAAGTAGCTTTCTTTCTCCAACTTCATCCCAACAGGTTGGAGTTCTACATCGCTTCCCATAAAGAGCTTCATACGGAGCCATATGAATACTCGAGTGGAAGCTATTGTTGTATGATAACTCAACCAATGGAAGGTGTTGATCCCATCCACCTTTGAATTCTAGAGAGCATGCTCTTAGAATATCTTCGAGCATCTGAATAGTCCTTTCATACTGGCCATCAGTTTGGGGGTGATAGGCCGTGCTGAAGTTTAATTCAGTACTCAAAGCATGTTGAAGGCTCCTTGATAATTTAGATGTGAACCTTGGATCACGGTCAGAGACAATCGAGAGTGGAACACCGTGCAATCTCACTACTTCCTTCACATATATCCTTGCAAGCTGTTCAAGTGAGAGGTCTTCCCGAATAGTGATAAAATGGGCAGTCTTGGTGAGTCGATCAACCACAACCCATATCGCATTATTTCCTCTTGACGTTTTCGGGAGACCCGTGACAAAGTCTATAGTCACATTTTCCCATTTCCACATGGGTATAGGCAATGGCTGCATCATACCTTTGGACTTTTGCCGCTCAACTTTAACTTGCTGACATACCAAGCACCATGATATATATTCCGCAATCTCCTTCTTCATGTTATCCCACCAGAAGTGTTCTCGGAGATCACGATACATCTTGGTACTTCTAGGATGAATAGAGAAAGTTGAGCTATGTGCATTATCCAATAGCTCCTTCTTTATCCCGGGTGATGAAGGCACACAAAGCCATGTTCCAAACCGAATCACACCATCATCATCAATATGGAACTCTTGCAGCTTCCCTTCCTTTACTGCATTCACCCTCTTTTGTATCTCCACATAATCCCTTTGTGCTTCCTTAATCTTCTGTTCGATGGATGGTTGCGCAATCATTTGGGCAAGGTAGGATGTATCCCCTGCCCTTACGATTCCCAAATCCATCCTTTGCATATCCAAGAAGATAGGGTCTTTCTCAATCCTCAACATGGATAGAGTAGTAGGTTATTTCCTACTTAGAGCATCAGCTACCCTGTTCGCCTTTCCTGTATGATAGTGAATAGAGCAATCGTAATCCTTGATTATCTCTAACCATCTCCTTTGATGCATGTTGAGCTCCTTTTGTGTGAATATATAATTTAGGCTCTTGTGGTCGGTGTATATGTCACACTTCTCACCATAAAGGTAGTGCCGCCAGATTTTCAAGGCAAAAATCACGGCTGCCAGCTCTAGATCATAAGTCGGGTAGTTCTGCTCATGGATCTTCAACTGTCGTGAGGCGTAGGCTATCACATTATCATTTTTCATGAGTACACAACCCAAGCCTTTCTTTGAAGCATCGCTGTATATCACAAAACTTTCTCCACTTTTTGGTAGTGTGAGCACAGGTGCAGTGATCAGCCTTCTCTTTAGCTCCTTGAAGATTCCCTCACATTCTTCCGCCCATACATACTTTACCCCTTTCCTTGTTAACTTAGTTAGCGGGCTTGACAATCGTGAGAAGTTTCTCACAAAACGTCGATAGTACCCAGCTAATCCAAGAAAACTACAGATTTTTGTGACACTAGAGGGCCTGGTCCATTCTTCAATCGCCTTTGTCTTTGAAGGGTCCACAGAAATTCCCTCGCTTATGATCACATGTACCAAGAACGTGACTTGATTCATCCAAAAGTCACACTTGCTGAACTTGGCGTACAACTTCTCTTTTCTCAATGTCGCCAACACAAGTCTTAGATGTTCTTCATGTTCCTCCTTTCTCTTGGAGTAGATGAGAATATCATCAATAAAAACTACCACAAATTTGTCGAGGTAATGTCTAAATACTCTATTCATCAAATCCATGAAGATTGCAGGGGAATTAGTAAGTCCGAATGGCATCACCAAAAACTCATAGTGCCCATACCTTGTACGGAAGGCAGTCTTATGAATATCTTCCTTCTTCACCTTTACTTGATGATATCCAAAACTAAGATCCACCTTTGAGAAGTATTGAGCTCCTCTTAACCGGTCGAACAATTTGTCAATCCTTGTGAGAGGATACTTGTTCTTTATGGTGATCTTGTTGAGTTCCCTATAATCGATACAGAGCCGCATGGTTCCATCCTTCTTCTTCACAAAGAGCACTGGCGCACCCCAAGTTGATGCACTAGGGCGTATGAACCCTTTGTCCAGATGCTCTTGCAGCTGCTTCTTTAACTCCTCCAGTTCGATAGGAGCCATCCTATAGGGGCACTTAGAGATAGGAGTGGCTTCGGGTATGAGTTCAATTGAGAACTCCACCTCACTATCCGGGAGAATTCCGGGTAACTCTTCGGGAAATACATCGTCGTATTCCCTTACGATGGGAATTTCCTCAAGGTTGGAACTTTCCTTTGACTCAAACATTTGGGAAAGGTATGCTTCTTCATAGGGAATCAACACCCAAACCATTGAAGGATTTTTCAAAGGATCTTCATGATCTTCCTTGCATTTGTAGAGGAGCATGGGATGGTTCGGAATATGAAAATATATTTCCTTTTCCTGACAGTTGATATGTGCTCTATATAAAGAGAGCCAATCCATTCCCATTATAGCGTCGAATTCCACCAAGGGAAGTATTAAGAGATTTGCAGGAAGAATCTTTCCACATACTTCAATAAAAGAAGAGTCAAACACTTGGGTTGCAATGATTGCACCACTTGGTGTTTTTACAGATATCTCTACTTCAAGGTTTCGGGGCTTCGATTCTATAGTTCTAGCAAACTCGTATGATATAAAGGAATGCGTAGAACCAGAATCAAATAAGACTTTTTCCGTTATTGAGTGAATAGGAAGTGTACTTTGTACAACTTCATTATCATGTTCCACCTCCGCAATAGTGATGGCATAAGCCTTACCTTGTTCCTTTGGCTTTGGTGGTTGTTGGCGCTGATTACCCTCGAGAGATCGAGGTTTAGTGCACTGGTTTGAATAGTTCCCTATCTCCCTACAGTTGTAGAATTGAACCACGAGTGGTTCTCTCCTTTCATCGGCTACATTATCCTTCCTTTTCTTGTCTTTTCGACACTCGTGAGCTTGGTGTCCTTCATTCCCACACTTAAAGCATTTAGCCGTACCTTTGAGGTAGTTCCCATGGTGCAACTTCCCACATTTTTGGCATGTGGGTCGTTGTGTTTTCTTCCCATCTTTATCACTAGATCCACCAGCTTGAAACTCCATCTTTCTTTTCTTATCACCATAGCCATGGGACCATTCTCCAAACTCCATCTCCACTTTGAGAGCACACCGAACAACTTCTTCATAACTCCCAAAGTCTCGAATTGCAAGAGCCTTTCGAAGATGTTGTTTTAATCCACTAAAGAGTCTATCAATTTTGCTATCATTGTTGATAACAAAACACGAAGCATACCTTGTGAGCCTTGTGAAATTTGCTTCATAGGTTGTGACAGATTCTCCTTCTTTTTGCTTGAGCTCAATGAATTCTCTCTCTATCTTCGTGCGAAGAGTTCTTGGGAAGTACTTATTAAGAAACATTATCTTAAAGTCCTCCCATTCCATCTCTTCAATTTCCTCCCTTGGCTTGGTGTTCTTAATCAAAGCCCACCATTGATCGGCTTCTCCATCTAGACGATAAATGTATAGAGTCACCTTCTCCATCTCGGAACAGTGAAGAACAGAAAATATCTTCTCCATGGAGTTGACCCATTGTTCCGCAACTAGTGGATCAGAAGATCCACAAAACGTCGGTGGTCGTTGACGCATAAAACATTCGATAGTTAGTTGCTCCCTCTTTGGTGAAGGAGGACGTTCCCCATTATTATGGTTATTATTCATAACCCGAGATATTTGGGTAAGCATCTCCATGAATTTTTGAACTCCACCTCCCAAATCATTGGGGATGTTGTTTGGGCAATCGTTGCATTGGTCCTCGCAAGAGTTGTTGGCCTGATTTCTCCTGGTTCCCACCATTTTCTAAAATAGAAAATGTTAGAACAAAACATAAGTAACAATTCATGAATAACTTATCCATTTAAACAATTATACCAAAAACATAACATATGTGATCCCTAGGTAAATATCCTTGTGTGCATATTTGTACTTAGTCTCATGTTTTAGGTTTTCTCTAGGGTTCACTAATCCTAATCCCCAAATTAACTAAACCTTTCCTCTGATACCAACTATAACGACCCGGCTTTTTATTGGATTACTAATACATTATTTCAAAGATAAAAAACATAATAGTATTACACATGGAGGATCCAGAGGTTTAGTGTCTTGGGAAAACTAGGACCATACATAACGAATATAACTTTAAGCATAAACATTCATTTAATTTCTTCTTCTATTGCTTCTTATTGGCACTTGTCCTCTCCTTAGTGCATGTATCCACCTGAGGATATACATAAAAAGGGGTGAGCTAAAATCCCAGTAAGAGGATAGATAATAACAATACATCATGGGGTGAGCATAATCATGACATAGGCAAAATATCATGAACATGAGAGGAGCATAAATAAAATACTTGAAATGTGGCAATGCATAAAAATAAAACATCATGTCTTAGTGGTTAACTACCACACATACTTGTGAAAAAAGCTAGCATCCTGTTCACACATCATTTCACATTTACTCATGAGATTCATTACTTTACCCAATGCATTGGAGTGCTATATAATTTTGGGCGCACCCGTCACATTTAAACATTCATATTGCGCTATATAATTCCGGGCGCACCCGTCACATCATAACATTATAATTATCATGCTTGCCACATAGAACACATATCAAACATGTACATAAATAACCCATGGAAAGTAATGGGTTTCATCTCATAATATCACATTCATAAGCTTTGGGTTCCCAGAAGAAAGAGGGAACAACATACATGATACAAGAACCATCAACCTTGAATGAGAGGTAAAATGTGAGATCTTGAAAGAAGAGTTATTTTGGAAGACATTTTGATGGACATAAAAACCAGTGACAAACATGTATATCCCAGAAAAGTAAAGGAAATGATGAACAAATGATCTTTGAGGAGTAACTATATCAAAAATGGAGTGAAAGAGGGAGAACCTGAAGGAAGAAAATTGGGTTCGAGATTTCCCCTTACCTTGTACTCGAATACCTCCTTCTCTTTAATGTCCTATATAATGACATTATATTAATTAATTAGAAATTATAGAACCTTTTATACATTAATAGGGTTAATTATGGTTTCATTATTTCATATTATGCTCCTTTTCATGACTAATAGAGTTTAAAAACATTGATCGGGGATGTTCGTTTTCATGGTTTTCTTGAGCGGTCCACTTGTATTCTTAATTTGATGTTTGGGTAGATCATGGGTAAACATCCAGAACTGATATTACATGTTATTAATGATATTACATAAGCTTTAATGATTTTATAATGAGTTATATTAGATCCATGTGGACGAATCATTAGATAAGAATTAAATGAAGATTATTTGGGTTTATTTGAGCGGTTTTTGGATCACAAAGAACTCGTTTTAACTTTTCACTTAGTAATATGGACATAGGTTATTTCCAGAACATAAAATAGAACATAATATATATAAAATATTCTAGTTCAACCATAAAATGGTTTCATGACCATATTGAAGGTAGAAATGGAAGAAGAGAGCATGTTGTTTTTGAAGGTGATAAATTGTCACCACATGAACAACGTTCTCTTTAATAAAATAAATGGAAGAGGGAAAGGGTGTGGGGTGATATAATATAACATTAGAATCATAATATTACAGTATATATATAATACTGGATTTACAGAACAATTTGGATGAATATAGATAGAGAGAGATCAAGAAAGGAACTTGAACTTGAAAGGAAATTAAAGGAGAAGAGAGAGAGAAATTACCTTTAGAATCCTCCTCTTGAGATCCTCTTTAAGGAAGCTAGGCTTGGTCTTTTGATAAGACCAGCAGATTTTGGACGTGGGGGATGAGCTAGGGAAGGTGTTTGGGTAGAATTTAGAGAAGTCTTAGAGCTTGAGAGGTGTGAGGAATAGAGGGAGTGAAGGGTGGCTTTTATAGTGGAGGGGAGAGGGGTTTCCTTAATATAAAATTGATTAGTTTATTAATTTCACCAAAGACAAGGAATAGTGAGTCTTGTATGACCAATAATAGTAATTTTATAATTTAATCCCAAACCAAGTGGGCTTACATCAGCAGAACATCATTAATGACTCAATTAATACATTATTTAGCTTTTATTGTGAATTATCGGATTCCACTATTCATCAAAAATTCAAGTATCTCAGAAAATTCCCAAAAATTTACCCCAACCATTTTTTGACGTGTAGAATCCATAAATGAAGTCCATTTTTTCAAAAATAATTTTCTAAATATTATTAATTTAATATTTAATTAAAATCATAATTTACTTAAAAAACAGTTTTTAAAATTAAAACTGATTTTGTAGTTCTTTCAAAAATTACGTAGGGTCTTATAAAATTATCTAAAAACTATTATACATTGATTCAATAATTTATGAATACATTACAGGAAAATAAATATTCTTTTAAATTAATTAATTAATTATAATTAATTATTTATGACTTATAAAATACCAAAAACGTTTACTAAGGTCAAATTGTCATTAAGATGTCTAAATTTTATTTTATTATTCATAGGTAATGTTACTCTTATTTACTATTCATAAGGGTCATATTACTATTCATAAGGGTAGGTTACTAGTCACCAAAAATTATTTTTGTTTCATTAGACTCCAAAAACTGTCTTGAACACAACCGTGTATGTTGGATTTTTAAAATTCCAACCATAGGGGTGAAAAAATTATATTTAAAGGTCACTTATCACTTAGTAGTTTATTATTTTGTGTTTTTATGACATAAGTATAAGAAGGGGATTTTCTATTGAAAAACTTTGGGTCGTTATAGTTCGGGAATAATCCCTATGTTCAAAGAGAGGCAGAATTCTCACTAAAAATCGAAAGCACAAATTACAGAGTTTTTCAGGTTAGAAACCTTAGCCTGAAAATAGGCTACATATGGAGAAGATGATCCAATGTTTTGAACAGGAATTATGCATCGCTACAGTGAATGGCATCCACCTTTGTCAAAAGTGCTATAGTGGCTGCCGGATGGAAGTCAAAAGTGCAACAGTATAGTTGACCCTACTAATCTTGCGTCAACATTGATATATTATCTCACAATCACTCTATAGAAGTGGAGTCCAAAGGAAGAAACTGCTAGAGACAAGTCGTCAAAGACTTTACTCAAACCACCAAGCCATTAAGGAATCGTTCAGGTCTAGATTAGGAATGTATGGAACCAACTGGATAAAATGATTTCTATACTCGAACACTATTTCATCTCTTTACTGGATCCTAGAAAATTCTATAGCCATCGGTACCTTCACTTCATTATGAAATAATTCTAAATGAACCATGCCTTGAAATACAGGTGGCAGGGGGGCTGGAGTGGCTAGTGCGGGTTGGAATACAGGTGGTAGGGGGATGGCAGGGGCTCGTGTGGGTTGGAATAGGTGGTATGGGGTTGTTTTGTAGGTGGCAGGGGGTTGGTGAGGGCTGGAATGCAGGAGGATGGGGGCTGGTGTGGTGGCTGGTGCGGGCTGGAGTGGCTGGTGCGGGCAGGAAAGCAGGCGGCATGGGGATGGCAGGGGCCTGGTGCGGGATGGAATAGGTGGCAGGGGGCTGGTGTGGGATGGATTGTAGGTGGTTGGGGGTTATTGGGCATGTGGCAGGGGCTGGTGCGGGCTGGGATGTAGGAGGTCGGGGGCTGGTGAGAGCTGGAACTGGTGGTTGGGGCTGTTTTGCAGGTGGCAAAGGGCTAACATGAGTGTTTTGCAGGAGGTTGGGGGTGAGGGCTGGTGTGGTGGCTGGTGTGGTGGATGGTGTGGGCTAGATTGCAGGTGGTTGGGGGCTGATACGGGCTCAAATAAAGGTGGAAGGGGGCTGGAATGCTGGTGGAAGGGGGCTGGTTGCAAGTGGTGGGGGTGGTACGGGCTGATTCGAAGGTGGTAGGGGGGGCTGCTGCGGGGTGGAATGCTGGTGGCATCGGGCTGAAATGAAGGTGGAAGGGGACTGGTGTGGGATGGATGTGGCTGGAGTAGGTCCAAATAATGGCATTACTGCGGTGTGACTTCGGCGTGACCGCGGCGTGACTACGGCGTGACCGCAGCGTGTTGGCCCGGTCCAGCGGCATTTGCAGGGTAACATCTTCCGGCCAGGAATGAAGGGAATGGGAGGAGGTGGGGCAACATTCTGGTCATCGCCCCACCGGCAGAAATTGTGATTAGTTATTCTGAACATTGATCACAAGACTCGTGGAATACTATCACTGCAAACCATCGCAGGGTGTCATCCTGGAGCAGGGTCAAATCATGGCATTACCGTGGCATGTCTGCGGCTTGACCGCGGCGTGACCGCGGCGTGACCGCGGCTTGACCGCGACGTGACCGCGGCATGACCACAGCGTGAATGCGGCGTGACCGCAGCATGACCGCAGCGTGACCGCGGCATGACAGTGGCCTAACCGCGGCGTGTTGGCCCGGTCCAACGACATCCGCGGGGTAGCATCTTCCGGCCAGGAGCGAAGGGAGTGGGAGGAGGCGGGGCAACATTCTGGCTGTCACCCCGCCAGCAAAAATTGTGATTAGTCAGTCTCAACATTGATCACAAGACTCATGGAATACTATCACTAAAAACCGTCGCGGGGTGTCGTTCTGGAGCAGGGCCAAATCATGGAATTACCGCGACGTGACCATGGTGTGTTGGCCCAGTCCAGCGACATTCGTGGGGCAGAATCTTCTGGCCAGGAGCGAAGGGGGCGGGAGGAGGTGGGGCAACATTCTGGTCATCACCCCGTCAGCATAAATTGTAATTAGTCAGTCTCAACATTTATCACAAGACTCATGGAATACTATCACTGCGAACCGACACGGGGAGTCATCCTGGATCAGGACCAAATCACGACATTACCGCAGCGTGACCACGGCATGACTGCGGCTTGACTGCGGCATGACCTCAGCGTGACTACGATGTGTTGGCCCGATCCTGCGACATCTGCGGGGTAGCATCTTTCGGCCAGGAGTGAAGGGAGCAGGAGGAGGCGGGGAAACATTTCGGTCGTCTCCCCACCGGCAGATGATAAAACAAATCAACTATTTAATATGCTATAACAAGGGATCGCCAGAAGGTTGTAGTAAGTGGCATAATGACGCAATGTCTAAAGGGAAAAAATGATGGAAAAGAATCATACACCCTACACAAAACATTTACAAATTCATTCACTTTGCCTAAACATGGAAAGTTTATTTATAATATTCAAAGTGTGAAAAGGAAAGTGTCATGGTCACGGCATATGCCTACTCGGGCAATGTCATTTGAGTTAAACGAGTATGATAAGCCAATTTATATTATTCAAAGAAAACAAAAACTAACTAGCCATAAAACAAACACCAACAAGAGGCATATGAAAGACTGAAACCAAATCTAAACATGATACAAATAACTATCACTACTCTTTGGTTTAGAAGACAGCACACCTCCGTTGGATGGGTTTTATTATAAAATCATGGAATTACTTTATCACACAATTCATTTAATTATATTTAACATTTATTCTAAAAATCATTCAACACAAATCAAATGCAATAATTTAAGCAACTAGATCAACATAACTATCACTGTGAGTTTTCGCAGACAGCACACCTCCGTTGGAGGGTTTTATTATAAAAACATGACTTTATTTATCAAATGAAACAATTATATTAAAGAACACTTATTCAAGATATGCAATTCAATATAATTAAGAAGAATTAAGAAATATGCTAAATTCAATTTAAATCATTCTTGAATTAAAGAGGCCAAAAAAGGGATCCTACCTCAAGGTGGAACCAAACTGTCCACTTCAGCTCTTGGAGCTTTCTAACTAAAAGTTTATGCTCTCCCACTGGGTATACACACCTTCACACACATGCAAGGACACCTATCCCCTATGTACACACTCACATGGCCATGGGCATGTGCAAGTGGATCCTTGCACTTATGCTTATATGCATATACTAGTCTTCACTCACTTGCGTATGAATTTATATATATATACATGGGCACACATAGCCCCATACATGCATAATCACTACCATGGTTGACTATACATGTAACGGGGGAACCCACATACATATAATTTCTTACCTATGCACACGCAGGCGAGTCACCCTTAACTTGGCTACTCGAAACCAATGAGCAGGGATCAACGCACTACACAAAGGATATTAGGAACATTAAAATACATAAAGGATGTTACATAACCAGTGAGAAACCAACCAACGACATTAAAGCCTTACCACGATTGGGAGAACCAAATCCACCTGAACCAACACAAAATGATCCAACACCCTACTGAAAACATAATATGGAGTCAAAAACACTTAAATCCCCAAATACATGAGGTGCGACACAAGTAGTAACCATATAATCTTACCTCAGATCAAAGCCAGCGGACTGAATCAATCTGAACCCCATTTCCCCCCTTCACAGAATATAACTACCCTTTTTCCACATAAAGAAGTAAAATACCTAAGTGGCCAATGCGATAAAGAAAATAAAATAAAAACTAAACTAAAACATACATGTCTCCTGTGACTATACACACCATTTCCCAACATATAAGAACTAAAATTCCCCATGGGTCAAATCATGTTCCTGCAAGCAAGGGGGAAATAGATCTATGTTTCAAAATGATACTATCAAATAGTAAATTCCTATTAATTAATAATTATTCTTCTTGTTAATGGTATATAATTAGTTTGTCTCGAGTTTCAGCTTAATTTGGTTTTGTTCGATACAAGTTTTTATCCCACCTGATAATAAAAGTTTACTAGGGGACACAATTTCTAATCAAATAGAATATATCATAACAAAAAATGGATCCACACCTATAAATAAGGTTGAACATGATAAGTAAGAATGTTTGATCATATAGTCTGATGAGTTATAAAAGGATAAACCAAAAAATGAAAAACATTGAGAGTTCTCTAATTTCTTAAGTTAATATGCAATTTTCGAACAATAATAAACATATGAAAGAAGAGAAAACCATGTTTCCTCAACATAAATGTTTAGAAAGTGAGAAATAATAAAGTGCAAATAAAATCAAACACTTTTGAGCTACAAAGAAAATTGCTCCAGTGTTGAGAAAAAAAGCCTAATAACTTAGAAGTTGATAAGCCCACCTTATTACCATACTTGTTGATATAAAACAACACTTGAATGAAAATGTCACATAACATGCACTTCACATATATATTTTTTTGAAGGAAAATAATTTTTCAAAATGAATCCTTCATATAGTGTTTTTATTCCATTGAAAAAATCAACATGGAGAAAATACGAAAATACATTCTTGTTAATCACATCTCTAAAAAAGTTTCAACACCTTTCCCATGAGCTAATTCCATATTTATAGGGAACTTTTCATCTAGATAACACTTTATAATTTAATAAAATATGGTTACCCATTCAACTGTATGTGAATCCAAAACGAACAACACATTTATCCATAAACCAATTTCCCTTCACATGCATCATGAACATATTAAAATAGTATGCATTAGATAAAATTTTCATTTAAAAATTATAACACTCTATTCACATGAAAACTGCATCCACAAAGCATCAATGGTATGAATAATTCTACACATAAAATATTCTTAACATTTTTATGAGCTCCAAATGATTTCACATAGAATATGATATTCTTTATGAAACTAGAAACACATCATATATTGTTCACCTAAATCACAAAGAAATAATGTTCTCGTGGTATCTTATATGTGAACTTCCAATGATTTATATCTACAAATACTACAATGATAACTATTTTTATGTTTTGATAAAACCAAAATCAATCATATATCACAGTATGATATTGATTTTCATGAATTCATTAATTTAATGTTGAACATCAAATAATCCTGCCAACACTCGAGCTCTAGGTTGACACTTGGGGTATGCCAAACTTGATTCAATAGAGTTCCATATATGTTTTTCCATGCCTACCATTATCCAGGATGATTTCCTTGACAAGGAACCATGACAAGGTACATTACCCATTCCATGGACCACTGACCTAACACACATTACCAATTACATGAATATATCTCATCTTCCATGGGTTAATGGACTTTCTATGAATTCTCAATATATAAATGATTACATTCCCAAGGAGAATAAATAATTCTAAGTGTGGAGTAACCATTCCCAGTATTATATAACCATGCGTCAAGAACAACCAAGAGAAAAAACCCTAACAAAACACCAAAACATGACAAATATTTTGACATATGACACATTTTTTAATTCATTAAAATTACCAATTCTCATTCCTCATATTCCATTATGTCAAATATCAGTTCTTTTCAATATAACATTGTGTCTTTTTCCAATTTCATACCAATTATACAGTTACATTCTACATTATCAATTCACATTTCAATTGTGTCTATTCTAATTCACATACTGATAATTACAAATTCTAATTCACATGTCATGAGAAGAACAAATTCAATTCACAATTTAATTCATTACTTAATCAATTTCTCATTCTAGGTATAAGGCACTAGACTCATACCATCCATGCTCTAACCCAAGGTTATAGATAAGAACACCTCTTTGGTGGCCAAAGGATCATGGTCTTCATCACCAATGGACCCAATAGGATATATGGAAGGTCTAACAGTGAGGATTTGAGAAATTTCCATGGATTCTAAATAGAAGAGGTCACACACACGACATGATGACACTATCATACATGATGCAGATGCTATAAAACCAATGATGAAATTAGGGAGATTTTTCAAATCACCCACCTCAATAAAAATAATATTAATATGAAAACATAAAATTTTGATGAATGTAATCCACCATAATCCCATATGGAAACTGATAAATACACATCAAGTCCATTAGAATAATATCAAAGTGGAAAATAAAAGGAATTCACCAATTTCGAGCAGAACGCAATGAATCTAGATGTTTGAATCGAAGAATGGATTGAGAGATCTATGATTCAAGGTATCTTACAAATGAGGTAGACATGAATTAGGGTTGAAATCCTAGAGATATCCATTCCGGAGAAAGTGAGATCATGATGGAGGAAGTGAGCTCGCCAAGTAGGGTTCATGCTCGGGGGGTAGGGTTAGAGGAGAGATCTTGTTAGAGGAGGAGATCTCATTTAGTGGAGAGATCTGTTCGAGGAGAGATTCTATTCGATGGAGGAAATGAGCTTGCGGGTTCTTGCTTGGGAATTAGGGTTTGATGGAGGAGAGATTTGTTCAATGATGTGTGGAGAGATCTGTTCGTGGGTTAGCTATGATTATTTGGGGGTTTTCCCAATGGTTTCTAAAACCATAGCAAAATATTATTTTGGGGGGGTTACCTACGGTTTCTAAAAACTGTAGGAAAATATTTTCTAATGTAATCCATTCCCAAAAGTTTAATGAAACCATTGGTAAAACACATCAAATTATTACTTAAACCAACGGTTTTTTCAAACTGTTGGTATGTAGGTGTTGGTATAAGTGAGATTTCTACCAGTGGATGGTGACCCTTTTGACAATGTCTTGGGAGGATAGGGAGTGGGTGGTGCATATCTAGAGATTGACAGACTGAGGTGTTTACTGGGAGCATGTATTTGAATTATTCCTCTCCCTTGGAGTAGGTTAGACCCTTTGCAGTTTTTGGTTGGGCTTGTATTTAGCCCCTTTTTTCCTTTCATTTCTTTAATGTCATACTCTATTATGGGATCTTAAATGTATGCATACATTGTTTTTTTTTACATTTCATCATTGTGTGGTCTTGGAGACTTGTGTGTGTGTGTGTGTAAAGGTACTTTAGGTTAATGTCTCCCATTTGTGGGATATACCTACTCGACACTGGTCATCAGCCCCTGACCTATTGGATGTGGACTTGGGGTAGTTTCGGCATGGGCCCCTCTGATATGGGTCATGAAAGAGTGGTATTAGAGGAGTTGGTTATACTTTAATACCTAAGTGAGTGATATTGGTTTGGGGAAATAGTGTTTAGTGTTTTGAGTTCATCTTTCAGGATAGGGATCCCAGTGTTGGTGTGGCGGCCGATGTATCCATACACCAAGACTCTAATCATCTGTCTTTCAACTCGATACATGAGAACACTGGTTGCAGGGGAAAATGATACATGCATCATATAGGAATGGATTGTGGTTTCCATGCCCTTCTTGAATCAAATCCCCAGATGTACTCTTTAACCATGGTACATATTGTTTTATTTCAGTATGCCTCCACATAGATATCCAGTGAGGATTCCACCGTGTGATTACAAGGATGGTTCACCTAGTGATGAGGCATTAGTACAAGGTCTTGTACTAGAGATGACACCTTTGGATGGTTTACTAACTATACCACCACCCGTAGAGCAGTGTCTAGCACCATCACTATTAGATGAGGATGCACATAGACTGAGTACATTGCAAGAGTTTCATAGGTAATGACTACCCAGGTTTCAGGGTGATCCAGACCCCCAGGTGCCTGAGGACTGGATTGAGATAGTCACTCACATTTTCTACTTGTGAGGATGTCTGCTGATCAGATGGTAGTCCTTGCAGGGAGTCTTCTCTAGGGCTCTACTAGGCAATGGTGAAGCTTAGTGACTCAGTCACATGATGAGACATCTCTCTCCTCGGCAGACTTCAAGCATCTCTTTGGAGAGGAGTTATATCTGGACATGTTGCAATAAGTACACATATAAGAGATTCTTCATCTATAGTAGGTGTGGAAGAGTATTCAGCAAGATTTATTAGTCTCTCACATTACTCCTTAGATATGGTACGAGACTAGTTCTTCAAGGCTCAAACTTTTGAGCAGGGCTTGCACCAATACATCAGGTTGTCAGTGGTATCTCTTAGAATTTCCACCTATGTTGGAGTGCTTGAGTGAGCCTTGTTGGTAGAAATTTTTCTGTCATAGTAACACCAGTAGTGGGAGCTAGTAGTGGGAACCCATTAGGTGAGACCTCGGTAGTAGGTAGATGATGATAGTCACAGGGATCCAAGTGGGTCAAATGCTTCAAGTGGAAATCACAGGACTCAGGTTCATTGGTGTGGGGCTCTCAGGGTGGCTCAAATAAGCCTAGGGATAGGTGGTATTTCTCTTGTGATGATCGGGGACATATGGTACGAGGTTACCTGACCCATTGTACAACTGATTGGGAGATGATTGAGGGGCTACTGAGATAGAGGTAGAGGCAGGAGCAGGTTGGTCCACAGGGTGGCGGATATGGCAGAGGGTATGGAAGGGTAGTAGAAGGTGGTCATATATTCGACCTATTACCACCACCACCCTCATGTGGTCCATGTCAGGCTTAGGGATCTGGTGGATATGGACAAGGCCACCTACAAGCTATAGAGGATTATGACCCCAAGGATTTAGGGATGATACGAGGTATGATCTATTTCTTTTCTACTCTTTGAAAAAGGTAATCCTCGAGAGTGGCCTTTTTGAACCCTCCACTCTAAGGAAACCCCCTCCCCATGAAGAGGTCATAATGCCCCAACTGGGAAGGATTCATTGCCAGCCGAGATGACAGAGCGTCCCATGGGGTTACACCTCGATTGGTGATGGTTTGACATATCAATTGTTTGAAGTTTCCAGTCATGATCCAAGTATCACTGAGAGGGGGAAGGGGTGAACCAGTGATATCTTTTTCTTTTTATGTTTCCTTCTTTTTTAAACAACCTTCGCATAATGTTAAAGATTTTCTTCCCTGCTGAACACACACAACCAAAAAACATAAGATTTACAAAGTTCACTACTCAATAAGAGTATCTACGTCCTTGGTATGGTATGGAAACAATCCAGTACCATAAAATCCACTAGAAAACAATCCTTTTATATGGAATACAACGAGTAAGATATTCCCTTACACTCATGTAGCACTTTGAAAACAATCCAATAGTGTGTGTGATCCCTCTTAGCACAAATAGGGTAATGTAATGATTCTTTGCTTCTTAATGAACTTTCACAAATCAAATCTTTCAAAACAATTCTTCACTTTCCTACCCAAAATCTGGTAAGAACCTATTGGTGCAAACATCTTGCACACCACACCCTGCTTGCGTACCTCCCTGCTTGCATGCCACTAGCTTGCGCGCCACTCATCTTGCGCACCTACCTGCTTGCACGCCACTAACTGCTTGCACGCCACTATTGTGCACGGCTCACAACTTGCACGCCACCTTTGGCTTATACACAGCACACTTCTTGAACACACCTCCCTGCTTGTGTGCCTCTTGCAACTTGTGTGCCACTTCTGCTTGCGCGCCACTCTACTTGCGCGCCACACAGCTTGCACGCCTTATAAATAACTCCTTACTTGTGTGACACTTCATCTTGCGCACCTCTTTCTACTACTTGTTCGATCAAATCTCAAATTTTCTCTTAAGTATTGAGTATAGAAAAATGAGGAGGGTAGCTGTCTATTTATAGGCATTTTGGTGACTTTCGTGCCACATACACTTGTGTGTCGTTCCTACTTGTGTGCCGCTCCATCACTTGTGTGCCACTCCATCACTTGCATGCCTCTCCATCACTTGAATTCCACTCCATCACTAGTGCGCCACTTTCTTTCCTTTGTCATATTTTGATAAGCTGATGTTTAAATATGACTTTCACGCAACATACACTTGCGCGCCACATATACTTGTGTGCCACACTTGTGCACCAATCTTTAACTCGCGCGTCACTTTATTTTTTGTCATATTTTGATGTGTTTATCTTGAAATATGACTTGTGCGCAATATACACTTGCGCGCCACATATACTTGCATGCCAATTTTGACTTGCACGCCACACTTGCACGCCAGTTTTTGACTTGCATGCCACCTTCTTTCCTTTGACAAAAACACTTCTTTACTCCTCCTACCCTTCATAAGGCTTGCATTACAAGTTCTCCAAACTTATGATATTTTTGAAATAAAAATTAGCAAAGCATCTTCATATTTTTAAGTCTTTTACAAAGTGAATTGATTTATACTCTTTTGAAAACAAAAGACAACCCTCTGCAAAAATCATACTCTTTAAACTTCCTTCTCCATCCAACTTGGTCCCAACAATCTCCCCCTTTGGATTTTGTTGTCAACCAAGATTCATAAATCACTGAACTTTGTAGCCTCAATAAATGGATTACTTATCAACAATTCTAAGCCTACGTGAGCTAACTCATTGTAGGAAACAAGAATTATTGATAGCCAAAACCATGCTGTCTAAAAACAGTGACTATGAAATTTCATGATCATATATTCTCATCCTTCTTCAGAACATCTTCCAAGATTCTACCTCATCATTCTTCACTTCTTCAATTTTCCTGGAAAATAAAAACATTGTTTCCTACAACCACTCCAACAAAAAGTTAGAATAATTCACACACATACATGCTAGACTCATAGCTTACCCACAACTCCCCCTTTATGCATGCTTCCATAAGGATAGATTTATGAAACAATTCTCCCCCTTTACAACACTATCCAAAGGTAAGATGAGAGAGGGGACAGACACACGTACCTCAACCTTGATGAGAAGGAGGTTGGACACCCATGTTCAACCTCAATTTATCAAATGGTTCCTTTGGTAATGGTTTTGTAAATATGTCAGTAACTTGTTCCGATGTAGGAATATACTCCAGCTTCAATTCATTCTTCTCCACTTGCTCTTTGATGAAGTGGTACTTTATGTCAATGTGTTTTGAACAAGAATGTTGTACTTGGTTCCTTGTAAGATTGATTGCACTCTGATTATTACATCCCAAGAGTAAGGGTAGCTTCACTTCAACAAGTATATCTTTCAACTGAGTCTTCATCCACATAAGTTGGGTAGCAGCTTGAGTGGAAAAAACATACTCAGCTTCATCCGTACTAAGAGTCGTGAATTCTGTTTCTTTGTATGCCAACTAACACAACTTTTCCCTAGAAAGAAAACTCCACCAGATGTGGATCTTCTATCATCAATATTTCCTACCCAATCAGCATATTAATACCCAAACAAATCAATATTTTATGCACCATCATATCTGATTCCATAATTTTTTGTGCCTTTGATATATCTGAGAATCCTCTTTCTAGAAATTAAATGTGATTCTTTAGGAGCACTCTGAAACCTTGCACATAAGGTAATAGCATAGACAATGTCGGGTCTTGAGGAAGTCAAATATAATAAACTTCCAATCATCTTTATAAACTCTTTCTGATCAACTTACTTACCTTATCCATCTTTAGAAAACTTGGTTCCCATTGAAATTGGTGTGGAAACTGGTTTTGAATTTTCCATGCTAAACTTTTTCAGAAGTTCCTTAGCATACTTCTCTTGAGAATGAAAAATGTGGTTCCTCTTCTGTATGATTTGTAACCCAAGAAAGTATTTCATTTCTCCTAGAATGGACATCTCAAACAACTTCATCATCTCTTTATCAAATCTTTCACAAGATCTTTTATCATTTACAGCAAAGATAATGTCATCAACATAGACAATTACAATGAGAGAAGACTCCTGACATTACTTGATTTAAATATTGTTGTCAACTCTTCCTTTTTTGAAACTCATATTCCTTAAGCAAGTATCCAGTTTGGAATACCATGACCTTGGAGCTTGTTTTAGCCCATACAAATCTTTCTTCAGCTTACACACATAACTTTCATCTTTTCCAACAATAAATCCATAAGGTTGTTCAATGTAAACTTCTTCATTAAGATTTCCATTTAGAAATTTGGACTTCACATCCATTTGAAAAAATTTGTAGCCTCGTTGTGCAACAATAGTAAGAAATATTTTGATTGTTTCCAATCTAGCCACTGGAGCAAAGGTTTCATCAAAATCAATGCCTTCAATTTTTGAATACCCTTTGCAAACCAATCCTGATTTATTTCTTATTACTTTACCTTCTTCATTCAACTTGTTCCGGAAAACCCACTTTGTACCAATAATGTTCTTATTGTCCATCTTGGGTACAAGTTCCTAAGTATCATTCTTCCCTATCTGATCAAGCTCTTCATTCATATAATGAACCCATTCTGGATTCTCAAATTCTTCATTTACATCATTCGGTTCAACTTTTGAATAAATAGAAGTATGTGTTATAGCATTCATTGTTCTTCTTGTTTGAACCCTATGATGTTGATCTCCAGTAATGTTCTGAGCCTCCACTTGTTTCCTCATCCTAGGATGAGTTGTTCAAACTTCATCCTCATCACTCGAGATTTATGAGTCAGATTCCTCTTCTTGAGTAGGATTAACACAGTCTGCAACATTATCAGAATCGTTAACAAAATCTTCTCTATCCTGCTTAACTTCCATATCAACATATGACTGCTTTTCTTTATCAACATTTTCAACAACTTTTACATCTAAATAATCAATACTTATTCATGTTTCTTTGTTAAGACATCTATATCTACTTCCTTCTGGAGAATAGCCAAGAAAAAATCCATCATCTCCTCTTTGCTCAAACTTTCCAAGGTTTCCACCTTTCTTCTTTATAATGCATGGACTCCCAAAAACTCTTAAGTGTTTCAGACTTGGAGTTTTTCCATAGAAAATTTCATATGGATTCATATCTGAGTTTGGCCTATAGAAACATCGGTTCTGAATATACACAATAGTGCTCATGTCTTGCCTCCAATAATAATGAGAAAGACTATGTTCAAGTAACATAGTTCTCCCCATTTCCACCAGACTTCGATTCTTTCTTTCAGCAACCCCATTTTGTTGGGTGTGTATGGTGAACTGAACTCATGTCGAATTCCATGATTCTCAATATAACTTTCAAAATATTCATTCTTATACTCACCACCATTATCAGTTCTCAACTTCTTCATTGAATACTCACATTCCTTCTCTTCTTTCCTCCTAAAACTCTTAAACATTTTCAGAGCATCTGACTTATGTCTCATGTACATAACACAAGTAATTCGAGTAAAGTCATCAATGAAAGTAATGAAGTATTTATCTCCATTTGTTGATTTCTTTCTCATTGGTCCACAAATATCAGAATGTATAAGTTCCAAGGGTTGTTTTGAACGAATGTCAACTCTCTTATGTATAGAATTTGTAATCTTCCCCTTTTCACAAATAGTGCAACAATATCTTCTTCCTGATAAATCGGGCATATCTCAGACACTGTCTCGCATTGATAACTTTCAAATGTTTCTCTGAAACATATGTCCTAGCCTTTTATGCCATAATTGATTTTAATCCACCATTCCCATGTAACAAGAGTTCTGTACTTAACCAACTTGGAACAAGTTCTCTTTTGTACGTTGGCCTCTTGTAACTACCTTTCCATCATTTCCACTTTTCACAAAAAAACCCATATTTTCTAAAGATAACCTTTTTTCCCTCATCACAGTGTTGCGAAACACTCAACAGGTTATGTTTCAACCCATCAACATATAACATTTTCTTAGATTTCATTTTTTCTTTCCTGATGATGGTTGATCCAACACCTTTGATCTTCAAAGACTCATAATTTCCAAATGTAATTGTTCCTTCTTTGAAGTCTTTCACATTTTTCAGAAACTTTAAGTCTCCTGTCATATGAGAAGAACACCCACTATCAAGAATCCATGTACGTTCTCCTTTTGTAGCTTTTAAGGTAGTTTCAACAACAAGATCTTTTTGTTCTTCATTTTCATTCTTCACCTCCATCTTCTGAGTTTTGTTAAGAACTTTTTGTTGTGCTGGAAACAAAACAATACATCCCTTAGCAAGATGTCCAGGTTGTTCACATCTTTCACAAATATTTTCCAATGGTTGAAACTTATTTTCAACTTTCACACCAGCCTTCTCAGATTTCTTCTGAACTTCCCTCTCATACTTCCCTTTTTGAGAGGATCGACTCCCCCTCAAACCTTGTCTTTCATAACTTGTGGAATAGTAGTAATGTTGTTGATTAAAACAACACATGTTTTTAGTGTGTTTGAATCTACCACAATACCAGCAGTAACCATAGAATGAATATTTCCCTCTGAAACTTCTATACTGACCGGAGTTGTGAACATGCTTCTCAAAAACCTTCTTAATAGAACTCTACTGACCATTAACCTTCCTGTTTGTAGTCATAACTTTCTTCTTCATCTTAGATTTTTGTTCAGACTTATTAGTACCAGAAGTATTATAAATCTTTCTGGACTCAAGATTTTTATGTACTTCTGACTTTTCAACATTGCTGACTTTGGCCATATACATAATCTTTCCATATTTTTTCTTATCAGAACCAGTTATGTCTTTCCTCTCAACCTTTTAAGGTAACTTTTTTGGATCCTTATTTGATTAATTTTTACTAGAACATTCACCAACTTTAGAGATAGATTGTTTGAAACTGATATTTATTTCTTTATCTTTAGAAAGTTTCCGTTGGACAAGTTCTAACTCTTATTATTTTGCCTTCAGCTTTACTTCAAGATGATCATTAAGATTCTTTGCATTCTCAAGATAATTCTTCAGATCATCAATATCCTTTTCCATCTTGATTTTCTCATCAGGAAAACCTTCTTGATTATTTAATGTGGAATTTTCATCTATAAACTTCTTGTTTTCCTTCTCAAGCCTTATGATCTTCCTCAAACATTCTTTCAACTCTTCTTTCAAATGATATTCAAGTTCAGTTTTTTCTTCTTCAGAATTATGGCTCCTGTAATATTCATTATTCACTACTGCAATAAAGGTATTCTCTCTAGTTTTTTCATAAAATGATTTCTCGAATTCATCTTCGCTATCTTCTTCATCTTCATCTGTAGATAAAAAGCTTCTTCTTTTTTATTTGAAGGCATTTTTATCCTTCCTCTTTGAAAAATATTTATCTTTGACAGCTTGTTTCTTCCATGACCTTCTTGGACTTCCTTGTACCTCTTTTCACATTCTTAGAAAACAAGGATAAAATTTCATCAAAATTTTTACATACCCTATCTTCAGAATCGGATTCACCAACATCATCTTCAGTAAGAGTCTTCTTTGACTTCTCTCTCTTTGCAGCCTTGAATGGCATTTCTCTATCAGCTTTTGTTTTTTTCTTCATAGTTTTCTACCTTCTCATTTCATAAGTAATGAGAGTTCTATGAAAATCATCCAGAGATAATGTTTCAGGTTCTCTATCTTCTAATGAAGACACTTTGGCATCAAACTTGTCAGGAAAAAATTCTCAAGATCTTTTCAACCACTATAGAATCCTCCAATGTTTTACCAACACATCTGATTGTACTGACAATGTCATTTATCCTGGTAAAGAAGTCCCCGGCAGATTCAAATTCTCCCATTTTCAAGTCTTCATACTTCAGCCTCCAGATTTGTAGTTTTGCCTTCTTCACTTTTGTATTTCCTTCATAGATGTTCTTCAACTTATCCCAGATGTCTTTAGCTGTAGCGACACCTTTCACTCTTAAAAACTCACTCTCAGAAAGAGATGAGAGTAAAGCATTTTTAGCTCTTCCATAATTCTCAAGATTCTTCTTATCAGCAGGTGTAAGAGGAATCTTTTCATCAATAAGAGGAAATCCATCAGTTGTAGTTTCAAGAACTTCGTACCCAAGAGATATAAGATAAGGTGTCATTCTATATTTCTAGATATGATAATTATTTCCATCAAATATCAGAATCCCCTTACTGTTTATGCAATTCATATTTTCCATCACAACTTCTCTTCAAAACTTCAGCAAAGAACAAATGAAGGCAACCTGCCTCTAATACCAATTGAAGTTCCTAGTTAGGATCCAAGTATCAATGAGAGGGGGTGAATTAGTGATATCTTTTTCTTTTTATGTATCCTTATTTTTGAAACAACATTTTCCTCCTGTTAAAGAGTTTCTTCCCTGCTGAACACACACAACCACAGGAACACAAGATTTACAAGGATCACTACTCAAAAAGAGTAGCTACGTCCTTGGTATGGTATAGAAACAATCCAATACCACACAATCCACTAGAAAACAATCCTTTGATGTGGAATACAACGAGTAAGATATGCTCTTACCCTCGTGTAGCACTTTGAAAACAATCCAATGGTGTGTGTGCTCCCTCTTAGCACAAATAGGGTAATGTAATGATTCTGTGCTTCTTAATGAACTTTCACAAATCAAATCTTTCAGAACAATTCTTCACTTTCCTACCCAAAAGCTGGTAAGAACCTCCTGGTGCAAACAGCTTGCGCGTCACACCCTGCTTGCATGCCTCCCAGCTTGTGCACCACCAGCTTGCGTGCCTACCTGCTTGTGCACCACTAACTACTTACACGCCACTATTGTGCACAACTCACAACTTGCGCGCCACCTTTTTCTTATACACAGCACACTTCTTGAACACACCTCCCTGCTTGCGCACCTCTTACAACTTGTGTGCCACTTCTTCTTGCGCGCCACTATGTTTGCGCGCCACACAGCTTGTGCGCCTTATAAATAACTCCTTACTTGCACGACACTTCATCTTGCATGCCTCTTTCTAGTACTTGCGCGATCGGAGCTCAAATTTTCTCTTAAGTATTGAGAATAGAAAATGAGGAGGGTATCCATCTATTTATAGGCATTTTGGTGACTTGTGTGCCACACACTTGTGCATCGTTCCTACTTGCGTGTTGCTCTATCACTTGCGCGCCGCTCCATCACTTGCACGCTGCTCCATCACTTGCACACCACTCCATCACTAGCGCGCCACTTTCTTTCCTTTGTCACGTTTTGATAATCTGATGTTTAAATATGAATTGCGTGCAACATACACTTGTGCGCCACATATACTTGTGTTCCACACTTGTGCGCCAATATTTAACTTGCGTGCCACTTTCTTTTCTTTGTCATATTTTGATGTGTTGATCTTGAAATATTACTTGCATGCAACATACACTTGCGCGCCACCTTCTTTCCTTTTCCAAAAACACTTCTTTACTCCCCCTATCCTTCATAAGTCTTGCATCACAAGTTCTCCAAACTTATGATATTTTTGAAGTACAAATCAGCAAAGCATCATCATATTTTCAAGGATTTTACAAAGTGAATTGATTTATTGTAACACCCCAGGTAAATAAAGAATATGAAATTTTCATATTTATCCATATTTGTGAATAAAATATTAATATGACTTTAAAGGGGACGCTATGCTCGATGGCGTACCCAACACGCAACAACGAGTTTCTTGGGAATCTTACGTTGCACTCTAATAATAAAATAATACTATTTTAAATGGTAGTTAACATGTAGCCGTTGTATTGGCGGGAATGGATAGAAATAACTAAAATATGATTATATATGTTCTTAAATGTTTTTACATTTATCCAATAAAGGATAGAGGCTTAAAATACGGAAAGAATTCAATTTTAGGCGTATATGCCCTAGTTTTCACTAAAGGTTCACTTATCGCTTTTTGATGGAGAACTATCATTAAATATAGTTTTGATCACTCTTATATATTCTTTTGGACCAAATAAAACTCTTCTTTAGAATCGGGACATCAAATTTTACTTTGTGTAATTTTTTGGTATTTTTCCGATAAAGTTCATTTTTTAATGAATAGTGTAAAATGTTGTGATTTAATTCAAAACCTCTTTTTAATCTAATTTATTTATATGATTAGATAATCTTTTGAATTGGTTTTAAAGTGAAATTATAAAATATTTTTACCATTAAATCCAATAGTGGTCGTTGGAATTAATTTCACTTTTAAATCGAACTTAAACTAGTATCAATCTTTTGATACTTATTGTTTCTTAAAAACACGCTATTTGTTTTGACAGCGGGAGTTAATTATTAAATTAATTAATTCTACTTATATTCTTTGAATTAGATAATATAAACATCATTTTTGAATTCAGAATATCAAATATAGCTTAGGGTTAATTTTTGGTAATTTTCTGAAAAACTCCAATTTTTGATGAATAGTGAAACCACTAAGTGGTAATCAAGCAAACTGATTTTTCAGTTAAATGAAAGTTTACCACTAATGTGTATTGAATTTTGAAAATACGACATACATGGTTGTCATTAGTATGTAAAATTTGGTTCAATGGGATGAAAATAATTTTTTGGTGAATAGTAACTTTTTTTCATTAATCGCGATTAGAGGTAATTAGTGTAATTTAAGGTAAAAATGATATTATAAAAATATAAAAACACCATGACACTTTTCCTACCCCTATTGGATGAGTCATGGACGACCAAGACAACCCATGGGTCAACTTGGGGACCCCATGGAGCCACTTTGGTTGGAAAATGACATTAATATATATTTATTTAATGTTAAAATTAAATTGACACAAACATGAGTTGTTTTACTAAAACAGTTTTTAAGTGGGGTTAAACAAGTCCAAATTTTGACTATAAATATTAATTAGAAAGCTAAAAATATTTCCTACATCATAGTATTTTTTTTATAATTTTTAGATATTAAATAAATTAATTTAATTATGACATCATGATGATGCAACGATGACCTCATTAATGAACAGTTTAAATAAAATGAAACGATAATATAAAATCTAAGACCTACACTTGTCCAAAAACTATTGGATGGGAATATTTCGAATCCTTATCATCTTATCTTCGAAATATATCAATGTGGGACCTTATAAATTCGAAAAAACTTTTGAAAATAAAATAATAGTTTCATGATTTCCAAAAGTGCCCCTCCTCTCCTCTTATAAAAGGCCCCCACCTCTACCTCATTTCACACACTCCTCAAGCCTTTGGCTCGGCCATACCCTGCCCATTTAATCTCTCCACATACCTCTCCTCATCCTAGAAGATTCCCTTTGGGCAGAATCCTTTCAAAGGAAGCCTTTAGGCTCAAATCAAAAGGAGTTACACTTTTAAAGGTAATTCATTCTCTCATGTTCATTTGTTTTATTTTGCTTCTCCAACCCCCTAAAATCTTTTTATTTACTTCTTTTGTAACAACGCCAGTATCTTCAATATACTAGGATGTTGTTATAAGATTTATTTGAGCTACACTCTCACACAACTACATCAAATGGTTAAAGAACATACGGTTTCCGTGGATGGCGAAATTCTGCCTCCCGAAACGATGATTGTTCAACACTCATATAACACCTTCAAAGGTGTCCATTTAGATGACACTATATTTATATATGATATATAATATGTTTATGTTTTACTTAAGCTTCTGTATTTTCATTTGTTTCATACCTTTATGGTTTCCATTGTGGGTAAACACGATAATTTCATTTTAGGAAGTGCGGACTACCGCCCCCTCAAAGTGATTTGATTCATTAATGCCATACGTGGGACGTATAAAGGATGGATTTAAAGTTATTATATATGATGTTATACTGGAATTATAATATACCTATATATCATTATTGTTTCTTTCCATTAAAGTATGAGATAGAAATGAAAGTAGCGTTCATGCGTACGTACGGCTTACCGTCTCCATGAACGGTGCATTTCATTTCTTACCTCTAAATGATTATGTAATATTATAAATACATGTATATTCTGGATATATATGATATATATGATATCCAAATCATGAATATCATTCTGGATATAATGAACCTTTTACCACACAAACAACATGTAATTGGAAGAAGTCCATTTTCGACTAAAGAACCAAATATTGAAAAAACAAACATTATTAACTTAAATGATTACATAATGTTTATAACATGACAATAAGTGATCTAAAAGGAATAATGAACTAGAAAAAGGTTCTTAATAAAGTTGAAATTAACTCAAGTTTATTATTCAGGACGTTAAAGAACGATCGAGTCAAGTCGGACCCGAGGTAAGGGATCCTACACCTCTCTTTCTTTTTAAGTACACTCTTTTATGTCATTCCTTTTAAGCTCATCTTTCTTATGATTGGGATGTTATTTTATATTACTCCTACTGTACTTATTATGTTCATATGATGAGAGACCCTATTTCCTCTCATCAATCCATTTTGGAAGTTTTAAGTGGCGCCGTTAGGCTGCCGAGTTTTCGTAAGGGATTTTTCATCTCACTTTTATTCCTGTGAGATTAATGCTACATTTGCCACAATTTCATTTGAGTGGTTTATGTACTGCCCATTATTACACTCCTTTTGTAATATAATTCCATTTATGGGTATTTACATATTTTTTTTATGACACTTCTTCAATGGGGTGTACTTTTCAAAAGTTACCCAAGTCGGTAATGGAACCTTTCACCCTCCTCATTTTAAAAGACATCGTTTGTTATGTATTTTAATTCACATACTATTATGTTGGGATATGTTCTTCTATATCCTGATTGATGTAAATTTTATGTCCAAGTGATGAGATTCCCTTTTTATCTGTCATCAACTCATTTTCTGAATTTTTGAAGTGACGTCGTTAGGCTGTCGAATTCTACCAAGGGAACTTTTTAACCCAATTTCAATTTCTTTGGGTTCAACATGTAGTTATTGAATATGCCATCCTTTGAATATGTGTGAATGACCTTTTATTGTTTTACACTTAATATCCAATTATATTGGGTGTATTTATATTTGTCACACATAATTTTGAGATTGATTTATCCTTAATTTAAGGATACCTTCTTTATAAGGGATTTCATCACATTTTACATCTCTATTGAGACTTCATTGTTGTTATGAACCAATTCACTCTTATATGGTGTATATACTGTCCTTTGGAATATTATATCATGAATCCATTTATTCTCATGATATTATAAAGTTCTGATTAAATGTTATTCCTTAATTATTGTATTCAAGTGTCTCTAATTTTGGTAAAAACCCTTTGACCAAAATATCACTTTAAATGTTTTAATGACTTGTTCTTATTAATATCCATGTTTTCAAAATGGTTTTAAGGATTTATTTACATGGATATTAATGGTTTAAAATGCTAAAAGCTTCAAGGTGGTATGGGACACTTTGATTCAAAATTTTCCTTATTAAATGTTTTAAATGGTTTTGGAAATGGTTTCTTTTTGTATGGATTCATTATTTCAAAATACTAAAATGTAATATTGTGATTGAAATGTGGAAATGTTTTGTTTCCTTTATGCATGTTTTATGTGATACGTTTATGTTATGGTTCTTGGGCATTGTTATGAAAACGGGTGGTTCTGTGATAAACTAAGGGCGGGTGAGCCCGATATAGCTCTCCAATGCATTGGGTAACGCGAAGGAGTGAAACGTTAAGGTTTCTCCGAAGAGATTTAGGGAATATACTGTGATGGGTATTCCAAACGTAACCAAGAGGGTTACTCCCTACGTAAGAATGTTATGAATGCCTCAAGTTACCTTTATGTCTTATGATTTCTATGATTTATTCATGTTTTGATGAGGTATGTTAAAGTGCCTTTGTTTTATGGGTAAAGTATGATTTCATTCTTATGTATATATGAACTCATGTTTTCTTTCCATATTTTTTATAACCCTTACTGAGCTTTTTATACTCATCCCAAGTTTTTGAAATGTTTTTCACAGGTCAAGGGAAAGGTACATGATGTGATGATAGTGTCAAGGATGTGTCAAGAAAGAATCCATGTTTTATTTTCAATATGTTTCCGTTGATGGGAAGAATGAATACTGTCTTTTATGTAACCACTTTGTTTAAGTGTGGAATGTAATTCAAGTTTCATGATCTAATTCTCTAAAACTCTAAACCTGAAAAGATCCTCAACGTGTAATCTAGTGATAACTCAAGATTATGTAAGGTTTAAGGCTGGGGCCTTATAGTTGGTATCAAAGGTCGGTTTAGATGACTTTAGAGGTTAGGGTATTCTCTAAGCACAAGTGACATTACCATATTGGTTAGGATTTCAGAAAGAGTCCTAGTTTTAGATAAAGTGAATGAGTAAGTGTATCTTAGTGTTTACCTTCCTCATTAGTACATGATGGTTTTGTTGATATACTCACACTGACATTTCTGTTTTAAGTGCATGGATGAATCTAGCAGGCACCAAAGAGACAACAGGTTTGAAGGAAACTGTGGTGGTTCTCTGATTAAGATACTAGATAAAATGGAGGATTCAATGAGGAAACTTGTGGTTGTCCTAAACCAAATATCAAGGAGTCATGATCAACCACTTGAACCTTGGTATGTTCTATAATGCATCATGTACGAGATAACCAATCGATGTGGAAGTTCAGGTAATAATTATAAAGGTAACCATTAGAGTTTATATGATCCTTACTTTTGAGGTAATTATGGGTTATTATATGATATGCTGGAAAATGAAAGGCATGAGATAAACTTGAGGTTAAAATATGTAATGATCATTTTTGATGATTTTATCCCTTTTTGGGGAATGATTTGAGAATTATATAGTTTTGGAAAAAGGACAACACGCAGACCGTGTGACTACCCATCGCGTCGGACAAAGCTGCGGGAATCGAACCCACAACCAAAGTGCGACTGGTATTTATCACCTACCACTGGACTACGTGAAGTCCCTGGTTAGTTTGACTGATTCTTTCTAGTTATATGATTTTATGAATTAAGAGTAAGTTGATTTTGGGTTATTTATGAAAATGATTAACCTATCATGAAGGATATGTGATTAGGTTAATTACTTTTCAATACGAGACTTTAGGAGTAACTGATGTTGTTTGGAGATAAATGTTACGATTTAACTTGGAAGACTATGTGACTAAATCCTTCAAATATTTGGGTTTCAATATTATATTGGTTTACTTTGAATAATTTTATGGACAAATTGTTTATCGGATGATCCTTGTTGAACTTTGGGTTTTGTTTGACAAATTTTGGAGATTAAGAATAGATTTTCTTTTTATAAAGGGTTATCCTTTTCTGGATTATCTGACCTTGTACTAACCTTTTTGGTTTTTTTTATGGTTAAGGTCTAAAGATATGGGAAGTATATAGTTCTCTTTTGTGGATTAGGTGATTCTCTAGAAGTTGATTATAGTACTCTTAATGCGAACAAGTCTCCCTAAATACTCGCCTTTTGGAAAAAAATATGAGTTTGACTAAGGAATCTAGTAAAAGTTGAAAGTCAACATGATAAGTGATTATGTTTCCTTATAAATAAATTCCTCAACAAAAAGTAACTTAAAACAAAAAAATTGTTTATTAACTTTTCCTACAGGGGAATCGAATACCATTTAACCCATCACAAGTTTGTGATTTTTTTATGGTTAACTTTCTCCTAGACATGTTTACTATCACTCTCCCTCAGAACATGACCCTTTGTTTTTTCTTCCATGTCCATGTTTTATTACATGGAATCCTAGTATGGGTTAACTCAGGTGACCTCTGTACTCCTCTTTATTTCTTTTAAAGTGATTGTTTTTTAACTCTTGTTTTGATGTGGGACTTTCAAGGATGTTTCCAAGCCCAATTTTAAAATTGCGAGGACGCAATTCCCAAAAGGGGGGAAGGATGTAACACCCCAGGTAAATAAAGAATATGAAATTTCCATATTTATCCATATTTGTGAATAAAATATTAATATGACTTTAAAGGGGACGCTATGCTCGATGGCGTACCCAACACGCAACAACGAGTTTCTTGGGAATCTTACGTTGCACTCTAATAATAAAATGATACTATTTTAAATGGTAGTTAACATATAGCCGTTGTATTGGCGGGAATGGATAGAAATAACTAAAATATGATTATATATGTTCTTAAATGTTTTTACATTTATCCAATAAAGGATAGAGGCTTAAAATACGGAAAGAATTCAATTTTAGGCGTATATGCCCTAGTTTTCACTAAAGGTTCACTTATCACCTTTTGATGGAGAACTATCATTAAATATAGTTTTGATCACTCTTATACATTATTTTGGACCAAATAAAACTCTTCTTTAGAATCGGGACATCAAATTTTACTTTGTGTAATTTTTTGGTATTTTTCCGATAAAGTTCATTTTTTAATGAATAGTGTAAAATGTTGTTTTTTAATTCAAAACCTCTTTTTAATATAATTTATTTATATGATTAGATAATATTTTGAATTGGTTTTAAAGTGAAATTAGAAAATATTTTTACCATTAAATCCAATAGTGGTCGTTGGAATTAATTTCACTTTTAAATCGGACTTAAACTAGTATTAATCTTTTGATACTTATTGTTTCTTAAAAACACGTTATTTGTTTTGACAGTGGGAGTTAATTATTAAATTAATTAATTCTACTTATATTCTTTGAATTAGGTAATATAAACATCATTTTTGAATTTGGAATATCAAATATAGCTTAGGGTAAATTTTTGGTAATTTTCTGAAAAACTCCAATTTTTGATGAATAGTGAAACCACTAAGTGGTAATAGCGCAAACTGATTTTTCAGTTAAATGAAAGTTTACCACTAATGTGTATTGAATTTTGAAAATCCGACATACATGGTTGTCATTAGTATGTAAAATGTGGTTCAATGGGATGAAAATAATTTTTTGGTGAATAGTAACTTTTTTTCATTAATCGCGATTAGAGGTAATTAGTGTACTTTAAGGTAAAAATGATATTATAAAAATATGAAAACACCATGACACTTGTCCTACCCCTATTGGATGAGTCATGTCCGACCAAGACAACCCATGGGTCAACTTGGGGACCCCATGGAGCCACTTTGGTTGGAAAATGACATTAATATATATTTATTTAATGTTAAAATTAAATTGACACAAACATGAGTTGTTTTACTAAAATAGTTTTTAAGTGGGGTTAAACAAGTCCAAATTTTGACTATAAATATTCATTATAAATCTAAAAAGATTTCCTACATAATAGTATTTTTTTTATAATTTTTAAATATTAAATAAATTAATTTAATTATGACATCATGATGATGCAACGATGACCTCATTAATGAACAGTTTAAATAAAATGAAACGATAATATAAAATCTAAGACCTACACTTGTCCAAAAACTATTGTATGGGAATATTTCTAAGCCTTATCATCTTATCTTAGAAATATATCAATGTGGGACCTTAGAAATTCGAAAAAACTTTTGAAAATAAAATAATAGTTTCATGATTTCCAAAAGTGCCCCTCCTCTCCTCTTATAAAAGGCCCTCACCTCTACCTCATTTCACACACTCCTCAAGACTTTTTCTCGGCCATACCCTGACCATTTACTCTCTCCACATCCCTCTCCTCATCCTAGAAGATTCCCTTTGGGTAGAATCCTTTCAAAGGAAGCCTTTAGGCTCAAATCAAAAGGAGTTACACTGTTAAAGGTAATTCATTCTCTCATGTTCATTTGTTTTATTTTGCTTCTCCAACCCCCTAAACTCTTTTTATTTACTTATTTTGTAACAACACCAGTATCTTAAATATACTAGGATGTTGTTATAAGATTTATTCGAGCTACACTCTCACACAACTACATCAAATGGTTAAAGAACATACGGTTTCCGTGGATGGCGAAATTCTGCCTCCCGAAACGATGATTGTTCAACACTCATATAACACCTTCAAAGGTGTCCATTTAGATGAAACTATATTTATATATGATATATAATATGTTTATGTTTTACTTAAGCTTATGTATTTTTATTTGTTTCATACCTTTATGGTTTCCATTGTGGGTAAACACGATAATTTCATTTTAGGAAGTGCGGACTACCGCCCCCTCAAAGTGATTTGATTCATTAATGCCATACGTGGGATGTATAAAGGATGGATTTAAAGTTATTATATATGATGTTATAATGGAATTATAATATACCTCTATATCATTATTGTTTCTTTCCATTAAAGTATGAGATAGAAATGAAAGTAGCGTTCATGCGTACGTACGGCTTACCGTCTCCATAAACGGTGCATTTCATTTCTTACCTCTAAATGATTATGTAATATTATAAATACATGTATATGCTGGATATATATGATATATATGATATCCAAATCATGAATATCATTCTGGATATAATTAACCGTTGACCACACAAACAACATGTAATTGTTAGAAGTCCATTTTCGACTAAAGAACCAAATATTGAAAAAACAAACATTATTAACTTAAATGATTACATAATGTTTATAACATGACAATAAGTGATATAAAAGGAATAATGAACTAGAAAAATGTTCTTAATAAAGTGGAAATTAACTCAAGTTTATTATTCAGGACGTTAAAGAACGATCGAGTCAAGTCGGACCCGAGGTAAGGGATCCTACACCTCTCTTTCTTTTTAAGTACACTCTTTTATGTCATTCCTTTTAAGCTCATATTTCTTATGATTGGGGTGTTATTTTATATTACTCCCAATGTACTTATTATGTTCATATGATGAGAGACCCTATTTCCTCTCATCAATCCATTTTAGAAGTTTTAAGTGGCGCCGTTAGGCTGCCGAGTTTTCGTAAGGGATTTTTCATCTCACTTTTATTCCTGTGAGATTAATGCTACATTTGCCACAATTTCATTTGAGTGGTTTATGTACTTCCCATTATTACACTCCTTTTGTAATATAATTCCATTTATGGGTATTTACATATTTATTTTATGACACTTCTTCAATGGGGTGTACTTTTCAAAAGTTACCCAAGTCGGTAATGGAACCTTTCACCCTCCTCATTTTAAAAGACTTCGTTTGTTATGTCTTTTAATTCACATACTATTATGTTGGGATATGTTCTTCTATATCCTGATTGATGTAAATTTTATGTCCAAGTGATGAGATTCCCTTTTTATCTCTCATCAACTCATTTTCTGAATTTTTGAAGTGACGTCGTTAGGCTGTCGAATTCTACCAAGGGAACTTTTTAACCCAATTTCGATTTATTTGGGTTCAACATGTAGTTATTGAATATGTCATCCTTTGAATATGTGTGAATGACCTTTTATTGTTTTACACTTAATATCCAATTATATTGGGTGTATTTATATTTGTCACACATAATTTTGAGATTGATTTATCCTTAATTTAAGGATACCTTCTTTATAAGGGATTTCATCACATTTTACATCTCTATTGAGACTTCATTGTTGTTATGCACCAATTCACTCTTATATGGTGTATATACTGTCCTTTGGAATATTATATCATGAATCCATTTATTCTCATGATATTATAAAGTTCTGATTAAATGTTATTCCTCAATTATTGTATTCAAGTGTCTCTAATTTTGGTAAAAACCTTTTGACCAAAATATCACTTTAAATGTTTTAATGACTTGTTCTTATTAATATCCATGTTTTCAAAATGGTTTTAAGGATTTATTTATATGGATAGTAATGGTTTAAAATGTTAAAAGCTTCAAGGTGGTATGAGACACTTTGATTCAAAATTCTCCTTATTAAATGTTTTAAATGGTTTTGGAAATGGTTTCTTTTTGTATGGATTCATTATTTCAAAATACTAAAATGTAATATTGTGATTGAAATGTGGAAATGTTTTTTTTTCCTTTATGCATGTTTTATGTGATACGTTTATGTTATGGTTCTTGGGCATTGTTATGAAAACGGGTGGTTCCGTGATAAACTAAGGGCGGGTGAGCCCGATATAGCTCTCCAATGCATTGGGTAACGCGAAGGAGTGAAACATTAAGGTTTCTCCGAAGAGATTTAGGGAATATACTGTGATGGGTATTCCAAACGTAACCAAGAGGGTTACTCCCTACGTAAGAATGTTATGAATGCCTCAAGTTACCTTTATGTCTTATGATTTCTATGATTTATTCATGGTTTGATGAGGTATGTTAAAGTGCCTTTGTTTTATGGGTAAAGTATGATTTCATTCTTATGTATATATGAACTCATGTTTCCTTTCCATATTTTTTATAACCCTTACTGAGCTTTTTATGCTCATCCCATGTTTTTGAAATGTTTTTCACAGGTCAAGGGAAAGGTACATGATGTGATGATAGTGTCAAGGATGCGTCAAGAAAGAATCCATGTTTTATTTTCAATATGTTTCCGTTGATGGGAAGAATGAATACTGTCTTTTATGTAACCACTTTGTTTAAGTGTGGAATGTAATGCAAGTTTCATGATCTAATTCTCTAAAACTCTAAACCTGAAAAGATCCTCAATGTGTAATCTTGTGATAACTCAAGATTATGTAAGGTTTAAGGCTGGGGCCTTATATTTATACTCTTTTGACAACAAAAGACAACCCTCTGCAAAAAGAATACTCTTAAAACTTCATTCTCCATCCAACTTGGTCCCAACATCTATCATCCTGGTGAAGTGTGCCCATTTTTTCCACCTGATGAGACACTGGGTGACCCGGCAATATGAGTGGTACATGGGAGGTAGAAATTCCCCCAAGATCAGGCTCCCAGGAATCGAACCCCAAACCTCACCGAACACCGTTGTTATGGCTCTCAACCCTGCACCACTATTCCACCACCAAAGCAGCACGATCTATGTCTTTTTTACATTATTTGTAGTATCGATAAACACAGGTGCTAATCATTCCTTCCTTTCCACTTCTATAGTTCGAGACTTAGAGATTCCAATTGAGCTTTTGGATTGACCCTTGCGGTTGGAGACTCTAACGGGTGGTGACTCAATGATTTCACACTTATGCCGAGAGTGTGACTTGGTGCTTGTAGGCGATAGTTTTGTATGGAATCTCTTTTTTTCAGCAATAAGGCCTTACGACATCATCTTAGGTATGGACTGGCTATCTAAATTTTATGCCTAGATTGACTATTTTAGGAAAAGGATGTGGTGTGTCTACATTGACGAGATGAGGTTTTCCTTTATTAGTCAAAAGCAAACCCAGACAGCATAGGATGGACTCGTTCATAGGAGGGTGTAGTTGATTACTCATTAGTTGGCTGGCTTAACCCTTGGTGCAGTGGATGTTGTAAGTTTCTAGTTTCCTGCAGTGGTGGCGGAGTACGAGGATTTCTTTCTTGAGGACGTACCAGGTTTACCTCCCCAACAAGAGGTAGATTTAAGCATCTACTTGCATCCCAGGATGGAACCGATATCTACACCAACATATTGGATGGATCCCATGGAGTTCTGAGAGTTGAGGATGTAGTTGGGGATTTGTAGGAGAAGGGATTTTTAAGACCCAACGTTTCCCCCTAGGCAGCCCTAGTGTTGTTTTCCAAGAAGGAGGATGGTAGATTGAGGTTGTGTGTGGATTATCGATGCTTGAATCAGGTGATCGTGAAGAACAAGTATCCACTACAGAGGATTGATGGCCTCTTTGATCAGTTTAACGGGGTGTGATGGTTCTTGAAGATTGGCCTCAGATGAGGTTATCACCAACTATGAGTATGGGATGAGGATATACCAAATACGGCATTAAAATGTTACTACGGTCACTATGAGTACTTGGTGATGTCGTCTGATGTGATGAATTCCCAAACAGTGTTAATGGGACTCATGAACAGGATCTTTCAACATTTCTTAGACCGGTTTGTGGTAGTCTTCATCGATGATATCTTAGTGTATTCAACGTTCGAGGAGGAGCACGTGAGACACTTGAGGATGATCCTAAACACATTCTGAGAGCATCAACTTTACGAGAATATCTCAAAGTTTCAGTTTTGGATTCGAGAGATCCATTTTATGGGACACATCATCTTAGAGGATGGAGTTGCAATGGATCTATTGAAGGTTGTATTTTCTTGGGATCCACCAAAGAGTTTCACCAAGGTGTGGAGTTTCCTTGGATTGGCTGGGTACTATCAAAGGTTTGTACCCGAATTCTCTAGAGTGGAAGCACCCTTGAAATCCTTGACCAAGAAAGGGAAAACTTTCATGTGGACAAAAAAGTGTTGGCAGTGCTTTCAAAATCTAAGACAGAGGTTGATGAGCACTCCCATCTTGAGGTTACCCGAGGAGGGTGTCGAGTACATAGTGTTATATGATACATAAAGAACTAGACTTGGTTGTGTTCTGATGTAGAGGTAAGTATTTATTTCCTATGGTTTATGCTAGTTGAGACCACATGAATAGAACTACACGACCCATGACCTTGAGTTAGCAACAGTAGTTTTTACATTGAAGATGTTGCGACACTACCTGATGGGAGACCGATTTATCATGTACTCTGACCACAAGAGTCTTAAGTATCTCTTATCTCAAAAGGATATTGACTTGAGATAGAGGTTGTGGATATAGTTCCTCCAGGACTATGACTTTGAGATTGTCTATACTCCTGGGAAGGGGAACGTGGTAGAAGATGCGCTTAGCAGGAGATCTTTTTCTTAGTTGTTGGTCGGGGCATCAGATCGGTTAGCCTCATTGCAGTATTCCTTTGTGAACTTGGATAGTTCTTCTTATCTTCAGTCAATGGTTGTTACCCCACCAAATCTACAACATATCAAGGATGCTCAATATGGATATACCAACTGTGAGACCTTATGTACCCAGATATCCACTGGACATGCTCCTGATAGATATTCTGAAGGTGGGGAACACGCTATCCTTTTCAGAGGGTAGACGATGGTACTAGTGATATTGCGGGAGGAGGTTCTGAGAGAGTTTCACACATCTCCTTTGGCGGTATATCTAGGTGTGGAAAATATATACCAATACCTACGACATTAGTTTTGGTAGCCAGACATGGAGAAAGAAGTTGCAGAGTTTGTTTCTCGATGCCTTACTTGTCAACAAGTGAATGTGAATCGCTAAGTTCTAGTGGGTTTAGCACAACCTCTTGAGGTGCCAGAGTGGAAGTGAGATGAGATATCCATGGACTTTGTGATGGTATTACCACGTACATCTAAAGGACATGATGTCATCTAAGTGATTGTCGACCGGATCACCATGTCATCCAACTTCATAGCTATACGAGAGAAGAGTTCGGTAGAGAGATTGGGATGCCTCTATGGAGTTCCATCGATGATCGTTTTAGACTGTGATGCTCTCTTTACATCCTAGTTGTGGAAGGGATTGAAGGATGTGTTTGGGACTTAGTTACACTTGAGTATAGCATTCCACCCCCAAACTGATGGCCAAACTAAGTGGACAATTCAGGTTTTGGAGGACATGTTGTGAGCTTGCATGTTAGACTTTGACCATAGTTGGGAGGATCACCCACCACTAGTGGAGTTCGCGCACAACAATAGAAACCATTCCGCCATTGGTATAGAACCATTCGAGGCTTTTTATGAGCAACCCTACAGATCACCACTTTGTTAGACTGATTCAGGAGAGTCAGAACTCATGGGCCCAAAATTGGTGTGAGCTACAAAAGGGAAGGTACAAATCATCCAGGAGCGGATGAAGACTGCATAGAGACATCAAAAGTCATATGCTGATAGGCGATGGAGGCCTTTAGAATTTGAGGAAGGAGACCATCTGTTCCTAAGGGTCTCACCTTGACATGGATTGAGAAGATCTGTCCATAATAGCAAGTTATATTTGAGATTCATTGGTCCTTTTCAAATACTGTATAGAGTTGGCTAGATGAAATACCACTTAACTCTATTGTCACAGTTGGACCAGGTACACAACGTCTTCCATATGTCGTAGTTGAGGAGGTACGTGCATAACTCGTCGCACATTATCGATTGGGGTGAGCTAGACATCGAGGATGGAGCAACCTTTGCTGATCACTCGGTGGATATTGAGGATTGGTAGGAGAGGATCCTTTGTGGGAAATCGATTCCCCTTGTACGTTTCTGATGGCATCATGAGAACTTTCAGGAGATCACCTGGGAGTGGGAGACCCAGATGCGATCTTAGTACCCCCATCTCTTTGTATAGCCCTTGTTTTGGATTTTTGAGACATAAATCCCTATGGTTGAGAGAATGTAACATCTCAGATTTTCTATGTATTATTTTTGGATATTATATGGATTATTTTCGAGACCAGGTGCTGAGACGGTGTGTGATTTCGGGACCCAGTGTGTCCGGAATATATATTTGAAATATATTAATATATTAAATAGAATACACGTGCAATTTTCCAAAAAAAATGTGAAATAACTTCTAAATGGGTGCCCAGATCAGAAATATGAGGCCACTGTTGAGTTCAAAATGATGGTTTTATCCTAAATGCGACTTAACATTAGTCGGCATGGGCCGTTTTTGAAAAAGTTGTTGTGAATGTTAAAATAAATAAAATTATTTAATAAAATTATTTTTATATGTTTTGTTGATGCAACAATTAGTGAATCTTTAAATATATCCTTATGTCATAATTTTAGGGTTAGCCGCATAACACTAGAACCTCTGTTGGAGAGAGCCTTGGAGAATCCTCTTGGGAGGACGATGATGGATTGTGGATCAATCGATCGACACAACCTCATATTCGAAAGATCTTTCCAATGAATGCAACAACGCATCATTCTTCATCGACGATCAAATTGAATCAAGGTAGAATGTTTGTTTTATGTGTATTCTTCCTCGTTCTTAATTTCTGCGACGAATTCAAATCAATCGACGAACGGATTGATTTCTGGATCAATCGCTTTGTGAGATGAGATTATTTTTTGGGGATTTAGCTGGAGAAATTCTTATGATTAAATTTTTAATGGATTCAATTTTTGTTCTAACAACAACAAACCAAGATCAACATGAACATCCATCGAGGTTCGTTCCTCTCGTTGTTCTTGTGCTTTTCTCCCCCGGTTTCACGATTCACCATGGGCGCTCTTTGTTTGTCCTGAGGTTTAACTATTCTCAATCAATCGATCGTTACACATATGTTTCTTAGAACAATGATATGATATCGTAGATCTGGGATTGGCATGGCATGATGAAGGTGCGACGACGGAGACAGAGCGATTCGGATAACGGATGATTCCTGAATTCGTGTTCATCAGCATTCTTCGGTGCACAACAAAGAACAAATATTTGATCCATTTGTGAGCAGATATGGTGACAGGACGTGTTATTTGATGACGGTGAGGCTTGGACGATCTTGGATCTTCAATTTCTTGGAAAACTAATCACTGGATCGAAGGCTGGAGGTGTCGGAACGAATGCAGAGGAACAATCCAGGATTCTAGAAAATCCCATAGAACACAGCGTGTAATCTGGGATTACATGTCATGTGGGGCCCACTTGGTGGTGGTTAGGGTTTTGGGTAAGAAAAAGGTATCACACGACGTATGTCTAGGCCTACATGGTTTGTGCTCATATCCGGGTAACCTCGGCGTGTACTTGGGTAGTAAACAGACACTGAGTGGAGTACACTGGTTGCCTACATGGCGTGTACTCCCCCACATGGACACGGGTTGGACCAAGTACATGGGATAAGTCGTGTATTGGTACACGGACATGGGTACATAGGCTGAATCCATGTACTAGCACATGGGTAGAGTACACAGGTTGCCTACATAGCATGTACTAATACACGAATATGGTTTGATGACACGGTCCATTTATAAGGGCAGGACCCAGGGTCAAGGGACACGGTGTGTAACCCTTCTACATGGCATGTACTCTCTTCAAGAGTTCTTGAGACTCTTCGTTTTCTTAGTTTAGACTAGTATAGGTTGAGTGAGTTTTCTTGGTCCTTTCCCTCAAGGGTACAGTGCGACATTACATCCACATAATTGGATTTTGATCCCCTTTAGAGGATGAGTCTCAGATAGAGTTGTGGTGTCCCTCCGTGAGACTGGAGTGCAGTCCTCTAACATTTCTAGTTGGGGTTTGTGGAATCGATGTGACCTCCCTGAGAAGGGTGTTGATTCTCTCTTTCCTCCATCACGTTTATTCAATTTAACTGTATTCATTAAATTATATTTTCATGCACTGTTAGCATTTTTTTTAAACACTAATAACTTTTATTATTGACTTATTGTTCGGCCCTCTAAAATCGTTGACAAGTATAATTTTTATAGTATGAAAATATGATGCATCTTTATATTATATATATATGGGAAAAAGTCTTTCCCACTTGTGAGAGGTTCCTCCTAGGGTTTTCCTAGGTTTGGCATATCCTCGATTCTTCCTTGGTCCGGCATTCCTTCAGCGGAATTCGCATCTCCTTTGATCATTCCTCTCACACTGACATGCGTCTTCTACGATCATCTCTCCTCCATTCATTTTTTTTCTTTGGCGGTGCTTTTCTTCTGTGCATTTTTCTGAGGTTTGGCATTCCTAGATCTGGTTTTTCTTTGACAGCATCTCTTCTCTACTGGCGTGCTTCTTCATTCCACGAGACATATTGAGTGGTTGTGTTCTTCTAGGGACAGTGCGGAGTCTGATCGTTTGATATCTACCGAGAGACATCAGATCAGCTTTCAGTCAGTTGCTCTCGACAGATCGAAAAGATCGACTCATAAGGGTTCAGTTTCTTCTGATCAAACTTCTGATCGGTGTTTGGTTGATCTTCCCTAATATATCGGCTCTGATTGATCGCCTGAGTGTGATCGTTTTTGGCTCGTTGGGATTGTTCGTGAAGTGTATTGTGGGCCAAGAATTCAATTCGCGAAGGGGGTTTCTGCAAAGGGGTGTTCGTGAAGTGTAATGCGGGAAAAGATTTCAGTTCATAAAGGGGGTGTACATGTGTAGCATGTTGTTCACGTAGGATTGGGCCTACAGTGTACTACTGCAGGGTCTGCTCGCGAAGGGTGTGGCTCGCGAAGGGGTCCTGATCATAAAGGGTTGGGCTCACAATGGTTTCTATTTGCGTTGAGTTATACTCATGGGGATTTGTGCTCATGAAGGTTTTCCTCGTGAAGGTTTTGTTTTCAACTTTTCCACCCATGAAGGGTTGTGCTCGGGAGTCAACGTTATCCTTTCCTCGGGCATTGTTTTAATCCATCCATTGGTGCTCTGTGGTTTCCTCTTTGTGATTCATAGCCATGGAATCATACCTGGTGAACTGATGGTAGAATCTTTCACTAAAAAACAAAGAGAAAGCGATGATTTCCACTCAAAAGAATAAAGACGCTTTTCTTTCGCATCGTATATCTATTCTGATTGTTGAGAGATTTATGGAAAAATGATTTTTCAATCAGGGCGCCCTTAAAAACACTCTGCTAAATATTTGGCGATTGGAGGATGGTGTTTCCATAAGAGAAGTCAGAGAGGGCTTTCTTGTCTTTTAATTATTCAATAAAAGAGATAAAGAAAAGGTCCTCAAATGTAGGTCATAGTCCTTTGATAACCAGATCATTCTTATGGAAGACTTAAAAGGCGGGGAAGATATTCAGAAAAGTAATCTAACCTATTCACCTTTCTGGATACGAATCAAAAGAATTTTGTTTCATGGTAGAACTAACTAAGTTATGCATGAAATTGGAGGACGCATTGGTAAATTTATGGAATGGGATCGGTCTAATCCAATTCACTAAGGACTTGTGCGAATCAGAGCCTTGGTTGATGTTGTACAATCACTAATGAGGGGCATCTTCTTATCAAAAGAAGACTCTAATGCCTGGATATCCTTTGAGTTTGAAAAGATTCCAATTTTTTGTTTCTTTTTTGGGTGTCTCATACATTTAGAAAAGGATTGTGGTTTGAAGAATGAGGCTGAACAAAGCAATTTCATTCTGCAATATGGCCCTTGGATTCATGCAAAAACAATTGGAACAACTTTCATTTATGAGATGGAAAAGCAAAAGGATCGTGAAAGACTTGTGAAGGAATTCATTAAGCATTCTGAACCAATTAAAAATAATACCATCATGCTTGGGCCACTAGATTTTCTTACTGGAAATCCAGCTGATCAGCGGGCGGAAGGAGTACCTTTTGGCAGCGCAGTGGCCTTGGCCGACTCTGGGGAAAAGCAAGTCAGACAGGGGAAGGCCCTGGATTTCAACCCAACCTGGGTTTTTTCTAATGCGAATGATATTTCTTTTCCACATATTGGGCCGATGCCAAAATGCAAGGAACCACCAGACCCGGGTTTTGTACGGGAACAATTTTGTGCAGAACCCCTTGATCCAGTTCCTCTTCCAGATTATGAGTCTTCAGGTATCATTTCCTAGTATGGGGAATATATTCTTGGGTTAATGTCATCAGGTGCCCAAAAACACCGGACGTGGAGGAGGGTGACTATAGGGGACTGGGGTGGTGTTCCAACCAGTGCAAAGCCAGGTGAGCACAAACGAAGTTTGGAGGCATGTTAGATGTCTAAGATCCTTCCAAAGAGGTGGACAGCGGTGGGTGACAGACAGATTCTCGATATTAAAGAGGCAGAGGTGGGTGTGTCCTAGCCCCACCTGGAACAATGAAAATCATATACTGGAACTATCGAGGTCTTGGCAACCCCTAAACGGTTCATTCACTCCGTCTCTGGAGTTCAAAATACCGCTATGACATAGTTTTTGTATCCGAAACTATGTTGGATAATAAGGGTGTTGGTCTCTTGGGTTTGAAGATTGGTTTCAAGAACGTATTTCTTGTTGGAAGACAGGGACACTTCAGTGGTCTGTGCCTCTAATGGAAGGAGGGCCATGGTGTTCAAGTTACTAATTTCTCAAGTAATCACGTTGTTGTGATTATTGCTGCACCAGGAACCCCTCTTTGGTCTTTTTTTGGATTCTAAGGGTGGTCTGGGTGTCAAGATAAACACAAATCTTGGAACCTGTTGAACCGGGTACGAAACTCCCTCCCTGGACCTCTGTTGGTTGGGGGAGATTTCAATGTGGTCCTCCTTCATCATGAAAAAGAAGGGGGCGCTTGAGGAGTAGTGATGTTATGGAAGAGTTTAGGAATTCTATTATGTTGAATTCTCTTCATGACCTCAGGTTTTCTGGCTCTCTGTTTACTTGGGATAGAGGTAGATCAATGGTGAATCGTATTGCTGAAAGGTTAGATAGATTTGTTGAAACAGATGAATGGAAATCTCTCTTCCATGCCTTCTCTATTGTTCACCAACCTTCGATCTCTTCTAACCACTGCCTGATCATTCTGTCGAAGATCTCTTAAGGGGAAATGAAGAGGCCTTTTCATGCCTTTTGATTTGTAAGTTTGTGGCTCAAAGACAGTAATTGTGAGAAGGTGGTTTGGTCGGCTTGGGAGGGACCGAACTGGTGTCTCACATCCAATATTAGCAATATTGCGTCTTGTTTACAAAAGTGGAGTTTGGTTAGGTTTGGGGATTTTGACAGACGCATTAATGTGGAAGAAAATCACTTGAAGAGACTCCACTCTTTACCTTGTTGTAACTCTGTACTTAGGGATATCTCATATGGGGAAAAGAATCTTAATGCGTCGTTGAGGGAGAAGGAGAGCTTTTGGTTTTTGAGGGCAAGTGAATCTCATATGATGGTGGGTGATCAGAATACTAATTTTTTCACCAAAGAGCATCTGCAAGGAGATGGAAAAAACCTCATTTCTCAACTCGAGGATCATACTTGGAGGGTTGTTTACAACAACAGTGATATTCATTTCATTGTTCTGAATTTTTTCAGCAACCTCTATAAAGCGGAACGTATTGACACTCCTGCATGTCTGACTAGCTGCATTCTGAAACTTGTCACAGAGGATATGAACCGTAAGTTGGAAAGAGATATCTCTAAGGATGAAGTGATTGGGGCTCTTCACCTTATTCACTCGACAAAGGCCCTAGGGCCTGATGGGTTTTATGCACTATTTTTCAAATGTTTTTGGCATATCGTTGGACCTGATGTGGTTGTCATGATGAAGGAGTTGTGGGCAGGAAGATCCCCTCTCGAGTCCCTGAATGAAACTCTGATTACTCTCATCCCAAAAACCCATTGCCCTCAGAAAATCATGGAATTTCAACCTATCAGTTTGTGCAATGTTGTTTAAAAAACCTTTTTCAAGATCTTGGTGGCTAGGCTTAGGGATTGTCTTCCGCTGCTTGTTACTGAAAACCAAAGTGCTTTTGTTCCAAGGAGATTCATTGCTGATAATGTTGTCATTGCATTTGAATTATTCCACTCTATGAAAACTCATTCCTCATCCAAAAGAGTTGTCATGGTAATGAAATTAGATATGATGAAAGCTTACGACAAAGTCAAATGGTCTTTTCTCGAACTTGTTCTCTCTATGTTGGGCTTTGGGATGAAATGGATCTCTAATATCATGAACTATGTTACGACTGTCTCTTTCAGAATTAATAATAATGGGGCCCCTTCGGAGAGCTTTAAACCCTCAAGAGGTCTGCGACAAGGGGATCCGCTCTCACCTTATCTCTTCATTCTGGTGGATGACGTCTTTTCTCATCTCCTCTTGAAAGCGGTGGAACAAGGAATTATCCATGTTGCTAAGGTATGTAGAAATGTCTCTATCTCTCATCTCTTTTTTGCAGATGATAGTCTTCTTTTTGCATGTGGTATCCCACAAGAATGCAGTTCAGTGCTGAAAATCATTAATCCGTATGAAAAGGCTTCTAGGCAACATATTAACCCTTTGAAGTTAGAATTGTCCTTCAATAAAGGCGTGCTACAAGCTAAGAGGGAGGATTCGCAGCAGGTGTGTGGTTTTCTGCTGGTTGAAAAGCATCCTAACTACCTAGGCCTCCCAACCCTTGTCGGTAGATCGAAGAAATAAGTATTCGCCTCGATTATGGACATGGTGGATAGTTTGATTTGCTTATGGTCTAGTGGGAAGATTTCAAAGGCATTAAAGGAAGTTCTCATTAAGTCAATGACCCAAACAATCTCATCTTATGTTGTGTCATTATTCGGATTTCAAGAAACTCTTGTTGAACAAAACCATTCTTGTTTGGCTAACTTTTGGTGGGTCTCTCGTGATGGCAAATATAACACCCATTGAGTGTCTTGGGAGAAATTGTGTGTGTTGAAATTTTGTGGAGGTCTCAGATTTAGGAATCTCAAATGGTTTAACGAGACACTTTTGGCGAAGCAAGGATGATGCCTTCTCTCAAATTCAAATGCTCTCTTCTCAATGTTTTTGCGTGCAAAATATTTTTCTTATTCTGACTTTTTGCATGCCCAGCAGGGGTCGTGACCTAGTTTTATGTGGAGAAGCATTTGGAGCGCAAAATCTTTTTCTTGACAAAGGTTGTGTTTAGAGAATTGGTGATGGAAATGACGTTAGTGTTTGGAATGATCAGTGGCTGGAAAATCGCGTTAACCTCAAGGTTTCCTTGAGTGCTGTTCCAGGGTTTGAAAATGTACGGGTGTGAGATCTAATCAATGACTCGCTTGAGGATTGGGTCTGGGGAAAGATTTTCAGCTGGTTTAATGAGGTTGATCGTCAACTCATTCTTAGTATTCCTCTCACACCAGGAATGGGTGATCATCAGATTCGCTGGATTGGGGAATCAACTGGGAGGTATTCAGTTCGATCGGGCTACAAAATGCGAGTTCACGACTTGGTTTCAGTCTATCCTGATGATCGCTGGAAGAGTCTCTGGTCGCTCGCTACTCCACCCAAAGTTAATTTTTTTTGGTGGCAGGTCTACTCGGATGTTCTTTCAACCCGCAATTTTTTGGTGAGACGTCACCCCGCGGAGGACGACAACTGTCTTATGTGCCTCCAAGAGGTGAAATCTTCTTTGCATGCAATTCTCTTCTGTCGGGGGTGGGTGTGGAAGGAATGAACACCGTATTTTAAAAAGTCATTTCATCTATCCGTTGGGTTGGTTCAAAACCTTATTAAATGGGTGTCTTTGTTGTAACCGAGAGTGGTGGGGGTGATTTGCACAATTGCTTAACTGGTTTAAACTAGAAGAAATGAATGCATTTTCCCAAAAAAAGTGACCCAAGATCGTATTTGGTTTGAAAGAGCCATTGAATGGATGAATTGTTGGAAAGCGAACGATGCGGTGCCTTCGTTGGGTAGCATTCACAAGGAATTTCCATGTTGGTCTCCTCCCTAAGGGTTTTATCAAAATTAACACAGATGCAGCCGTCTCTACTAATTTGAGGGTAGGTGTTGGTTTCATTGCCCATAGCAGTAATGGACATGTCATGGAAGTTCATTGTAGGGTTGTTCAAGCCTCCTGGAGTCCTGTGGTGGCAGAGGCATCTGTCATCCTCTGTGGGATCCTTCTTGCTCGTTTAAAAGTTTGGATCAATGTGTTGGTGGAATATGATTGTTTAGAATTGATTACCGCCCTCTTTAATGCGGAGGATTCTCATGGTCTTTTTTTGAGAAAGATATGGTCCTTGTTTAAAAGTTTCGTTGAATGCAAATTTTATTTCATCAAACGAGGGGGTAATCTAGAAGCTCGTTGTTTGACATGGTATGAGAAATGGGGTGATCATTGTTGGGTTGACTTTTTCCCTGGTTGGATTAGTAGATGTTGTTTGATTGATCATTAATATATCATATCTTTTATCTCAAAAAAATATATATATATGTGTGTGTGATGGTAATATAATATTTATTTTATTGTTAAAATTAATTTTTATAATCATGATTTATTTTTTGGGATAATTATCACGATGCTTCTAATATCATAAAGCATGGAGCAACTTTATAAGTAAAGGCAAAGCTTTTTAGATTCCTTAGGCTTTTGACATTGCCTCAACTTTTCGTGGCACCCAAGTCTTCTCTTCTGCAGCAAAAAGTAAAAAAAAGTAAAAAATATAAACAAAAAAGTTGTACATTTTAAACAGAAATAATAAAAATAAAATTAAATCATTATGCCCTGTTTGTTGACGCACGCTCTCGTTCCCTTTACGCGTTTTGCCTCTCCAACGAACCGCTTTTTCTGCCCACCTTTCCCCTTTTTTCTTTCCAAACACGCTTTCTAGAAAACCTTGTACGTTTCACTTTTCCGCCCGTTTCAACACGTGTCACGCATCTAAAGCACTAGAAAAATGATTTTGTCAAAAACGTGCAAAAAGCATTTGTTTATTTTTAGTTAACAATTATAAAATATAATATATATGGTTTAAAAATTACTATTCCAAAAAACTATATGTATTTGATTTATCATTATTTATAATATATAAATATGTATTTTTCAGTTATGGTGCACCAGTGGTACACACGGAAAAAGGAAATCATGACTCTTCCCGAACAAGCCGATCTCAGCCGTTGATTATAACAGCCGCGTAACAGTGGAGTAACGTACAGAGGATCGCCAGGCGGTCGCGATAAATCGAGGACATGTTTCGATTAATTGAAATTATCGTATCGAGGAGAGAGAAGGTCTGAACGCATGCTTGCGGGGACCGAAAAGGGAGGGTGTGTGGAAAGTTGAATGTGGAAAGTACGAAAGAGGCAGAGGACAACTCCGTCTTTTCAAATTTTCTGTTTCTTCCGGGCCATGACATGTCAGCTTTCCACAATTATTACGGCTCACGTATCTTTGCACGTCGTTTCTGTCGAAATGACTTTATTGCCCCCTTAAATGGTCATGCTGCGTTGTTGAAATTCAGTTCCGTTTATATTTTTTTAATAATTTTTTTCAAATTTCATTTATAAAACACATTATACTAATATCCAAATTTTAAAACTCATCTATAAATCTAAATTGAACACGTCTTAATTAAATAAATAAATATATATTATTTTATCGTCTTTTATAAATGTATAATTAGGATATTGAGTTTAAAATATAAGCAATATAATTAGACTCAAGTTTTAAAAAAACTGACGAATCTTAAATTTCACAGATACACAATTAATACCACTAATCCCAAATACTATATTCTCAAATATCTTTTTTTTATAAAAATAAATAATATCCTGTTTTTAAAATTCTTCCTAAAATTTTAAATTCACAAAGTGTTGGAGATAATTATCATCCTTTCCAGGTCATTATATTATTTATTCAAACCTTCAGCTTTTAAGTGTAAAGCGTGCTTTTGAATACGAAGTGCGACTTTTACAACGGGCCGACCAACCAATTTGAGTAAAAGCGAAAATAAATAAATAAAAAGTAACATCAAATGCACGGAAAACAATTTTGTAATAAATGTCCTGAACTTTTTAATAAAGGAACAGAGAAGCCCAAATATAAAATACAAAATTAAAATATATTTTTAAAATTAATCGATAAATTCAAAGTTTGAAATTATTTGCAAGTATTCATTAAAAAGTATATATGATCCCCATTTCATTTTTATAAAACTGGACTCTTTCATCTGCCCGTATTTATTTTTTTTCTAATAGATATCATATTTAAATTAAGAAATTAATAAAAAAACATCAATTCAAAATTATTAAAAAAATAGATATATAAACATTTTTTTCAATAAAATTACATATAAATTCGGTATTAAAAAACTATTAATAAAACAAAAAAACTAGACAACACATTTTTCTATTTTAAACCTATCAAAATACATTTTTATAACTAAATATTATGCTTTCAAATACAAAACATATGTTTTTTTAATGAAAATAACATATATACAGGGTTGGTCCAAGAGTAAGCCCAACAAACACATTTCACCTCCCTCCCATGATCCCGGGATTTCAACCCTAACAACATCACTTGATATTTGATACTATGCTTGTAGTTTTCAGGCGCTGTGAAAATGTGCAATTGGTTGCGACAAACTTTGATTTTTGTTATGATCTATGATCAATCTGAGATTTACATGATGATAAATGTCGTGATCAATAGAATTAAATAAAAAAACCAGACAACAGATAAAACGCTGAAACCAGAATGCAGAATCATCACATATTATTTATAACTAATTTAGTAAATTAAAGAATTAGCTTGTGAGAATTATTTCTTCGTTGATAGATTTGACAACAGATCTGCCTTGTACCGTCGTTGTGTTGCTGGAATCAAGAGCAGATTCTCTCTAGTGGTAATCTATACGTGTTTCACAAATCTCCGAACTTCGCCGTAAAAATCTCAAGGTGCTAGCACGACAAATCATATCGCTTTGCGTCGTTTGCCTTTGATCGCCTCGAAAACCAATTCCCAAAGATTCTCTTTTATATCTCTTGACTCACGAGTGAGAGATGAACTAACATTGCTCTCCGTTCTTGAGAGTGTTATTGGAGAAGGGAGCTCTCTAGAGCTTCAAGAGGATTCTCCAGATTTGTTGTGCACAATAAAACAAATGAACTTGGTATATTGAAAAACAATATAATTGAATTTATATATCGTTAGAATTAAAAATAAATAATTGAACAATTGACCTTTATTATTTATTTAATCCCTTGCGGAACCCCATATTTATAATAATAATATTGTTATTATTTTTCAACATGGGCTTAACTTGGGAACAAAATTATATATTATTTAATCAAATAATATTCAATATATATTATTTAATCAAATAATATTCAATATATATTATTTTGTATCGGACCGATATACTCAGTCCACCATTCAAGCACAATATTTATCACACCTTGAAGAATAACTGATAAATAAATATCACTGTATTATTCACCAATAAATAAATAAATATTATATTCACTAAATAACAAATAAACATTTATTAAAAATTCTGCTCACATAACATTATCTTGAATAACTGGTAATGAAATATATGCGATCAAATAGATATGAATAATTATTAAACCATGCGCAAGAACAATATTTATTCAATTTGTTAAATAATAAATAATAATATATTATTTAACTGAAATTCTGGATACACTTGATGTGTGACCTAGACCTATTTCTCAGTGGTATCAAGCGAAAACTGACTAAAATTCAAGATTAGTGTCTAACAACACACCAAGATACCCATAGAGAAAATAATTAACGACACAATTATATAATACCCCATACGAACGCTTACTGTGTAATATATTCGTTTTATCACGATATCTCTAATCAAGCAAGTTGCACGCTGATGTCATCAACCTATGTGCTCGATGTCTCTTTCTTTGATTTTTCGAAAATCGAGTTTGACTATAGAATATCATGATCATGAATTTATTTAAGCTATATCATTTCCATCAAAGAGCATGTGATATCAACTTTCGTTAAAGAACAGAATGGACAAATCTTTTTTCGCATTATTCATTAATGTAATATTACTCGTGACTCACCCAACGCATCCTACCTCGTCGCGAACATATGTTGTCACAATTTTCATCAATACGTCAAAGTACGCGACTTATAAAACTCATTAATAATAATCTTAAAGTTTAAGAATCAATACACACGTCCGTAGATATGAACACCCAATGACACATATAAATGTGAATTTTCCACTAAGAGGTATTGTTCGCATAATATGATACACTGAATATTATCAAGAGCGTACACCATGAGAAATTGTCTCAAAGTCCTATGAGTCTCCACCCCTGATAGTCTATATAATTTGTGTCCCTCAAATGATATCATCTGGCTATAGAATATATATTTAAGAATACTGTTGTGACACTTCTAGGTTATCATCATAACGGAGAACTGTTATAACCTTTTAGTACGACAACTACTCTTAGGACATTATCACATACTATATTGCATAGAAGAACAATAATGATATGATAAAAAGTTTATTAATATTCAAAATCATGAGTACAAGTTATCATAAAGTACAAGTTATCATAAAGTACACATAAGTTGGTTCTAGGGAACCAACTCTAACGGACTCCCACTTTCATTAGAGTCAACTGGTAACAATCTTTAGTCCACTAGCTCTCACATGATACTCATGCTTCTACTGAGATAGATCTTTAGTCAAGGGGTCCTCCACGTTTTCTTTTGTGGGAACTCTACTTATTGCAACTTCACCCCTCTGATAAAAACCCCTAAAGAGGTGATACTTCTGAAGTATGTGTTTTGTCCGTTGGTGTGATCCTGACTCTTTTGCAAGAGCCACCCCTGCAGTATTATCACAATACAATGTGATAGAATCTTTACTGCTAGGTACCACACCAAGCTCTTGGACAAAATTCTATATCCAAACGGCTTCCTTGGCTACACCAGAAACCACTATACACTCAGACTCCGCTGTAGAATCAGCGACAACTGACTTCTTTGAACTCTTAGAACTCACAACTCCTCTATTGAGATATAAACACATCCTGACCATGACTTCAGATCATTTTGATTTTTTTTTTGAAAACTAACATCAGTACAACCTCTGATGATCAACTTCTCCTCTCATCCATACACCAGGAATATATCATTAGTTCTTCTAAAATACTTGAGGATAGCCTTAACAGCAGACCAATGCTGTTCCCCTGGATCTGCTTGATATCTGCCTACCATGCTCAATGCATAGACAATATCAAGTCTAGTACATAACATGACATACATAATTGATCCTATTGCTGAAACGTAAAAGATCGTACTCATCCTCTCTTTCTTTTGTTGTGTCTGAGGACACATTTTCTTATAAAGATGTATACCATGTGACATTGAAACCAATCCCCTCTTGGATTGTTCCATACTAGATCTCTTTAGTATCTCGTTAATGTATGTACTTTGACTTAATCCAAAAAACCTCTTGGATCTATTACTAATGATCTTGATCCCTAGAATATAGGTTGCTTCACCTAAGTCCTTCATGGAGAAATACTTGTTCAATTAGTCTTTAATAGACTGTAAGACTGGTATGTTGTTTCCAATAAGTAATATGCCATCAACATATTCTACTAGGATAACGACTGCATTCTCACTAAACCTCTTGTAAACACATGGATCACATTCATTCTTAATGAAACCAAATTCTTTTATAACTTCATTGAATCAAATGTTCTATAACCTAGATGTTTGCTTCAAACCATAAATGGATCTCTGTAACTTGCAAATCTTTTTGGCATCACCTGGAGTCACAAACCTTTCGGGTTGTGTCATATAAACGTCTTCATGAAGGTTCCCATTAATGAAAGAAGTTTTAAAAACCATCTTCAAAATTTCATAGTCATGGTAAGCTGCTATAACGAGTAGAATTCTAATGGATTTAAACATGACAACAAGTGACAAAGTTTCATCATAGTTAATTCCTTGACATTTCTTAAACCCTTTATCCACTAGTCTTTCTTTATAGGTATTTAATTTACCCTCCACGTCCATTTTTCTCTCGAATACTCATTTGCACCCTACGAGCTTTACATCAACTGGTGCATTGAATAGAACCCACACTTGGTTCTGATACATGAAATTCATTTCTGAATTCATGGATTCTTTCCATCTTGTAGTTTCTGAGATCTCTATTACCTCTTGCAGGACCCCGGGACACCCTGAGAGGGGAGGGGTGAATCAGGGTGTCAAATTTTTCTTTTAAAACTAAGGATCTTGTTCCCACGTTGGTAGGAACTGGTAAAACCTGTATGATGGATATGATCAGTAATGAAACATTCACATGCAAAGAGATGACACCACAATTTTTACTTGGTTCACCACAAAGGGCTACGTCCAAGGAGCATACGCCGACAGGTTGTCGGCCGTACCAAATTCCACTATTCTTCACTAGTTGTGAATTACAATGGTTCGGGCACAGTCACTCTGTTCCAGGCTCACTGCCTTTACAAAGGTTCAGGGATAACTCACTGCTTCCCTCAGGTCACTCCCGTTGACTCCCCCCGGCTCACTGTCCTTGGTGAAGTCACACTCAGTTTATACACATGAAAGTCTCTTCAATAGATTTGCATTGAAGTTTTCGTCTCCTGTTCAGCATGATACAATGCTTGCATCAGAGTACTGAGTTGATGCTCTTTTGTATTCAATCTTCTTCTTTAGTGCAATAACTGAATGCACTTTATCTTCTTCTTCTCTTCCTTTGATTCCCAATACCGACACCTGAGTGTTTTGAAATAATCCCCACTTTTTGTGCAGATCTGAGTTTAGTTGCACGAACCGTTCTTCTTTTCTTCGCAAAGCACAATGAGGGTGTTAAACACCAGTCATGTGTGTGCGGAACCACTTCTCTTCAAAGAACCAAATGGTTCACTATTCTTCCATCTTCGCAAAGCAGATTTGAGAGTGCTAAGCACCTGTCAAAGGCCTGCGGGACCCCAAATTTTTCACGCACCCTTCTCGGTGCCTTGCGCGTAAAATTCAAACCTTGCGCGTAAAAATATCGTTTTGGCGTGAAAAATGCTTTTCGCGCAACTCTTCTTTTTCGCACAGAACTTCTCTTTTTCGCGCAACACCTTCTTTTTCGTGCAACACTTCTTCTTTTCGCGCACCACTCTATACCTTAATTTTTCCGCGCATCAGAGCTCGAGATTTGTCTAAGTGTCGAGCCTCTCTCAATGAGAGGGGTTCACCTCATATTTATAAGCGTTTTTGATCCTGCGCGTAAAACCCCTTCCTGTGCGTAAAACTGTCTCGCAGTTCTTTGAATTACGCGCACCTTCCTTTTATTCTCGCGCACCACCTTGGTTTTTCGCGCATCTCATTACTTCTCCAGTTTTCATCATTTTGAACATGAATCCTCTCTTGCGCGTAAAACTTCAAACCCACATTTTGCGCCCAACCAACTTTACGCGCACGAGTTTGATTTTCGGCGCACATGGTGCGAACGTCTCCAATTTTTTGCGCGCCTCTTGCCTTTGCCGATTTTCTGTATTTCTGATTCGATACACTTCTTGCGCGAAAAAATCACGCAACTATTCTGCGCACAACATTTTTCCGCGCACATACCCATTTTTCCGCGCACAACTCTGGTTTTTCGTGCAGCCCATGCCTTGACCATTTTTCAATGTTCTGATTCTGAAACACTGTTTGCACGAAAAATTTCGCTCCACTATTTCGCGCACCATGCTGTTTTTCGTGCCCAGCTTAAGTATTTCGCGCACAACCCTTATTTTCCGCACACCACTTCCTCTTCGTGCGCACCTCCTTTTGCATACAATCAATGTCTTCATTTTCCGATTTTGAGGCCCAAAAATTTGGCAAACACTGGGAAACAACGCCACCTTCAATATATGCTTCGACCGTAACCTTCATGTTTCTTTTTGGTGATTTTCCTTCTTCAACAACTCTTCCGCTTTCATCACAAACTCCACTATCATGATATATATATCCTTTGATAGAACAACTTTAGCATCATCATATGTTGAGACAATGTAAAGTGCATGGCCATCTCAGAATTCCAATCCCTTCCACACTGTCTTCTTCTTCAACCGTCATTCTCTACTTTATGAAAATCATACGATCCTATTCTTCAAGAAGTCTCTTGCATGGTTCTCATGCAATCATTAATAATTTCACAGTCTTCATCAAATCCCCATTTTTCTTTAATCATCCTCAGATGGATTATGCCTCGCAATTCTTCACTATTGTAAACAATGTGTCACCTTTGACACACATTCTTTGAAATTATGATCAGTACAACAATCATCTGAATTTCCATTCCTCCATTTCATTGGAGTACTTCTTGATCTCCTTCATTTTGATCTTCATTGAAAACTATTGACAACAAATACAAACTTTTACACAATCTGGTCCCAACACCTCTTTGTATGAGAGAGGTTCATCGTTTTCAACTAATAATGAGTCACCATCTTCGGTGACTAAAAAACCATATCTCCATGGTTCTCTTACCTCTCTTGTGCTCATACGTAGTACTTGTATTTTAAGAACTACTTCTTCCACAGGGACCTATAGAATCTTCTCATATACCAACTCTTATGTATATTTAGCATCAACTTCATCAAATTCAATCTTTCCCTCACTATCCTTTTTGAGGATGTGCTCCCTCTCAAGAAATAAGGCTTGTTTGGCGGCAATCACTTTCTTGTCTGATGGGTTGTATAGGTAATATACCTTTGTTTCCTTAGTATACCCTATAAAGATACACTTCATGCTCCAGGGTGCTAGTTTGTTTCCTAAGAAGGCCTTAACAAATTCCTCACAACCCCATACACGTGTATGCGAAAAAATGAGTTTCTTTCCACTCCATAACTCGAAGAGAATTCTGTTTTCCCCTTTAGTCGGTACTCAATTTAATGTATATGCCGCAGTTTGTAATGCATATCCCTAAAAGGATAATGAAAGATTTGTATGACTCATCATCGACCTTACAATGACTAATAAGGTATACGGTTCTTCCTTTCACTAATACCATTCCATTGTGGTGTGTAAGGTGGAGTGAGTTGAGATAGAATCCCAAACTCCTGTAAAATGTCGATAAACTCTTGGTTAGATATTCACCACCTCGAGCCGATCGAAGTTTATTTATCTTCTTTCCAAGTTGATTCTCTACTTTATTCTTGAATTCGTTGAATTTCTCAAAGGACTTGGACTTATACCTCATCAAGTAGACATAGTCATATCTACTCAAGTCATCAGTTAAAGTTATGAAGTAAGAATACCCACCTCTAGCTTCTACTGGAAATGGTCCACACACATCACTGTGTACTAATCCTAGAAACTCTGTGACCCTTTCACCATGTCCACCGAATGATAGTTTGATCATTTTCCTTGTAAAAAAACATATCTTTCGAGTGGTTTTAGCTCAGAAGAGTCTAAATAACCATCTTAACAGAGTTTTGTCAAGAAGTTCTCATTTACATGACAAAGATGGTGATTTCATAGTTGGGTGTTAAATGAGTCGTGTGAACATGATTCATTATTTGTTGCCAATACTTGGTTTTCATAATTTAATACATAAAAAATGTTATTCAAATATTTCATACCAACATATGTAGTCTTTATAAAAGAAAAAACTTTTATTTCTGAACTTGAAAATAAAACCATCTGTATCTAGGCATGATACTAAAATTACGTTCTTGGTAACAGATGGTACATAATAACAATCCCTTAAAATCAATATCATTCCCATTGGAAATGAAAGGTGGTATCCACCAATGGCTAGAGCAACCGACCTCACACCATTGGAAGCTCTCAAATCCACCTCTCCTCTAGAAATCTTTCGAAATCTACTTGGTTCCTATATTTGGATACATATGTAAGCACCACAAAATGTACTTTGATTACATGAATGTTCACTTATTATATTGTTCATTGTTCTGCATGACTATAATATAATAATGTCCTGGAATATTTGTTGCATTGATAAGGTCATGGAAGATCCCCACTATGATGAGAACCTTGAAATGCTATAACAATATTCTTAAATAAAGTTCTACGGTGGGATGACATACTATGATAGGACACATAGTATACAGACCGTCATGTGCGAGTACTCGTAAGAAGATGAGACTCTCTCTTATGGAGTTCGCACTTGGTAATCTCCAAGATAAGAGATTATGAGAACAGACCCGCCAGTAGCAATTCCGCATGTCTTGGTGTCACCGGACATTGCTATCTACGAGTGTGTGTAATGGTCCTTAGACTGGAAGATTATCATTAACTCATGTCATGACTCGCGCACTTAGATTTACTGACAAAAACAGTCACGCAGATCGTTGGTGGGAAGTAGGGTACGTTGGGTGCGTCACGAGTGACATGTTGTTAAGGGATAGGTCGAGGAAGGATTTGTCCCTTCCATTTATGGAAGTTGATATCTCGACCCTTTGATTGAAATAGAACTGTCACATTAAATTCCATGGCCATGGTGTAAATGACAATTTTATTTCAGGTAGTCAAAGAACGACGGATCAAGCATATAGGTTTTTGACACTGCCATGAAACCTGCTTGATGAGATATCGAGACAAAGGGATTAAATTACATAGTAAGCGTTCGTATGAGGTGATACGTCAATACGGCGTCAACTTCTTTCTCTTGGGTGCCTTGACCCGTTGCTAGACAGTAATCTTGGACTTTAGGCAAGACCGCCTAATGCCAACGAGAAAGAGGCCTAAAGGGTCACACACTAAGTGTATTCAAGTATCTCAAGTAGAATAAAGATTATTACCGTACGTGGTTTAATAATTATTCAAGGAAGACTAAATCATTTTAATATTGGAGGAAGAATAAAATAAAACAAGTACACGCCGTGTATCAATGATTACACGCCGTGTAGTTTTATTTTGAAAACAAGTACATGCCGTGTATTATTAAATATACACGCCGTGTAGTTTTCATTTTGGAAAGGAAATGAATTAATGAAAACAAGATATACACGCCATGTACATTGAATGTACATGCTGTGTAGTTTTCAATGAAAAACAAGTACACGCCATGTATTTATTAATACACGCCGTGTAGTTTTTCCAGTCAGGATTTTGAGGAAATATCGTTTTATTAAATGATATTTATTATAATCAGTGTGGGCGCATGTCAAGGAATTAATGACTCGACATGGGGTTTTCAAAAGGGAGTTAATGAAATAAATAAAACGCGTAACGCATTTATTTATTGTCATAACTCTACATCCTCAAACCCGATTATAAATATCCTCACAACCCCAACTCTTTTCCTTACACAAGAGAATCGTTGTGCACAACAATTCTGAAGAATTCTTTCAAGGCTGAAAGAACCTCTTCCTCCAAGAACGCTCTCAAGACCGAGAGAGATCCTCTTCCATCGGATCAAGACGATCTAAGGTGGACAACGCAAACAAATGTTTCTCCACGCTAGCACCCGGAGAATCCTTTAGCGACGTCCCGAGATACGAGGTACACGTGTGGATCACCGCTAGAGGAAGTTTACACTTGGCTTCTGCGACGCAATGATGAATCACATCAGAACGTGATCAAGAACATCAACAAAGAAAGAACACCTAAAATGTATTTCTTTTCAGTTGATTAAATTAATTATAATCAACATATAACGATCCTACTTTGTGGTTCCGGGACTTTCCTTTTCTTTGTCCATTTCTGTGATTCAATCCGTGGAGACTGGCATTTATCGTCGTATTGATCCCAAATTAATCATTGTTAATGACAAAAAGCTAAGTGAGCACATCCACCCACGCGCTTCCACTGCACCCGAAACCTTCAATTGGTATCAGAGGGAGGTTATAAAGTTGATTATAGTTATTTAATTTTCATTGATAATTTACGCATTTATATTTGATTCAATTCGGAATAAATCGTTCTATAAATCTGAATAAATGAGATCTGTTCTTCCTCCTTAGTTTCTTGATTCATATCACCGAAACAACCTTTTAATTTTAATTTTGATTAAAATAAAAACGAGGATCTCATCCAGAGGAGCCGCTCTTTCTGTCTGTACAACACGAGAATACATGACGTGTAATGAAAACTACACACCATGTACTTAGGTTCAACGAACCGGTACTGGTCCGCCAAACCACACCGTGTGAATTGATTACACCTAAGTATTTAACACCCCGTGTTGAACAGAATTAAACGGCGCGTGGGAACCGGAATACACGACGTGTATGTTGGAGCAACATGCCATGTAGTTCAATCCGGACCAAGTGAAACCGTGTACAAAGGAGAAGCCGCGTACCACATACACGGGATCTCCAGGCTGGTTACCGCGTAACAAGGAAGTACACTCTGTGTATGATGTATCTACACGCCGTGTACTCCAAAATTTCCAAAGTACAGAGAACACGCCAAAGACCCCGACATGTACTTTGAATAAAAGGTGAAAAGAAATACATGCCGTGTAAATATAAACTACACTCCGTGTACTTTCCAGAAATTTCACCAGGTTTCCTCCAAAAGTACAAAGTCCTGTACAAGGAATATGGATGATAAGAATCTCAAGGAAATTCAGAAATGAATTTAAGATAAATAATTGATTAATTATAAGATCATAATTAATTGAATTCAAGTGAGACTTATCTTAAATAATAGAACGATTAAAAGAATTTGAATTCTAAATATGCGTAAATGTCGTTGCATACTATGGATGATCATGATCTAGACCAAAGACCCTTTTTATGTGTGTATGGTTTCATTTAAATTTGTTTAATTTAAATTTGTTGGCCCGTGAGCCTTCTTCCAATAAAATGTAGGGTCTGCGTGCCCATGGTTTCTTTAATGTAAACCCCATGTAATGGAGGATCTCCCAAGCCAGAGGAGACGGTTCGAAATCTGAAGCTGAGGGGAAACCAACCCAAGAAGATACAAAGGTGGATAGGTGGGAGCTGCAAAACACAAACCATCAGGTTCAAGGTGTTTTCCCTAGGTCAAGGTTAACTTATCAAACCACTAGATAATCTAACTAATAGAAGCTCATGATCATGCCATCTTATTTTATTTTTGTCTGATTGCATGGTTTATTTATTATGTATGTGTTGTCGCGATCACATAATTAATGAAATAAACAACCATGTAAAGATGGAATAAAATAAAAAAAACCAGACTATGCGTAAACATTATCGAAACATGGTTAATCTCTTAAGAAAGCACCACTTAATATTAATAAGCATGCGATAATGCAAAACTACACATAAAATATTAAAATCCCTCAATACCATATTAATTCAGACTAAGACTTCCGTTACCTGATTAAGGGAAATACCCAATAAAACCATGTGTTTGACCAACCCTTGTTGGGACACTTACTTTTATAAAGGAAGCCCTTATGAAAGGTTTCGGGTTGACTTAACCATATTACATCAAGAGAAGTAGCCCTTGCTAGACTTGATGTAATATTGGAGGCAAGAGTTGAGGAAATCCAAGTCAGGATTTCAGGATTGGGGAGTCCACTCAACATATTAAGGAACTGTAAGCTCACAGTTGGCAAAGACCTGCCTACCTAAATACCTTCAAATAGCTTGACCAACCCTTGTTGGGGTTATGCGAAGGGGAATATGGATCCTTGCCACTAGAATTTCAAAGAAACTGGACATTCCGAGTTCAATGGTGAGGGCCATCGGGACTTGATAAAATAATGGGAGAATCAATAAATTCATTTATTACTCATAAAAATGTAATCAAGAAAGTACTGATAAATCTGCTCTTTTAAATTGTAGAATCGAAATGACAAACTCGTCAACCACATTTTCTCTACGATCAATTCTGGATAAAGACAATATCCTCACCGACAGTAACTTTCAGGAATGGTTTAGGCGCCTTTGGGTTATCCTACGCCATGAACGAAAGTTTTACGTGCTGGAGTCCTCACTTCCTAATCCACCCGCCCAAGGGGCGAGTAATGAAGCTTTCCTGGTCTATGATCAGCATTTGAGCGATGCACTCGACATTCAATGTTTGATGCTGTCATCAATGTCTAGTGAACTCATGAAGTCTCATGAAGACATGGATGCCTACAACATGCTCGAGCACCTTCGTGGTCTATACCAGGAGAGATCAAGACAGGAAAGGTTTGAGATCTCCAAGGATCTATTTTAGAGAAAGCTTGGAGAAGGTGCCCCATACGGGCCTCATGTAGTCAAGATCATTGGCTACATTGAGCGCTTGGAGGTTCTAGGGTTTAAACTCCCTGAAGAACATGGTACCGATCTCATTCTTGCATCACTTCTCCAGAGCTTCTCAAACTTTGTTGTGAACTTCAACATGAACAAAATTGAGAAGTCTCTGTCTGATCTTCTTATCCTCATTCGCCAAGTGGATAATGACATGAAGCGTGAAAAACCTTCTGTCCTTATGGTGAATAAAAGGAAAGGTAAGGCAAAGATCTTTAATCCCAAAGCTTCTTCAAGGCCTTCCAAGAAAAGGAAGATCAAAGGGGAGGCAAGGGAATATGATGCTGTTTTTTTCGCATGTGGAAAGAAGGGCCACTGGAAGAAAAACTACACCCATCCAAGGAAGCAAGGGGAAGCTTCAGGTGCGTTTGTCATCGAATGCAATCTATCTGTTTCTACAAATTGGGTATTAGATACAGATTGTGGTTATCACATATGTATCCAAATATAGGAACCAAGTAGATTCAAAAAGATTGATCGAGGGGAGGTAGATCTACGAGCAGCCAACGGAGCCAGACTTACTGCTGTAGCTATCGGGGACTGCCACCTCACGTTGCCAACTGGAATGATCTTGGTGTTAAAGGGTTGTTATTATGTGCCTTCTGTAACCAAAAACATTATTTCAGTATCCAAATTAGATACTGATGGATTCATCTTCAAGTTTGGAAGTGGATGTTGCTACTTTTATAAATATAGCATTTGTTTTGGTAGGGCACATTTATATAATGACCTTTATGTGTTAGAATACACAAACCAAGTAATGGAAATCGATGAAAAAGTAAATTCACATGACTCATACCACACCCAACTTTGGTATCACCAGCTAGGTCATGTTAATGAGAAACGTTTGACAAAATTACATCAAGATGAGTATTTAGATTCTTTCGAACTAAAACCACTTGGTGTATGTCATGCATGTCTACAAGGAAAAATGACCAAAGCCCCATTTAGTGAGAAAGGTGAAAGAGATAAAGAGCTTCTATAATTAGTTCACACAGATGTGTGTGGACCATTTCCGGTTGAAGAAAGGGGTGGGTTCTCATACTTCATAACTTTTACTGATGATTTTAGTAGATATGGATATATCTACTTAATGAGGTATAAGTCAAATTATTTTGATCGGTTCAAAGAATACAAGAATGAAGTTGAGAACCAGCTTGGTAAGAAGATTAAGAAACTTTGCTCAGATAGAGGAGGAGAATATCTTAATCAGGACTTCATTGATTTCTTACGGGAGTTTGGGATTCTATCTCAACTCACTCCTCCTTACACACCTCAGTGGAATGATGTAAGTGAAAGGAGGAACCGCACCTTATTGGACATGGTGAGATCAATGACGAGTCATGCAATTCTTCCATTATCCTTTTGGGGATATGCATTACAAACAGAAGAACGCATACTAAACCAAGTACCAACTAAATCGATTAATGGTATTCCATACGAGTTATGGAGTGGACGCAAAGCCATGTTATCAAATTTACATGTGTGGGGTAGCGAAGCATTTGTTAAGGCCTCTTCAGGTAACAAACTTGCACCCCGAGTCACAAAGTGTATCTTTATAGGATATCCCAAGGAAATAAGAGGATATTACCTATACAACCCCTCAGACAAAAAGGTTACAGTGGAAAGAAAAGCCATATTCCTTGAGAGGGAGCACATCTCCAAAAGAGATAGTGGGAGCGAGATAGACTTCGATGAAGTCAAGGCTCAAGATACACAAGAGTTGGTACAAGAACAGATTCCACAAAGCCCTGTGGAAGAAAAATCTGTTCCAGAGACACAAGAACTGCGTAGGAGCATGAGAGAGGTGAGAGAACCAGAACGATATGGTTTTCTTGTCACCGAGGATGGTGAATCATTATTGGTTGACAATTATGATCCTATTACCTATAAGGAAGCAGTTGAAGGCACATACGTTGCCAAGTGGCAAGAAGCCATGAATTCTGAAATGGATTCCATTTACCAAAACCAAGTATGGATTTTGGTAGATCCTCCAGTTGATGTAAATACTATTGGTAATAAATGGGTATTCAAGAAGAAACTGGACATGGAGGGGAAAGTCAGCACCTATAAGGTATGATTGGTTGCAAAAGGTTTTAGACAACGTCAAGGAATTGACTATGATGAAACATTTTCACCGGTTGTGATGCTGAAATCCATCAGAATCCTATTGGCCATTGCTGTTTACCATGACTTTGAAATTTGGGAAATGGATGTCAAAACAACATTCCTTAACGGGAACCTCTAGGAAGATGTCTATATGATACAACCTGAAGGTTTTGTGACTCCAAAGGATGCCAACAAGGTATGCAAGTTACAAAAATCCATTTATGGATTAAAGCAAGCATCAAGGTCATGGAAAATTCGTTTTGATGAAGCTATAATAGAATTTGGCTTTGTTAAGAACGAATGTGAGCCTCGTGTCTAAAAAAGGTTTAGTGGAAGTGCAATTATTTTTCTAATTGTATATATTGATGATATATTACTAATTGGAAATGAAGTACCTGTCTTACAGTCAGTTAAGGCATGGTTGCATAAATTATTCTCCATGAAAGACTTGGGCGAGGCAACATATATTCTTGGGATCAATATCCATCGTGATAGATCCAAGAGAATGCTAGGCCTGAGTCAAAGTACATACATTGACAAGATATTGAAGAGATTCAGTATGGAACAGTCCAAGAGGGGATTGTTGCCAGTGTCACATGACATTCATCTTTCCAAGAAAATGTGTCCTCAGACACATGAGGAAAGAAAGAGAATGACAAGGATCCCTTATGCATCCGTGATTGGGTCAGTCATGTATGCTATGCTATGTACGAGGCTAGATGTTGCTTATACATTAAGTGTGGTAGGCAGATATCAAGCTGATCCAGGAGACCTCCATTGGATGACAGTCAAGACTATCCTTAAGTATCTAAGGCGTACTAAGGATATGTTCCTGGTTTATGGAGGAGATGAGAAACCAGTCATCAGAGGACATGTAGATGCTAGTTTCCAGACTGATCAAGATGACATGAAGTCGCAGACTGGATACATCTTCAGTTTGAATGGAGGTGCAGTGAGCTGGAAGAGTTCAAAGCAAAGTGTGTTGGCAGATTCTACAGCAGAGTCCGAGTATATTGCAGCTTCTGAGGCAGCTAAAGAAGTAGTATGGATGCGAAGCTTCGTCCAAGAGTTGGATGTAGTACCGAGCAGTAAAGATCCTATCACACTCTATTGTGATAATACTGCAGCGGTGGCACTTGCAAAAGAGACAAGGTCACATCAGCGGACAAAGCACATACTTCAGAAGTATCATCTCTTGAGGGATTTTTCTCAGAGATGTGAAGTTGCAGTGAGAAGTATTTCCACGGAAGACAACGTGGCAGACCCCTTGACTAAAGCCTTAACTCAGCAGAAACATGATCATCACGTGGGGTCTAGCGGAATAAAAGTCGTAGGTAGTTGGCTCTAGTCCAAGTGGGAGTTTGTAAGGGTTGGTGTCCTGAGAACCAACTGTTTTGTACTTTGATTACATGAATGTTCACTTATTATATTGTTCATTGTTCTGCATGACTATAATATAATAATGTCCGGGAATATTTGTTGCATTGATAAGGTCATGGAAGATCCCCGCTATGATGAGAACCTTGAAATGATATAACAATATTCTTAAATAAAGTTCTACAGTTGGATGACATACTATGATAGGAAGCATAGTATACAGACCGTCATGTGCGAGTACTCATAAGAAGATGAGACTCCCTCTCATGGAGTTCGCACTTAGTAATCTCCAAGATGGGAGATTATGAGAACAAACCCGCCAGTAGCAATTCTGCATGTCTTGGTGTCATCAGACATTGCTATCTACGAGCGTGTGTAATGGTCCTTAGACTGAAATATTATCATTAACTCATGTCATGACTCACACACTTAGATTTACTGACGAAAACCATCACCCAGAAAGTTGGCGGGAAGTAGGGTACGTTGGGTGCGTCATGAGTGACATGTTGTTAATGGATAAGTCGAGGAATGATTTATCCCTTCCATTTATGGAAGTTGATATCTCGGCCCTTTTATTGAAATAGAACTGTCGCATTAAATTCCATGGCCATGGTGTAAACGACGAGTTTATTTCAGGTAGTCAAAGAACGACAAATCAAGCATATAGGTTTATGACACTGCCATGAAACCTGCTTGATGAAATATCGAGACAAAGGGATTAAATTACACAGTAAGCGTTCGTATGAGGTGATACGTCAATGCGATGTCAACTTCTTTCTCTTGGGTGCCTTGACCCGTTGCTAGACAATAATCTTGGACTTTAGGCAAGACCGCCTAATGCCAACGAGAAAACGGCATAGAGGGTCACACACTAAGTGTATTCAAATATCTTAAGTAGAATAAAGATTATTCCCGTATGTGGTTTAATAATTATTCAAGGTATCCTAAATCATTTTAATGTTGAAGGAAGAATAAAATAAAACAAGTACACGCCGTGTATCAATGATTACACGCCATGTAGTTTTATTTTGAAAACAATTACACGCTGTGTATTATTAAATATACACGCCATGTAGTTTTCATTTTGGAAAGGAAATAAATTAATGAAAACAAGATATACACTCCGTGTACATTGAATGTACACGCCGTATAGTTTTCAATGAAAAATAAGTACACGCCGTGTATTTATTAATACACGCCATGTAGTTTTTCCAGTCAGGATTTTGAGGAAATATCATTTTATTAAATTATATTTATTATAATTAGTGTGGGCGCATGTAAAGGAATTAATGACTCGACATGGTGTTTTCAAAAGGGATTTAATGAAATAAATAAAATGCATAACGCGTTTATTTATTGTCATAACTCTACAACCTCAAACCCGATTATAAATATCCTCACAACCCCAACTCTTTTCCTTATACAATAGAATCATTGTGCACAACAATTCTGGAAAATTCTTTTAAGGCCGAAAGAACCTATTCCTCCAAGAATTCTCTCAAGACCGAGAGAGATCCTCTTCCATCAGATCAAGACGATCTAAGGCGGACAACGCAAACAAAGGTTTCTCCACGCTAGCACCCAGAGACTCCTTTGGTGACGTCCTGAGATACGAGGTACACATGTGGATCATCGATAGAGGAAGTATACACTTGGCTTCTGCAACGCAATGAAAAATCACATCAGAACGTGATCAAGAACATCAATGAAGAAAGAACACCCAAAAGGTATTTCTTTTTAGTTGATTAAATTAATTATAATCAACCTACAATGATCCTACTTTATGGTTCCAGTACTTTCCTTTTATTTGTCCATTTCCGTGATTCAATCTGTGGAGACTAGCGTTTATCATCATATTGATCTCGGATTAATCATTGTTAATGAAAAAAATCCAAGTGGGCACATCCACCCACGCGCTTCCGCTGCGCTCGGAACCTTCAATGTTGTCTTTATAAAAGAAAAAACTTTTATTTCTGAACTTGAAAATAAAACCATCTGTATATAGGTATGATACTAAAATTACGTTCTTGGTAATAGATGGTACATAATAACAATCCCTTAAAATCAATATCATTCCCATTGGAAATGAAAGGTGGTATCCACCAATGTCTAGAGCAACTGACCTCGCACCATTGGAAACTCTCAAATCCACCTCTCCTCTAGAAATCTTTCGAAATCTACTTGGTTCCTATATTTGGATACATATGTGAGCACCAAAAGATGTATCTAACACCCAATGTGTAGATATTAAATGATTACACTTAATAACGAATGCACCTTTAGTTTCTTCTTGATTTTGGATGGAGTTCTTCTTCCAATGGTTTTCTTTGCCACATACAAAACATACTGCCTCCTTTTCCTTACCCTGCCTTTGGATCTTCCTCTTCTTGGAAGATAGTGCTCGAGATATTTAGACTTGTTATGATTCATGGAATCCTTTTCCTTTTTCTTCCTTTTATTATTCACCATAAGTATTGCGAGTTTTTCACGCACCATGCCCTTATATACTCAGCGAATCAAAGTAAGAAGTTCCGAAAGACTCTACTCATTATTGTTCATATTATAATTAAAAATAAAACTGAAGAAGGCCTTGGGTAGTGAGGAAAGTATGATATCTGCGCATAACTCATCCAATAATTTAATCTCTAAGATGTCTAAGTATTCAATGTATCCAATATGATTGACTACATGAGACCCAACTGACACTGAATCTTTAATCATAGTTATAAATAGAGCATTGAAGATCTCATATCTCTCTCATCTCGCCTTCTATTGATAGAGATCTCGAAGGTGAGACATCATGCTATATGCATCCATGTCCTCATGTTTCTTCAAAATCTCATTGGTCATGGATGATAGCATGAAACACTGAACATCTGTGAAATCTTTCAAATGTTTCTCATAGAGAGTTAACTCTTCATCACCAACCTCATTACCAAGCACATCGGGAATATGTTCTTCCAGTACATACAATTTCATTTCATATCAAAGGATAATGCGTAAGCACATTTTCCACTCTTGGAAATTTGTGCTAGTGAGAAGGTTATCCTTCTCAAGTATGGATCGTAGTGATATGTTTGAATTCATTTTATTTTTATTTCTACAAATAAGATGAGCAAAATTTTAGTACTTTAACCGATAAAATTTAGACAAATAAATAAATATTATATTTACTAATCTCCCACTATTTTATCGAAACCCAATAGCCCTCACCATTGGATTTAGAATATTCTATTTCTTGGACATTCTAGTGGAAAAAATCCATATTCCACTTCTCATTACACCAAATTTGATTGGTTAAGAAACTTGAATGGTTTTAGGTAGATATTCCAAATTCCAACCGTATTAACTCACGGTTCCTTGATCTGTCAAGTGGACCCCAAATCCTGAAATCCTTAAATTGGATTTTATCATTTATTTGCCTCTAAATTACACCAAGTCCTACTTTAGCATTCAAACCTTGATGTGAACTACGTTAATTCAATGAAAAACATCATGTTAGAATTCCTTGATAACTGAAAGCACCCCAACTTTGTCTGGTCAAACAGTTTGAACCATGATTCAATTTTAACCGAAGTAGTTGAAGGCTATACCAACTTAATATGTATAATTGAGTGATTTTATCTTTATGTATAAATTTAAAATTATTATCTTTATTACATGCTTGTTAATATTAAGTGGATTTACTTAAGTGATTAACCACGTCTTAGATAATATTTACGCATAAGACAATTTATTTTATTTCTATATTGCATGCTTTTTAATTCATCAATTCATGTGATCGTGACAAAACAACCATAATGAAATAACCATGAAACTTGATAGAAATAAAATAATAAGGTTGTATTATCATGATCTTTTACTAATGGTTAGTTTATCTAGTGGATGATAAACTAACCTTTGACCTAGGGGAAAAATATCTTAAACCAATTAAGGTTTGTGTTACATCTTTACACCTATCTACCAATGTATCTCTCTTAGATTGGTTTTGATTTGGCTCCAAGCTTGAATCACCTCCACTATCTTAGGAGATCCATCCATTACATATTCTTTCACTCACACGTAGGTGAGGGGTAGAAGTTTACATAAAATAAACTATGGGCATGCAATCCCTTACATAATAAGAGGAGAGATGGCATGCAGGACAACAATTTAATTTAGTAATAAATTAAATGAAACTAATCACATACAATGGTATGGTCTAGGCTCATGACCATCCATTAACATGAAAAAAATTACACATTTAATAAAATTTGCATTAAATTATAATCTTTCTTATTTAAGATAAATCATGATCAAATCAACTAATTGTCTTCTTTAATTAATAAATTCTTTTATCTTAATTATCATCCAAATTTCCTTAATATTCTCTTCCATAATAATTTTAAACAAATTAAATAAATTTATTTAAAATTAAATGTGTACATAAATGTACATTGGAGGCAATACAATTAATACCCATCCAAATCTACCCAACATGTATTATACTCATATACTATTTACTCTTGCGACATATGACATACATGGCTTATCACGTACTTTCATGATGTGTACTATCAACTTAAAGATTACAAAGATTACATGATTTTTCTGTCACGTGTTATGCTTCAATGCATGTAGAGTAATAATTGTAATATGACTCACACATGATATGCAGATCTGAACATTATGCAGAAATTAATTAGACACACACACACACATTAAAAAACCATCACATGGTGTGTCCTATCAACTTAATGACCACACACAAGTACATGTTGATAAGGTTTACACAATATTATAAATTATTTTATAATTTTGCACAATTTGGTATAAGTACTCGGTGTGTACAATCCATATACATGGTGTGTACTATTATCACCATTTATCCAAGGCACCTAGGGACTCGGCGTGTAAATCGTTCCACAAAAAATATTGGAGTATACAACTTGTACATGGGATACTCGACATGTGGTCTCTGAGTTACATGGTCACCAATCAAGTAGGCCATGTAAGAAGATACACTTCCTGTCTATGACTAAAGGACTACATGCCATGTACGGTAGTTACACGATGTGCACTCCGACTAACCATGCACCAGGCTAGCCCGATCAACACGCGGTATATAATTAAATACACTGTGTGTAATAAATGCACATGGATTGAATTAATTACAAATGAATTATTGATGCATTGAACACTAGTACATGACTTGTACCTTTGGGTTACATGGTGTGTACTCTTGTGTTATCCAACTAGATTTCTCAGCACCTCCGGATGATATCTTCAATTTTATTTCATTCATAAAATTAATCGATTTGATTATATTTACAAGAAATGAAAGAGGAAGAAGTATATCTCAAAATTCGGATTAAAGAAAAATTAAACTTGAATTGAAAACTAAATGAAAAATGTGAAAATCAATCAATGATATTAAAATAATTATAAACAACTGTGTGACCGCTTTGATACCACTTATAGGTTCTGGGCACAATGGAAGCGTGTGATGGGTTGTGCCCAACTTTTCTTTTTTTCATGATCGATGATCAATCCGAGTTTTTTACGATGATAAACACCGTGATCAACAGAATTGAATCAAATAAAATAGAAAATGGATAAAATGTTAGAACCATATCACAAGATCATCACATATTATTTATAATTAATTTAATCAGTTAAAAATTTACATTGTGAAAATTCTTTCTTCATTGATGGATATGAAAATAGATATGCATTGTATCGTCATTACATTGTAGGAATCAATATCATATTTGTGGTGATCCATACATTCCCTACAAATCTCCGAATGTCGCCGTAAGAATCTTCATATGATAGCACGACATATCCTGTCATTTGTTTCATTCGTCTTTGATCGTCTTGAGAATTGTTTCCAAAGGATTATTTTTGATCTCTCTTGAATCGATAGTGAGAGGTGGAAGAATATCGCTCACCATTCTTGGGAGAATTATTGGAGAAGGGATATCTCTAGGGCTTTGAGAGGATTCTACGGATTCGTTACACACACCAAAATAAATGAATTGGCTCTCTTGGAAAACAATATAATTTGGTTTATATATCACTAAAGTTAGAAATAAATAATTGTACAAGTGATCTTTATTATTTATTTAATCCCTTGTGGAACCCCATATCTATAATAATAATAATAATAATAATATTGTTATTTCTCGACATGCACTTAACTTGAAAATTAAATTAAATACTATTTAATCAAATAATATTCAATTAAAAAATAATTGTACAAGTGATCTTTATTATTTATTTTTTTCTAATAGATATCATATTTAAATTAAGAAATTAATAAAAAAACATCAATTCAAAATTATTAAAAAAATAGATATATAAACATTTTTTTTCAATAAAATTACATATAAATTCGGTATTAAAAAACTATCAATAAAACAAAAAAATTAGACAATACATTTTTCTATTTTAAACCTATCAAAATACATTTTTATAACTAAATATTATGTTTTCAAATATAAAACATATGTTTTTTAATGAAAATAACATATATACAAGGTTGGTCCAAGAGTAAGCCCAAAAAACACATTTCACCTTCCTCCCATGATCCGGGGGTTTCAACCCTAACATCACATGATATTTGATACTATGATTGTAGTTTTCGGGCGCTGTGAAAATGAGAAATTGGTCATGAAAAACTTTCAATTTTTTCATGATCGATGATCAATATGAGATTTACATGATGATAAATGTCGTGATCAACAGAATTAAATAAAAAAACAGACAACAGATAAAATGCCGAAACCAGAGTGCATAATCATCACATATTATTTATAATTAATTTAGTCAATTAAAGAATTAGCTTGTGAGAATTATTTCTTCATTGATAGATTTGACAATAGATATGCCTTGTACCATCGTTGTGTTGCTAGAATCAAGAAAAAATTCTCTCTAGCGGCAATCTACACGCGTTTCACAAATCTCTGAACATCACCGTAAGAATCTCAGGGTTTTAGCACGATAAATCATATCGCTTTGCGTCGTTTTCATTTAATCGCCTCAAAAACCAATTCCCAAAGATTTTCTTTTATCTCCCTTGACACACGAGTGAGAGATGAACTAACATTGCTCTCCATTCTTGAGAGTGTTATTGGAGAAGGGAGCTCTCTAGAGCTTCAAGAGGATTCTTCAGATTCATTGTGCACAATAAAACAGATGAAATTTGTATATTGAAAAACAATATAATTGGATTTATATATCGCTATAATTAAAAATAAATAATTGAACAATTGACCTTTATTATTTATTTAATCCCTTGCGAAACCCCATGTTTACAATAATAATAATAATATTATTTTTCAACACGCGCTTAATTAACTTGAGAACTAAATTATATATTATTTAATCAAATAATATTCAATATATATTATTTATTACCGGACCGATATACTCGGTCTGCCATTTGGGCACAATATTTATCATACCTTGAATAATAACTATTTATTTAATAAATAAATATTACTGTATTATTCACCAATAAATAAATAAATATTATATTCACTAAATAACAAATAAATATTTATTAAATATTCCGATCACATAATATTATCTTGAATAACTGGTGATGAAATATATGCGATCAAACAGACATGAATAATTATTAAACCATGCGTGATAATAATATTTATTAAACTTGTTAAATAATAAATAATAATATATTATTTAATTGAATTTCTGGATACATTTTTGTGTGTGACCTAGACCTATTTCTGAATGGTATCATGCGAAAAATGCATAAAATCCAAGATTAGTGTCTAGAAACACGCCAATATACTCATAGAGAAAGCAATTAACGCCACAATTATATAATACCCAAAACAAATGCTTACTCTGTAATATATTCTCTTTATCACGATATCTTTAATCAGGCAAGTTGCACGCTGATGCCATCAACCTATGTGCTCGATGTCTCTTTCTTTGATTTTTTGAAAATCGAGTTTGCCTATAGAATATCATGATCATGGATTTATTTAAGCTATATAATTTCCATCAAAGGGCTTGTGATATCAACTTTCGTTAAAGAATAGAATGGACAAATCTTTTTTCGCATTATTCATTAATGCAATATTATTCGTGACTCACCCAATGTATCCTACCTCATCAAGAACATATGTCGTCATAGTTTTCATCAATACATCAAAGTACGTGACTTATAAAACTCATTAATAATAATCTTAAAGTTTAAGAATCAATACACACGTCCGTAGATATGAACACCCAATGAAACATATAAATGTGTATTTTCTACTAAGAGGCATCATTTGCATAATATGATACACTGAATATTATCACTTGCATACACCATGAGAAAGTGTCTCAAAGTCCTATGAGTATCCACCCCTGATAGCCTATATAATTTGTATCCCTCAAATGATATCATCTGGCTATAGAATATATATTTAAGAATACTATCTTGACACTTCTGGGTTGTCATCATAGCGGAGAACTGTTATGACCATTTAGTGCAAAAATTATTCTCAGGACATTATCACATACTATTTTAAATAGAAGAACAATAATGATGTGATAAAAAGTTTATTAATATTCAAAACCATGAGTACAAGTTATCATAAAGTACACAGAAGTTGATTCTAGGGTGCCAACTCTAACGGACTCCCACTTGCACTAGAGCCAACAACTAACAACCTTTAGTCCACTAGCTCTCACATTATACTCATGCTTATGCTGAGATAGATCTTTACTCAAGGGGTCCTCTACGTTTTCTTTTGTGAGAACTCTACTTGTTGCAACTTCACCCCTCTGATAAAAATCCCTAAGGAGGTGATACTTCTGAAGTATGTGTTTTGTCCGTTGGTGTGATCTTGACTCTTTTGCAAGAGCCAACCCTGTAGTATTATCACAATACAATGTGATAAAATTTTTACTGCTAGGTACCATATCAAACTCCTGGACAAAGTTCTATATTCAAATGGATTACTTGGCTACATCAGAAACCACTATACACTCGGACTTCGTTGTAGAATCAGTGACAACTTACTTCTTTGAACTCTTACATCTCACAACTCCTCTGTTGAGATATAAACATATCCTGACTACGACTTCAGATCATTCTCATTTTTTTGAAAACTAGCATCAGTACAACCTCTGATGATCATCTCCTCATCTCCTCCATACACCAAGAATATATCATTAGTTCTTCTAAGATACTTGATGATAACCTTAACATCAGACCAATGTTGTTCTCCTGGAACTACTTGATATCTTCCTACCATGCTCAATGCATAGACAATATCAAGTCTAGTATATAACATGACATACATGATTGATCCTATCACTGAAACGTATGAGATCATACTCATTATCTCTTTCTTCTGTTGTGTCTGAGGACACATCTTCTTATAAATATGTATACCATGTGACATTGAAACCAATCCCCTCTTGGATTGTTCTATACTAAATCTCTTTAGTATCTCATTAATGTATGTACTTTGACTTAGTCAAAACAACCTCTTGGATCTATTACTAATGATCCCGATCCCTAGAATATAGGCTGCTTCACCTAAGTCCTTCATGGAGAAATACTTGTTCAATTAGTCTTTAATAGACTGTAAGACTGGTATGTCATTTCTAATAAGTAATATGCCATCAACATATTCTACTAGGATAACAACTGCATTCTCACTAAACCTCTTGTAAACACATGAATCATATTCATTCTTAATGAAACCAAATTCTTTTATAGATTCATTGAATCGAATGTTCTATAACATAGATGTTTTCTTCAAACCATAAATGGATATCGGCAACTTGAAAATCTTGTTGGCATCACCTGGAGTCACAAACCTTTCTGGTTGTGTCATATAGACGTCTTCCTGAAGGTTCCCATTAATGAAAGAAGTTTTTACAACCATCTTTCAAATTTCATAGTCATGGTAAGCTGCTATAACGAGTAAAATTATGATGGATTTAAACATGACAACCAGTGACAAAGTTTCATAGTAGTTAATTCCTTGACATTTCTTAAACCCTTTATCCACTAGTATTTCTTTATAGGTATTTAATTTACCCTCCATGTCCATTTTTCTCTTGAATGCCCATTTTCACTCTACAAGTTTTACATCAACTGGTACATCGAACAGAAACCAAACTTGGTTCTGATACATGAAATTCATTTCATAATTCATGGATTTTTTTCCATCTTGGAGTTTCTGATCTCTATATTACCTATTTGTATGAGATAGGTTCATCATTTTCAACTAATAATGAGTCACCATCTTCGGTGACTAAAAAACCATATCTCTCTGGTTCTCTTACCTCTCTTGTGCTCATACATAGTACTTGTGTTTTAAGAACTACTTCTTCCATGGGGACCTATAGAATCTATTCATGTACCAACTCTTATGTATTTTGAGCATCAACTTCATCAAATTCAATCTTTCCCTCACTATCCTTTTTGAGGATGTTCTCCCTCTCAAGAATGAAGGCTTGTTTGGCAGCAATCACTTTCTTGTCTGATGGGTTGTATAGGTAATATCTCTTTGTTTCCTTGGTATACCTTATAAAGATACACTTTGTGATCTAGGGTGATAGTTTTTTTTCTAATAAGGCCTTAACAAATTCCTCACAACCCCATACACGTGTATTCAAAAAAATGAGTTTCTTTCCACTCCACAACTTGAAGAGAATTATGTTTTCCCCTTTAGTTGGTACTCAGTTTAATGTATATGCCGCAGTTTGTAATTCATATCCACAAAAGGATAATGGAAGATTTGTATGACTCATCATCGACCTTAAAATGTCTAATAAGGTACAGTTATTCCTTTCACTAACACCATTCCATTGTGGTGTGTAAGGTGGAGTGAGTTGAGATAGAATCCCAAACTCTTATAAAATATCGATAAACTCTTGGTTAGATATTCACTACCTCGATCTGATGGAAGCTTATTTATCTTTTTTCCAAGTTGATTCTCTACTTCATTCTTGAATTCTTTGAATTTATCAAAGGACTTGGACTTATACCTCATCAATTAGACATAGTCATATCTACTTAAGTCACCAGTTAAAGATATGAAGTAAGAATACCCACATCTAGCATCTACTGGAAATGGTCCACACACATAACTATGTATCAATCCTAGAAACTATGTGACCCTTTCACCCTGCCCAACAAATGATAGTTTGATCATTTTTCCTTGTAAAAAAACATATCTTTCGAGTGGTTTTAGATCAGAAGAGTCTAAATAACAATACTGATAAAGTTTTGTCAAGAAGTTTTCATTTACATGACCAAGATGGTGATTCCATAACTGGGTGTTATATGAGTCGTGTGAACATGATTCATTATTTTTTTCCAATACTTGTTTTTCATAATTTAATACATAAAAAATGTTATTCAAATATTTCATACCATAACATATGTTGTCTTTATAAAATAAAAAACTTTTATTTCTGAACTTGAAAATAAAACCATCTGTATCTAGGCATGATACCAAAATTATATTCTTGGTAACAATTGGTATATAATAACAATACCTTAAAATCAATATCATTACCATTGGAAATGAAAGTTGGTATCCACTAATGGCTAGAACAACCGACCTCGCACCATTGGTAGCTCTCAAATCCACCTCTCCTCTAGAAATCTTTCTAAATCTACTTGGTTCTTATATTTTGATATATATATGTGAGCACCACAAGATATATCCAACACCAAATGTGTAGATATTGAAATATTACACTCAATAACAAATGCACCTTTAGTTTCTCCTTGATTTTGGATGGAGTTCTTCTTCCAGTGGTCTTCTTTTCCACATACAAAACATACTGCCTTCTTTTCCTTACCCTGCCTCTGGATCTTTCGCTTCTTGGAAGATAATGCTCGAGATATTTAGACTTGTTATGATTCCTGGACTCCTTTTCCCTGTTATTCCTTTTCTTATTAACCATAAGTATCATGAGTTTTTCACACACCATGTCCTTATCTACTCAGCTAATCAAAGTAAAAAGTTCCGAAAGACTCTTCTTATTATTGTTCATATTATAATTAAAAATAAACTGAAGAAGGCCTTGGGTAGTGAAGAAAGTATGAGATCTGTGCATAACTCATCCAATAATTTAATCTCTAATATGTATAAGTATTCAATGTAGCCAATATGATTGACTACATGAGACCTAGCTAACACTAAATCTTCAAGCATAGTTATAAATAGAGCACTGAAGATCTAGTATCTCTCTTGTCTCGCCTTCTGTTGATAGAGATATCGTAGGCGAGACATCATGCTATAGGCATCCATTTCCCCATATTACTTCAAAATCTCACTGGTCAGGGATGATATCAAGAAACACTGAACATCTGTGAAATCTTTCAAATGTTTCTCATAGAGAGTTAACTCTTCATCACTAGCCTCATTATGAGGCGCACCAAGAATAAGTTCTTTAAGTACATACAATTTCCTTTCATAGCAAAGGATAATGCGTAATCACATTTGCCACTCTTGGAAATTTGTTCCAGTGAGAAGATTATCCTTATAAATTATAGATCATAGTGATATGTTTGAAGTCATTTTAATTCTATTTTTACAAATAAGATGAGCAGAATTTTAGTACTTTAACAGATAAAATTTAGACAAATAAATAAATATTATATTTATTAATCTCCAACTATTTTATTGAAACCCAATAGCCCTCACCATTGGATTTAGAATATCCTATTGCTTGGACATTCTAGTGGAAAAGATCCATATTCCACTTCTAATTACCCCAACTTTTATTGGTTAAGAAACTTGAATGGTTTTAGGTAGATATTCCAAATTCCAACCGTATTAACTAACAGTTCCTTGATCTATCAAGTGGACCTCCAATCCTGAAATCCTTAAATTGGATTTAATCAACTATTTGACTCTCAATTAAACCAAGTTCCTCTTTTTCATTCAACCCTTGATGTGAACTACATTAAGTCAATGCAAAACATCATGTTAGAATTCTCCGATAATTGAAAGCACTCCAACTTTTTCTGGTCAAACAGTTTGAACTATGATTCGATTTTAACTAAATTAGTTGAAGGCTATACCGACTTAATATATATAATTTAGTGATTTTAACTTTATGTATAAATTTAAAATTATTATCTTTATTACATGATTGTTAATATTAAGTGGATTTACTTAAGTGATTAACCATGTCTTAGATAATATTTACGTATAAGCCAATTTATTTTATTTCTATCTTGCATGCTTGTTAATTCATTAATTCATGTGATCGTGACAAAACAACCATAATTAAATAACCATGAAACTTGATAGAAATAAAATAATAAGGTTGTATTATCATGATCTTTTACTAATGGTCAGTTTATCTAGTGGATGATAAACTAACCATCGACCTAGGGGAAAAATATCTTGAACCAATTAAGGTTCGTGTTACATCTTTCCACCTATCTACCTATATATCTCTCTTGGATTGGTTTTTATTTGGCTCCAAGCTTGAACCACCTCCACTAGCTTGGGAGATCCATCCATTACATATTCTTTCACTCACACGTAGGTGAGGGTAGGAGTTTACATAAAAGAAACTATGGGCATGCAATCCCTTACATAATAAGAGGAGAGATGACATGTAGGACAACAATTTAATTTAGTAATAAATTAAATGAAACTAATCACAATCAATGGTATGGTCTAGACTCATGACCATCCATTAACATGTAAAAAATTGCACATTTAATAAAATTATCATTCAATTCTAATTGTTCTTATTTAAGATAAATCACGATAAAATCAATTAATTATCTTCTTTAATTAATAAATTCTTTTATCTTAATTCTCATCCAAATTTCCTTAAGAATCTCTTCTATAATAATTTTAAACAAATTAAATAAATTTATTTAAAATTAAATGTGTACATAAATGTACCTTGGAGGCTACACAATGAATACCCATCCAAATCTACCCAACATGTATTATACTCATATACTGTTTACTCTTGCGACATATGACATACACGACTTATCACGTACTTTCATGATGTATACTATTAGCTCAATGATTACAAAGATTACATAATTTTCTGTCACGTTTTACGCTTCAATGCACGTAGAGTAATAATTGTAATACGACTCACACATGATATGCAGATCTGAACATTATGCAGAAATTAATTAGACACACACACATACACATTAAAAAACCATCACATGGTGTGTCCTATCAACTTAATGACCAGACACAAGTACATGTTGATAATATTTACACAATATTATAAAGTAATTTTTAATTATACATAATTTGGTATAAGTACTCGGTGTGTAAAATCCAGCTACATGGCATGTACTATTCTCACAATTTATCCAAGGCACACACCTAGGGACTCAACATGTAAACCGTGCCATAAAAAATATTAGAGTATACGACTTGTACATGGGATACTCGGCATGTGGTCTCTGAGTTACATGGTCACCAATCAAGTAGGCCATGTAAGAAGATACACTTCCTGTCTGTGACTAAAGGACTACATGTCATGTACGGCAGTTACACGATGTGCACTTCGACTGACCATGCACCAGGATGGCCCGATCAACACGCGGTATATAATTAAATAAACCACATGTAATAAATGCACATGGATTGAATTAATTACAAATTAATTATTAATGCATTGAACACTAGTACACGACTTGTACCTTTGGGTTACATGGTGTGTACTCTTGTGTTATCCAACTAGATTCCTCAGCACCTCCTGATGATATCTTCAATTTTATTTCATTCATAAAATTAATCGATTTGATTATATTTACAAGAAATGAAAGAGGAAGAAGTATATATCGCAATTTAGATTAAAGAAAAATTAAAATTGAATTGAAAACTAAATGAAAAATGCACAAATCAATCAATGATATTAAAATAATTATAAAGAAGTGTGTGACCACTTTTCTACCACTTTTAGGTTCTGGGAACAATAGAAGCGTGTGATGGGTTGTGCCCAAATTTTCTTTTTTTCATGATAGATGATCAATCCAAGATTTTTATGATGATAAATGCCGTGATCAACATAATTGAATCAAATAAAAAATAAAATGGATAAAATGTTAGAACCAAAGCGCAAGATCATCACATATTATTTATAATTAATTTAATCAATTAAAAAATTACATTGTGACAATTCTTTCTTCATTGATGGATATGACAATAGATATGCATTGTATCATCATTGCGTTGTAGGAATCAAGATCATATTTGTGGTGATACATACGTTCCCTACAAATCTCCAAATGTCACCGTAAGAATCTCCAGATGATAGCACGACAGATCCTATCATTTGTTTTATTCGCCTTTGATCGTCTTGAGAATTGTTTCCAAAGGATTATTTTTTATCTCTCTTGACTCGAGAGTGGGAGGTAGAGGAAGATCGCTCACCATTATTGGGAGAATTCTTGGAGAAGGGATCTCTCTAGGGATTTGAGAGGATTATCTGGATTCGTTACACACAACAAAACAAATGAATTGGCTCTCTTGGAAAACAATATAATTTGGTTTATATATCGCTAAAGTTAGAAATAAATAATTGTACAAGTGCTATTTATTATTTATTTAATCCCTTGTGAAACCCCATATCTATAATAATAATAATAATAATAATATTGTTATTTCTTGACATGCACTTAACTTTCAAATTAAATTAAATATTATTTAATCAAATAATATTCAATATATATTATTGCTTACCGGACCGATATACTCGATCCGCCATTCCTCCATAATATTTATCTATCCTTGAATAATAAATATTTATTTACTAAATAAATATCACTTCATTATTCACCAACAAATAAATAAATATTATATTCACTAAATAAAAAATAAAAATATTTATCAAATATTCCGGTTATATAATATTCTCTCGAATAACTAGTGATGAAATATATGTGATCAAGAAAATATGAATAATTATTAAACAAAGTGTGAGAATAATATTTATTCAACTTGTTAAATAATAAATAATAATATATTATTTAACTGAGATTCTAGATACACTTAGTGTGAGACCCTCTATACCCATTTCTCAGTGGCATCAGATTAAACAACCTAAAGTCCAAAGTTAGCATCTAACAACATGCCATGAAAACCATAAAGAAAGTAGTTAATGAAACAATGACATAATACATCATACAAACACTTACTATGTAATATAATCTCTTAATTATGATATCTTTAATCAAGAAGGTTGCATGCTGGTGCCATCAACTTATGCACTGGATGTCTTTTCTTTGAATTTTTGAAAATTGAACTTACCTACAGAACACCATTTACATGGATTTATTTAGGCTATATTATTTCCATAAAAAGGCCCAAGATAGAAAATTCCATTAAATAATATAAAAGACAAATCATTTCTCACATTATTCATTAATGCAATATTACTCATGATGCATCTAATGCATCCTACCTCACTGTGAATATATGTCATCATAGTTTTCATTAATACATCAAAGTATGTAACTTATAATACTCATTAATAATAATATTAAAGTCTAAGGATCAATACACATATCTGCAGATAAAAACATCCAATGACACATATAAATTTGGATTTCTTATCGGCAGGTCTCGTTCTCATAATATCTTACACTGGATATTACCAAGGGCACACACTATAAAAAGGTTCCTCAAAGTCCTATGAGTCTCCACCCCTTATAGCCTATATAATTTGTGTCCCATAAATGATATTGTCTGGCTATATAACATATATTTAAGAATATCATCATGAAACTTCTGGGTTCCCATCATAGTGAGGAACTGCTATGACCTTTTAGTGAAACAATTACTCTTAGGATATTATCACATTCTATGTTATGCAGAAAAACAATCATGATGTGATAATAAGTTTATTAATATTCAAAAATATGAATAAATGTTATCATAAAGTACATAAAAGTTGGTTATAGGGCACCAAATCTAACAATGACTACTCATCGTGATGCCTTCCTCCCCATATCGCTTCCTCATGTCGAGTCTCCCCAACTCACCTCCTCACCTACCCTATTATTTTCCATCACCACAAGGATACACTTCATATCTCACCCCCTATTACATGACTCAAGAGTCACAACCTTTGCAACTAAATAGATCACTCACTACTCTGCCTCCTCACAATGTTGATCCCCACCCCGCTTCCTCATGCCACACCTCCCCCCCTGCATCCTCACCTTGCCTACTCCCTATCAACGACACAATTAGGGTTCTAAGATATATTGACACTTAATCAACACAACGAAAGCATTAGAAACTACAAATACCAAGAACCATGAATTTGAAACCGAAACCATTCATAAACATAAAATGAAGAAATTTTCGTTTACCTTACACTATAGATGCCTCTTCTACAAATTTTGATCAATATGCTTGATGGAGACCCCTTATAAGTAGCTGAAATACACCCTCACCTATAGTGTATCCATAGGTTGAAGCTGAATCACCCATTGTATTGGCGAGATCCTATTATCCTTAAAAATATTCTAGTATCTCATAATGCAAAAGAAGAATAAGATGAGAGCTCTTAGATATAGAGAGAATTAGTAGAAGCTTATCAAGTGTATCACACAACACCCCCAATGGGATTATCTCCCTATATAAGCCCCGACTAACCTCCATGAAATAAATCATACATTACATAACATATGAGTTAATGATATAACTTTTTTATGCATTCATCACATGAATGAAAAATTTCTCCCATGTGTTTCATCTAATGAAACACTCAACTCAATAAATGATAGACCATAAGGAAGATATTCAAATGTTAACTTGTTAAAATCAAAATTTTATGAAAAGAAAGTGGTTTAGATATCATTATATTGTATCCAACAATATGCCAAAATAATAATATATAAAATGTTTTTGGTTTATAAATGTCATACCATACGACATGGATATATCATAATTTATGATATAATGCAAAACACATCACATGTGTGAAGGATTTAGGGAACATCTCCTTTAATCTCCCAATTTAACTAAAGCCTTATTGACTTAATGTAATTTCACCTTATATTATATAATATATAATAAAATTTCAAACCATATCCAAAAATCATAGATTGTGCTTTTAAAAGTGCTAGAAATTGACTTTATCAATGCTAAAACAATGTTGTTAAGATAAGCGTTGTTAAAATCCTTTGCCTTTATAAGCTCTAAAAAATGTTGATAAATACCTCATTTATCAGTGCTAAAAAAACTAATAAAGACCTCCTTTATCAGTGCTAGAAAAAAGCACTGATAAAATATTCTTTTATCAACACTAAAAAAAGCATTGATAAAGACACTCTTTATTAGTGCTTTTGTTTTAGCACTGATAAAGACCCCTTTATCAGTGTTTTTTAGCACCAATAAAATTTGAAAAAAAATTATTTATTTTTGAGCGCTCCCCCACCCACTCCCACTCTCATACACCCCCTTTGTCAGTACTCACAACACCCATTTGTTAACACTTTTCTATTTCCCAACCACCTATTCACTTCCGCACATGTCTGGACTCGATCATGTGAGCTCCCTTATGTATTTTGAAGCCCTTTACCACTACGCCAATCTTGTTTGTTCTATATTTTATGATATTTATATTTATTTATATATATTTACATACATCTTTTTTATTCATATATTCATATATATTTATATAATTAATTTTAAATATATTTATAAAATATATGTTTGTGTGTGTGTATGATATACACACACACACTTATATTTATTTAAAATATATTATACATTAATATTCATTGATATATATTATAATATAAATATAAATATATATTCGTTTATTAATACACACACATATGTATATATAAACATTATAGATACATTTGTATAAGTATATGCATATTCATATATTTTTTTAATGTAAAGAAATGGTTAGATATTGCTTTAAATAAAATGGATAATAATTATTTTCATATGATTTATATAATTATTTTTAAATAAATTTTTTAAATATGTTTTTATATTTAGATAGAATTTTTATGCATTGCATATATATTTATATGTCTATATATTTACACATATATTTATACCTATTTACATATAATTTTATATTTAGATATATATTTTTTATAATGTATTTATAAATATTTATTGTAAATAAATTTACAAACTATATTTAATGAAAATGATATATCTATAAAAATACACCCATATTTGATATATTTACACAATATTGACACATGCGTACACGCACACACACACATATTTACACACACACTTACACATTTATATTTCGCACATACAAACACAAATATTTACATATATGTATTTATTTACATATATTAGAATATACAGAAATATATATTTGTTTATTGACACACATAATTATGTATAAACATCACTTGTATAAGTATATATATTAATGCATTTTTATAAGATAAATAAATAGATATTTTTTTATTTTAAATAAAATGAATAATAAATATTTATTTCCATATGGTTTATATATTTAAAAATAAATTCCTATGTAAATATGTTTAAATATATATTTGTAAAATTGATTTATTATATCTAAATATAAGAAAAAATGTATATATTTAATTATAAATAAAACTATAAGATGAAAAATGATAAAATTTTAAAAGCATAATATCTATATGAATGTAAACCCTAAGATGAAATTTATCCTCCACTAAAAAAACAAGAATACCCTCTTAAAAAAATGTTAAATCTCATCAAGTAGTAAAAAATTAGGGCATCTCAACTAAAAACTCAATTTTAGAGTCCTTTAGAGCCTTTTTTAACCTAAAAAAAGTAGTGACCATGACCCCTTTAATTAAGGCAACATAGATATTTTTGCATGATTTGATTTGATATGTAGTAGAGCCCAAATGGACACCTGAATCAAAAGTTACGATTATTTGAAATTCAAGTCATGTTTTCAACTTATCTTATATCGTTCATTAATTTATTGAATTTTTATGCCATCCAATTGTTATTAAATGACTATTACTCATTAATAATTAGAAAATTTGTAATTAATATTATTTTATTATTATTATTATATAATACATTTTCACTAAATATCTTATATATTAAGTGTAAATTTATATTTATATAAATCATATTTAATAAAATATATTATATTTATATCAATATCAATATATTTATATATTAATATATGATTTCTAATTATTTATATATTATATGAAATATACCTTTTATCAGCGTTAAAAAAAACCACCGATAAAGGTGACATTTATTAGCATTTTTTAGCACTAATAAAATGTAACCTTTATCAGCATTTTTTAGTGTTGATAAAGACACCTCTTTATCGGGTCTTTTTTTTTCATTGATAAAGGGTAGCACTGGATAAACTCAAATCTACAGTAGTAATTTTTGATATTTCCAAAATAATTTTGGAAAGCTATCATTAACTTTGCCATGTACCACATCATATGTGATACCTTGTGAATGTTCATTCAAAACTCTTTTTGGATAAACTTCAAAATATTTTTTAGAGCACCTCTTTGAGTAAAACTTAATTACCATTCAGTCAAGAATAAAATGTGACCACATGAGCCTTTGTAGCATTGATAACAAATATGAATTCTAGAATTCATAAATGTAATCAAAGAGTAGCCTCTGGCAAAGTATTAGTGCTACTCAAGCTATAATTGGATTTGACATGATCGCCATCAAATACATGTATTTCTATATATGTGTCCACTAACTGCATCATATGAAAGCATGGATTTTTATATGATCCTTTTTTCCAAGACATTGAGTAAACATGAGACACACACCTCAATATTTTAGTATGAATTTCACTTTAAATAAATACCGTGTTGAATATATTATTTCACACACAATACCAAACTAAAAAAAATTGTGAAAATTTTATTAGGATAAAATATTACAATGCAAGATAAACATTATTACATAATGAGAATGTAATAATGAAACAAATAGATAATATTTAATTAATATATTTTATTATAAAAATAAAAATTTATTTTTATTCATCGCATATTATTATTATATGATGTATTTATAAAATTCAAAAAAAGATTTTAATATCAATGGATTAGTAAAGTTAAATTTTTAGAATATAAATAATTAATTTTAAGGGTATTTGGTATCAAAATAATATTTTTCACAGAACCATTTTTTTTTAAAATTGTTGTGTATTTTTAATTACTCTTGAATAAATAATTATTTTAATGAAATTTATTGATAATATTTACAATAAAATAAATTAACATTAATCTAATAGTTATTACTAAGCAAGTAAAAAAAATAAAATCATTTTAGGCTTAAAAATGTATTTTACTAAAAAAATGTCTTTTTATGTGCTATGCATTTTTATTTCAAGAAACTAAATATATTATGGTTAAAAAATGATCAATTATATTATCAATATGAATTATATATTATCACTAATTTAATTTTTAATTTATATGAAATAATAACAAGAACAATTAATATTTAAAAAAACATATTTTCTAATAAAAATATTTTTCATTATATTTTATGTTTCCACTTAAAAGTTAAATACATAAATTTTAAAATTTTAATTTTACAAAATTAACTTAATTTTCAAATCCAACTTGTTAAAATCATCTTAGGATAATTTTTTTATATTTTTCTGAAATGATTAGGAGAATAATAAAGAAATACAATTTTTATCAATATTATAGATTTTATAACTTTATCAAAATGTAAACATGTCTTAAAAATTTAGAAATTTTATCTCAAACAAAGGTGTATTTAAGGAGTAAAATTATGTATTTAAAAATAATATGTTGAATTTAGAAAACCTATGTTTAACATTTTGAAACTCAAGCAATATTTTATTCCAATGAAAATTGTTTTTAGTATTTTCGATTAATTAAATATTCACATGGTGGATTTTAGTTTTGGATTGTTTTGAAGCCAGAAAAATCTCATTTTTTAGTAATAAATCAATTAATGTTATTAAAATCAACAACTTTGATAATTTTATCCTAAACATAAATTTTAAGCTTAAAAATACACTTTTTTCTAAAGAACAGTTTTTACGCATTATGTGGATTAATATTAAAATTATTTTTTTCTCACCCATGAAAATTTTATTTAATAATTTGATTTTCATATATGAAATTAGAATCATAAAATTAGGTAATAAGTTCAATTTTAATTTTGGTCAATAAAATAAATTATGTTAAAAAATGAGTTATTGTGGTAAAAGTAAATTAAGGAGAAAAAACTTAAAATTACTTAAACCTTTTCTTCAAATGTGTGGTGAAGGGTTTTCTTGACCCAAGCCTCATAAAACCTCCATTATTGTCAAATTTTGGGGTTACATGCTTTGAATAATGACATGTCCTTTTATATTATTAGAAAAATGGTACTCCTCTCACTTATAAATGGATACTTCCACCACTCCTTTACATACACTCTAAAAATTCGAATTTCACTTGAACATATACCAATTTTACTTCCCCTAGACTCTTATTTCATGTTTTGAAGCCCCTTTATCCATTTAAAGTCCATAAATCCATCATTTCTAAGAGGTCCTCCAAGAGAAATTTCAAATTCTCAACATGAGTACTAATCACTTCTTAACCTTGTTTTCTTCTCTATATTTGTAAGGTTCTGGTGTTTGATGAGGTTCATTTTCATTTAATATTTTAATGAAACTCCTTTGAATATGGTTAATGGAATGTTTCCCCAGGGAATGTCTTAGGGGTATCCTTGGGGTTCATGACATAGAAAAAGGGGAAAGGGGGGCCCACTGTGTAGGAAGCATGATTTCCACATAGTTTGATAAAACTGTACAGGTGGCTATGGGAAACCATGTGGCCTGGATCCCCCTTGGATAGAAGTGGGTGCACAGCTTCCACATGATTTGTCAAACCGTACGGGTTTCTTTAGGAGATCATGCAACTTAGGCCCCTTGGACAATGGCGATCACACAACCACTGCATGGTTTTTCAAACCATATGAGTGGAAAAGAAAACCGTGAAACTCAGTTTCCTATTAGATAGAGGGAACCACATGATTGGCACATAGTTTGACAAACCATGTGGCCAAATCCCGAGCCTCATTAAAAGTGGGATTTTACAAATTTTCCCCCCTAACCTTAAATGTTTCTTCCCCTATTTTTTACCCCATTCGACCCCCAACAACCTAGGGTGTGAACCATGAGATATTTCCCTCTAAAAGGATTAATATCCCTCTATTATTAGGTGTTTAGAGTTCCATTTAGTGTGAATCAAATCTACAAGTAAGTCTTAAACTTTTTTCCTTCCATTTTCTAGAAGAGGATTTTTGGGTCTCTCCCCTCTTTCTGAAGCTCATGAACCATATTTCCAAGGGGTTCTTCACTTTGGTATTTGAGGTCATTTTATTTTGAATCAAGGATCTAGGTTGGATGAGTGGTTGCATATAAGTATGATGTAGGTGGTCTATAACATTTTCCCCATATTTTTAATGTTTTAATACATGTATGGAGTTGTTCAAATTTTCTACCTTACTATGTTTTGTGTCATTTACTAAGGGAAGTAAATTTGGGCCCTAAATTAAGGTACAAGACCCTTCATGTACCTCTTTGGGTCTGTTGATGATTCTAGACCAGAACTAGGGATACCCACGGGGTACGCAAAACCCTTGAAAATGGTGAAATGAATTAGTAAACATTGAGATAAGGATATTATGAGAGTTAATGGGTATAAGTTTTTACTTAGAAAATTGTAATAGTTAAATGGATGATTGGAATATTTATATGTTATCTTTTATGAAATGACTAGGAGGATTTTGAAATGGTTTAAATGAAATGTTTTATATTTTGAGCCAGTTATGGTTTTGAATGAAGGAAAATGATGTTTTGAAAGTGGTTAATGTTTTAAAAGGAGGTTTTGACCTCAAAGTAATTTGAAAAAGGGGTTTCTTATTAGATTTAAAATGATGATTTTAAATGAGGGTATGGTTAACCTTTTTATGAAAATGTTTAATGGATATTTTAAATGGTTAAAAATAGAAATGAAGGCATTAGGAAATGGATTAGGTTTTCAAAGAGGAAGACCCATGTTTTAAAGGGTGGGTTCAAGATGATTTTAAAAGAGTATTTTGTTTTGGTGTTTTATGCCATGAGAAAGGGGTTTTATTGTTTTTGAGCCATGTTTTAGTTTTAAAGGTCCATTGAGACCTTGATAAATGACGTGATAATGCTAAAAATGAGAAATGGTTAAAGGAGAATGTTAGTGTTAATAAACGGGTTTGAATAACATTTAACATTTATTGTGTTTAAAAGGCCAAGTGTATTGGACCTTGGGTAATTGGTTGTTAATAAACAAGTTATTAATGGTGAACCTTGAAAGATATGAATAATGGATTGATTTAGATGATGGAATAATGCTCCCCATAATTAGTTCTGTATAAATTGATGCTCTAGACCCATCAATGTATTATGTGATTTGAATGTCAGATTGAGACTCCTTATCTATAGGTTTGACCGGAGTGATGATTTAGGTCCACCGATGTATTGCATGGCTTTCATACTTGTACTAATGATCCATGGTACATTGGGTTAAAGTGAATTGGTTAAGGAATTCCCCTAACACTTAAAGAGTTTTAACCCTCATGGCATGTGACACAAACTTCCATCATGGTCGAAGTAGGTTTGGTTGGTCAGGGTGACACGGTGGAAGTCGGGAACCCAAGTAGCGAATTAATAAATTGTTAAAAGAGAAACTGTCACGACCCGCCTTCACCAAAAGGAGGGAAGGGTAAGCAAATTGCCAGACCCTTCCTTCTTTAAGTTAAAGGAGAGATAATGACCCCCGAAACCCGCCTTCAATAGGTCCCGGAGTGGCGACCAACACCAAGGGTATAGAATCACACACTAAATGGAAGGCATTACCCTTTTTATTTTAATATGATCGGGAGATAAGATAGTAAATCCCACAACACCAAAACTGAAAGTGCAAATACAGCTAAAAATAAACCATTTCCATATGCATGTTTAAAGGTAAAAGATACAAGTCACAAAACTACAAAGGTAAAAAGATACCAAGAAAAAAGCAAAACAACAACAGCAACTGCCCCAAAGGTCCAAGCTAGTACGGTCCCGCACGATCCCTGAAGTCCTCCTGGAAACCTAAAAGTAGTTTTATATATGTAGGGTGAGCATACAAGTATACTCAGTAGGGAAAAACCAAATACTCTCGTGCACAAGTGGGGAGGCATACTAATGCCCTGTGAGAAAAGAGATAACCAAGAACCTAGCAAGGGAACTAACCACCCAAGCCTCACCAAGGCACACTCCCCAAATAATGCAAGTCAAGTAATGTATAGTAATAGCACATCGATGTTTGGGTACCCCGCGCCACTTTCCCACTGGTTATTGAAGACATCCTACGCATCGGACCAATCCCGCCATTCTCATCGCAGTCCCACTACCATACCCCACCCGCACACACCTGGGCCACAACCACACATCCCACCCGCAAACACCTGGGCCAAAACCACTAACCCGCCCGCAGACACCTGGGCCACAACTGTCACACGTAACCATGCCTGCAAACACCTAGGCCAGAACAACCACTACCACGCCCGAAGACACTTGGGCTAGAAGAACTACTGCCACGCCCGAAGACACCTGGGCCTCATCCCGAAGATATTGGGAAACCACCTGCCCGCACACACCTGGGACAACCACCACACTACCCTGCCCGAAGATTCTTGGGAAAATAATGGACTTCAGGCCATCAAATCCTACCCGTAGAGTCTTGGGCTATTCGGGAAAGAGAGCAGAAAAGGAGCTAATAACCAGCCACTCATAGGAGTGTTGGGAAAACACCCTCCCCCATGAAATGGGGGTGTTTGGCACTAAGTGATCAACTTGGGTGGGACGCGAATAAGAAACAAAAAAACTATAAGTATATGTATAGGTAACAAGCACTCACCCAATCTAGGTTTCTCTTCAGCCAGCCTAAAGAATACTATCTTTACTATTCATTCATAAGAGAAGAGAACAAAACCCATGCCCAAGTCACAACTCACACCAAACCAAATCCCCATTTGTCCCATCCTTGTTTTCATGTTCAGTAATGATGTTTAAATAAGTTTCTGCACCTACTTGGGAAACTAGTATGTATAAGAACAAGCCAAGTAAAGAGTACACCCAAAAACAATTTAAACATTCACACCCGGTTCTCTTGTAAAAGCACATCAAGTGAGACCCCTCCAAGTATTGGAACCAAATCAGGTCAAAGTGAGATACAGTCCCAAGTTCCCAGAACTATGAATAAGAAGGTTGCACAACAGAAGAGGATCCCACCCCAATTCATGATACAAATAGAGGATCCCATCCTCACCCACATAACCCCAGCAATCTAAGCCTTTATCTAAGAAAACCATAAGGTCACCCATACTCAGCCCGTGGAGGAAACAACCAAACCAATACTACCAACACAAGACAGACACAACAGGTATTTTCAGATTTAAAAGATTTAACACACTCCATGATTTCAATTCCACTGGGCTTAAACCGGGGTTATCATAGAAAAGGAGTTGATCCTGGTGCTTCCAATTTATTTAGCTGAATATACGTAATTAACCAATTTCCTTTACACAGCAAAAGGTTTACAACCAAAATACAAGCCATTTAAACATCACAAGGGGTAAGGGTTTATTAGTGCACAGATAAAGACCACCAACGACCATGATTTTCAGTAGGCGTAAGCCCACACAATTCATAAATCATTAATCATGAAAGAGGAGAAAAACAGAGCAGCATCATCGATCACACCCCTCCCCTCCATTCTTTAGAATCCGTTTATTATCTTCATTAAAGTTTGGTTCATCAAATTCTATAGAAGCAGTAGCGTAACCACCCCGCAAGATACACAGAAAGGAGAGACGAAGGTGAAACCCCTACTTGACTGATCAAGGATCGACGTTAAGTCCCCGCATGAGTAGCAGGAGCTCCACGAAACACGATCAAGGAAAACTTCACCGGGTTACAACTAGTCGGTAGGAAGGGTACTCCGATGGCAGGGTGATCGAGAAAAAGAAACATAGGGAGAAGCCTTTAGGTTATAAAGGCTGATAAAGGGTGAGATACAACACACCACAGATGGTTAAGATACGGAGAAAAAAAACTTAAAACTGCGTAAGGAGCGGGATCGTGGGTTGACCACGCAGCTGGGACACCCCACACGTCATTAAAGGGTCCCCGCCTTTCGGGGCAGTTTAAACCGACACACACTAGGGTACCTCACCAATTATTTAATTAAACAACATTAATAGTAATTAGTGGGCTTTAAAACAGGCTTAAAGAGGTCAAAACAAGGTTTAAAACCCAATTCGAACAAAAAGGAAGCGCTACTGAAAAACCCGTGGGGGTAGGCGAGAGCTACCGGTTGGCGACAGCTACCGGTAGCCGAGAGTTATTGGTAGCCGAGAGCTACCGGTACCCCAAGGTCACCGGTAGGCTAACTCTACCGGTAGGCCGAGGCTACCGGTAGGCCAAGGCTACCACTAGGAGTCACCGAGAAGCTGGGATGACCTTCCAGACCACCCAGAACACTTCAAACATCAGATTTTTACCAAGTAATGGACCCCCCAAAACCCGGGCCATTACAGAAACATAGTTACTAATGATTTGTGTACCATTCCTTACGCATATGTATACACTGTTGTTTAGACTGGTTATTTATTTAGACATCGTTGGTGGTGGCCTACTAAGTTGTACTCACACCCTTCTTGGGCCACCATGGTACTTGGGTACCTGAGAAGATGCTACTTGTTTTCTAGTACAAGTTCAAGATAGGGACTTTATTTCTGGTCTATGCATGGGTTGATGGGTTGGAGTAGGGGATATTAGGATTGGGTTGGGACTTGGGAGCATGTTTGGGATCTTTTTATAGTTTTGGTATTGGAGGTGTTATTTTTATGACTTCTTGACATATAGAGTATACATTTCATTTTGGTATCATGTTACACTTGGTTTATTGTTGGTGATTTACATATGTTATTCCATTTTCTATTTCTACTAGTTTTTATGTTTGTTGATATTATTTTCATTGTTTTTTACTCTGATAAGTTTTTATAGTCTCCCCATTGTACCTTCATAGACCCATGATTCTAGTCAGAAGCCTCTGGAATATGGGTAGGTGCGCTTGAGGTCATGTGGCGCATCGTATCAAGGCATCAGTTCAATGGAAATCGGACTGGGACATTAAAATGTGCTATCACAGGTAGTGTCTTTTGTCTTACTATTTGGGCATGGTAGATAGGATACTAGGATCTTGTTGGGGCTTGGTAATGTTCTTTCTCTAGGGTGACTTCATCCCGATGCATAGGGGAAAACTTAAGTTTCCATGGGTGGGAATTGATGTTATATTTTGTGATTTTACCATTGATTGATTTTACACCTTGAGTTGTGCACTTATATGTGATGTTACTAATTTATGATGTTTTTGTCTCTTGGATTGATATAGAAAGAGTTTGTGTGTGTGTTCATGCATCATTCTAAGTACATAGGATTGATAGGTCATCTGTATATTACCTATGATTGATAGTTCCCTAGTAATTCCTTTTTTCTTGAAATTTTAGTTAATAAAATGTTTTTGAAATGTGAACCCTTGAGTTTTAAATGGAAAATTTTAATTAAAAAGGGAAATAATAAATGATGGAATATTAGAGATGTTGGTGATGAGTATCCCCTACGTTGTTTATCTAGACTTGTGTATGGGTAGTTTGGGCTTGAGAGTGACCTAGTTTTGAGACCTTGGTTATGGGTAGCGAGTATTTAATGAGTTTAGATGTGCTAGGTAGCAAATGTTTTTGTTTAGGCTTCAATAGGGTTGTGAACTTGAGGTTGTGAGATGTTACCAGGTAATGTGGAGGTGGTAAACTTCTTGGGATGTGATCATGTGTGTGTTACATTATACACTGAAATGGGTTTCTTGGTTGTGGTGGTGTTAATCATTGTGGTGTATCTATGGGTGCGGGAAATAGAGTAAATTTTTTCTTTTGTGCATTAAATGTAGCGTGTTTTGGAATAAAAACAGGAGTTCTTCCCATGAGTAATGACTTGTTGGAGTTTTTATGTGTATGGATTAGAGGGAGATCCAATGACCATTGTTAGATGCAAATATAGTTTAGGGATTTAGTGTTGTTTGACCTTCTAGGGTGACCCGTGAGAGGGGACGACGATGTTGCAAGTTCCTTTGGGTGCATAAGTAATTAGTGGACATTTTGGGATTTAACTGTGGTGTACAAAGTGTGATACCTAGTGTGGGGTCCAGACATGGGGCTAGATGGGAAGGGAAATGGTTTTGAGAATGTGAATTGAGTTGTGTCGATGAGTTGATAGTCTTGGGAAAATTGAGGGTAACCTCAAGGGAGGTTAGTTCAGTGTTTTGGGAACTTTAGAATGTGAATCAAGGACGATTCTTTAGAGGTGGAATCAATACATGGTAGGTTACATTGAGTTTTGGAGAAAAGTGCATGTTTATGCCTTGGTTTCTTTCTTAGGGAAGCACTTGAGTGCTTGTAGTTGGTTGTAAGGTTGGTTTCAAAGGAGAAAATCATTAGGGTTCCTAAAATGGTTGTTTTTGTAACGTTCAATGTGGAGATTGATGTTAACTCTAGATGGGGGTTTTGATATGGAAGTGACACTAGGGAGATGGGTGGTCACGTGGTTGGGATTTTTTTTGCGGAAGGTTGGGATGTTGGATGAAAATGTCCTGAATGCCTCAAGTCTGATGAGGCTGATAGACCAGGAGGCATGGCTAGTTGTGTAAGTGGCCATCTAGGGCTAACTCCAATGATTTACAAAAAATGGGATCTAGAGTTGGGTTTATTGAATGATCCCAGGACAGTGTGTGACCTTGAGGGTTCTGATGAGGTCCATATTTTGGGCATGTTCTCGTGATACAAGATGTAATTTGGGGTGTGTGAACAGATGGATCAGGAGTAAGCACCATTTTTTCCATGAAATCAAAGTAGGAAGATCTAGTTATGCATGAGACCATTTGGTTTTAGATTAATGTGATGGATCATTGTGTTTCTGTTTTGAATCACCAGGGTCATGCTAGAAGGGATTGTGTGGTGTGGCGATGGTAGTGCCAAAGGAAATGTTAGGTCACAACTGCTTGGCAGAGAGTTGTGAGGCGATGGTGGGTTTTGTTTGGAAATCTAGCATTATTGTAGTGGCCAGATATTTATGATACGTTTATGGGTGAGTAATCCCATGACTTATAAGTGGGTTAAGGTGTCCCTATAGTGAGAGGTGACATCAGGAATGAATTTCTTGTGGTGGTATTCATCGACATCATCTTAGCATACTATCAGATTAAAGTCAATCATGAACAATATCTTGACATCATCTTGAGTACACTGAGATAGAATTGGATATATTCCAAGATACTTAAAGGTTTTTCTTTGGATTAAATAAAGTTCATTTAAGAAAGTTTTTCCCTTGGAGCCGTGCAAGTGAAGCTGTATGGTGGAAATTACACCATTGGCAGTTTGTGGTGTGGTCCTTGGGATGCACTAGATATCGATGAATGATGGGGGTGAAGTTCTTGGAAGCTAGGAATGGGTGATGGTGATGTTTTGTTTTGTCTCTTAAGTGAGACTGAGATGACCACATCCACTTCTGGGGTTCAGTTGTGAATAGAGTGTGGGTCATGGTGGTTGGAGTTTCTTGATTTAACTAGTGGTAATGAAACCCCTATGGTGGTGAGTGAAGTGTCAGTTGTGGGAGCATGACCCTTGAGTTGGAAGGGTCACATAAATATGGAATTGTTTATGGATTGGTCGAGGTGGAACTGTGATTCTAATGAGAAACTAATGAGTTGCGCCAGTGGGTGCGATAGAGCATGAAGATTGTTTTGGAGTAGTGGATGCCGTGATGGTATAATTTCACTGGAAGTCAGGGATAGACTCTAGTAGGTGAGTTCATATGGTGGTGGTATGCCTTAAGTGAGAAGGCATTATGTCTAGGTAAAGTGGTAACATGTCGAAAATGGGCGTTGCGAATTTTCGGGATGAGTCGGCCGAGGATGGTCCAACATGAGTTAGTGAATAGAGTGATTGTGGCCAATTTAAAACCACATCTAGCTTGGAATTTTGGAAATAGAAGATGCATTTTGGGAATGGAATCATGCTCTTAAGAAAAAACTAAGTTATTCTTGGTTCGTGGATGGACAATGGGTATGTGTCCATTTCTTTAAGATTTCGATGGTAAGTATTGATGCTAATGTTGGATGGTGTTCTTATGGGTTTTTAGACATGGTGAGTTGGGAAACACACCAGGTACATTATGGAATCTTGAGTTGGAGGTTCTAGTGGTCTTTTTAGATGGTGGAGGTTCCAAACACCAGTTTTTGGTGGTTTTGAGGTCATACGTATGGTGGAGACCACTATAATAGGTGAGTGGTTAGTTTATGAGGTGATCAATGTTTTTGGTCTGATGGGTTTGTATAAGCACCATCTTGGTGTTCAATTTTGGCAACATGAATCAACTCGGGTTTTGACCGGTTGAGTGTCTTGGGTTGAATGTTATGCTTTTGTTGTGTTTTGGGTGTTCAGATATGGAACAATACTATTGAGCCTTGAGTTCTAGACTAATTTAGGTTGGGGAATGTGGTTGGATAATTTTATATTCCTTCGGGTGATGCTAGGCATGCTGGGCTATTTTAGATTGTGGGTAGAATTGAACCAGATGCATACCGATTGGCTCCCCTAGGGCGGTGTAGTGATTTTCTTGATTCTCTCTTTGTGTGGTAGTTTCAGTGGTATTACCTAGACTTTTCTCATGTTTTTTGATGTTGTTAATGATGATCTTGGGGCTAATACATCCTTTGAAGAGAATCTAACTTATGTTGAAAACTACAGTGAGAGGGTTTATGAGGAAATACCATGCTTTTGATCCAAATGTCATGATGAAATGGTTTTAGTCAAAGTCAACTTGAGAGAGGGAATTTGGTATGTGGGATTAGTGGATCAACAATTTTTCCTTGGGTGTTTATTAATGTTTGAAAGTGTAGCTTGAGGATGAGATGTTATAAGGTGCAGAGGTTTTAGGGTCCTAATGTTTGATGAGGTTCGTCTTCATTTAATATTTTAATGAAAATTCTTTGAATATGTTTAATAGAATGTTTCCTGGGAGTAGGGAAGGTACCGAGGGGTGTCTTGGGGGGTTGGAACGTAGAAAAATGAAAAAAGGGGATCATTGGGAGTACAATTTCCACATGGTTTCCAAAACCATGTGGGTAGCTAGGGGAAACTATGTAGCTTGGATCCCCCTTGGATAGTGGTGGGAGCACAGATTTTGCATAGTTTTTCAAACTATATGGGTGCCTCCAGGAGACCACATGGCCTAGTCCCCTTGGACAGTGGAAAGTGCACAACTACCAAATAGTTTTTTAAAATGTGTGGGAGGTAAGGAAAACTGTGCGGCTCATTTTCCTCTTGGATAGAGGGAACCACATGGTTGGTGCACGGTTTAGAAAACTATAAAACTAAACCATGAACCTCATTAAAAGTGAGATTTTATCATTTTCCCTCTCAACCTTAAATGTTTATTCCCTATTTTTTCACCCCATTAGACTCCCAGAATCCTAGGGTGTAAACCTTGAGCTACACCCCTCTACAAGGATGATTCTCCATTGATTCTTAGGCATTTAAAGTGCTGTTTAGTGAGAATCGAAGATCTGGGTAAGTTTTTAACTCTATTTTCTTCCATTTTCTGAAAGAGGATTTATTGGTTGTCTCCTCTATTTCTAAATCACATGAACCCTATTTCTAGAGGTTTCTTCTCCTTGGTGTTTGATTCTACTTTAGTCTGAATCAAGGCTCAAGGTTGGACGAGTTTTTGTTCTACGAGCATGTGGTAGGTGGTCTATAAGATTTTTCCCATAGTCTTGATGTTTTAATATGTGTATGTAGTTGTTCCAATTTTCTTCCTTGATATTTTTTTGTCATTTAATAATGGAAGTAAATTTTTCCTCTAAATTGAGGTGTAAGACCATTCACGGACCTCATTGGGTTTTTTGATGATTCGAGACTGGACCTAGGACTACCCATGGGGTATTCCAAACCCTTAAGAATGGCGAGAAATGAATTTTTAAATGTTTATATAGGGATATTATGAGAGTTAATGGGTAGGATTTGTTACTTAGAAAATGGAAATAGATAAAGGGATGATTTAAATATTTATATGTTAGCTTTTGTGAAATGCTTAGGAGGCTTTTAAAATGGTTTAAATGATGTGTTTTGAATTTTGTCCTAGTTACGATTTTCAATGAAGGAAAATTATGTTTTGAAAGTGGGTAATGTTTTAAAAGGAGGGTTTTACCTTAAAGTGATTTGAAAAAGGGTTTTTAGTATATTTAAATTGATGATTTGAAATGATGACGCAGTTTCCCTTTTTGTGAAAACGATTTAATGGATATTTTAAATGGTTGGAAATAGAAATGAAGGCCTTGGGGCATGGTTTGTTTTTTAAAGAGGAAGACCCATGTTTTAAAGGGTGGATTCAAGATTATTTTAAAAGAGTGTTTGTTTTTGGTATTTTATGCCATGAGAAAGGGGTTGGGTTATTTTTGAGCCATGTTTTGGTTTTAAAGGTCCATTAGGACCTTGTTAGATGATGTGATTATTTTAAAAAATGATAAATAGTTAAAGGGGCATGTTAATGTTAATAAATGGGTTTGAATAACATTTAGCGTTTATTGTATTGAAAAGGCCCTATGTGTTGGACTTGGGGAATTAGTTGTTAATAAACCGATCATTGATGGTGAACATTTAAAGATATGAATAATGGTTTGATTTAGATGATTGAATGATGATACCCATTATTAGGTTTGTCCAGATTGATGCTCTAGTCTCACCAATGTATTATGTGATTTTAATGTTAGGCTAAGTCTCCTTATCCATGTGCTTTGACAGATTGATGATCTGGGCCCACTAATGTATTGCATGGTTTGGATACTTGGAATGATTCTACAAGTTATTTTGGGTTAAATTAAATTGGTGAAGTAATTTCCCTATGACTTAAAGATTTTTACCCCTATTGGCATGTGACACAGACTTCTGGCATTGCTGAAGAAGGTTTTGTTGGTTAGGGTGACATGGTGGAACCCAGAAACCCAAGTGGTGAATTAATAAATTGTTAAAAGATAAACATGATTACTAATTATTTGTGTACCATTACTTAAATATCTTCACAATATGTTTTTATATTGGTTATTTTTTAGACACTGTTGGTGGTGGCCTACCAAGTTGTACTCACACCCTTCTTGGACCGCCATGGAACTTTGTTACCCGAGCCGATACTACTTATTTTCTATACAGGTTTAGGTTAGGGACCTAATTTCTGGTTTATGTATCTGTTGATGGGTTGGAGAAGGGTATTTCAGTACCGGGTTGGGACTCGTGACTATGTTCAGGATCTTTTTATAGTTTTTTTATTGGAGGTGTTATTTTCATGATTGCTTGACATGTAGAATGTATATTTCATTGTGGTATCACGTTATACTTGGTTTATTATTGGTGCTTGCTCTATGTTATTCCATTTTCCATTTCTTCTAGTTTTTATGCTTGTTGATATTATTTCCACTACTTTTTAATTTTATAAGTGGGTATAGTCTCCCTATTATACCTTCATATACCCGTACTTCTAGTCGGTAGCCTCTGACATACGAGGAGGTGTGCCTGACGTCATGTGGTGCACCATATTAGGGCACCGATTCAGTGGCACCCAGACCAGGACATTACAAAGTGGTATCAAAGGTGGTTTATTTCACATTAATATCTGGGAATGGTAAAAAAGAGACTAAGATATTTTTAGGGCTTGGTAATGAGCTCGTGCCTGGGTGCCTACAACCCTATACATTAGGGAAAACCCAAGTTTCTAGGTATGGTAATTGATGTTCCGTTTTGTGCTTGTACCATTGACTTATTTTACACCTCGAGTGGTTCACTTGGATGTGATGTTACTGATTTATGATGTTTTTATCTCTTGGTCTGGTATAGAAAGAGTTGGTGTGTGTGTTCATGCATCATGCTAGGCACATTGGGTTAATAGACCATCTGTATATTTCCTGTGATTGATAGTTCCTTGGGTATTCCTTTTTTTGAAATGGTGTTTAATAAAATATTTTGAAATGTGAATCCTTGAATTTTAAATGGAAAAGTTTAATTAAAAAGTTAAATGAGAAATGATGGAAACTTTGAGATGTTGAAAATGAGTATACCTTGTGTTGTTTATTTAGCCCTATGTATGGGTGGTTTGGGCTTGAGAGTGCCTTAGTTTTGAGACCCTTGGTTATGTGTAGTGTGGATTTTATGAGTTTTGATATTTTGGGTAGAGGATGTTATTATTGTGACTTTAGTAGGGATGCAACCTTGAGGTTGTCAGATATTGTTTGGTAATATGGAGGTGGTAACCTTCCTAGGATGTGATCATGTGGGTGGTGTGTTGTGCCCTGAATGGGTCTCTTGGTTGTGGTGGTGTTAATAATTGTTGTGTTGCTATGGGTGTGGGACCTAGAGTCATTTTTTTTCTTTGGTGCATTATATGTAGTGTATTTTAGAGCAGTAGTAGGAGTGCTACCCATGATCAGCGAGTTGTTATAGGTTTGATGTGTATGAATTGGATGGAGAGCCAATGGAATTTTTTAGACACAACTCTAGTTCTGGGAGTTGGTTTTATTTGACCTTCTAGGGTGACCCAAGAGAGGGGATGACCATGTTGCGAGTACCTTTGGGTTCATAAGGCATAGGTGGATGTTTTAATCTTTGATAATGGTGCATGAGGGGTTCTCCCTAATGCGGGGTCTAGCCGCGGGGCAAGATGGGAAGGCCAATGGTTTTGGGAACACAAATCGAGTTGTGGCCTCGAAGGGTGCTTCCTAGTGTGGGGTCTTACACATTATGCACACTAATATTAAAATTAATTTTTCTCACCCATTAAAATTTTATTTTATATAATTATTTTCATATTTGAAATCATATTTTTCAAATTGGTTAATAATTTCAATTTTAAATTTGGTCATTAAAATAAACCACTGAGGTTAAAAAACGAGTTATCATGATAAAATTAAATTGTATTAAAAGTTAAAACTAAATAGAAAACACAAAAAATTATACAAACCATTTCTCCAAATATATGGTGAAGTATTTTCTTGAATCAATCCTCAAAAAACCTCTATTAATTTCAAAAATTTGGGCTCACATTATTTGAATAATGATTTTCATTTTTATATTTTTTAAAAATGCCACTCCCCCCAAAGGAAAATTTCACAACTCCTTTACATACACTCTAAAAATTCAAATTTCTCATCAACCACTACACTTTTTTTACTTACCTTGGATACCTATACCACATTTAGTAGCCCCTTGATCCTAGGAAAAACCCTAAATCCTTTATTTCCAAGATTTCATCTAAGAGAATGTTCAAATTCTCAACATGAGTACTAATCACTTCTTAACCTTGTTCTCTTCTCTATATTTCTCCCTAAAATCTATCTATCTCATTATAATATAATTAAATAAGTATTATTATAATACTTAAATATTATTATGTTAATGGTATAACTATTATCTACCCTTCCCACTTCCTTTAAAAAAATGTGAACATCATTCGTGTATATGTGAAGACTACTGCCTCCACGAAGTGACAAATTTTGATTTTCATATCCACCATTAATCATTGGGTTAAAAGGTGAATTTAATGAATAAATATTATATTTATAGTATGATTAATATTATTAAAATATAAATCAATTTCTACCTTTCACCCATTATATAGAAAACTAAAACATCATCTGTGTGTATGTGATGACTACCTCCTCCATGAATGACATATTTTATTTTCTATAATCATATTAAATGGATGTTTATAAGAATGAATTATTAAATAATTAATACTATACAAAGATAAATCATTAACTATATAATTTCCCTCCCATTAATTAGAAAATGAAAACGTCACTCGTGCATACATGAGAACTACCACATCCATATACAATGTGTTTCATTTTCATCACCGCCTTACATGTATGGTTATAAAATATATTTAATGAATATATATATGATATTAAGTTTTTTAAATGTCGTGAATATGGTTATAAAAGGATGAAATAAAAATTAACGATCACTATAAAGCAATTATTTAATATCGGTATATTACAAAAAAAGAAAAAAATCCTTAAGGGAAATCTCCATGCTGATCCTAAGATCCTACCCAGTACTATGGTCCTAATATCCCATACTAAGAGTAACAACACAAGAATAATTCATGATCCTAAACATGAAACCAGAAGATATGTTTGGGTACTCACCAATGGCCAAACATGGTGTGAGATAAACTCAGCAGGCCACCACAAATGATATATAAGTAATTCAGTATATTAATATACAATACAGTAGTGTGAAGGTATATTAGTAAAGCAGTAAATAAATAAATGTAAACAAGATGGACTCAGGTCCCCAAAGGATACTCGGTCAACATTACCTACTTCAGCCTAAGCTAGAATATATCTAATGATGTGTCTCCATATATATATATATGTATATGTATATGTATAAATATATGCACTATATACATAGTAACATATATAGCTATACATATAGATATATAATTCTAACCAAGACCTAAGGCATAACTCAGGCATCTAATCATAATCACAATAGTCTCATGTGGTAGTAAGGGATGCAATGCCCAAGTGCCATTAGAAAAGAGAGACTCCATGACTGAGTATTATAAATCACAAGGGACACCATGCTTGATTATCATAAATCATAAGGGACATCATTCCCAAGTATAATGAACCACAAGGTACACCATTCCCAAGTATCACATTTGATTAGGGGATTCCATGCCTATGTATCACATTTGATTAGGCGACACCATACCAGAGTATCACATTTAATTAGGGGATTCCATGCCTGAGTATCATGTATAATAATATAAAATGGGAATGCATATTTAATAATAAATCATAGGCCATGTTTATTAATATTGTCTTATTACAATTCATTTATATCATTAGGATCATTTCATTCATAAGTATGTAAGAAGTTCATGGGAAGGCCCATGCCATTTATCATTCCATTATGTAATTATACCATTTATAATTTATAAATATCTTGAGGGCCAATGGAAATATCTATTCAAAAATAGTTCATCATGTTACATCTCATTTGACCTAAACCAAAACCATTCAATTAATTATATTTATCACTTCACCTAATAATGAAGGAGTCAAGCATTCCATTTAAATAATTTATTCAAGGCCAAGGGTAAAACCTTACCTTAACTATTCCACTCAAATCTAGTTATCCATTTTTCTCATGGAGGATGGCTCTAGAGTATTATAAATAAATATCGTAAACCAAGTGAGTCATCTACACCACTTATAATCCATTAAATTATATTTAATCAATTATTTTGATTAATTGAAAGCTAACATGCTTTAAAGGGTGATTTTAAGTCCAAATCTAAAACACATAGTTATGGAACATAAGTAACACACAGAAAAAGGTGTGGTTTGAGTTGAGGTGACGAACATCCTACAATGCAATTAAACACAAAATGACATTATAAATTTAGGCACAAGAATTTTCATGTTAAATTTCACATTTATAAGGAGGTGTATAGAATTTACGGTGTGTGGAACAATGGATTATTTTATAAAATGAAAAGACTTTGAGGGAAAATCCATAGACCACCTAACTCGTACTTTGGACGCTTCACACGTCCAATAATTAGCTTTGATTTGATCTAGTTTGAGAGAAATTGAATAAATAGAAAATATCCTAAAAATAGGAAAAAGAGCTCACATGGAATTAACATTTCATACAGTGAGGGAAAATAAAGTAAAAAGAAAGTGGAATTGAGAGATTACCGATACATATCCAAAAAGACCGATGAAGATTAATTATGATGTTGAATGAGGGAGATATATGGAAGCCTATAAGAGATCCCAAGGGAGGAGTTATAAGGCTGGAGTGCATGAGAGAAGTGGGAAGGAAAAATATGGGAATAAATAAATAAGAGGTAGGGGAAACTTATCCAAACACCAGAGGCACCTATCGATCCTTAAACCTTATCTAAAATGACACTTTTAAGAATTCCAATGTTCAGATTTATATTCCAAAGATTGGTTTAGAATTTGACCCATCCACCAAATAATAAATTTAAATTCCCTTGGAAATTATATCATGTTCAAAACATAGTATTTTACATAAATAATCTAATAATGATTAAATTTTACAAATTAATGAAGATTGGTGTTTCCATTATGAAAACCACATGAAACAATCAAGGTTACTAAAATAAGATGATGGAAATAAATGATAACTAACTAATAAAGGTATAATGAATGAATATAATTATTGAATGGTAAAGGTAATAGATATGAATAGGTTTATAAAATGAGTTATTAAGATAGTTATGTTTATTATATAATAGGTTAAAGCTCATTCATAGAAGCCAATATTTAAGTTAAGGGTTTCGCGTTTCACTTTTATTTCATCGAGACATGTTCCATATTGACCAATAATTTTATATCATGTGGTGTATATAATTCACTATGGATTTTTTTATCATACCTTTAATGAAATTCAAGGGATTTAAAAATCTAAAACGGGTACTCTTTTTCAAGGTTTTTTCGATTCAAGTGTTATTAAAACCATAAGGAATTTTGTTATCTCAAATCCTTTTTTATTTGATTTATAATGATTATTCGTAAATTTTTTTCTTTTATTTTTGGTTTCTTATACAGTAAGATTTTATGAAATGATAATTTTTCTTTCTCTCTATGGAAAATGAAAATTTTAATTAAAAGGTTCTTCCTTGATGATTTTTTTCTCATAAATGTATAACATTGTTAAACTTAATTCCCATCATTTCAAATGATTTTCTCTTCCATGTCCTTGTTTTTTTCCACCAATGTTCTCTTCAATTAATTGGCATAAATAGGTTTTATCACTTATGATATTCCTATTTACCTTTAAACATTTTAAATATAGGTTTTATTATCTATTTTTATGATGTAGGTTTCAATAAAGTTATTTTAAAATATTAAAAAGGTTTTCCCTTTTATGATTATATGTTTTATCTTCTACACCACATTTCCTTGGGACAACCTTTTTATATTTTTAAAGTCTCCATTATTTAATATTATTTTTAAACGAAAATATTTTTAAAAGTTTTAACTCCGCCTTTTCAAAAATGAATTTTGAAAATGACTCGTAACTTCTTCTTTTACAACAATGTTAAAAACAATTTCTAAAAACTATTTTAGAGTTTCACTTAAAATTTTCTATTAATCTCAAAAGTATTTGTTTCATTAGAAGTTATTTTTCATTAATTACCCTATAAATTCCCTTCTACTATTTTTATTTTAGGGGATTAAACTTGCGGTATCAAATGATCTAACTCTTGACCCCTTACTATGGGGTATCATTTGAATCATTCTTCTTATAAATGTGTTTTACATCTATGGCATCATACTTAAATTTTTTTAATCTTCACTGGGGATATGTTCTTATACTACCATCCATATTATTTCTCTATATGAATTATAAAATGTTCTAGGTAAGTTTTATTAAAACCCATCTCTTTTCCATGGGTTAATTAAGTGATGTTTGAAATATGAATATTTTCATTTTCTCTTGGCACACATCTATATGGATGATTATTATTGTGATGGGTGTGGTTATATATCACCCTCTAATTAATTATGAAAAGTTTGATATATAATTATATAATTATGATATATAAGAACTTAAATTTATGACCCACTATATTATGGGAGACAGAGACATGGATTCCTATCCCACCATGTTACGAGATTCAGGGATGTGAATTCTTGACCTAATATGTTATGGAAAGTAAGGATGTGAATTCACAACCCATTATGTTATTGGATACATGGATGAGAATTTATGACCTACTATATTATAGGAAACATGGATGAGAATTCCTAACCCACTATGTTATGGGAGGCAAGGATGTGAATTCTCAACCTACAGGATCATGTGTGGGTATAATTGTGGTTAATATATTTTCACAAGATTATGCATGGGTGTAATCACAGTTAATATATTCTCATAAGATTTTGTGTGGATATAATTATAGTTATTCTATGTTCATAATGTTATGGTTTCCTATGTTTATTCTTATCCCACATTTCTATGTTAAATACTTATGTTATATTTCATGGAACAATATTATTATCTCATGATTTTTTACTCTTATGGTATATGCTTGATCGTTTAAGATTATATTCCTTTATATCACATCTTATGGAAAAATATTATTATTATATGTTAATTTTTTTTCCAAATATTTCTCCCATGATCATGTTTTCTCACTTTTTTATGATTTGTTGATAGATTTCCCTTTCAAAGCATTTGATCTCACCCTTTTTTATGATTTACATTCCCCAGGTTATGAAGAAAAGTATAACCCATAAAAATTATATAAGAGAGTCTAGTGCGGTGTAATTTATAGAGAAATGTTTACAATATTTTAATATAAGTTTTTTATGTAGCTGATCTCTAAAGACACTAAACCACTGGGTTTTGGGATTGTGTGAGTATTTTCTAAGACACAATGTTTAAATTATGGAAATATATGTAAGTTTGACTTAATTCATCTCACTTAGTATCAAATATAATTGTAAAGTATGTTTTTTACACCAGACCTAAGAGTTGGGGTATGGGGAACTTTTATTGGTATCGAAGTAGAGTTTAGTTTTTTTTGGGGATTAGTCTAGTAATTTTTTTGGGATTAGGACTAGATAATTTCAGTGAAAACCATAGGGATAAGTCAAAATATATGATAAAATCATAAAGTTTTGGTAAAGTAGATATTGTATGGTTTCCTAGAAATGATATCCCTATTTGGATACAAATAAGTGGATGTAGGATTTGACACAAATGCACCTAGGGGTAATAAACCTAAAAAGGCTGGTTGGGTATTAACTCGATCTTTACCTAGTGAATGACAAAGAGGCCTAACTATACACCTTTTTGAAACTTCTGAGGTATATGATTTGGTTGATTTACATGTTCTTTACAAATAATTATGGATTATTTTTTATGAAATTTGATGATGTAATATATAACTAGTTAAATTAGAGAACCTAATAAGAAAATGACCATGGAAAAACTATATTAATCTAAATGAGTTATAGATCGATCCAATTATATAATAGTTGAACCTAAATTATCATAGGTTAAAATGATAGTGTCATAAGAGAAGAAATATTAGGATTCAACTTTCATATTCATATGATCATTTAATATTATTTTATTGGACATTATCATAACCATTTTCATTTTAGTATTTGGTTGGAAATAGAATCATGAAAATGAAGTTGTGAAAGGTAAGTCTTGATAAATTCATAAGACTTATAGTTAGATAAGAATACATATTTGAAAAAAATGGTTGAGAATATCAATATAGTAAAACATGAGTTTTACAGTCTTACCCATGATAGTGAGTTGTGAATTATATCTCGAGTCATAATCTTAACAATTTTTCATTAGTGTGTGGTAATTAAAATTGCAAGGATGCAATTTATTTAAGGGGGTAGAATGTGACACCCTCAATATTTTAGCATGAACTTCAATTTAAATAAATATAGTGTTGAATATACTATTTCACACCCAACACAAAACTAAAACAAACCAAAAAACATTTTATTAGGATAAAATAATGTAATGAAAGATAAACATTATTACATTATGAGAATGCAATAATGAAACAAAAAAACTATTTAATTAATATACATTATTATAAAAATATATTTATTTTATGAATAACATATTATTATTATAAGTCATATTTATAAAATTAAAATAAATATTTTAATATCAATAGATTAGTGAATTTAAAATTTCAAAACATAAATAAATAATTTTAATGGTATTTGATATTAAAGTAATAGTTTCAAAGAACTATTTTTAAAATCATTTTGTGTTTTTTAATTACTCTTGATTAGAAACTAATTTTAATGAAATTTATTGATAATATTTTCAATAAAATAAATTAACATCCATACAATAGTTATTACTAGGTATGTAATAAGAATAAATTCATTTTATGCATAAAAATGAATTTTACTAAAAAATGCCCTTTTATGCACTATAAATTTTTATTTTAAGAAACTAAATATATTATGGTTAAAAAATTATAAAATAAATTTTTAATATTAATAATATATTAACACTAATTTTATTTTTAATTGATAGGAAATAAGAACAATAATAATTAATATTAAAAAAGTAATTTTCCTATAAAAATAGTTTTCATTATATTTTATGTTTTCATTTAAAAGTTAAATTCCTAAATTTTAGAATTTTAATTTAAAAAAATGAATTTAATTTTTTAATAAATCTTGTAAAAATTATCTTAGGATGAAATTTGGATATTTTTATGAAATGATTATGTGAATAGTAAAAAAACACCATTTTACTAATACATTAGCTTTTAAGACTTCATCATAACGTATACATATCATAAAAATTTAATTTTTTTTAAAAAAAATGTGTTTTTAAGGAGTAAAATTATGAATTTAAAAAATTATATATTTAATTTAGAAAACCCATGTTTAACATTTTGAAACCCAAGTAATATTTTATTCCAATAAAAATTATTTTTGGCCTTTTAATTTAATTAATAATTCACAAGGTGGATTTAAGTTTTGTAATGATTTGAAAACACATAACTATTATTTGTTTAGTCATAAAAAATTAATCTTATAAAAACAAACAACATTGATAATTTTATCCTAAGCATATCTTTTATGCTTAAAAATACATTTTTTTTCTATAAAACAGTTTTTAAACATTATGTGCATTAATATTAAAATTAATTTTTCTTACCCTAAAAAATTTTATTTTCTAAAATTATTTTCATATTTGAAATTATCATTTTCAAATCAGTTAAAAAGGTCAATTTAAATTTTGGTCACTAAAATAAATTACCGAGGATAAAAAATGAGTTATTGCGGTAAAAGTAAATTATGATAAAACTTAAAACAAATATAGAAAGCATAAAATTACTCAAAAAGTATCTAAAAATGTGTGGTAAATATTTTTATATAATTAATACTCATAAAACCTCCATTATTTTTAAATTTTGGACTCACATGCCTTGAATAGTGACTTGTCTTTTATATTTTTACAAAAATAACACTCCCCTCACTTATAAAAAAAGAATTCCACCACCCCTTTACATAAAACCTAAAAATTATAATTACACTTAAGTTTATTACCATTTTACTTACCCTATATCCATATACCACATTTATAATCCAATTTATTCAAGTAAAATCCCTAAATCCTCCATTTCTAAGAGGTCCTTTAAGAGAAGGTTCAAATTCTCAACATGAGTACTAATCACTTCTTAACCTTGTTTTCTTCTCTATATTTCTATTATAAATAAATATTACCCATTATAATATAATAAAATAATTATTATTAATAGACTTAAATTTTATTATTTTAATGTAATAACCATTATCTACCTTTCCCACTTAGGAAAATGAGAACATCATTCATGCAAACGTATAGACTACTGCCTCTATGAAGTGATGTATTTTGTTTATAATAACCAACTTCAATGGATATTTAAAAATGAATATTTAATTTATAAAAATTATATTTACAACATGATTAATATTATGAAAATATATATCAATTTATAACTTTCTCCCACTCTATAGAAAATGAGAACATTTTCTGCGTGGATGTACAAACTACCACCTCCATGAATGATGTATTTTGTTTTTCATCACTGCATTAAATAGATGGTTATAAGAATTTATTTTATGAATAAATATTAAATTTATGAAATAATTAATATTCTAAAAATATAAACCATCACCTACCTTCCTCCCCTCCCATTCATTATAAAATGAAAACATCACTCGTGTGTACATGTAGACTACCACCTCCACAGATGACATGTTTCATTTTCATCATCACCTTACATGTATGGTTATAAAATATATTTGATTAATATATATTATATTGATAATTTTTATATTTAACTAATATTTTTCAAAAATTATGTCACAAAACTCAATGATTATTTTAAATTAATCCATTGATATCGCAAAATTACCCAAAACAAGATCTTTACTGATTTCATCTTCAAAAATCACACCTAAAACTATAATATAATGATATTTTAACTTTGAAAATAATTATAGAAATTATATTAAAGTACCTTGAATAATATTATAATTATTAACTTTTATAAAATAACAAGGATCGATGTTACCATTATGAAACTCACACGAAACAATCAAGGTTACTAAAATTAGATGATGAAAATAAAAAATAACTAACTTATAAATGTATAATTAATAATTATAATTTTAGTATGGTAAAGGTAATATATATTAATATTTTTATTAATTGATTTATTAAGATAGTTATGTTTATTATATAGGAGGTTAAAGCACATTCATAGAAGCTAATATTTAAGATAAGTGTTTCTCATTTCACATTTTTATTCTTTGAGACTTATGCCACATTCACCACTCATTTTATATTTTATGGTGTATATAATTACCTATGAATTTTTTTATCATACCTTTGATGAAATTAAATGGATTTAAAAATCCATCACAAGTTCCCCTTTTCAAGTGTTTTTTGATTTAAGTGTTACTAAAACCATAAGGTATTTTTTTAACTCAAATCCCCTTTCTTTGATTTATAATGTTTCTTATTGAATTTATTTATTATTTTTTGGGTTTATTCTACCATAATATTTTATTAAATGATAAATTCTATTTATCTCTTGAGAAAATGAAAATTTTAATTCAAAGGTTCTTCCTTGATGAATTTCTTTCTCATAAATGTATAACATTGTTAAAAATAATTTCTATCATTTTGAATACATTTTTCTCTTCCATATACATGTTTTTTATTATCAATAATGTTCTACATCCATAATTTACTAAATATATTTTATCACCTGGTATATTTATTATTCCATTTACCCATTTTAAATAGAAGTTTTATTATCTCTTTTTATGATGCGTGTTTTAGAAAAGTTATTTTAAATATTAAAAAATATTTTCCTTTCATGATCATACATTTTATCTTTCACTACACATTTCCTTAGTATAACATTTATATATTTTTAAATTATCAATTATTTAATATTATTTTAAAAAGTAAATGTTTTTAAATTTTTAATTCCACCTTTTTGAAAATGAATTTTTAAAATGACCCGTAACTTCTTCTTTTACAACAATATTAAAAACGTTTTATAAAAACTATTTTATGGTTTTGATTTCATTACACTATTTTTATCAAAATGATTTATTTCCTTATAAATTATTTTTCATTAATTACCCTCTAAATTCTCTTATAATATTTTTATTTTGGGGAATTAAACTCATGGTGTCAAAACATCCAACTCTTAATCCCTTATTACATGGAATAATTTGAAGTTTTTTAATCATGGTGTTTTTCATGAATGTCAAAATCCTTCAAAGTTTATAAGTTTTAATGGGGATATGTTCTTATAATACCATCCACCTTCTTTCTATGGATGGATTATGAAATTTTATAGGTAATTTTTCTTGAAACCCATCTCTTTTCCATGGGTTAATTAAGTAATGTTTGAAATATGAATGTTTTCACGTTCTCTTATAACATATATTTAGGGATGAATATTATTATGATGGGTAGGGTCTTATATCACCCTAAAATTCATTGGGTAAAGTTTGATATTTCATGAGAAAATAATGTGATGTAGATATGTGAATTCTTGACCTATTATGTTATGGGATACAAGGTTGTGAATTATTGACCTAATATGTTATGGGAGATAGGGACATGAATTACTGACCCAATATGTTACATGAGATAGAGACATGAATACCTGGCCCACTATGTTATGGTAGACATGGATGGGAATTCCTGAACCACTATGTTATATGAGTCAAGGATGAGAATTCTTGATGCACTATGTTTTGAGAGACCGAGACATGAATTCATGACCCACAAGATTGTGAATGAGTGTTATTACGGTTAATCTATACTTATAATATTGTGCGTGGGGTGAAATTGTGGTTAAGCTATGACCACCAGATTTTACGTGGATATAATTGCAGTTATGATATGTTCACAATGTTATGATTTTATCTATTTATACTTGTGCCACGTTTCTATGTTAAATTTCTATGTTATGTTACATGGATCCAGATTATTTTATCATATTTTTGTACTCCTATGATATATGTTTGATTATTTGATATTATATGCCTCTATATCATATCTTATGGTCAACTCTTATTATTTCATGTTTTTTAGATATTTCTCCCATGCTTATGTTTTCTCACATCCTAATGTTCTAAACCCTTTGTGATTCATTGATAGGATTTTCCCTTTATGAGTGTTTGATCTCCCACTTTTATATTTTCCATTACCTAGGTTATGAAGATGTGTATATTATATTATATTAGGTGCTTGAGGGTATAATTACATTAAACACACACACACCACACACACATGCTAGAAATGCAGGTCATAGACCCCTAAGGGATAGCCCACCCATCAAGCCTTATTTTTTCAGTACATGGCCTGATGAACCAGTGGGTATGAATCCCATTACATGGACCAAAGGCCCAAAAATTGGCTCAAAGGACCAGTGTAGCATCACGCCTGCATCATACTACCTGTGTCATCAAGCCTACGTCACCGCCTACCTGTGGAATTTCACTCCCACCTGGATCTGAAACCAGGTTTAATGTAGGATTACAGGAAGCCTTTACCACTTAAGTAAGCCCCCAACTGCTAAACGTGTGAATAGGTCACACGCCTAAGCCCATTGGGGGATCCTTCAAGCCATGATGTACCGTAAATTCCCCAACTATGAAAATGATGTTTAATTTCACCCCTCATAATATGAAAAATGTATGAGTTTTGCGGGACTCGAGCATGTGCCAGTTCCCCCAGATAGTGAGATGACCCAACCGATTAACCACTCAACCAATGCCCTAGGGAAAAAACGTGTGAATGGGTTGCATGCCTGGGCTCATTGAGGGATCCTCCAAGATATTGTGTTCTGCACATTACCCATTTAAGAAAATGGCATTGAATTTCCCTATTCATAATATGAACAATATTCAAGTCTGGCGGGACTCGAGCTTATTCTAGTTCCCCTAGATAGTGAGATGGCCCAACCGATGAACCACTCAACCAACACCATGGGGTATAAAAATGTGTGAATGGGTCACACTCTTGGTCCCATTGGAGTTTCCACTAATCCATCATGTTCTGAATGATCCCCAATTAAGTAAATGGTGTTGAATTTTCCTATTCATAATATGAACAGTGTCCGAGTCTGTTAGGACTCGAGCTATTCTAATTCCCCCAGATAGTGAGATGCCCCAACTGGTGAACTACTCAACCAATGTCCTGGGGGATAAGTTGAGTATAACCTATAGGAATTCTATAATGGAGTCTATCATGGTGTTATTTTTAGAGAAATGTATAGAGCCCTGATGGATCGTGTAAGGACACTTAGAGGGGGGGGGGGTGAATCAGTGTACCCAACTTTTATTGAGTTTTATTTTATTTTTCAATTAAATCCTATTACTCTGAAACCTCTACCTCAGTTAAGAGGAATGGATCTTATATTCACTCTCAATAATAACATACACATGTAATTAATATATTAAAAGAAAGAGTAGCATAAATATATTTTAAAAGGTTTGGCTTTAATGAAAAATACTACTCATTTCCATGATTAACTTGTGGTTATCTCATGGATTTTCGTATCACTATTAATTTTCATCATAAAAAGTGTTGAAACTAAATACCAACAGGTCATGAAACATGGAGATTATTCATGGAATAGGGGTGGTGCACAACCCCTCAAGGTCAGTCATCATGATGTTCTATGCTCTCCTGGGTCATGGATCTTCCCTCCAGGCAGAGGCCAAGGTGATGCTTTATGGCCTCCTCTTATGTTGTCAAAAGGGATCATCTTATCGGCGGTTAAAACTAATTCTCAAATACTCCACAACACCATGAAAGGAACTATATCTATTCCATGGTCTATTCATTACATAATTAGGAAGTATAGGGGAATGATCAACAGCAACATTAGCATGGTCTATACTTGACGTGAGGGGAACAAAGTCGCAGACCATCTCACGTCTCTTAATGTCCCCGGTCCAGATCCCATTTGTTTTCATACTGTTATCACCATGAATACATAGGGATTAAACCTAGTTAGAGGGGATTCCCTTGGCCTCCACTACTTTTGGCCACCTTAGGCCTCTCATCCTAGGTGATTTGGGCCTATCCTTTCTTGTTGTTATTGTTTCCCATGAATAAAAATTTACATGATGATGATGACAGGTAACATCCACATCCCATAAAAGATGAATGGCATTGTTTATACTAGTACCATGAGTTCAAATGGAATTATTTATATTGGAACCACAAGTTCCTCAAATATTAATTCCAATAACTGTTTAAAAAAGATCAAAAAGTTAGATCAAGTATGTCACCAAATCAAATTGAATAAGATCTTATTCCTTAAAAAAAGATATTTGAAAACCACAATAATGCTAGTGATATTGTGTGCTTATCAGTACTACTATATTAGTTCACTGTCATAATGATCATAACTTATTTAATACAGAATAATCCATTCTATATTTTTACTTTATTTTCAAATGATGAAGAAGGTAGTCCTTCTGTTAATGAAGTTTCAGGGATCACTTTAATGTGTGAAAGAGATTCATAAAACTTCTTCAAAAATATTTTATGCAAGAAAAATCGTGCACATATCAATGTAGATTTCCATTTTAATTCTCAGTTTCACAAGAGTAATTCATGCATGTAAGATACATTTCATAAACATATCAATATTATAAACCCTAGAACATGGCCATTTAATTACCCTTAAAATTTTCATCTACTTCTCAAAGAATTTATTCTTTGTTGGTTATTTAATCAATTGATTATGCATTCACATATGAATGAATGAATCACATGATCAAATCCATGCACTATATTATTATTTATGTAAATCATATTAGTATATCATCCATTCTTCAAGACCAATACCTTTGTGTAATATACAAATGCACAACAGAGTTATTTTTTGGAACTCAATGTATATGAAGCAGTGCTTCTCATGTTCACTTTATCCAAGGAGATTTGCACTAACCGATATGGATTTTTAGAATAGTTATTCATGAAAATGATGATTATGTTATATACTCAATCACACAGAATTAAAATACTTCATGAAAGCTTTAAAATATTTTTGGAATCCACTCTTCTTCATGGACCTGAGTAAGGATTTAGGGAATCCTTCTTGTTTATCATGCAACCTAGGAGGCTTGTAGAATCTATTACCCTTTGTGAAAGTGAAATCATGAGAATACTCAATTTTCTTTAAGGAAAAAACGATCTCTCAAAAATCAAGAGTGGAATAACATCTCTCTAATCTTGGTTATTCTCATTTTATAGAAAATTATCTAATAATTTTCTACCACATTTTCACCCGCTTATCCTCCAAAAAATATTCCGCATCATGGCTATTTTTTAAAACATAGAATATCTCAGTGTTTATTAATAATTCTAATTCAAAAAAACATAGAGTCACTTATTACATGTGACCAAGTTTTCTATTCATGGTGAAGTAGTCATGGATCATCATCTGTAAATGTATTTTATTTATATATCTTCATGAATCAAATGGACCTTCACCTTATGGATTTCATGGAGGATAATAGGATCAAAAAAATTTCTTCAACATTCCTTTTTCATCCATGAACGGTGAAACTACATGAATGATTATTTCAATTTTACCATCCTTGGTTCTAGAACTGGAGATGGTTAAAAAAATTGACATAGAACAATGACACACCATCATCGAACACTGGATATGAATGGTATAGAAACTCCTCATGGGGAGGTAGGAGATGAAATGATGAGAGATCAGACAAATCATAATGGTTTGATCATGCAACTTCTATTATATACATATCTTTTTAATAGAGCTACAATATCATATATCTATGAGTCCCACATTAGTTATCTGTTTTAGATAGATATCCTTTATAAAACTTATTATTACCACCGAACCATTGAGTTGACATTGTGGTCGACACCTAGATACACCACACACACACATAGGGAGTGCACACCTACCTTCCCCCTTGCACGCTACTGTGTGCATAACATGTGTGCTATGCATCCAAAAAACTCTTCATGTATTCTCCTTGAGGGAGCTATGCACCATCTTACTGCACTGACTAGATAAGTAAACCGATATCCCATGAGGTAGATCCCATGGGTCCCACATTTTTGGTTTGAGGTGGGTCATTGATTGGATGTGGAAGACCACATTTTTTATGAAACTCTTATAAAAATTTTTAGTCAAATTCCATGTCAAAACTCAAATGAAAACTCTAACCTCCAATTTCTTTTGATTTGGAATTCAATGATAAATTAAAAATATTATTCATTATAAAATTACTTTCAGTATTCTTCATGAAATCTTATTTCTCTAATTCCTTCCTCATGAAAAATATATTTTTCATAGCCTTCAAAAAATTATTCATAGTTTCTCTAACAACTTCAAATTATCCTTATACAATGATATGAATATTTCATGGACTTCAATTCATCTTTATTCTTGACATAATAATATTTTAGGAAATGTGTCATATCCATTTTTCATTAACACATTTATTTTATATCTTAAATAAAAATTTAACTGTCTTCAAAATTAACATGGAGAATTGTCTTTCCAAATGACATCAAAAGAATCCATAAAAATCCTCCAAGTATCATCACCAGACTTATTTAATATATATCAAATTCTATTTCCATGATTAATAACTAATCACAGAGGACTTCATCATACATTTAATTTTTATTCCTTGCTATATATTGACAAAAAATACAACCATACTCATCAACCATCCATATGGTCTTTTCAATATCCCTCTTTGAATTTGTTGTCAATAATATTTTATTAATTAAAGTCAATGTCTCTTATCCACCTTATTGAAAATAAATATAAAGGATTCATTTGGTAAAATTTTAATAAGGAGTATGATACCACATGTATCTATAAAAATGAGTCTTTAGCTAGTTATATCTAAGTCTTCACGGGCTAACCCAGTGTAAAAAACAAGAGTGATTTGACAAATACATCAATGATATCTATTAATTTTTTCAACATGCAACACAATTTCCATATTTTTATCCTTTGAGAAGTACAACCAAATTTTCCTTCAAGAAATATATACTCTTCACTTCACTCAACGAATACATCAGAAATTTTAAGTGAAAAGATAATTTATTCCCCTGTTATATGACCTTACACATCAACCAACATCCTCCCTTTATACACATATTTGATATAATAAAGGAAAGGGTAATAAGTTCAATCAGGTTACCTCTATTTTTTAAGATTTTGTATAAATGACCTGAAATTATAAATATTTATGAAACAACCTTTAATAGAATCTACTTTATGTTTTATCCCCTAAAGGGGTGAACTCACATTATTTTACCAAGTGGATAGTTTCATCAAATAGTCTTCAAGATGTTCATATTGATGATCCACCATTATGAAATAATTGATGTTTTTATCAGATTTTGAATAATCATTTAAACTTGTTTTCTTACACTTTTTTCATTCAGTTATCCTCTTTATAGTGAGATTCAACTTCAATTTCCTAAAATGTAGGCACACACACACTTCACAAGAAGTAAGGGAATATGGTATAAAACATATGAGACTCTTAATAAGTGTAACATGGATGAGTATTTACTCTCAACATAGATGCACTTTTACTTGTAGTTATAAAGTGTCTATAAGTCTTTATGCTTGTGTCAAATTTACATTTCACATTTTGTGATTTATTTGACAATATGAAATATTTACTTTTATTCAACTTCATATTATGGGAATTTTTTATCTTCACATATACCAGTAGTGAAATATCTTCCCTAAATGATTATTTTTATGTATTCAACATCTCTTCTTGAGTAGGTACAAGATTCATGAAACTTATTACATTATGTCTCGTATGCCTTCAACTTCGACACATTTTTTTGTAACACTTTAGTTTTCATTTGTTGACAAACTTTATTGAAATTCTAGTTCATCTTCATATGGAACAACCTATTTTCCTATTTTCCTTTTCTCTAGCTTGTGATTCATCTTTAGTTTTTTTCATTTCTCTACAAGATTTCAATTGATCAAGAAAAATTATTAGGCATTACTTATTAACATATTTTTCTTTGGATAATACACATGAATTATTTAATTTTTTTGCTTACCATTATTGGGTAAATTATCAAAATATTCTCCAGGAATGACTTCAATAAATTATAGCTTCTTACTTCTCTCCTAGATTGACTCTCATATTGATTTTAGTTTTCTTATATTTGTTTTGATTTCCATGGTTTATTTTTAGTGGTCCATGGTATGATATTATATTACAAATTAGAAGAATATTTTCTTAATTGACATGAAATTATTAACATCCATCTTCTCAATATTATTAGGAGTGTTTTGTTTAGTTCTTTTCATTTATTGAACACCTTCCTTCACCTACATATCTCCCAAGGTAGCTTATTCTCCATTATTTCTAACTTACTTATGTCTGAGTTTTGGTCCTCTATTCACATTATATAGAAGTTTTAATTAGATGGTTTATACTAGTACTCTTATTTTATGTGATCACATATGTTGTAGTACTCATAGAAACCTTCAAGGTATTTGAATCTGTTTTTAGTGTAAAAATTAATTTTCTTATTTGAAACCTAATTATGTTTAGTAGGTACATTCATTTGTTCACCATTAACCCCTGAATATAGTCCTTATATAGACTTCATACATTTTCCTTTTGTTCCAGAACACAATATCCTGATATCCAAACTTACAAAAACAACAACAGTAGCTAAATAATTTCCTTCATTTTCTTGTAGTGCTAGTCTGACTAGATTTTGTACCTTGTTGTTCCTAGGATTGAATTTCTTTATTTGAAGCATCATTTTGGGAGTTATTTTTCTTGATCTTTCCAATATCCACCCATGGTGTTTTAGTGTATTTATCGGCATTTTTATCTACCCACTTATTCCCATATTTTGGCTTTGAACCTACACTAGCAAATGAAATTTCATTATTAGAAACAAAATTAACTGGGTTATGGGTTAACTTCTACCATGATATTGTAGAAGGTTGATAAAGAGATGATTTTGATCTCTTCTTACCAAAAATACGAGTCTCTTTATATATATGAATATTGTAAAAATATTTCACATCAACATACCTTTTTGGGGATTGAATGCCTTCATTTGTTTGGGTGGTATAATTCTTCTCAATAGCTTGTGAAGTTTCAACATGTGTCTCATTAAAATTTCTCAACTTAACCTATAGTTCAAGTCATTTCATGTTGATATAAAACTTCTAATTTTTAACTGATGTTATCCCACCATCCCATTCAATTTTCATTTTATTAATCTAATATTTATCCTATTTACTACCTTCATTCAAAGAGTTGTCAAGATATTTTATTCTTATGGATTTAACTTTGAATTAGGATTCCTTGAAACTGATATTAGATTTATGTGATTCTTCCTGAGCATGGATATTTTAAATATACTCTTCATGAAACTTGTTATTTTATTCCACTAAATCATCAAGATCTTTGACTTTAAAATTTTTTCCTTCATGATGAGCATTAAAAACCTTCATAAAAACATTGTGTAATGTTTCAAGTGCAAGTATTACTTCACTGAAAACATGATTACTCATAATTCTCTCATAAAAATACCATTGCAATTATTCTTTAATCAATGATATATTTTCTTTATAAAGAGTCATATATTATTCTATTGCTTCAAAGTGGTCTATGAGAGCATTGAAAATTTTTAATCTCTTACCAAGTGAATAAACATATTTATTAATTTAATCTTCAAGATTTGTTTTTTCATCAAGAAGATCCTCAAACAAAAATTATATATAAAACAACTTCTTTAGGAACATTCTTTATATACCTTTTAAATTGATAGTATAAATCTTCAACAGTTTTGATCGACTCATCTTCCTCACACTCGTCATAGATTTAGCTAGTTTATTCAAAAAGATTATTATCAACTAATTTAATAAAAGTGAATTGATCCTTATATTCTTTCTTGGAGACTTTCCAAAATCTCTTTACTTACATTTTATTATTATTTTTATAGTCTTGGTATAGACCTTCATGTATTTTTCAATAGAATTGGAGACCAATTCTTCCACCTGAGGTATATCAAAATCAACTTAAAATCTATGCTTCATTTAAACCTTGTAAAATCAACTAGGAAATTTTTTTTTATCAAAACAAAGGAAGAACTACCCTCTGATACCACTTTTAGAGATTAGATAGATCATGTAGGGACACTAATTGTGTGTGTGTGTGTGGGGGGGGGGGTGAATTAGTGTACCCAAATTTTACCAAGATCTACTTTCTTTTTCAATTATTCCCTCTTACTCTAGAACCTCTACCCCAGTTAAGAGGAATAAATATTATATTCAATCTCAAAAATCACATTCACATGTAATGAAGATACTAAAAGAAAGAGAAAAACAAAAGGATTTTACAAGGTTAGACCTCAATGATAAATCCTACTCATTTCCATGACCAACTTGTGGTTATTTCATGAATTTTCTTATCACTATTAATTGTAGTGATAAAATGGGATGAATAATTTTCACATAATTTTTTAGATCATTAACATCAATATCCTTTAAAATATAATGGTTTTTTTTATTATGGTACCACCAGTTCTTCAATTGCATTATTTATACTAGCACTAATAGTTCCTTTAAGATTCCTTCCAAAAAATTTCTGAACAAGATTAAATAGTCATCTCAAGAATGTCACTGTATCAAATTGAATAAGATATTCTTCCTCAATAAATAAATCTTTAATAGACACAATAATGTCAGTGTTATTGAATTCTTCCTAGTCGTGCTATATCATCTCATTGTCAGAATGACTAGTGCTTACTGAATGTAGAATACTCCCTTCTATTTTCTTCCTTGATTTTCAAATGCTTGGGTAGTTAATCCTTATATTAATAAATTTCCTAGCCTCACTTTAATGTGTTCAAGAGATACACACAAATTCTTCAAAAATATTTTATGTAATAAAAATCTTTCACAAATCATTGTATATTCCCTTTTGAATTCTAAATTATCATAAGAGTACTTCATGTTGTAGGATACATTGCTTGGACTCCCAATACTTATAAACCCTATTATATATCAAAGTGTTTATTATTTTTTGATTATTTACTCAAGTGATTATGGATTTACATATTCATGCATGTATCACATGATTAATGCATTCATTGTCGTCTCCTTCATATAAAATGTATTTGTAGATCCTGTATTCTTCAAGCCCACTACCTTCATGTAATATAATCATCTACAAAATAGTTCTTCATAAAAATTAATGTATATAAAGTATTTATTCTCATATTTTCATTATCCAAGGATATTTATAAAAACTAGCATGCCTTCATGGAATAGTACTTCACTCAAATGGTGTGTATGTAATAAAATCAAGTGCATAGTATTCAAAATAATCCATGAAAGATTGAAAAGATTCATGGAATATCCTCTACTTCACATATCCAAGTAAGTATTATGGGAGTAATTATTATTATTTATGTCACTTAGGAGCCTCATGGAATCTACTTCCTTTTATGCAAGTGGAAGCACAAGAATACTCTAATCTATTTAAATAGAATAATAGCTATCAAAAATCACGAGTGGAAGAACATATCTCTAAGTTAGTGATGCTCCTTTTATAATAAATGAAAGTTCACCTCATGGATTTCAAGGAGGATAAGTAGCTTAATAATTTTTCTTTGTAATTTGGATTTTATGAATACAAGGTGAAACTACATGCGTGATTATTTCAATTTCACCATCATTGGTTCTAGCACTGGATATAGATGGAAACATCAATGTAAAACGCTGGTATGCCAATGTCTAACTCTTGATAATAATGATTGAGAAACTCCTCATCAGGAGGAGGGATACAACATAAGGATATATTGGACAGCTTAGATTGGTTTGATCAGGTAGCCATACTTAAATGCTTATCTTTTTTATGGATCTACAACATCCTGTATTCTCAAGTCTCACATTAGTTCTCTATTCTGGTCAGTGATACTTTATAACACTTTTCATTCTCAATTATCCATCGATATGGAAATGAGGTCGGCACCATGATACACCACACACACATACATGGGGTGGGTGAACCTGCCTACCCCCTTGTATGCCACTACACACACACTGCGGATGCTATACATGTGACCAATGATACATGTGTACGTCTTATGAGAGATATAAACACTCCTTCTACCCTAGATGGCTGAGTAGACATGTCTCCCACATATTATAATCCTTTGGTATCGCATGTGTAGTTTGAGGTGGGTCCTCAATTGACTACGGATAACCACATTTTTTTTATGAAACTACCATAAAAAGAGTTAGCCAAATTCCATGCCAAAACTAAAATAAAAACTCTAAACTCCTCTTTATTTAGATTTTGAATTTAATGATAAATTCCAAAAAATATTTAATATAAAGTTCTTTTTAGTATTACCCATGAAAATATATTTCTCCAATTCCTTTCTTATGCAAAATATATTTTTCATGGACTTCAAACAATTGTTCATAATTCATCTAGAAACTTCACATTCTCCTTATATAATGATATGAATATTTCTTGTCCTTTAATTAATCTTCCTTAATCACATCATACCATTTTAGATAATGTTTCATCTTTATTTTTGATTAAAACATTCATTTTATCTCTTAAAGAACATTATAATAATCCTCGCAATTAACATGGACAATTGTATTTCCAAATGACATCCAAATAATCCATATCAACCCTCCAAGAATCATCACTAGAATTTTTCAATATTTCTGAAATTCTATTTCCATGATTAATCAATAATCATAGAGGATTTCATCATACATTGATTTTTGATTCCTTGTTATAAAATAACAAAAAATACTACCATAATCATCAACCATTCATGTGGGATTTTCAAAATGTTCAAAATATTTTAAAATAATTTGTTTATGTAGATAATCTCTAAATACACTAAACCTTTGGGTTATTGGATTGTGAAAGTATTTTGTGATATATAATGTTTGAATTATGGAAATATATGTAAGTTTGAATTAATTAATCTCACTGTATATCAAAGTTAGTTGTTAAGTATGTATTTTATTTTCATTGAAACCAGGAGTGTGGGTTTGGGGAGATTCACATAGAGTATATCAATCCCATATATCCTACTCATATTCCCTTGATTCTCTGAGTATAGACTGACCATACTGATGAATACATTACATGTTATTCACATTTATGGATGATCATATCACATTTCCTCCACCTGAATTGATAATAACATTATATGTACTATGTACGACTGTACATATCTACAATATATCTCAATCGAGGGCCCATATATCATACTCATCATACAATAGGAAAAATCCTGTCTTTTTTAAGCTATGACCGATGACATGATCAATAACATACCTAACCACCCCCTAATTAGCTAAGCCTGAATTCTTGCTTAAGAAATATATCAAAGTATAAAGGTTATCATGTTAGTTATGTTGCTAAAATCAAGTATTGGGGACTCAAAATATGAACCATGCACCCCTAGTCTTACAAAGATACAATGTATGAAACTCCATGTAGTATAATTTGTGGGTCATCTATCGCATAAAACCCGTTTTGTGCCTCACGAGTATATTCGACATCCTAATAAAATAATCATACTAAAACTAACCTTAAAATTTAGTCACAAATAATAATACTCCATGATAAACAATGACCAGGGATAACTCAAATTCATACATCGAGAGGTCAATTATCATTTTATTTCATGATATATATATATATACATATGAAACCAATATGAAATAATGATAAAGTAGAGATTTAATTTTATAGAATGTGATACATTTTATATTATTAAAATATTTCAATAAAATTAAAAATACCATACAAAAGAGTATTTATTATCATATCACATATGATAGATTTCTAGATCATTCTTATGTTTGTTACAATTTTAGTGTTTTGTTATCCTCATTACAACACTATGTAATTATTAAAACGTCTCTATGCGACCATATAATAAAAACTTCCCAATAAAATTTGTAGTTAGTAATATATATAAATCAACCTAGTTTGAATAATACAAGGACTTAGGAATCATATTCCTAATATTCAACTATTTGATCATATTCAAAATCCTTAACTTCACAACATCAAATGAAACAATGATAATAACTTATGTTGTCTATTTAGACCTCTTTACAAGTTAATCAACATCATCCTTGGAACCCATCCCACCAAATATTTTCCTTGAAAGCTTTTGGAAACTAATGTAACTATTTACATTATTACTTTACCAACACATTCAAAACTCCTTTAGGATATTAATTGACATCTAATTTGAATTTTGAATTCTATAATCTTTCATTTTTTAAAATTTAACTTCTTAATTCAAAAATACTCCCAATAATCACTTATAAACTATATAATGTTAACAAAGCATGATAATATACAAAAATTCATTTGTTTTATAAATTAACACTTATTTTCTCTTAGAAGGCATAACAACATAAGATTTTACTATATATTTTCCTTCAAAAAAACACTGTGTCGATAGTTTTTTTAACATGAAACATCGAACTAAAATGAGACACAACATATTAGATGAATAATATTATGAAAATTATAATAATAATAAAAACTCTAGTAAATAAAAATATATCATTAAACTAAAATTTCTTACATTTAGATGATAACTAATCAATATGATTTAATATTAAAAAGGACTATTCTTTTTCAAATAATTTTTTTTAAAGTGTTTTATATTATATTTGAATAATTTAAATTGAAAAATTTTAAAATTTTATTATATATTAAAATTATTTAAATAATAAATTGATATGAAATAATATTAAGAACACTTAAAAAATTCAATTTCAATAAAAATGTTTTTCTTTATGATTTTTATTTTCATTTAAAAAATAAATATATAAATTTTAGAAATTTAATTTAATAAAATAAAAATCATATTTGAATTTAAATTTAAGAATTATCTTAGGATTAATTTTTTTTATATTTTTCTAAAAAGGTTGAATTTTGAGGTGAATAGTGAAAAATACCAATTTTGTAAATATTATCAATTTTATGAGATTGTAATAATACAATAATGATTTAAAATATTATGAAACATATTTGATATATAAATTATATATTTATAAATTAAAATTAATGAATTAAAAATACTATGTTGAATTTATAAAACCCATGTTTAACATTTTAAAAACCCAAGTAATATTTTATTCTAATGAAAACTATTTTTTTGGTCTGTTTTTCTTTTAACTAAGTGCCCAAGAGGTGGAATTTGGTTTTATATTTATTTTAAAGACAAATAAAGTTTATTTAGTTAAAAATAAAATAAGTAATTTCATAAAAATCAACAAAATTGATAATTTTATCTTAATCATAAATTTTAAGCATAAAAATACACTTTTTTTTTTCTAAAAATAGTTTTTATGCGTTATGCATGCTAATGTTAAAATTAATTTTTTTCTTATAAAAATTTTATTTGAAAATAATTATTTCTTATTTGGAACCAAAAGTTCCAAATTATGTAACAAGGACCATTTTATTTTTAGGCACTAAAAGTAAATTACTTAGGTAAAAATTAGTTATAACGGTAACAATCAAAAATGATAAAAGTGAAAAATCTATGAGTAAAAGACTTAAACATATGTTTGAAAATGTATGGATAAAGATTTATCAATTTTAACCCTTACTCATTCCATTATTTTACATTATTGGATACAGTTGACCTTTGAATAGTAACTTTACCTTTTGTATTATTACAAAAATTCCGCTCTTCTCACTTATTTATTTACTTTTAATTCAAATCTTTCTAGTACACTGAATATGGGTACACCTTTAATATATATTTTTATAATTAAGAATCACTTTTAAGGAAAAGTGAGAAACCATTCCATATTACACAGGAAAATCACCCAACCTGATATGTGATGGATAAATCACTGAACTATAATTTAAGCCTATTAGAGAGCTTACCTCTGAGGAGGCTTCATTTTAGTGATGAAGCCTTCTCATTTAGATTATCATTGAGAAAGATCTCAATGTTGTAAGCTATCAGGTCCCAAATCTGGATGACCTCTTCCATAGAAATATTCTTCCTGTTTAAACCAATTCTAGTATGCCAAGATGTTTTTGGATCCAATTGCCTTTCTCCTTGGTGTAACTAGCATGAATACGCCTTCCCACCATCCTGTAAAATTCCTCTTATATGGTAATGACATGAAGTCCATTGTCACAAAACTCTTCATTACAATTGATGACGTTTCCCCACTCATCACATTCCAACAATTCCTTACCACACGGTTGGATATAAGAATCACCAACCTCCTTAACCGCATTCACTAGGTCAGAGGTAGAAGAAACCCCTCCTGAAGAGTTAAAATGTCACGACCCGTCCTTGGGACCCGTGCCGTGACTACCCCAAGCCCGCCTTCCATAGGCCAGGGGATGGAGAATAGCACCAAGGCATAAATCTCGACAAAAAAGGGGAAGGAATTGCCTTTATAAAGCAAAAAAAACACTATAGAGTAAGCCAGAAGAAGTAAACACTAAGTAAACTGAGTACAATAGTAAGTGCAGAAAGTAAATGGGCCAGGATACAAACCCAAATTGAAAGTAAAGAAAAACTGGAAAGAAAGTACAACAACTAAAAAGTAAGAAGCAACGTCGAGCCATCCACTGGAAGTCCCACCTGAAGGGTGGGTACAGATAGCCTCCTCAGCTCCTCGGGTCCAGCCGTCCGCTCCGTGTACGTCCTGCCCAATGGTCCACCTCCAGGTACCGACTTGCTCCAAAAGCCTCAACCACGATCAGTGCTGTCCGTCGTCTGCATCCAACACAATGTAGTGCGGGCATAACCCATGTAGGGGTGAGTATACGCTACTCAGTAGGGACCCCGAGACCCCCGAAGGTCTCCCATAATCCACAAAGGATAAAACACAAAGGAAAAATACAATCACAAAGTAACATCCAACACTACTTGGGTATATGCCCATACATATACCTAAGTCATCAATTCCAGTTTGGCTCCAACATCCGAGCCCAAGTTCGATCACGTCCACACAGGATAGTACAACCCAATCCACACAGGAAAGCACAACTCAATCCACATAGGAAAGCAAGTCAATCATATCGAAGATAATGATTGAAAGTCAAGACTCAGCTCACATAGGTATACATCATTTGTAATGAAAAAGGAGAAGATAAGATGTAGTTACTGATTCATCTAGCTGGGACCCACATAGGATTCAAGTATTGTAGTCGTCACCGCCGAAACCATGAAGGATTCCATTATGGTTGTCGTCGCCGTCGAACACACGGAGGATTACAGTACGATAGTCTTCACCGTCGAACCCACAGAGGATTCCAATATGGTTTCCATTGTCGTCAAACCCACGGAGGATTCCCATACGAAAGTCTTTACCGTCGAACCCATAGCTGCTGGGGAACTCCTCCTCTATCGAGTACAGTGGGTATGCCGCTACAACCAAGCGCTTCCCACTAACCTTGGACTGCTGCAGTACTCCACCTGTCGAGTACTGTGGGCCTGCTGCTACAACCAAGCGCTTCCCACCATGAGTCTGCCGCTACAACCAAGCGCTCCCCCTCATAGCCTACAGAGGTACTCATTCTGTTGAGTACCGTGGGTCTGCCGCTTCAACCAAGCACTCCTCCTCCGTGGGTCTACCGCTACAACCAAGCGCTCCCCACTGGGATATCGAAACACACCGAGTCGATCGATCAGCAGTCGTCAAGTCTCAGCCAGCTCTAGGGTTTACGCACACAGCATGCTCGTTACGGGAGGGTCCGCTCCCCAAGCCAAGAGGTCGATAAATCAACTATCACGCAGACCAGATTTGATGTATCGCAAAGTTCCATCACATCAATAAGAACTCAACGTGACAGACGGCGCGTCAATCGGACGCCCGGTCTGAGAGTTATTGGCTTTTTTCGTCCCAGGGGCCCGGTTGGTTTTTAAGATAAAACCAACCCGACCATGCTCCATCTATGTCCAAACATCGAGCGGAGTAAGCCAAAAGGTTCGTCTCACTAAGAGGAATCCAACAAAGTTGACGGTACGTCAATCGGACGTCCGGAGCTCAAGTTGTAAGCGTTTCCGCTCCGAGGGCCCGGTCGGTTTCATGTTCGAACCAACCTGACCATACTCAAAGTGCTTCTAAACCTTGAGTTTAATATATCGAAACGACCATCTCGATCCAAGGATCGTATCGCAACTGACGGTGCATAGATCGGAGTTCCATAGCCCAAGTTACGGGAATTTATACGAACATGTCCGGTTTTAGGGGGTTTTGGGCCCGGACCGAACCGGCCCAAGGCCCCCTGGGTCAGCCCGAACCGGGTCGACCTGACCCGGGTCTGGTTCGGGCCCATTAGGGCACGGCCCGGTGCGGCCTGGGCGGCCGGTCGGCCCGGCGAGGGCGCCGCACGCCGTGTGAGCGCGGAAGGGGGGAACCGCCACCCCTTCAAATCGAACGGCGGACCCACGGGGGTCCGACCTGCCGCGTTGACTGGGGGTCAAACCCCCGGTTTTTTATGAAATTTGGCCGGCCGTAATGGCCGGCCAGCTCACCCACGAGACCGGTTGGTCCCTCCCTCCAGTGCACCGGCGGACGACGGCTCCGGACGCCCTCCCTTGCTCTGCCGTGGCCAAAGGCCGCGACCTTGGTCCGACCGGCGCGACGTGACAGCGGCGCGCCCCTCCGCTGCGGCCCCGCTCCGGCCGTGGTATCTTAGTGGTTCTCCGGCATGGCGCGATGGCGTCGCGCCCCTTCGCTCGGCCCGACTCTGGCCACAGCTTCGTTCGGCCTCAACGGCGCGGCGCGACGACGCCGCGCTTCTTCGCCGTGTTCCTTCTTGATTCCGTGCGATGCCGTTTCACCACGCCGCCTTCGTTCGAGCCGCATCGAATTCAACAACAAAGGGGGAGGAGGGTCGGCCGTGTTCGTTCGGTCTGACCTCCTCCCATTATAACGATAACAGGAGGCCCAAAATAAAATATCTTCACCAAAGCGAGCACATATTTAATCTAAATATTGAACTCAAAGCCCTACCTCGATGAAGTCGTTGAACGAGGATCGTTGCGGAAAAAGGACGTCACGGAAGACGGCGTCGTGGATCGAGGATCTGTAAGCGCTGTCGGCGTTCACCCGATGAAGGATGCGGCGCATCGTCATTCTTCAAAGAAGACGTCTCTCACCGGCTGCGGAGAGGGAAGAAGACGGTACGGTGATCTCCCCTTGCGGTGATGGAGTTCTTCGTCGTAGACTCGGCATTCTTCGCGTTCTTCGACGAGGAAGATGATGTTCTTCAGAGCGCAAGAGTTCTCTTCTCCTATTTTCGCACAACAAAAAAACCCCCCAATAAAATAAGACATTGTCTTATTTTATTCACACACACAAAAGTCAACATTAATTTGAAATTCAAAAATATCTCATTCAATTAATTAAATTAATTGAAGAGCCTTTAATAGTCCAATTAATTACGAGAGTTGACTTGTCATTTAAAAGGGGTGCGGGTGTGTTACACAAATAATAGGGGGGGGGGGGGGGGTTTCAAACTTAATGGGAGGTTGAGGAAATTGAAAAGGGTGGGGCACGTGTGGGCCCCATCCCAACTTCCTTGCATCTTCCTTTTCCACAACGCTTAACCATTGGTAAAGAAATAAAAATAAATTGTAAAACAATTTTATTTTTATTCCTCACATTTTTATCATCACCTACCGAGAAAACGCAACTCCAAGAAAAGTCTTCCTAAGAAATTACCGGCACTGCGGTTCCATCGGTGCCCTCGAATTTCGATTCCGAGCACCATTTCAAAAGTTAGAAAAACCCGCTCGTTCGTTCACTGAACATACCCGAGCAAAACTTCAGAAAATGGTTCCGGGCACACCGGGCCTCGGAATCAGGTGCCGTCAGAAACTGCGTACTCGTAAAATCCCAAAGAAAATTAAGAAAAAAAATTTCTGTTGAAATTTATGGGTCTTTACATTACTCCCACCTCAGGGCTTTACATCCCCGTAAAGTTATAACACAAACTAGGGAAACAAAAGGTTCTGAGCACGCATCTGAGCCTCCCGTTCCCCAGTACTCCCCTAGAGGTTCCTGTGCTTCCACCTGATGCGCACTAGAGGAATCAACCACACATGTAGGACCCGCTCTTGTCGATCCTCGATCTCCACCGGGACCTCCAAAAAAGTCTCCCCGTCATTGATGTCCTGCTCCCCGTGGTCGACAATATGCATCGGGTCATGCACATATCTCCTCAGCTGAGATACGTGAAAAACTACGTGCACCCGGTGTAGCTGAGGTGGAAGGGCTAGGCGATAGGCCTCCTTTACTATCCTGTTGAGGACCTAAAAGGGTCCGATGAAGCGCGAAGATAACTTTCCACCTTGGTCAAAACTCCGTAATCCATGTCGAAGTGAGACCTTTAGGAAAACATAGTCGCCATCCTTGAAGTCTAGTGGTCTCCGCCTCCTGTCAGCACAAGACTTTTTTCATCTCTGAGCTGTCCTCATCCGCTCTTGGATGACCTGGATCTTCTCTGGTCCTACAAGAGCTACTAAGATTTCATCTTTGCCGATCAGAGAAATCTGGTCTCATCCTCAGGATGAACCATGTTCTTTGACTAATACAGTCAATCCTGATATGGATGATACTAATCCATACCAAGGATGACGTCGTAAGGACTCGACGCCACTACCAAGAGATTCAACCGTTACTCTCGCCTCCAAGGGTTGAGTCACACTGTCGGCATCAGTGTGTGGTCACTGGGTCTCCTCCAGTAGGTATCTCAGAAGTGAGGGTCAATTCAACGGTTTTTTAAACCGGAACCTCTTAGTAACAACTAAAGAGAGGACAAGAAAGTAAATTCCATAAAGAAAGGTGTCTTTTATTACTGTAGTTCAAAGTACAAAGACACATAAAACTAAAACATCAACAAAAAGAAATCTAGAAGCACCAATAACAAGGCCTCCATGCCTGGAACTAGTTTCGCTCCTGTCTGCCAGCTTCCAAAGCTCCATAGTCAAATGCCTCAGCTGCCTGAAGCTGAGCTCTCCCATGTCCACCTATTCCCTGCGGTCGGGGTGGACCTCCTGGTGGTGGTGGTGGCAACACCTCGAAGCGTCGTCCACCTCCAGCTGCACGGCCAGCTCCCCTGCCTCGGTCTCCTGTTCCTTGCGATCCACCCCGATCAAACCTCTACCTCTGCCTGGGAGGTCATTCGTTTATCCGCTGGTCATTTGTATGGCGGGTCGGACAGTCACGTTCCATGTGACCAACCCCGCCGCAAAATTAACACTGTCCGCTCCTGGTAAGTCGTTCTCTACCCCGGGTTCCTCACACACATGATCTTGTGTAATGCGGTCGATCACCTGTAGGTCTGGTCCTCTTGGACCTCTACGTCATCTGTCTACTGCCCGCTGCAGAAGACTCTGCCGCATGCCTGATAGTGGTGGGTCCTGCTTCTGGAGACTGCTCAGCAAGGAAACTCTTCACTAAGAGGGCTCACTCTAACACCCCTGTATGCGTCGAGATGCTGTGAGAAACAACTGAAGCTCTAATCTCTCTCCTGAGCCCCTTCTTGAAGGTTCGGTCCATGAAGAACGGGTCCCGTACCATATCTGTAGAGTAACGCGAGAGATAGGTGAACCTCGCTGAATACTGCGCTATTGTCATGCTGCCCTGCCGTAGCTGTAGTGACTCCTGTATTTCCACCGCTCAAAGGGTGGATGGTACAAACTCTGCCCGGAACAGGCTCTCAAAGTCTTCCCACAGAAGGGATGCCTCATCATGCACCTGGAGCATCAAGCTCCACCATCTACCTACTGCCGCGTGCAGGAGGCTTGCTGCAAGGATCACCATGAGGTCAGCTGGTGTCCCCACTAACCTAAAAACTTGAACAACAGCCTCCAGCCAATCCTCGGATACCTGAGGGTCCGTCTCCCTACAGAACCTGGGCGGTCTATGATGCTGAAACTCATGTAGTGCACTAAGGCGACGTTCACTCTCAGTGGCTGGGGCTGGCGGCATCAGTGGCTCAGCGGTTATAGGTACCACCGGTGCCTCCGCTGTAAAAGGGCCCTTCATCGAGGCCTCGTCGCTCGGTGGTCTGTCATCTCGCACAAAGATCTGAACCCTAGCTGGCTGCCGTTGTGGGGCCATCGTAAAAAGAAACAGGTGTGCCACGGTCAAAATAGTATACCTGGTGAGCTGACACAAATTAATCACAATGAAAACTTTTGAAACACACATGAAATCAATGTTTTCATGCATTGAGTCAGAAATCAGAAGTCAGGGTCCTGGTGTACGGATAAGTCAGACGCCGCACCAACCCTGGACTCTCTGGATTGATAACTACATTCAATACCCTTAACACTATTGCTTCACATAGAAGAAAGATCAGAGTCCTGAGTTCTGCGGTAGAACCGAACTCCTCTGATACCAATTTGTCACGACCCGTCCTCGGGACCCGTGCCGTGACTACCCCAAGCCCGCCTTCCATAGGCCAGGGGCTGGAGACTAGCACCAAGGCGTAAATCCCAACAAAACAGGGGAAGGAATTGCCTTTATAAAGTAAACAAACACTACAGAGTAAGCCAGCAGAAGTAAACACTAAGTAAACTGAGTATAATAGTAAGTGCGAAAAGTAAATGGTCCAGGATACAAACCCAAACTGAAAGTAAATTACAACTGGAAAGAAAGTACAACAACTGAAAAGTAAGCATCAAAGTCGATCCGTCCACTGGAAGTCCCACCTGAAGAGTGGGTACAGATAGCCTCCTCAGCTCCTCGGGTCCAGCCGTCCGCTCCGTGTATGTCCCACCCAGTGGTCCACCTCTAGGTACTGACTTGCGCCACAAGCCTCAACCACGATCAACGCTGTCTGTCGTATGAATCCAACACAACGTAGTGCGGGAATAGCCCATGTAGGGGTGAGTATACGCTACTCAGTAAGGACCTCGAGACCCCCGAAGGTCTCCCAGAATCCACAAAGGATAAACCACAAAGGAAAGATACAATCACGAAGTAACATCCAAAACTACTTGGGTATATGCCCATACATATACCTAAGTCATCAATTCTAGTTTGGCTCCAACATCTGAGCCCAAGTTCGATCACGTCCATAGAGGATAGTACGACCCAATCCACACAGGAAAGAACAACTCAATCCACATAGGAAAGAAATTCAATCATATCGAAGATAATGATTGAAAGTAAAGACTCATCTCACACATGTATACATCATTTGTAATGAAAAAGGAGAAGATCATATGTAGTTACTGATTCATCTAGGTGGGACCCACGTAGGATTCAAGTACTGTAGTTGTCACCGCCAAACCCATGAAGGATTCCAGTATGGTTTTCGTCGTCGTCGAACCCACAGAGGATTCCATTACGATAGTCTTCACCGTCGAACCCACGGAGGATTCCAATACGGTTGTCATCGTCGTCGAAACCATGGAGGATTCTATTATGAAAGTTTTTACCGTCGAACCCATAGCTGCTGGGGAACTCCTCCTCTATAGAGTACAGTGGGCCGGCCGCTACAACCAAGGGCGTCCCACTAACCTTGGACTGCTGTAGTACTCCACCTGTCGAGTACTGTGGGCCTGCTGCTACAACCAAGTGATTCCCACCATGGGTCTGCCGCTACAACCAAGCGCTCCCCCTCATAGCCTATAGAGGTACTCCTTTTGTTGAGTACCGCGGGTCTGCCGCTTCAACCAAGAGGTCCTTCGCCGTGGGTCTGCCGCTACAACCAAGCGCTCCCCACTGGGCTATCAAAACACACAGAGTTGATCGATCAACAGTCGTCAAGTCTCAGCCAGCTCTAGGGTTTCTGCACACAGCATGCTCGTTCTGGGAGGGTCCGCTCCACAAGCCAAGAGGTCGATACATCAATTGTCACGTAGACCAGATTTGATGTATCGCAAAGTTCCGTCACGTCAATACGAACACAACGTGATAGACGACACGTCAATCGGACGCCCGGTCTGAGAGTTATTGGCTTTTTTCATCCCAGGGGCCCGGTTGGTTTTTAAGCTAAAACCAACCCAAACGTACTCCAGCTATGTCCAAACCTCGAGCAGAGTAATCCAAAAGGTCCTTCTCACTAAGAGGAATCCAACAAAGTCAACGGCACGTCAATCGGACGTCCGGAGCTCAAGTTATAAGCATTTCCGCTCCGAGGGCCCGGTTGGTTTCGTGTTCGAACCAACCCGGTCGTACCCAAATTTCACCGAAACCTTGAGTGTAATATACAAAAACTACCGTCTCGATTCAAGGATCACATCTCAACTGACGGTGCATCGATCGGAGGTCCGTAGCCCAAATTACGGGCATTTAAACGAACCTGTCTGGTTTTAGGGGGTTTTGGGCCCGGACCGACCTGACCCAAGACCCCCTGGGTCAGCCCGAACCGGGTCGAACCGACCCGGGTCTGGTTCTTTCCCATTAGGGCGCGACCTGGCCTGGCCTGGGAAGCCTGTCGGCCCAGCGAGGGCACCGCACGCCGCATGATCACGGAAGGGGGGAACCGTCACCCCTTCAGACCGAACGGCGGACCCGCGGGGGTCCGCCCTGCCCTGTTGACCAGGGGTCAAACCCCAGGTTTTTTCCGGAATTTGGCTGGCCGTAACTGCCGGCCAGCTCACTCGCGGTACCGTTTGGTTCTGACCTTCAGCGCACAGGCAGCCAACGGCTCCGGCCGCCCTCCCTTGCTCCGCCGCGGCCAAAGGCCGCGACCTTGGTCCGACCGGCGCAGCGGGACGACACCGCTCCCCTCTGCCGTGACCCCGCTTCAGCCGCGGCTTCTTCGTGGTTCTCCGGCGCGGCGTGATAGCGCCGCGCCCCTTCGCCATGGCCCGACTCCGACCGTGGCTTCAATCGGCCTCAATGACGTGGCGCGACGGCGCTGCACTTCTTCGCCGTGTTCCTCCTTGATTCCTTGCGGTGCCATTGCACTGCACCGCCTTCGTTCGAGCCGCATCGAATTCAACAAAAAAGGGGAAGGAGGGTCATCCATGTTCGTGTGATCCAACGTCCTCCCGTTATAATGATAACAGGCAGCCCAAAATAAAATATCTTCGCCAAAGCGAGCACAAATTTAATTCACAAATTGAACTCAAAGCCCTACCTCGATGAAGTCGTCGAACGAGGATCGTTGCGGAAAAAGGACGTCGCGGAAGACAGCGTCGTGGAAGACGTCGTCGCGGATCGAGGCTCTGTAAGCGCTATCGGCGTTCACCTGATGAAGGATGCGGCGCGTCGTCATTCTTTGAAGAAGATGTCTCTCACCGGCTGCGGAGAGGGAAGAAGACGGTATGACGATCTCCCCTTACGGTGACGGAGTTCTTCGTCGTAGACTCGGCGTTCTTCACGTTCTTCGACGAGGAAAATGATGTTCTTCAGAGCACAAGAGTTCTCTCCTCCTCTTTTCGCACAACAAAACAACCCCCAATAAAATAAGACATTGTCATATTTTATTCACACACACACAAGTCAACATTAATTTGAAATTCAAAAAGATCTCATTCAATTAATTAAATTAATTGAAGAGCCTTTAACTGTCCAATTAATTAGAGAGTTTACTTGTCATTTAAAAGGGGTGCGGGTGTGTTACACAAATAATGGGAGGGTTTGCAAACTTAATGGGAGGTTAAGGAAATTGAAAAGGGTGGGGATAATGTGGGCCCCATACCAACTTCCTTGTATCTTCCTTTTCCACAACGCTTAACTATTGGTAAAGAAATAAAAATAAATTGTAAAACAATTTTATTTTTATTCCTCACATTTTTAACATCACCTCCCGAGAAAACGCAACTCCAGGAAAAGTCTTTCTAAGCAATTACCGGCGCTGCGGTTCCATCGGTGCCCTCAGATTTCGATTCCGAGCACTGGTTCAAAAGTTAGGAAAACCCACTCGTTTGTTCACTGAACGTACCTGAGAAAAACTTCGAAAAATGGTTCCGGGCACACTAGGCCTTGGAATCAGGTGCCGTCAGAAACTGCGTACTCGTAAAATCCCAAATAAAATTAAGAAAAAAAATTTCCCTTGAAATTTATGGGTCTTTACATAAAATAATTAGTAGAGTTTGCCTCTCCCTTCTTAGAAACCTTTATAGAAATATTTACTTTGCTTGAGGATCGAGTAACAAGAGGGTGAGGTAAAAAAGAGTAATCTTTCTTCTTACACGGTCTCTGAGAGTGCTGGATAAACCATTCTGAATCGATTAGAGTGTTTTCCCCTTCCTTGAATAGGATCTAATATATTCCTCCACAAATTCCACTTTCTTGGACCCAACAGGCACATCTGATTCAGAATCCTGGGTAGCCTCCACATTGTTCCCTTCCTCGAACATATGTCCATCCTCTTATCCCATCACTAAAAACTAGTTTTGATAAAGAACCACGCCACTCCTCTATCTTATAAAAGGAGAAATTACCACCCCACTTATCCTTACACATGGCCTCTTAGATTTGACCAAAATCAACCAAAATAAATATGAAACACTCATAAAAACTCTTAAAGGTTATGGTATTCTCAAAATTCCACCTATAAAATCCTTAATCTAATTTTTAAAGGAACTCTTCCAAGGTGTAAGGTAAAATTCTCAATTAATCCCTTTTCATTACTTTTAATTTCTTTCTTATTCTAAAACATCCAAATATAATACACCCATATTGAAATAATTAAATCATTATAATAATTATACTTAAATTTTTTTATGTTTATCAGATAAATATTTTCCACCTTCCTCCCAACCATCTAAAAAATGAAAACATTGCTTGTGCTAAGTGTACACTACCGCCTCCATAAATGACATGATCCATTTCTTAGAACCACATTACATGGATGGTTAAAATGGGATATTTAATTCATAAATATAATATTTATAACATTATTAAAATTCCTAAAATATAAACTAATCAAAACCACATTTCTATTCTATAGAAAATGAGAATGTTGCTCGTGTATATGTTCGGACTACCATCTCCATTAAGCAACGTATATCATTTTTTTTAGAATTTTATTATATATAAATATCTTTTAAAATATGATTCAAAAAATTAAAAACATCTCAATAATATCATTAAACTTTTTTAATATTAATATTACTCTAAATGAGTCACTTTCTTAACCATACTCACCCCTCAATTATAGCATATTCTTCTTTGGGTCAGTTTAACCACCTACGTGAACAATGATATAAGTATATATCATGAATGACTATAGAAACTTAAAATATTGGTATTATTATACATAAATGAGAAAATAATATTTTTTTAAGGTTATATAAAGGTTATATTAATATTTAATGCATTATTAACATACCAACTTCTCTTCTTGAAAAATTACTTAAAAAAGCTCGCCGCTTATTCCATCTTCATGAATAGCGACTAAAATCATCAATGAATGAAATTAGAACTATTTAAATGTTATAAATAATATAATATAGTATCTTTAATAATCTTGTAATGATGAAATTGGTATCAATTAACATGAATCAACATCGACACTTTAAATAAGGTATAAAATAATCAAATATTCAAACACTTAATGATGGAAATATACTAAAAATAACTAATGAATGTATAATAAATGATTATAATTTAAGGGTAAAAAATGTAATAGATATTTATAAGGTTATAAAATATTTTATTAATAGACTTATGTTTGTTATTTAAGAATTTGGATTTCGACTATATCAGAATACAAGGAAAGGGTGTTTTTTTCTTAATTTATATTTCTTGAGGCATGTTTTGTTTTATACACCTAATTTCATTTAAATAGTATGTATAAATAATTTTGGATATAAAATATCATAGAATATATTCTATTCATGGTATTTTAAGTTCAATATCAAGATATTTATTTCAAGGGGTTTCTATTAAATTTTTTATTAAGCTATAAAATATTCCCATATAAATTTTCATTTTTTGAGACTTATACAAAATTCACCACTTACTTAATTTTGAGTGGTGTATACACTAATCATGGATTTATTATCATAATTTTCTTCATGAAATTAAAGTTATTTAAAAATAAATCTCATACTATACCTTTTATGTGGTTTTAATTCAAATTATAATGAACCTGTAAGGGATTTTGTAAACTCATACCCCTATTCATTGAGTTATAATGTTTCATCTTGAACTTATTAATTATATGGTTGGTTTCCTCCACCCTAAGATTTTATATTAAAATTTCTCTTTGTATTTAGGAAAAATGAATTTTTTATTCAAATATCCCGCATTAATAAATTTATTCTCCATAAAATTATGAAATTTTAAAGAATAATTCCCATTCTATTTAAGGATAGTTTCTCTTCCATGTCCATATGTTCTCTTCCCACCATTGTTTTATTTTTTTGGAAACCTAATTATGTGTTATCTCATGAGGCCCACATATTTATCTTTTATTTTTTAATTTTATGTAACACACCAGGACATTATAATATTTTAAGTTTATAATAAAATTAATTTGTTGCTATCTATCTTTATACGCAACACAATGTTATACTTATACTATATAAAACACGAAATTATCTTGTATGCCAGACCGAGTTTAACCACCTTTTAATGGTGAACCTATTTTAAAACTAAAAATTGACACTTTAATGAATTTTATTTTAAAAAATAAACATAATTTTTTAATTCATAATGTTAAAATTAGATTAGGGTGATTTTTTGGTCTTTTCTGAGAAACATCATTTTTTGATGAATAATTAAAATTACTGCAATTTAGTTAAGAATAACCTTTTTGTTTAAATAATGATTAGTGTTAAATTATAATTTAAATTGAATTTTAAAGTCAAAATAGATCAATTATGCATATATTAATCCAATTTAGGTCATTGGAATCATTTTTATATTGAAATTAGATATAAAAACTTATTGAACTTTTGAATATTTCTACGTTAAAAACCCGCTTTCTCACCACATGTGCAGGATTAAAGTTAATATTAATTTTATCACTTCTTTGATTTGAATTTTGAAAAAATCATATACATAGTCATAATGATTAAAATATTTTTGGACTAATAAGATCAAATTAATTTTTGGCAAAAAATAATAGTGAATGTGATTAAAATTAATTACTGTGATTAAGGTAATATTAAACTTAATAAAGGACTAAACCTTAAACTTAAAGACCAAAATGACATGGAAACTTGTTTAAAATAAATTTTCTTCCAATAATTCGACCATATCCCCACTTGGTTCTAATTTTATGGGTTATTGGGATATTATTAAATGGAATCTCCTTATATAAAAGGTCAAGTAAGGAAAAAAACAACCATTAAAATTTATAAAACTTTGAGATATGTAAAAAACATAATATTTTTGGTTATACATATCCTTTTTAAAGATAAATGGGTTATTTTAATCTTTATAATTTTTAATAATTTTTAGATATGGTTTAGTTACTTAAAAGTTTTTAAGAAACACCAATGTAGTGATTATTTAGTTAATAACCAACTAAAATAAATGATACTATAAATATTAAAAGTGAAGAAAATTGATTGAATAATTGTCTTTATTTATTTATTTAGATGAATATATCATGTTACACATATGTAAAATCAATATATTTCAATTCCAATATTGTTTTGATATTATAAAATTAAAATTAATTAAATAATGGAAAAATTGACATTATTGTTATTTTAAAATAAATGTTTTTTATTAAATGATTTAAAATTAATAAAAATAATAAATTATGAAAAGTGATTTTTAAGTGTTAATAAATATTAAATATTTTATATGAATGATCCAATTGATCTTTTATAATTAACATACTGACCCATATATTGTAAAAACATTATTAACACGGTTTGGTTTTAAGCAGTGTTTTAGCGCGTCACATATGCTTGTTTTAAAATTAATATCCAAAACACATGGTATTTTTATTTTATAAATTATATATAATATTAATAATTTATTGGATTTATATTTCATAATAAAAATCACTTTATTTTAGTCTTAATGGTTAAACTAATTATATTATACAACTAAATGCTTTAATAAAAACCAAAAGGATAAAATTAGGGAATCATAGAAGTTAAGGAACTAGATTATTAAAATGCACATATTTTTGTGTGGTAGAGGTTTTCATAGACAACTATTACCCTTATATCCATTATTTTTTCCATTTTTGAGGCACTTTAGGTAAGGTATACCTCTTGTTAATGAATACCTTTTGGTATTTACAAGAGTGACACTCCCCCTCCACTATAAAAAGGAAAACACTCCACCACATCCTCATACCTCTCAAGACACTTTGAATCAGCCAAATTTTTCCCAAATAGTATTCCAAAATACCTCCCCTTGACATAGAATCCTATATTTTGGAATAAATCCATCCAAGGAAGCATTTTGGTACAAACCAAAAGGAGTTACCTGATTAAGAGGTAACAAACTTCCTTAAGATTTTTAGTATTTTTCAATTCTCAAATCTATAAAATATTATTATTTTTATGATTTTATAGCAAAACAAGTATCCTAAATATACTAGGATGTTTTTATTATAAGGTTTATACCTACACTTACACACACTTCCATCTAATGGGTAACAACCATACTTTTTCTGTGTACGACGAACTACTGCCTCATGAAACGATAATTGTTCATTTTCCTTTATCACATATCATGGTGGAAATTATTATGGAAGATATATTCATATATGATATATATGATATTTATGATGTATTTATTATTATTTAATTTTTATTTATAACATTATTTTATGCTTTTAATCGTGTGTAAATACAATAATTTCATTTGAGGAAGTGTGGACTATCGCCCCCTTAAAGTGCTATGACTCGTTCATGCCATACATGGAACGTATAAAGGATGGTTTTAATAAACCTGTGTAACATATATATCATATATATGATACTATAATTATAATTTACATATTTATCATTTATTTTTCATTATTTTAGTACAACAAATAAATTAAAGTAGCGTTCATGCGTATGTATGACCTACCGTCTCCATGAACAGTGCAGTTCATTTCTAATATCCAATTATTATAGATTATTCTAAATACATATATACTAATTATAGATTATAATAAAGTCATGGTTTACATTCTGGGGATGTTAAAACCACTTTCTAATTAATGATAACAATAAACAACAAGTTAAAACTTACCTGAGAAAACTAGGCAATTAACCCCCGAAATAGTGAAATTAATGAATATTTGTTAACAAATGGGTAATGAAATATTATAAGAAGTTAATATATGGTGTTATAATTTTTTTATAGTTATTATATTAGTTAGTAAGATATTTTAAACCACTATATATAATGATAAAGACCACAAAAAAAAAAGAAAGGATAAGTTAATGCGAATTTCATCTCAAATTACATTCTATTGAGACTTATTTGTTATTATGAAAAAATTCACTTTTATTTGGTATATATACTACATTTTTCATTTTATATAATTAATTACCTTATTATAATGATATTATATGTTTCATTTAACTTCATATATTTTTTATATTATGATTCAAATGTTTCAAGGTGGTATATGACACTTTAGAATGTTTAATGATTATTCTCCTCAAGAATGTTCTTAATGATAAACTTTGCAATATCAATTACTTTTGCAATAATTTTTCATTTTAAATTTACTTGAATATCAATATTTTTATATGATGGATATTATTATTTCCTAAACTGTATATCATTTTACATTTGGTGTTTAATTTGACAATTATTTGATTAACTAGGGAATTATTGATAAATCTATATCTTTTATTCAATATAGATATTTGATAAGTCATATTATATGTTGATAAAATTAATTATTATATATGAGTAATTATTTGGACATGCAATTATGGGGGGATCCTGGAATTTATATAGCGCATCAATGCATCTACAAGTTCTCATGATACAATTAAGTTGGCCAAATTAAATAGGTTTCTACCTGTAGTTTTAAACTGTCCAGTGGATGGATCTTAACAGTATAGGTCCTTATGCACCTAAGACATGACATCCAATAATTAAGAATTTCCTTCACATATATTTTAGTTATTATTCATTCATGAGATTTTGTGTCGACATATCTGTGGATACATTTCATTTCTATTCAAATTAAATGGAATGTGTATCAGTTTTTTACCTTGCCATATGAATTTGAATTATCTAGTTATTTACATGGAATGTTTTATCAATTATTTGACTTTCCATGTTAATTTATTTCTTTTTATTTATCATTGATTACTCTTTACTTACCCTTACTTATTATTTGAGCTCACCCTTATTATGTTTTATTTCTCCAGGTTATGAATAATTTTTTTGAATAAACTTTCAAGGATGCAGTTTATTTCATTTTATTATGTATCATGTTTGTATTTTCATTTTACCAATATATTATGTGTATCATGTATGTAATATGTCTTTCCAATATTGTTAAACTGATTTTTTCCTTCAGGATTTTATTCCTTGTAATCATGCCAATATAGTAAAATAATGCACCAGCTCCGGGCTTCTGGGGTCAGGTCATTACAGTTGGTATCAGATAAAGTTTATCAGAAACCTTGGAAGACAGATTTGGAAAACTTATATTAGGGATAAAAACCCTAAGTTAGACATTAAGGATCAGTATACAAGAACATACAAGAATTTTGGAAATGTAGTGATTATGTGGGTATTTCTAGAAATACATCCCTGTCTTGATACTGCAATTGGATGTGTTTTGGAACAAATATACCTAGGGGTAAGAAATATGACAAGGTGTTTAGGGCCTAACATGGGGTAACCTGGTATATGATAATGGGCCTTACTGTGCACCTTTTTTGACACTCCTGAGGGACATGCTTATGATAATTCACATTTTATTTACCCACTGTTATGAATGATTTAAAAGTAAATATTTCTGCAAAGTAACCAAAGTTTATGATTATAGGATTCATGATGAATAAATTTATGTTATGTGCTATATCATATTTAGAGTTATGCAAAGTTAAAAACTTTATAAGCTAATTCAGTATATTCCATTGTTTAGAAATGATGCATAGTAGAAGTAATGTGAACCTCACCAATGCTCATGATCTAAATAGTAAGAAAGATAAAATCTTTTATGGTATTAATCCCATATTTCAAAGGGATATAGTATCCAAAAAAATCTCATCATATGAGAAAATAGTATCATGTGATAATGAGATAGATAAATAATTCTCTAAGTCCTATGTCTTTAGAGGAAACCAAGACAAGAAGAGGCCATCTGAGCACTATGAAAAAGGTAATGAGTCAAATAATAGAAAGGGAAAGAAGAATTTTCCAAAATTTGATAATTGTGGCAAGAAACACTCCAGTACTTGCTTGAAGGGAATAAGAGTTTTTTTATAAGTTTGTAGAAAAAGGACACCAAGTTCATGATTTTAAGAGTAAGAAGAAGTTTTCTAATATAAAATGCTTCAACTGTAAGGAGATAAGACACTATGTGAATTGATGTCCCAAGCGTCAAAGGAATACACCCCAAATGATGCTATTAGATAATGATCAAGTTATTCCACTGCTGCAGATGAAGAGGAATAATTAATATGTATATTCAAGAATTATGTCATTTGAATATTTTATCAGTAATGAACTGGTTATAATAATTATGGAATATATGAGGATTGTACAGTAGTACCTTTTCATTAAGGATTTGAGACCATATATTGAATAGTACCAAGAAATGATATTCAGTAGAAAGTTATTTTTTTTGGAAAACACATGACTGAGGGAAAGAAAACCCTTAATATGTTATTGATATCAAGATAATGATGAAGAAATGGTTGATTTGGAAAAGTACTGACTCCCTTGGAACTCATTAACGACTTGACGACAAGTGTTCTATGCTATCATTTATGGAGTTTACAATAATTTTAGATTTAATTAATATATCCAATAACATGTGTCTTACTTAAGGAATAAGGAAGAATGAATTTTTCCAATAAGGTTTTATGGTAATTTGATTTATTACCATATTTTAAAGAGGATACGTGATGAAGTTATTCACATGTTTGGGATGTGAAAATTTTGAGTTGCTTCATGTTGATTAAAGGCTACTGATAAGTTCATTTTTGAAATTTAGTGAGTTTCCTTCAAAAGTGATTGGATCATAATTTGTTAGGAAAGTTAACCATTTAAAAAATGATTTAAGTTGATCGTTGAATGATATTTTAGTGGTTAATATATTACTTAACTATATGATTCATCGTGTTTTAAGAGATGAAGTAGAAATAGTTCAAGTCATAATCAAAGGAAAATATTATGTTTATAGAAACATATATTTACTTATATTATTATACAGTGAAAGAATTACTTAAATATAGAAAAAAGGGTTTTGAAACAAAAATGTTGTCCTATTATCATCATGTTTTATGAAATAAATGACCTTTATTCACACTTATGGTTTTTGGTTTTGTGGTCAATAACTTTCATCTGAAAATGTTCTCTAGAACTCTCCTTTAGAATTTTATTGTTGGATTTTTTCTTCCATATTCATGTTTTTATTTCCCACCTATGTTCTACAATGAGGAAACCTTGTTACGTGACCATTGTAATTTCCTTTTATCTCTTACTAAGAATATTTGATAATAAACCTTTTTATGATGTGGGTCTTTCAATAATACTCTATTTTCAAATATCAATCCATTGATTAGTGAGATCAAGTTTAAAATGTGTGGAAAAAATTTAAATAAGGTGGGGAGAATGTAACACCCAAAGAAATTGAAATATTTTAATTTTATAATAAAATTATTTTTTTATCTGTCTTTATATGAAACACCATGTTTTTCTTATACTATATAAAACACAGGATTAACTTGTATGCAAGACCAAGTTTAACCTCCTTTTAATGGAGAAACTATTTTAAAACTAAATTTTGACACTTTAATGAATTTTATTTTAAAAAATAAACATCATTTTTGAATTCATAATGTTGAAATTATCTTAGGGTGAATTTTTGGTATTTTTCTGAGAAACTACATTTTTTGATGAATAGTGAAAATTAATATAATTTAGTTAAAAATAACCTTTTAGTTTAAATAATTATTAGCATTAAATTATACATTAAATTGGTTTTTAAAGTCAAAATATATCAATTATGAACATATTAATCTAATGTAGGTTATTGAAATAGTTTTTATATTGAAATTAGATATAAAAACTTATTGAACTTCTGAAAGTTTCTATATTAAAAACCCACTTTCTCACTCTGTGTGCGAGATTAGTGTTAATATTAATTTTCCCACTTCTGTGATTTGAATTTTGAAAAATGGACATACAAGGTTGTAATCAGTAAAAAATTTGTAGTCTAATAAGATCAACTTACCTTTTGACCAAAAATATTAGTGAATGTGATTACAATTAATTACGGTGATTAAGATAAGATTAAGCTTAACAAGAGACTAAATCTTAATCTTAAAGACCAAAATGACCTAGAAAATTTTACAAAATCCATTGGTTTATAATAATTATACCATATCCCCACTTGGTTTGAATTTTATTGGTTATTATTACGACCCGACCCGACCGGGCTCGAGCTGCGACTCACCAAGCCCGCCTCCAAACCTGATTAGGAGGGGATCACTGTCAAATTCCCCCACCGAAAAGATCTTCTAATCAGCTCCGGTAAACACCCCGGTCGTTCTATCTCAATAATCTCTATTTGCTTCGGGTCCTCCTGGGACTCCATTGAAAGGCCTGCGGTTTGCACAAGACACAAAACATGTACGGGAAATGACCGTGTAGGGTGAGTATAAAGATACTCAGTAGGAACCCAAAAAAACCCAAAAGAAAAAGAAGAAACTGAAAGACATCAGCCTTCTCATTCCATCCAGAGGTAACCCAAATGAGAGAGAAACTCTATCTCGAGACCATCCTTGACTAAACTCAAGAAGAAAACTCAAACATGTATATGCCCATACACATACCAATAAAATCCAGATATACTCATCTCAAACACTAAGCCTCCTGAGGGTCCGACCTCATCGCCAGAAAAAGTTTAAACTCGAGGATCTAAAGAAAACACATAACCAGGAGAACACATTCCATGAGCTCTGTCATCCCAAAAGACACACGTTTGAGAGATACACTCCACCGGGTTACATTTCCATCCCAGATGGACCATCAGAGAAAACATTCTCATCATATATCATCACCGAGAACTTCACACTAAAATAGTGGAACACTGAACTCCTCAGATAGAGAATCACTCCTAGGGTTTTCTAGGGGATATTAGAAACCACCCCAGTCAAATAAAGATCTCACAGATAGGGGATCACTCCCAGGATCTTTTGGGGGATAACACAACCCAATATAACATTCCAAAGATCATATCACTCATATAGAGGATCGTCACCCATGTAAAGGAATTCCCGACGTGGCCGAAAATTCCATTTGGTATAACTTGCAAAGTAGGGGATCGAACCAACGATACCACAAACCCTACCGAAACCACACACTGAGTAGGAGATCACATTACCGATGATACCATAATCCCACAGAAAAACACATGCTGAGTAAGGGATCATATAACCGATGATACTTCAACCCTACTATTATCACCCACTGTGTAGGGGATCATATTCTCCATAATGCCACAAACCCTATAGATATTTCCTGCTAGATAAGGGATCGCCACCCATGCATAAGTAGTCACAGCGATACCAAGAACCCGATCTAGGGAAGAAATGCTAGAGGATTCCTCCATGGTCTCATGAGAGGGATTCCACAACTATATTTGAACTCATCCTATTGAAGGGATTACAAACCCGTACTAGGGTTATAATGCCACACGAACCCACATAGGAACAAACCAAGGGAGTTCACTCAACCAATGCTAGTCCAAATGTTTTAAACCCAAGTGTCCCACAACATCACCACATTGTGCACCTTCTAGGACCAAACCAAGGCCACCATCACGTTCTATGTGGAAAAACATGCAGGATAGGCTAATTACGCACCCAAAACAGATAACCAGTGAGAAAGGTACTATTTACCATAATAATATTGAGTGGGGCCCACACATCGATCCTGTAACATATTGAACAAATTACCAATGCGATTATCTCGAAAAAACACATGGAATTGACTACTTATTCGTCGAAAATGGGCACTCGGTGAAAAAGTCACATCACAACACAAAATGCCCAAATCAGGCCTCGTGGGGCCCACACCTTGATTTTGGTTTTTCAGCATCTAAAATCAGTCTCAAAACGTCCACCTTGAATCAAGGGTCACATGACCGTATACGACACATGAAATGGACCTCTGGTTTGCAAGTTACAGGGGTTTAAAGTACCCCCATACAAAAACAGGCTAGACAAAGTATATGACATGTACTTTGGAGTACATAGGGTCTATCCATGTAAAAGTACACAACGTGTAATTTAATTTACACGGAGTGTACTATTCACAAACCACCGTCCTGTGTGCTTTTTCACCCGAACACACGCTCATGTTCCACTACACGGTGTGTACTCCCAGTACACTACGTGTACTGTTCAAAAACCACCATTCCATGTTCTTCTTCACCTGTACACATGCCCATGTGCCACTACATGGAATGTACTCCCACTACATGGCGTGTAATGTTAAAAATTCCATATTACTAGAATGGGAAGAACACACGGTGTGTGTGACTGGTTTACATGCTGTGTTGATGGAAAAATCCGATGGGATTTCCCTAAAAATAGCCCGAATCTCCCCCATTCACCCTGAAGCACATAGATTGAATCATCAGGGGTATCTAATAGTTATCTAAGGGATATATAACCTTAAAACAAAAAATAAAAGGGGGATATTTACTAAAACACAAAACCGCCTACATTGAGGGTGAAACGCTAAAGCTTCAAGGTCAGATCCATGATTCGAAGCTCCCGCTGCACGATCCGAGAGCGATCGTCATCAAGATCTGAGTCCGAAGGCACCTCGTTTCAATGATCCAACCTCCGGGTCATTCATAACCAAAGAGGAGAGGAAGGGTAGAGGGGGATTTGGCCTCCTTCTTCACACAAGGGGGAGAAGGGTTGAGGGGATTTAATTTTAATTAAATTATCTCTGCTAACTCCTGGGCTCCGACTCGCCACCAAATGACACCAGGTGCGAACAAAGTTTATGTCGCGCCTAAGGTAAACATGATGTTCTGAACTCGAAGTAAGTCTCAGAATTTTGATATGAGACTCTGTTAAGGACTTATTTAAGTTTATTTCCATAAATAAATAAATTTATTTATTTATGAAAACTCCCTTGATAACTTTTTCTATAGTAGGTCCGCGCTGACTAAACCTATACCCCGTCTAGGGTAAACGAAACGCTCCGGACGCAACCGTGCCCAAAAATTTCTGATCTGAGCTACCATTTAAGAGATAAATCATCTAATCAATGTGAATAGTGTAAAAATTCTTAATATTTTTATAAAATTAATTCCTAGAATACCAGGTCTCAGAATCGCATGCCGTCTTCGCGCCTAACTCTGTAATTATTTATAAGAATATTTCAAAGTATGACTGGGTAAAACCCGAGATGCTTCAACCTCCCCAACTTAAGACTTCTTATACTTGAAAATCCATAATCAAAAGGGAAAGAAACTAAACTCTGAACTAGGTATCCCACACCAACAAGTTCACCAAAACCCACAACAAAGCTACCAAGGGTTCCTGTGATTCCAACTAGAATGCACTTTCGGTAACCCAAATACTTTCACCAAAACTCCCTAAAACACAACCATACCCTGAATACACAAGTCCAAGGGACTCATCCACCACACCTTGACACTATCCTCTTTGGGTGACACTGACTCACCCACACGGTTTTAATTGCATCACAAAAAAACATATCCTAATGGGGGAAGGACCCCTCTTCCTCCTAAATTATGAGCACATTGAAAAACACCAGCACAAGGTTTTACCAACGACCTAAACAAACCACTAGTAAGAAATAAAAAGGAAAGAGTACCTCTTAATAGTGTCTATAAAAACTACTGAAAAAAGTAGGAAGGACACAAAGAGTACCTCTATCCATCTGAGGAGCCTCTGGGTCAATGACCTCTAAGGCCTACAGTTTTCTTCCCCCACCTCCAACTCCCTAATCCTGGCATGTTCCATCTGGTGGTGGTGGCGGCGGTAACTCGTACCACCTTACTGCTACCACTGTTGCACTAGATCCATCACCATGTACGTCGCCCCGCGGACTTCCATACTTGAGAAGCTGCCTCTGCCAAGGTGGCCTGTCGATTGGCTCCTTCTCAGCATCACAGTGGGTTGTACAATCTCTTTCAAGATTTCTCCAGCAATCGAAAGCATAAAAATACATCTCATAAGATTAATTAAAACCGGATTATGATCCTTGGGCATCAGATCCTCTATCCTAGGGCCACCTTCTAAAATATCGAGAATGTTTGGACCCCTAAGCCCGTCGTCGGCTACCAACTACCGAAACAGCTACCGAGGTCTCATCTACCATGTACCCAGTACCAATGATCAGAGTCTGCTCAGCCAGAAATATCTCCACCACCAAGGAATTCTACACCACTCTAGCATAGGTGGTTAGACACAAGGAAACCAAAGCTTCCCAAATGTCTTTGCATAGGCCCTGCTCGAAGGTCTGAGCCCTACAGAATGGGTCTCCCACCATATCTAGGGAGTAGCATGACAAGTCAGTAAACGCCGCTGAGTACTATGACACAATAATTATCTTATTCTAAAGTTGGAGAAGCTCCTGTATCCACATTGACCTCAGCGTAACCAGATAGAAATATTCCCTAAAAAGTCTATCAAAATCTTCTCACATAAGAATCTCCTCAACGTGGGACTACGTCACCAGAATCCACCATCGCCCGGATGAACCGTGCATGAGGCTCATCTCTAGGACCACCATATGATATGAAGGTGTCCTTACTAGGAAGAAAACTTGGGTGACTACCTTGAGCCAGTCATTAGATTCCTGAGGGTTTGGACCACCCTGATACTTTAGATGTCGCTACCTCTAGAAATTGTGTAGCACACTCAGCCTGTGCACATTCTTATCCTGTACTGTTGGCACAACCAGCTGCTCGATAGGTGGTGGTTCAACTAGAGGACCACCTGGATTCTAGCCTCAGAACCTATACCCCACTTCAAAGCCTCTAATCAAGGCAGATCATTACCACAATCCCACTATGGAACCCTCACTGGCTATTTCTGTGGAGGTATCTTGAAATACAATCAAGATGCACCACCGTCAAAGAGTATATCTGGGGAGATGACTCAAGAAGGACAAGGAAAACCCAAAACTAGTACTATATGATGTGTGTATCATTATTTTTCAATGACCAGTGTACTAATGTCCTAATTCAAAAGGCAGGTTATTAGAGTCCTGATGAATGGATATGTCGGTCGCCGCACCAACACTAGAGTCCCAGGACTGAAAGCCGAACTTGAAACATCCTAACACTGCCTCTATGCAACCCAAACCAAGATCACATCTAGAAAAACTACTCTATGAGATTCCAAAGGTGGAACCTCCTCTGATACCACTATGTCATGACCTGACTCAACCAGGCTTGATCCGTGACTCCCCAAGACCACCTCTAATAGGCCAGGGGCTGGCGACTAGCGATGAGTAGAATATCAAACAATGAGAGGCCTTAGCCTAAAGTATCTGCACACACGCACCCACATAAAACTCCATGAAACAGTTCATAGATATATAAAAACTGAAAAGAAATTCATACATATAGTCACAACCCATCCTTGGGGCCCGTGCCGTGACTACCCCAAGCCTGCCTTCCATAGGCCAGGGGCGGGCAACTAGCACCAAAGGAGTAAATCCCGATAAATGGGAAGGCATTTCCTTTATAATAGTAAAAAATCACAATATAGTACGCAACTGAAGCAAGGACTAAGTAAAACTGTATACAAAAAGTAAGTGCTGAAAGGAAAGGGGCTGGAAATACAAGCCCAACTGAAAGTACAGTACAACTGAAAAGCTGGTACAACTACAGAAAATTAAAAAAACAACCACTGAGTGGTCATCTGGAAATCCCACCTGAAGGGTGGGTACAGATGGCCTCCTCAGCATCTCAGGTCCGTCCGTCTGCTCCTTGAACGTCACGCCAAGTGGTCCACCTCTGGGTATTGTCCAGCTCCAAAAGACTCCTCCACGATCAGTGCTGTCCGTCGTCTGTATCCAACACAATGTAGTGCGGGCATAGCCCATGCAGGGGTGAGTATACGATACTCAGTAGAGACCCCGAGACCCCCAAAGTTCTTCCAGAATACACGAAGGATAAACCACAAAGTAAAGATACAATCACGAAGCAACATCCAACCCTACTTAGGTATATTCCCATACATATACCTAAGTTATCAATCTCAGTTCAACTCCAACTCTCGAGCCCAAGCACAACCCAGTCCACACAGGAAGAAAGTCAATCACATCAATAATAATGATTGAAAGTCAAGACTCAGCTCACACATGTACACATCTTTAGTATAGAGATAGAGACGATCAAATGTAGTCACTAATTCATCGTCGCTGCTGAACCCATGGAGGATTCCAGTACAGTTGTCAACACTGCCGAACCCACGGAGGATTCCAGTACAGTTGTCGTCGCTGCTGAACCCACGGAGGATTCCAGTACAGTTTTTGTCGCTGCCGAACCCACGGAGGATTCCAGTATAGTTTTCATCGTTTCCAAACCCATGGAGGATTCCAGTATAGTTGTCGTCGCAGTCGTAGCCAGCTCTAGAATTCCCGCACACAACACGCTTGATTTCTGGAGGGTTTGCTCCTTGAGAAAAGGGGTCGATACAACCACTATCACGAAGTCCAGAGTTGATGTATCCTGAAGTTATGTCTCATCAAAAGAAACCCAACGCGACAGACGGCGCGTAAATCGGATGCTCGGTCTCAGAGTTAATGACTTTTCCGTTCTAGGGGCCCGGTTGGAAATACGCTCGTTCCAAAGCCGGCCGTTTCCCAAAGTTTTCCAAAACTCACTTAGAGTATCGCAAAAGTACCGCCTCGTTGTAAGGGTCCCAGAGCCGTAGAGGGTGCGTCGATCGGACACACGGTTGTGAAGTTATTCACATTTAAGTGAAACAGGCCCGAACCGTTAAGCCCGGTGGGCTGGTGGGTCAGCCCGTCCTAGCTCGGCGGATCCGACCCAGCCAAGGGTTCATCCCAGCCTGAAAATGTGCGGCCAAGCATGGTGGGGCTCGGCCTGGCCCGGTTGGCGTGGCCCAGCTGGCACGGCCCACGGCTCGGCCCGAGTGGCCGAGCGTTGCGGGGGGGGGGGGGGGGGGTTTCCTGAACCGGCGCCACCCTTCCATCCGGTTGGCCTATGCCATTTGGTCTTCCCGGAACGAGGGGCCTAAATGGGTGGGCCAAGGTCCTCCCGTGCGGCACCTGCAGGTGCTGTGGCTCCTTCCGCCCAGCCAACCGACGAGCCAGCCGGTTCTTCCGCCACAGTTCTCCGCAGCGCGGCGCCGTGGGGCACCGCGGTTCCTCTAGCCTGGACGGCTTCGGTCGGCCGATTCTTCTTCGGCCGAGCGGCCTGCGGTTGCGGGCCACAGTTCTTCGGCACTTGGCCGGTGCACGGCCTCCGCCTTCGATCGTCGCCGCCTCCATTCGCCACCGCCTCCCGTTGTGAATTAAACATCAAGAAACAACGGAGGGTCATCGGGCCATGTTCGTTTGGCCTGTGCCCTCCACGTTAGGTGGTAAGAATTGGTCGTCGGCAAAAATACGGTTCCAATGAAGAAATTTTTTTATTCAATTAAAATTTAAGCAAACCCCCTACCTCGATTTCAAGAGCGGAGCACGTTGTCGAGCCGCGGAAGACAAGAATCGTGGTAGTCGAGCATCACAGATGACGATGTCGATTCTGTTGACATTGGGGAAAGAATAAAGGATGAAGTTGCTTCTCATCCTTCGAATTGTGGAGCATTCTTCATCGAAAGAGAATGCCGTTCTTCGTCGGAGGTGTTCTTCGTCGAAGGAAGAACACTTTTCTCAAGAGCTCTCCCAAAAAATTCTTTCAAAACTACGAGTGCCAAAATAAAATAATAGCTAAGGATATTATTTTATTTACACATGAATTTTTAAAATTCAAACACCTTCATTAATTAATTAATTGTGGATCAATTAATCAATTAAAGGGTGTTGTCAAAATTAATGGAGGGAGGTGGAGAGTTAGAATTAAAGTGGGGAGGTGGAGAGTTAAGAGAGTGGTTAAAGGGAGTTAAAGAGGGGAGTTGAAGTGGTGAGGGATCCTGTGGGCCCCACCACACTAAATCCTCTCATGGGATGTTATGTGTGTGTGGGACCCACCTATAACTTTCCCTTGTAGGATATAACTAACAACTTTTAAATAAAATTGTAATACAACAATTTCATTTATTTCTTAATGAATCCTCAAATTTTAACTACCACATACATCAAAACGCAACCACGGTAAAGGTCCCCTTAGGGGAATACCGGCATTGTGAATTCATCGGTGTCCTCAAATTTCAATTCAGAGCACCATTTCAAAAGATAGAAAAACCCGCACTTACGTTTACTGAACATACCCGAACAAAACTACAGAAATTGATTTCGGGCACACCAGGCCTCAGAATCAGGTGCCGTCAGAAACTGCGGACTCGTAAAATTACCAAGAATTTAATAAAAAAATTTCCTTGAAATTTTCAGGTCTTTACATTACCCCACCTCAGGGATTTATGTCCCCGTAAAGCTACAATACACTAGGGAAACAAATGGGGGTACTGATCATGCATCTGAGCCTCCCGCTCCCATGTGCTCTCCTGGAGGTTCCCGTGCTGCCAGCGAATGTGCACCAGAGGAATCAACCATCCACGTCGGACCCGCTCCTGTCAATCCTCAATCTCTACCCAAACCTCCGTGAATGTCACCACATCATCAATGTCCAGCTCCCCATTATCGATGATGTGGGTCGTGTCGTGCACGTATCTTCTCAACTGAGATACGTGGAAGACGTATTTCACCCGGTGCAACTGAGGTGGAAGGGCCAGGCGGTAAGCCACCTCGCCTACTCTACTGAGGATCTTAAAAGGTCCGATGAAGCACAGAGATAACTTTCCACCCCAGCCAAATCTTTGTATACCCCGTAGAGGTGAGACCCGTAAGAAGACGTGGTCGTCATCCTCGAACTCCAGTGATCTCCGTCTCCTATCTGCATAGGACTTCTGTCTGCTCTGTGCAGTCTTCATCCACTCATGGATGATCTGAACCTTCTCGGTCATATCCTGAACCATATCTAGTCCTACAAGTGCTGACTCCCCTAGTTCAGTCCAGCAAAGAGGTGATCTGCAAGGTCGGCCATACGGTGCCTCGTATGGTGCCATCCCAATGGTGGAGTGGTAGATGTTGTTGTACACAAATTCCACCAAGGAAAAATGATCCTCCCAGCTGCGATGAAAGTAAAGGACACATGCACAGAGCATGTCCTTGAGAGTCTGAATGGTCCTCTCAGTCTGACCATCTGTCTGAGGGTGGAAGGCGGTGCTCAGACGTAGCTGCATCCCAAAAGCCTCATATAACCCCTTCCATAGCCGGGAAGTGAAATGAGCATCTCGATCGGAGATGATAGAAGATGGAACACCATGAAGCCGTACGATCTTCTGAACGTAGAGGCATCCCAAGCCCTCTACTGACCCTGCTCTCTGATCAGTAGGAAGTGGGCCGACTTGGTGAGTTGGTCGACGATCACCCAAATAGAGTCGTGTCCTATGGATGTACATGGAATCCCCGTCAAGAAATCCATATATATCCCGTCCCACTTCCACTCTGGGACCTCTAAGGGCTGTACCAAGCCTGCTGGTACCTGGTGCTCCGCCTTCACTTGCTGACAAGTGAGGCATCGTGAAATGAACTCTACTACAACCTTCTTCATACCCGGCCACCAATGTTGCCGTCTGAGGTCTTGATACATCTTTTCCACTCCTAGATGTACCTCTAGAGGGGTATTTTGAAACTCCCTCAGCACCTCCTCCTGTAGTGAAACTGGTACCATGGTACGTTTCCTGAAGAGGATGACGTGATCCCCTCCTTCAAAAAATCCATCAGGTGCCTGCCCTGAGGATATATGAGCACGTGGCGTCTCACAGTCAACGTCCCCACACTATGACTCTATGACTTACTAATGAAGTGGAGGAGTGATTGTGAGAGACTGAATAAAGTATGATCCATCTCTTTCCACAAAGGATATCTGCAACGTGGCCAGCTGCTCCGTCTCCTCTCCTAGCAGCTGAATTCCCGATCTCCTATTGAGAGCATCTGCTACAATGTTACCCTTCCTAGGATTATAGACTATCTAAAAGTCATAGTCCTAGAAGAAATCGATCCATCGCCGTTGTCTCTGGTTTAGTTCATTCTGTTATAAGATGTACCTAAGACTCTGGTGGTTAGAATAGACTATAAAATGCTTGCCCATCAGATAGTGCCTCCAAATCTTCAAGGCGAAGACCACTACTGCTAACACCAGGTCATGGGTAGCGTAGTTCTACTCATTCTACCTCAACTGCCATGAACCATAGGCGATCACTTCTCGCTTATACACTTGGACACACCCGAGTCCGGTCCCTGATGCGTCACAGTAAACTACGTACTCAACACCCTCCTCCGATAGCCTCAAAATGGGCGCACTGGTCAACCTCTGCCTTAGCTCTTGAAAGCTCTGCTGACATCTCTCTGACCACATAGTGGGTTTCCTCTTCTTCATCAAAGCTGAAAGCGGTGCTGTAACTCTAGAGAAGTCTGGCACAAATCTCCGATTGTATCCAGCTAGGCCCAGGAAACTCCAAACCTCCGTCACACTCCTGTGTGGCTCCCAAGAAAGCACTTCCATGATCTTCACTGGATCCAATACTACCCCAGCCTCCGAGATTATGTGTCCCAAGAAGTGAATCTCTCGAATCTAGAATTGAAACTTCGAGAGCATACCATAAAACTGGTGTTCTTAGAGTGTATCCAGTACAAACCGCAAGTGGTAGGCGTGCTCCTCCTCAGTAGTCGAGTAAATCATCATGTCGTCGATAAAGACTATGAAAAATCGATCGAGGTAAGGCTGGAATATCCTGTTCATGAGACTCATGAAAACTTCTGGTGCGTTGGTTACATCGAAGGGCATAACCAAGAACTCATAGTGGCCATACTGACACCTGAAGGTCGTCTTATGCACATCCTCGTCTCAAACTCTGAGTTGGTGATAGCCTGACCTGAGGTCTATCTTCGAGAATCATCGTGCTCCCTTGATCAGATCAAAGAGGTCATTAATCCTCAGGAGTGGGTACTTGTTCTTCACGGTCACCTGATTTAGGAGATGGTAATCAACACACAGTCGCAAGCTCCCAACCGCCTTCTTGGCGAACAAAATCAGAGAAACCTAGGGTGAAACACTGGGTCAGATAAATCCCTTCCCCTACAAGTCCTCCAGCTGTACTCGTAGCTCACAAAGCTCAGAGAGAGCTATCTGATATGCTGGAGTAGATATCGGTGCTGTCCAAGGGTATAAGTCAATATAGAAGTTACCTCTCTGCGAGGAGGTAGTCCTGGGACGTCGTCAGGAAAAACGTCTGAAAACTGATCCACCACAATAGGAAAACTCGGACTCTGGATGAGGCTGGCCAACTGATGTGTGATCAGCTTCCCTCTCCTCTGCATAAGTCTGTCCTATGCTACAAAGGCTCCCTTATCGTCGGTGAAGGTGAACCTGCTCCCATCCATGAAGACACACCTCACTTTGTGCCTAATACAGTTGATCTAAGCATGAACTGTAGATAACCAGTCCATAACCAAGATGACATCGTAATGCCTCGACACCGCTACAAGAAGATTCCAGCCGAATCTCTCGCCTCCTAGAGTAAGCTCACACTATCGGCACCAGTGCGTAATCGTCAAGTCTACTCCCATATGAGTCTCTAGCCATAAGGATCTTTCCAACGGCTCTGTCGGAATCTATGAGCTCTGAAAAAGTGCAGTGAAAATAAAATAATGACTCGCACATGTGTCTATAAGTACTGTAGCAAGGGTGGGGTAGACACAGATAGTACCTAAAATCATCTCACGTGTACCGTGGTCGTAGGCCTCAAATGCCTAGAGCTGAGCCCACCTCTGTCCGCCATCTCCCTGTGGTTAGGGTGGACCTCCTGGTGGTGGTGGTGGTAGATCCTCAAAACGTCGTCCACCACCCACTGCTCGGCCAGATCCTCTGCCTCGTCCGCCTGCTCCCTGCGGACCACCATGGTCAAACCTCTGCCTCTTCCTGGGAGGTCCCTCTATTTTATGTTGCTCGTCAACATGGAGGGTCGGACAGTCTCGAGCCATGTGACCCTACCCGCCGCATGAATAGCACTGCCTGCTCCTTGTATAGCTGGCTCTGTTTCGGGTGCCCCACACAACCGAACCTATATCCCGAGGTCGCCCACCTGATGGCTTGGTCCACTTGGACCTCTGCAACATCTGTCTACTTTCGGATGTAGAAGACTCTGCTACATGTCGCCTTGTAGTGGGTCTCGCTACTAAAGACTGCTCAGCGAGAAAGCTCTCCACTAGAAGGGCTCGCTCAAGAACCCCCGCCTGAGTCGGGATGTTGAGGGGAATCGTCGAAGTCCTGATCTCATGCCTCAGTCCCTGCTCAAAGGTCCGGGACCTAAAGAACGAGTCCCGCACCATATCCGTGGAGTAGAATGAGAGGTTAGTAACCCTCGCTGAGTACTGAGCTACTGTCATACTACCCTGCTGCAGATGAAGTAACTCCTGGATCCGCACTGCATGAAGGGTGGTGGGAACAAACTCCGAGCGGAAGAGACTGTCGAAGTCCGTCCAAAGTAAAGATGCCTCGTCGTGTAGCTGGAGAATCAATCTCCACCATCTACCTGCTGCTGCGTGCAGGAGACTCACGACAAGAATCAGCATAAGATCAGCTGGTTTCCCTACCAATCTGAAAACCTTGATGATAGCCTCTAGCCAATCCTTAGCTGCCTGTGGGTCCGTCTCTCCACGGAACCTGGGCGGCCTCTGTCACTGAAACTCATGCAACGCACTTAGGTGGCATGCAGTTTCTACTACTAGGGATGGTGGTATCAGTGGCTCAACGGGTAGTGGTACCGCTGGTGCCTCCGCTGTGATGGGGCCCTGCACCGAGGCCTCGTCGCTCGGTGGGATGCCATCTCTCACGTAACTCGGAACCCTAGCTGGCTGCCTTCATGGGGCCATCCTGAAAGGAAACAGTTGCGCCACAGTCAAATATTATACCTAGTGAGCTGACACAAAGTAATCAAAAAGAAAAGTTTTCAAAGGAAACACACATGCAATTAGTGTTTTCATGCACTGAGTCGGAAATCAGAGGTCAGAGTCTTGGTGTATGGATACGTCGGAGGCCACACCAACACTGGATTCCCTAGACTGAAAACCACACTCAATACTCTTAACACTATTGCTTCACATAAAAGAATGATCAGAGTCCTGAGTTCTACAGTAGAACCGACTCCTTTGATACCAATTTGTCACAACCCGTCCTCGGGGCCTGTGCTGTGACTACCCCAAGCCCTCCTTCCATGGGCCAGGGGATGGAGACTAGCACCAAAGGCGTAAATACCAATAAATGGGAAGGTATTTCCTTTATAATAGTAAACAAACACAACAGAGTAAGAAACTGAAGTAAGGACTAAGTAAAACTGTATACACAAAGTAAGTGATGAAAGGAAAGGGGATGGAAATACAATCCCAACTAAAAGTATGGTACAACTGAAAAGATGGCACAACTACAGAAAAGTAAAACAGCAACCCTGAAGTGGTCCTTTGGAAATCCCACCTGAGGGGTGGGTACAGATGGCCTCCTCAGCACCTCAGGTCTGTCCGTCCGCTCCGTGAACGTCATGCCAAGTGGTCAACCTCCGGGTACCGTCCAGCTCCACAAGACCCCTCCACGACCAGTGCTGTTTGTCCTCTGCATCCAACACAACATAGTGCAGGCAAAGCCCGTGTAGGGGTGAGTATAAGATACTCAGTAGGGACCTTGAGACCCCTAAAGGTCTCCGAGAATCCACAAAGGATAAATCATAAAGTAAAGATACAATCACGAAGTAACATCCAACCCTACTTAGGTATATGACCATACATATACCTAAGTTATCAATCTCAGTTTGACTCCAACTCTCGAGCCCAACCACAACCCAGTCCACATAGGAAGAAATTCAATCACACCAATAATAATGATTGAAAGTCAAGACTCAGCTCACACAGGTACATATATTTCATATAGAGATAGAAATGATCAGATGTAGTCACTAATTCATCGTTGCTTCCAAAACCACAGAGGAATCCAGTGCAGTTGTCTTCGCTGCCGAACCCACGGAGGATTCTAGTACAGTTTTCGTTGCTGCTGAACCCACGGAGGATTCCAGTACAGTTGTCGTCGCAGTCGCAGCCAGCTCTAGGGTTCCCACACACAGCACGCTCGATTCTGAGAGGGTCTGCTCCTTGAGAAAAGGGGTCGATAAAAAAACTATCATAAAGTCCAGAGTTTATGTATCCTGAAGTTCTGTCTCCTCAAAAGAAACCCAACGCGACAGACGATGCGTCAGTCGGACGCCCGGTTGAAAATACGCTAGTTCCAAACCCATACATTTTCCAAATTCGTCCAAAAATCACTTATAGTATCATAAAAGGACCTCCTCGTCATAAGGGTCCCAGTTCCGCAGACGGCGCGTTGATCGGACGCACGGTCGTGAAGTTATTCACATTTAAGTGAAACGGGCCCGACCCGTTAAGCCCGGTGGGCTGGCAGGTCGGCCCGTCCTGGCTCAGCGGGTCCGACCCAGCTAAGGGGTCATTCCAGCCCAACAATGCGCGGCCTGGACCGTGGCAGGCGTCCTAGCCCGACCGGCCGAGCGGCTCAGCCCAAGGGGCTGAGCGTTGCAGGGGGCGCGACCCCCCGGTTTCCCGAACCGGCGCCGCCCTTCCATCCGGCCGGCTGGTCTTCCCGGTGTGAGCGGCCCTTATGGGCGGTCCGTGATCCTCCCGCGCGACACCTGTGTGTGCCGCGAGTCCTTCCGCCCGGCCGGCCGACGAGCCGACCGTTTCTTCCACTGAAGCGACCCGCCCTGTGCGGGCCGCGGTTCTCCGCAACGCGGCGCTGCGGTTACTCTAGCCTGGACAGCTTCGGCCGACTGGCTCTTCTTCGGCCGAGCGGCTCACGGTTGCAGGCCACGGTCCGTTTTCACGCAGTCGGCACGCGGCCACTGCCTTCGATCGTCACTTCCTCCGTTCACCACCGCCTCCCGTAGCGAATTAAAAATCAAGAAACAACGGAGGGTCGTCAGGCCATATTCGTTCGGCCCGGGCCCTCCACGTTTGGTTGTAACAATTATCCATCGACAAAAATACGGTTCCAACGAAGAACGAAGAACAATTTTTATTCAATTAAAATTGAAGCAAACCCCCTACCTCGGTTTCAAGAAAGGAGCACGTCGTCGAGCTGCAGAAGACAAGCATCGTGGTAGTTGGGCGTTGCGGATGACGACATTGATTCCGTTGACGTCGGGGAAAGAATAAAGGATGAAGTTACTTCTCATCCTTCGAATCGTGAAGAGTTCTTCTTCGAAAGAGAATGACGTTCTTCGTCGGAGGTGTTCTTCGTCGAAAGAAGAACACTTTTCACAAGAGCTCTCCCAAAAAATTCTTTCAACACAACGAGTGCCAAAATAAAATAATAGCTAATGCTATTATTTTATTCACACATGAATTTTTAAAATTCAAACACCTTCATTAATTAATTAATTATGGACCGATTGATCAATTAAAGGGTGTTGGCGAAATTAATGGGAGGAGGTGGAGAGTTAGAATTAAAGTGTGGAGGTGGAGAGTTAAGAGAGGGGTTAAAGGGAGTTAAAGAGGGGAGTTGAAGGGGTTAGGGAACATTTAGGACCCACCACACTAAATCCTCTCATGGGAGGTTATGTGGGTGTGGGACCCACCTATAACTTCCCCTTTTATGATATAACTAACAACTTTTAAATAAAATTGTAACACAACAATTTTATTTATTTCTTAATGAATCCCCAAATTTTAACTACCATATACGACAAAATGCAACTGCGATAAAGGTACCGTTAGGTGAATACCGGTGCTGTGAGTTTATCGGTGCCCTCAGATTTTGATTCCGAGCACTAGTTGAAAAGATAGAAAAACCCGCACATACGTTTACTGAACGTACCCATAAAAAACTTCAGAAATTGATTCCGGGCACACCGGGCCTCAGAATCAGGCACTGTCAGAAACCGTGGACTCGTAAAATTTCAAATAATTTATGAAAAAATTTTCCTTGAAATTTCTGGGTCTTTAAACATACATCTATCCCACAACTATAGTACAACAGTAGTACAAAAAGGGAAAATACAAGGCCCACCAAAGAAAACATTTAAAGCATCCAATCTGTTCAGAAGGAGGGGATAGTTGTAAAATTCCTTCGCTGAAAAGATCCTCATCACAGCTCCGTTAAACACCTCAGTCATTCTAGATCACTAAGATCTTCCTGATCCAAGTCCTCTTGGAACTACATCAAAAGTCCTGTGCTCTGCACAATACACAAAACATGTGCGGGAAAAGCTCATGCAGGGGAGAGTATAAAGATACTTAGTAGGAACGCCAAAAACCCCAAAGAAAATAGAGCAACTAAAAGGTATTAATCTGCTCATCCCAGCCAGAGAGAACCCAAAAAAGAGAGAAACTCCATCTCGAGACCATCCCCAACTAAACTCAACTAGAAAAGTCAAATAGGTATATTCCCATACACATACCAAGAACATACAGATATACTCATCTAAGGCACCAAGCCTCATGAGGGTCTAACCTCATCTCCATTAATAAGTTCGACTCAAGGATCTAAAGAAAACATATAACCAAGATAAAACACTCCATGAGCTATGTCATCCCAAAAGACACATCTGAGATATACACTCCACTAGGTTACATTTCCATCCTAGAAGTGCCATCTGAGTGAACACTCTTTTCAAATATTTCTTTGAGAACATCACGCTGAAATAGCTAAACACCAAACTCCTTGGATAAGGGATCAATCCTAGAGTCCACTAGGGGATATTAGAACCCACCCCAGTCAAAAGAAGATCTCAGAGATAGGGGATCACTCCCAGGATTTTTTGGGGGATACCACAAACCGATCTGACATTCCATAGATCATATCACACAGATAGAGGATCATCACCCATGTAAAGGCAGTCATGACGATGCTGAAAACCCCATCTGGTATAAAATTCAAAGTATGGGATCAAACCAACGATAACAAAAACCCCACTGAAACCACACACTGAGTAGGGGATATCATTACCAATGATACCGCAACCCCACAGAAAACCACATGCTGAGTAGGGAATCATATAACCAACGATACCACAACTGTACTATTATAGCCCACTACGTAGGGGATCATATTCTTGATGATTACAAAAACCCTATAGGGTTATCCTGCTAGATTGGGGATCACCACCTATTAGGTCCACTAAGTCGAATAACCTAATTGGGGGTGGGGGGGGGGGGGTGGGGTGGGGTGGGGTGAATCAGGGTATGAAAGATTAAAACTTTCTCCCTTTTGGATATTATTTCATTGTTAGAAAAAACTCAATTTTCTCTTCCTCCTAAAGCAATATATGACCAGAGATGAAATAATTCATAGAACAGAACAAATTTTACTTGGTTCACCCTCATTGGGCTACGCCCAAGAAGCATACAATGATGATGTGCTGATGTAACAAATTCACTAAGTCTCACATCCAATAATGAGTACAATGTTCGGGCTAGATCTTCTCTTCATAGGCTCATTGAATTTACAAGGTTTGGGGTCTACTCACTACATTCCTAAGGGTCACTACCTATGCCTCTTTCTATATCTCACTGCCAGTGGAAAGGGTCCCCATCTTCCTCTTCCTGCACTCACTACTCTTGTAAAGTAATCCACTCACAATTTATAGACTTGTAGGTCAATAATAGTTTATGGATATATAGGTCACTTCATTTTCATGAATTCCATCATCTCCAAATTTAGATATATGCTCTGCTGAAGTATCCTTTTTTACCCATAGATGAATTCCACCTTCCTGGGTAGTGCTAGGAACCGGAAAATACTTTCACAAACTAATTTGGAGATTTCACAAGCTTCCTTGTGTAAATTGTGAAGCACCTTCCTCTCCCATGTACTGAGTACCAGGTTTGGTACGCAGAAAACCTCTCTGTGTACTACTTCTGCCTTCCTCAAACCGTTGTCTCCGCCACATACCACTTCCTTCATTCTGCCTCTACAAACATCCCTCTTTCCATGAACTATTCTCTATTCTCAGACTGTCTTCGCCTCCGCATACCGGAGCTCCCCCTCCATGTACCGCTTGCAGAATTACCAGAGCTCCCCCTCCGTATACCGCTTGTGGAATTCTCTCTCCTTTATACTAAAGATTCCTCCTCCGCATACCGAGTTAACTCCTTCCGCATACCAGACATCCTCCTATGCGCACCAGAATTCCTTCTATGCATACCACTACTTCCTTTGCAGTTTAAGAATCCCCGCAAACACCTTTGGTAGAATTACTTATGCGTGAAACACTTTCGGACTTTACCGAATTCCTAGAGAAAAAATGTGTTCTCTAATGATATTTGTTCTCAACGGTACTCAGTAGGATTAACGATTCTTATATAAGAAAAAATACCCACAAAATTCGCTAATCTAATATTTACCAAATATTTAATCCAGCCTTCACCACATACCTATCCTTCTGCCACCGCGAACCGCAAGCCACCCACCAACTGTTTTTCCTATCCGGTCTGCGTACTGACTTTGTTCCTACGTGTTCGATCTCCTCTGCTAACGTTAAGCCATCCACGTACCACATCGCCTTCTACTATGAACCATTTTCGGTTTTGCGAACCGCTCTGACGTACCATTCCCATTGCTCCATTTACCGTTCTCAAAACATGGTTTGCGGTCCATGAATTGTGTTACGCGGTTCTTATCATTGGCCAATTTTATTCAACATTCTTCATACCGTTCACTCCTATGAAGAAATCCTTCCTTCTCCAACATCAAACTTATGATTTTGAGGACCTAAAATTTGGAAAACATGAGGAAATTGCGCCACCTTAAAAACCTATCTTTGTCAAACACCAATCATTCTCATTTGCGATCACCTAGATTTGTCAAAAAACACAATCACTCCCAAAACATACCTAGGGGACACCTTGAGGAATTTCTACCCAACACCACCCATGAGTAAGTAGTAATAGAGATACCAAGAACCAGATCATGGGAAGAAAATTTAGAGGATCTTACCATGACCTCACCAAAGGGATTCCACAACTTTATTTGAACTCATCCTATCGAGGGGATCACAAACCCATACTGGGGTTGTAATGCCACACAAACCCTCATAGGAATAAACCAAGGGAGGTCACTCAACCGCTGTTGGTCCAAATGTTTTCAACCCAAGTATTTCACAATATCTCTACACTACACACCTTATAGGCCCAAACCAAGGCCACTATCACATTCTACATGGAGAAACATGAAGGATAGGCTAATTACTCGCCTAAAACAGATAACCAGTTAGAAAGGTACTGTTCACTGTAACAAACCTGAGTGGGGCCCACACCTAGATCCTAGAATACATAAAAAATATTGCTCCAATGAGACCCTCTTGAAAAAAACATGGAATCGACTACTCATTCGTCCAAAATGGACACCTGGTGAAAAAGTCACATCATGCTGAAAATGCCCAAACCGGGCCTCATGGGTCCCACACCTCGATTCCAGTTTTTCAGCACCTGAAATCAGTCTTGAAATGTTCGTATTGAAGCAAGGGTCACGTGACCATATAAAACACATGAATAGATCCCTAGATTGCAATTACAGTGGTTTAAAGAACCCTCAGATGAAAACAGGCTTGAAAAAGTACATGACATGTACTTAGGAGTACATGGGGTTTGCCCATGTAAATGTACATGACTTGTACTATTTAAAAACCACCATCCCATTCACTTTTTACCTGGACACATTCCCATGTTCCACTAAATGGTATGTACTCCTAGTACACGACGTGTATTGTTCAAAAACCACCATTCCGTGTTCTTCAATTGGACACACACCCATGTGCCACTACATGGCTTGTACTCCCACTACACAGAGTGTATTATTCAAAAGTTCTTCTTCCCTAAATGGGTATAACACATAGCATGTGTGACTGGCTTACACGCCATGTTGATGGAAAAATCCGATGGGATTTCCCTGCAAACAGAATGGATCGCCCCTGTTCACCTCGAAACACACAGATCAACCAATTAGGGGTCCCTAGCAGTTGTGTAAGGGATATATAATCTTAGAACAATGCATAAAAATGGGGATCAGGACTAAAACACAAAACCAACTACCTTGAGGGTGAAACTCCAAAGCTTCATGGTCAGATCCGTGCTCCGAAGCTCCTGCTGCACGATCTGGGAGCAATCGTTGTGAAGATCCGAGTCAGACGGCACCTTGTTTCGATGATCCGACCTCTGGGTAATTTGTATTCAAAGAGGAGAGGAAGGGGATATGGGGATATAACCTCATTCTTCACATAAGGTGAATAGGGGGGGGGGATTTAATTTTAATTAATTCCTCTCTGCTAACTCCCGGGCCCGGACTCGCCACCAACCCGACTCCAGGCGCTGGCAATGTTTATGTTGCGCCTAAGGTAAAAACGATGTTCCAAACTCAATGGTGATCTCAAAATTTTGATATGAGAATATGTTAAGAATTTATTCAAGTTGAATTCTATAAATAAATAAATAAATTTATTTATGAAAATTCCCTTGATAACTTTTTCTACAGTAGGCCCATGCCGACTAAAATTATACCCCGCCTAGGGTAAACAACATGCTTCAGAAAAAACCGTGCCCTCATATTTCTAATCCAAGCAACCTTTTAAGAGATAACTCATCTCCTATTTGTGAATAGTATAAAAATAGTTAATATTTTTATAAAATTAATTTCAGGCACATCTGGGCTCCGAATCACACACCGTCTTCGTGCCTAGCTCTAAAATTATTCGTAGGATATTCCAAAGTCTAACAGGGTAAAACTTGAGATGCTATAGTTATTGGTATATTATGAAATGTAAGTTACCTATACAAAATGTTAAGTAAGGAAAAAGACAAAATGGGAAATTTCCTTACCTTTAAAATTTATAAAACATTGAGATATATACAAAACATCATATTTTCAATTATACAAATCATTTTGAAAGATAAATGGTTAATTGTAATTATAATAAATTATCAATAATTTTTAGAGATGGTTTAGTAACTTAAAATTCTTAAGAAATTCCAACGTATTGATTATTTAGTTAATAACCCACTAAAATAAACGATACTATAAATATTAAAAGTGAAGCGAATTGATTGAATTATTGTATTTATTTATTTATTTAGATGAATATATAATTTTACACATATTTAAACTTAATATATTTAATTAGAATATTTTTTTATATTTTAAAATTAAAATTAAATAAATAATATCAAAATTGACAATATTGTTATTTTACAATAAATGATATTTTATTAAATAATTTAAAATTAATAAAAATAATATATTTTTCCAAGTGATTTGTAAGTGTTAATAAATATTAAATTTGGTATATTAATTGAACAATTTATCATTTATAATTAACATAGTGACCCATATACTGTAAAAATATAATTAACGCAGTCCGTGTTTAAGTAGTGTTTTAGCGCATCACATGAGCTTGTTTTAAAATTAATTTCTAAAAAACTTGGTATTTTTATTTTATAAATTATATATCATGTTAATAATTCAGTGGATATATATTTTCTAATAAATATAAATTTATTTTAGTCTTAATGTTTGAATTAATTATATTAGAATACTAGATACTTTAATAAACACTAAAATGATAAAATTGGGGAATCTTAGAAGTTAAGAGAAACAATTATTAAAATATACATATTTTTGTGTGTTGGAGGTTTTCATAAACCATTATTCCCCTTTAATCCATTATTTTTACATTTTGGAGGCACGTTAGGTAAGGTATACCTCCCATTAATGAATACGTTTTGGTATTTACAAGAGTGCCACTTCCCCTCCACTATAAAAAGGCAAGCACTCTACGCCTTCCTCAAACCTCTGAATCCACTTTGAATCATCTAAAATATACCCAAATAGTATCCAAAAATCCCTCCCCATGACCTAGAATCCTCCATTTGGGCATAAATCCATCCATGGAATCCTTTTGGTACAAACCAAAAGGAGTTACCAGATTAAGAGGTAACAAACTTCCTTAAGATTTTTACTTTTATTTTAATTCCCAAATCCTTCAAATATTATTATTTTTAAGCTTGTATAATGAAATAAGTATCCTAAATATACTAGTATGTTTTTATAATAAGGGTTAAATCAACACTTACACACACTAACATCTAATGGTTAACGCACATATGGTTTCTATGTATGGTGAACTACTGTCTCACGAAATGATGATTATTCATTTTGTCTTTACCACCTATCATGATGGCCGTTATGATAGAAAATATGTTTATATGTGATATATATGATATTTATAATGTCTTTATGCTTCTTTAATTTTAATTTAGAACATTCCTTTATGCTTCCCATCTTGTGTTAATATGATAATTTCATTTGAGTTAGTGTGGACTACCGCCCCCTTAAAGCGACATGATTCGTTCATGCCATACATGGAACGTATAAAGGATGATTTAAATAAACCTATGTAACATATATAACATATATATGATAATGTATATTTAATATACATATGAAGCATTTATTTTTCATTCTTTTAATACGATAAAAACATGAAAGTAGTGTTCATGCATACGTATGACCTACTATCTCCATGAACGATGCACTTCATTTATAATCTATAATTATTATAGATTACTATAAATACACATATAGTGATTATATATGTTAATTAATTCATGTTTTAAATTCTGAATATGATAAAACCATGATTTTATTAATGATTATAACAAACAAAAAGCTAAAACTTACTCGATAAAACTAGGCAATTAACCCCCGAAATAGTGAAATTAATGAAAGTTAGTTAAAAAACGGGTAATGAGAAATTATAAAAAGTTAATATATGGTATGATAAAAATTATTATAGTTATGATATTAGTTATTAATATATTTTAAAACATTATAAGGGAGGCTAAATACCACAAAAAAGATAAGGTAATGGAATTTCATCTCAAATTACATTCCATTGAGACTTATTTGTTATTATGCACCAATTCACTTTTATTTGGTGTATATACTGACTTTGTCATGCTATATCGTGAATCCTATTATTCTCACAATATTATAAGTTTAAGTTAATTTTATACATTCTATATATTATTATTCAAATGTTTCAAGGTGATATGGGACACTTTGGAATGTTTAAAGATTCTTATTCTCAAGAATTTTCTTAATGATAAACTTTTCAATCTCACTTCATTTTATAATCATTTTTCATTTTAAATTTCCCAAAATATAAATATTTTTATATGATATATATTATTATTTTATAACTCATATATAATTTCACATACAGTGTTTACTTTGATAGTTATTTGATTAACTAGGGAATTATTGATAAATTTATATCTTTTATTAAATACAGATATTTGATAAGGCATATTTTATGTTGATAAAATTGATTATTAGATATGATTAATGATTTGTAAATGAAATTAAGGGTAGATCATAGACATTATATATCTCCTTGATGCATTAATAGGTTCTCATGAGACGATTAAGTTGGCCAAATTAATCAGGTTTTTATCTATAGTTTTAAACTGTTGGGAGGATGGATCTTGAAATTATAGGTCCTCATGTGCCTAAGACATGATGTATAATAATTAAGCATTTACTTTATAGATATTTAAGTTATTTTTAATCCATGATATTTTTCATCGACATATCTATTGATGAATTTCATTTATGTTCATTGATTAAATGGCATGTGTATCAGTTTCTTACCTTACCATATTGAATATTCCTTATATTGTTATTTTAATGGAATGTGTTATAAGTAATTTTCCTTTCCATGTTAATTTATTAATATTTATTTATCATTACTTCTAATTTACTCACCTTGATTTAGAATTTTATCCCACCCTTATTATGTTTCATTTCTCTAGGTTATTAAAAAGAAATCTGTGAATAAGAATTCAAGGATGCAACTTATTTCATTTTATTATGTATCATGTTTGTATTTTATATTTCTCAATGTATTATAGGTATCTTGTATGTAATCTAGATTTCCAAGATTTCTAAACTCATCGGTTCTTTGAGACTTGATTCCTTGTAATCATACCATCGTAATAGAATAATCCACTCGCTCTGAGGTTCTAGGGTCGAGGCGTTACATTTTTGGTTTTATTACTCTTTTTATGATGGGGGTTTCCAACAAAGGTGTTTTAAAATATTAAAAAGGTTTTACATCCTTTCATAATAAATTGTTTTTATCTTCTACTCCACATTCAGTTTAGGAAAACATTATGTATTTTTTAGTTCTATTATTGATGATATTTTTAAAAGTAAGTGCTTTCAAAAGTTTTTAATTAACCATTCAAAAATAACTTTTAAAAGTGATCCATAACTTATTATGTTATAAAAATTTTAAAAATGTTTTCTAAAAACATTTTTACAGTTTTGTTTCCATTTACCTCTTTATATCAAAATAATTTATTACATTAGAAATTATTTTCATGAATTGGTCTCTAAATTCCTTTATACTATTTTTATTTTTAGGGAGTAAAATTATGCTAAAAAGTGCTTAAATTCTTGATCCATTATTATGTAACACTCCAAGAATTTTATGAAATATATTTTTTAAATAATTTGATTTCATTGATAGCATGCGTTGCACACAATAACAAGTTTATAAGTATTGTGAAATATTATTAAAATATTATATATATGTTATAAGTGAGATTTTAAATTGGAGACAATGAATATGAATAACTAATTTATAAAGTAAATATAAAGGTCTAACTTAATATTAATATATTGTTAAGTGCTTATAAAATAATCACACAATTTTTAGTAAAGTCACTCCATTCTTCAAAAATACTTTTTCTACAAAAAATGAGTTTTCCTTTTTAAAAGTGAATAATAATTTCTATAAGTTATATAAAATTTATTATAAAAAGTTAATTTAATTTTTTAATTAATAATTTTAAAATTATCTTAATTTTTTTAATAATTTTATGAAAATATTTATTTTTCAAGGAATAGTAAAAAATATAGATTTTTCATTGAAAATTGTATTTTATTATGAAGTTTTTACAAGGAAAAATTATGTTTTGAATTTTTTAAAATTTTAATTTGTTTATTTTGATAAAAAAATCCAAATTTTGTTTTTGAAGTGGATTTTATACTTAAAAATGAATTTTTCTGAAAAAACTATTTTTCATTTTATTTTTTCAATTTTATTTTAAATTAAATTCTAAAACTTATATGTTTTGAGTTTTGAAAAATGTATTTCATATTTGGAATCAGTGAGTCCAAATTTACTATATAGTTCACTTTTTTTGGTCAATATGAATAATAACCTTACTAAATATTGTTATCTCGATAAAGGATAAAACAGGTTAATATGGATTAAAAATAAGTGATAAGGGCAAACTATTTTCATACTATTTATTATTAGATGAATTTAATTCTACTCTTAACACCTAAGGTTCTAAATTGAGTTGGTTAATGGAAAATTGTCTATGAAAATGACCTATATATTATTTAAATCAAAGAGAGCCACAAAATGTAACTTTCTTTGCCTTTAATATCTCTCATGTGTCCACATGAGAAAAATTTGATTATGAATGAATATAAGCATCTATTTTGAACTTAATAAACTTATTTTCAAGATATAAATTTATTTATGACTTTTGGGTCTTCTTGGATGAGGTTATAACCTTTATAATATTTTATTTAAATAAAATTTAAATACGTCACATACAATTTTTAATAACTATAACTAATTAATATGGATTTATATAGAGGATATGTTTGGATATAAATATTATTTATAAAATTAAATGTTTATATTAATAATATTAATTTATTTATAATTTTTAGAAATTAAATAATAGTCCTAAATGCTTACACAACACCAATTTTGTAATTATTTAATTAATAGGACAATCAAATAAATGATATTAAAAATATTAAAAGAAATATAAATTAAGATATTTAAATAAATATATGAATTATATAGATGACCTTGATATTTTAGGTATATAATAAAATATATTTTTTTGATTTTGAAAGGTTTTCTTGATATTTTTCAAAGTCAAATTATTGAATAGTATCAAAATTGAAAATAATGATAATTTATGAGATTGGTATTTTATTAAATTATATAAAAATAATAAAAATATTTAAAAAATAAAAATTTATCATGATATGGTCTAATATTTTATAAAATGTCCATTTAAGTTCCAATTTAGATCATATAAGTAAAAATTACTACCTTTTAATATTAATTTTTTTTACCGTAGTTAAAATTAAAATATGTTAAATAAGGATTAATCAAAATGATAAGGTTTAAAATAACACTAAAACTTGTTTAAAATATATTTTTGATTATATTAAAACATTTTCTTACCTTATATTCTAATCCATGTCTATTTTATGGTATTTTTATAGAATATTAACTCATTATAATTTAATCTTTTGAGAAATTCCAAAAGTGCGTTTCACCTCAATTATAAAAGGAAACCTCCTACCTCAATTATTTACACCAATTTAAGAATTATATATAGACCATATACTTTCATTTTATATTATAAACTTTAATATTCATATTTTAGAGGTGATGGTCTTCACAAAATACCCTCCCTAGATCCCTTTAGTGGAGATCTAAAGAAAACGTTTCGAAGAAGAGGTAACCGCTCTAACCGATCACTTTATTTTTATAATGTTCATTAAATAGTCTAAATATATGTTTTTTATAATAATATAATAAATTAAGAATCATAAATATTCTAAAATGTTATTATTATTTTTAAAACACCATTATACAGCCTCTTTCCCTTCAAAAAATAAGTGAAAATATCGCTCGTGCGTACGCACGACTTACCGTCTCCACATAACGATAAAATTCATTTTTCATCACAATATTTTATATATGAGTAATATGATTGGTTGAATTAATATATATGATATATATTATATAGAAATACTATCATTTACACACATTATTACATTATTTTAAGCATAAGTATCCATCAAATACAAACCAAGGATCGTAAAGTCTAGTTTATTTGAAAGATTTGGTATATAAAATTGAAAACATGAAAATAGATTAAAAAATATTGATATTTATAACCCATAATGAGCTTCTAACTTCATTTTTTCTCCTATATATGCATAATATAACCTAGTGGATACATATACAAAAGGGATGAGCTAAAAATTCTAGTATGAGAATAAATATATGAATAAATCATATCACATGGGTTAGAAAACATAGCATGATGAAATAAAATAGAACGTTACATAAATAATCATAAGGAATAATAATATATAGACCATAAGATCATGTAATAATGGAAACATATTAGTGTGGTAGTAACATAAAACATGACATAAACATGAGTCAAGGCTAACGGCCAAGACTATATCACATGATGGACAAAGTCCCATAATAGATTTGGTTTACTCCATAATCCCAAACATGGAGTATCATGAGACTAAATATTATCGAATTAATTAGAGTTATATCTAGGTTCACTCATCATAAAATTTTCATGCATATGTGTGACATATAAATAATCAAACATATGGAGTACACATAATATATGGACTCAACCTTAAACATTATATAATCCAGTTAATTAAACTAGATTCCACTTTTTTAAATTCCCAAAGATATTTTCAATTTAGAGTTTTAGAAATTTAGGATATAAATCATACATATCAACCCAAAAGCATACAAAGTTGGTACATTTAAAACAATATCCATTTCTTTCATAATAAAAAAGTTTTTAATAAAACATGAAATATTTTCATGAAAATTCTTCACAAAATTCATCTTGGTTTTTCATTTTCTCTTACCCATCCTTAGTCCCTATGATTTTTTTTTTAAAACTTGGTCTGAGCACAAAATCTCAATAAGGGATATAAAAATAAGGAGATAAACCATTATTCCATGAATACTTATAAACATATGAAATCATTTTCAAAAAGACATACTTATCACCCATAAAGAATCATATACTTACTTGTGAAACATGAGATTTCCATAAATAATAGAAAACATAAATATCACATAAGGGTATCTTGGGGGATTAATTATTTAATGTTTTAACAATCACAACTACCTTATGATTTTTAACCTTCATGAGTACCTTATAATATAATCCTCATAGCTACCTTATGGTGTAACCATCACAGTTACACTTGGAGTAACCACACGACGGAACTCTAACTTACACATACATAATGAATTATAGGGAAATATAGGTCCCACCCTTAATCACAAATAATTCCCAAGAACCATAATATAATCATCAAACAAGAATAATTGTATAAAAACATTAACTTTGAATTTTGTAAAACTAGAAGTTTAAAAGAATATTTTATAAGAAAAGTACCCTACAAATAACATATAATTGAAAAAATAATCAAATATAAAGAAAGAAATATTTTTATACATTATAAATACATATAATATAACATAATATAAAAAAATTCGTTACAAAAAATAATATTAGTACTACATAATTAATGTAGTATAAGGTTAACCCAAAGAATTGAAATTGGGTTAAGAATTCCCTTACCTCGGGTTCATCTTACTTCAAACTTGTTTAAAATTAATTTATAATGGTTAAAAAAGTGTTATTAATATCTTAAAGAAACATATTAATGTTTATAACACCTTATATGATCATTTTATTACATCATTTCACCCATTAATTGTTAATATTTTTTTCTTTTCATTGTTTCATGTGCGTTCTTTACATGATTTCCATGGTCGGTTCGTAATGGATTTCCTTGTTGAGTGGAAGAAAAATATGAGAAGTGGAATGAAATGGTATTATTATTTTTCTATAATATTTAATGATTCCATAAATCATTTTTTTTATATAGTATGTGGATGAATCATTATATAAATCATTATTGATATCTGTTTAGATCATTTTGGTGGTTCTTCGATAATTTTGAACTAGTTTCATCATATAAATTAATTTTATGTATATATGTTAAATATAGAACATAATAGATAATATAACATAAATTTTAAAATATATTTCAAAAATTAAATTGTTTTATAACAAGTTTTGAAGGAATTAAAGGAAATTGAAAACACATCATCCACGATTTTGATAAATCGACACATCACGGATGGTGTTTTTAATTTTAGAATAAGAGGAAGAGGGGAGTGAGAATGATGATGATTTTTCCCATAAACATGATAACATATAAAATATATAATATTCTCTAACTTTAATTCCTCTTGGATAATGGTAGTGGAATAGAGTATAATAAATGAAAAGGAATTGAAAAGAAAACACAATAAAATGAAAGAGGATTCTTACCTCTTGATCTCTTTGAGATCCTCCTTAAGGCCTTTGGTTTTGGCCTTTTGGTGAGACCAGAAGGTATTGAACATGGGGAAGAGAATCAGGAAGGTTATTGGGAATAATTTAGACAATTCTAAAATCTTTAGATGTGTGAGAGGAAGGGGGGGGGGGGGGTGAGGGTGGAATTTATAGTGGAGAGAAGGGGTTTTCCATTATTTTATTCGTTATTTTATTATTTTGCCGCAAGACAAGAAATATTGATGATTAAATTTATAAATACAGTAATAATTGCATGTGATTTCTAGATAGTGGGCTTACATCCTCACCACATCATATTTTTGATATAATAATTTAAGTATTTATCTTATTTTATAAATTATCACATTTCACTATTTACCAAAATTCAAGAATTTTAGAAAAATCCCAAAAATTCACCCCAGCTATTTTTCGATGTGTAGAATTCAAAAATAAACTCAATTTTTTGAAAATAATTTTCTAAATATTATTAATTTAGTTTTTAAATAAAATCATAATTTATTCAAAAAATAAAAAATTTAAATCTATAACTTATTTTATATCACCTTGAAAAATTAATCAAGATCTCATTATCTTATAACCTTAATACAATAAAATTATAATAATATTTACTATTCACAAGGTTCGTATTACTATTCATATTACTATTCATAAGGGTATGTTACTATTCACCAAAAAACAAGTTGGTTCTATCGGACTCCAAATAACTTATTGCTCGCAACCATAAATGTCCGTTTTTTGAAATTCAAATCATATAAGAGGAAAAATTATGTTTAATGGGTAGTTTATGGATATATCATTAAAAAAAATGTTTTTTCATAGATTCTTATTGTTTCATGCATTTCATTAAATTTATTTTTAAAACCTTGGGGTGTTACACCGAAGGGTTATCCATAGAAATAAATGGGTATCGTAATCATGTCCTAAGGTAAAACCAAAGGGAACATCACAATGGTGTTCATGAAAGAATATATTGAAATAATATTTGGACATTAATAATTTAAAATAGTCATATATCATGATAAATTATGTCAAACTTAAGCGAAAACATGTAAAAAGTGTATTTAAGAAACTTTAAAAAAGAGCCACTTTAGTGCAGTTTAAGGGAAAATATTAAAGAGTCTTTAAAGATGAAAAAGGCACAATTGTTTGTATAAAATCAGAAATAAACCAATATATATTTTTATGATAAAATTTATGATTTTATAAAAAAATGGAGTCTTAAAATATATTATGGGGCGTACTTGAAAATGCGTAAGAAATTGAAAAGTTCCCTTTAATCGGGCTTGTTTATCAGAAGGAATTGAGAAGGGAAAATTTTTAAAATATGTATTTGAACATAAAATAAGGATTAATTGATTTGGATACACAATGTTGGAACATATATACATAATTTCTAATAATTAAATAAGAATAATGAATAAATACATTAGTGTAAAGAGATAGAAATAATATCTGAAGGAAAAATGGAGGTTTAAAGAGACCCCTTACCTTATGTACAAATGTGTTCTGCACTTACACTCAATTTCATGGAAAATAAAATTGGATTAATTATGAATTTAATTAATAACATATTTAATATATATTTTACTTATTATAATTTTATCAAGTTCATTTATGGATATTTTAATGAGTTACATTGTTTAATTTCATTGTTTCAGGAGCGTTCATTTCATGATTTTATAATTGGTTCCCTTGAGTATAATTATGGGAGTTTATGTAAAATTAAAAAAAACTATAGAAGTGTAATGAAATAGTATTAATATAATTATATAATTTTAAATGTTTCATATATCATTTTTATACTTGATAATGATTCATTAAATAAAACATTAATGAAAAATGATAAGTTTATTTAATCAGTTTTTACAACCATCCCAAACTAGTGTCATTTTATATAATATTATGCTTATATATTGGTTCCATAACATGAAATAATTAATAATACATATATTATAATATTATTTAACCATAATAATGGTTTTATGACTATCCTTTAAGGCGGTAATGAGAAACAAAAACTCATCGTCCACGAAGGTGGTGAGTCGACACATCACGGATGATGTTTTCATTTTTAGAATAAAAGGAGAAGAGAAGAGTTTTGATAAATGTTATTAAATTAAAAAATAAAATTATATTATATATATAATTTTGGAGTTATCATGTTGTTTTGGATTGGGTATTTGAGAGGAGGATAATAAAAGAAAATAAATTAAAAGAGAAAGAAGGAGGATTTTACCTATTGAATATTGTCTCCTTAAGAACCTCTTTAGGGAACTTAGTATTGGTATTTTTGTGAGAATAGAAATACTAGGATGTGGAAAAGATTATTGGGAGAGGAATTAGTTCTAATTTAGAAAAGAAAAAAGTCTTAGAATGTGTGAGGAGAGGGGGCGGTATTTATAAGGGTAGATGAGGGGTGTTTTTGATTATTTTATTCATTTATTTATTATTTTGGAAAAATACTATAAATAATGTTAATTATTGGGGAAAACTATAGTAACTAGTAAATGTGAGTTTTAACTAATGGTTTATTACATCATTCATGACTAAAAAATTCATGTATTTTTCTTAAAATGTTAAATACCGTAAATTAGTGTATTTCAATATTCAACAAAAATTCAACTATTTTAGAACAATACCAAAAATCCATCCAAACCATTTTTATATGTGTATATTTAAAAAATGAAGTAAATTTATAAGTATGAGAAATTTGTTTTTTATTTAAATCATTATTTATTCTAAAAGTATCGATTTTAATATTATAAGAGGTTTTACGACACTTTGAAAAATTAAAAAAGGTCTCATAAAATTATCTTTTAATTGTAATAAATAAAATATTAATTTTTGAATCTATTTTATGAAAATAAATTTTCTTTTAAATCATTATATTAATTATAAAATTTTAAATAAACGTTAACGTTTTAAAAAAATACCAACACTTAATTTATCATTTCTAAAACATTTATTTACTTATGCCATTATACAAATATATAATTTTTTCATTTATAAGATACAAAAATTTTATTCATACATTCATTGGTGAGGTTACTATTCTATTGGTCATATACTATTCCTTACGACCACATTACTATTCCAGCGTCCAAGTTACTATTCCAATGGTCAGATTTCTAATGGTCATAAGTGTTTAATAATTCCTATAAATACCTCTTAACTCTATTTTCTCCCAAGGTTATATATACTTTTATATTTTCAATGAATATTTTTTATTAACATTATATTTTATTTCTAAAACTGTGTTTATGAGTGATCATTCAAGTGGATTGAAAAAATCCAAATTTTCCTATTATTTTTATCTTATTTCCTATTTTTTGCCCCACTATAATATTTGGTATTCTTATTGATTTATTTTTTGACTAATATGTCATTCTTTTTCATGAGAATAAAGATTTTATTGGGTACTCTATGTGATGTTTGTGATTTATACTGCGTGATATAATTATAAGACGGAACATTTCATTGATAAACTTTTAGGTCATTATATATGATATAATAATGATTTTAGAATTATTTATTATTTTTTACCTTTCTTTCATTCCATAAATCAAAAAATTAAAACAACATTCCTGCGTACGTACGACCTACCATCTCCATAAATAATGTAATTCATTTTTATATCTCTACTTTATATGAATTATTATAAATATGTATATAATTACTATATATAATTTTTATACCATGATTAATATTTTGGAAATGGTAATACCAAGATCAAAATATAAGGACCCATGACGCTAAACCGAGACATGCTTGGAAAATGAAGTAGTTACCACCCATAATAGTGATTTTATGAAAAAATTATTAATAAACAAGTGATAAGATGTTATAACTAAATAATACATGGTATTATATATTTAAGGTTATGGAATAAATTTATAATAAATCCATATTTATTATACATTAGTTTTGAACATGAATAAAGAATGGAAAGTGTTGAGGTGAGGAATTTTTATATCACTTTTATTTCTATGGGACACATTCCATATTAACCACTTATTTCCTTTTAGTGGGGTATATAATGCCCATGAATTCCTTTTATAATATATTTTGTGAATTTTATAGGGATTTAACTATCAATTTATGTTCATTTTATTCATGGGTTTATGATTCAAAAGTTACTAAAGTGGTAATGGTTTATTTCACAATCTCAATATTATTCAGGATTGTTTACATTTAAGCCTCCATTGAAGAATATTTCTCATCCATGACCATGTTTTATAAAAAAATATTTCAAAAATGTTTTTACTATTCTCATACAATTTTTGAAATTTATTTTTACCCATGTTTGAATTTTTACAAGAATTTTTGAAAGGAATATGGTTATCATTTTCCAAACACGGTACTTTGTGACATTTTCTGAAGAAAATAAGGAAGTAATGTTTTTAAATTATATTCCATGAGAAAATTTTCCCAGCGTCAAGACGTATTAATTCTTTAAATATTCCTATGCAATCACAAAATATTCTTTTAAAATAAAATGTTTTCCTTTGTAATCGTATGGATTTTCAAAAACAATAAAAAAAAATGGAAATGATATTTTCCTCAAGAATTATTTTAAGTGAACTTTCAAAATCAATTTCCATTTAAGATAGTATAATTTGATGTTACTTATGTTTTACTAGGGATATGATCTAAGGATACCATTATTATTCTTTCTTTGGATGGTTTAAGTTTATGGTGGTATGATGTTTATGAATGCTATTTCTTTTCCATGAGATGTTCTATGATGAAATGTTTTTAAAAAAAATTTATTTTCTATAGGTTATGAAATAATTAAATCTTTTTGAAACCCATTTCCTTACATGGGTTTTAATATGATGAATTATTTATGATCATATGACACACATAAGTATGGTTTTTATTATGTGATGGGTGGAACCTATATCTCCCTCTAATGAATTGGGTAAAGATTTATATCTCATAAGATAATAATGGAAAAAAAGTTGACAAGATTGGTCCACTATAAAAATAGGTGTGTCCTGATCTATAATAGGAAACATGTGTGTCCTAATAAATTATGGGAAATAGGTGTGTCTTGATCCACTATGGTAAATAAGTGTGTCATGATCCACTATATTGACGGACTTATTATTTTACCTTGAAATATGAAATGTTTTTCTATATTTATGATGGTTCAACACTTTTATGACATGATCTTATGGTTTATGACTGATTTATGATGATTTCTCACTCTTATGGCTCATGTTTTTTGAAATGATAATTTTTATGACATGAATCATGTTTATGATCTATGACAGGTTGGGTATGAACTTTGTAAGTTATATTCATGATAACATAACCTTATTCTTACATTATTATTTCAAATTATCATGGATTTATATATTCTATTTTTACCCTTATTGAGCATCAAATCTCACACTTTCTTATGTTTCCTTCCCCAGGTGATGAAGAAATTTTTAGGTAAGGTATTCTGAAGAGGAGTATTATGTGAGAAGATATTTGTGGTATATGTTTAAGATATTTCATAAAATAAGAAGATTTTATATATAATATATAATGACTCTAAACCTTTATGGTTCTGGTGTGGATAATATTTTTATGTATGAAATATTCACCTAAATAGATGTAATATTTGTGTATGAAAATCTCAGGGTATTATAGTTGGTATCAGAGAAGGGTTTAGATAATATTTGAAGATTAGGGTTAGAAAAATTTTATGAAGACCTTGGGGATATGACTAAGTATATGATAAAATCCTAAAGTTTTGATAATAATCATGAATGACCTAGGTTAAACATAAGTTTTCATTGATTAAAAATAAGGTTTCATGATTTAGACATCATCTCTCATGATTATGAAATTTACCACAATGTTTTATTGTTTCTCACACTATGCTTTTTGGGTTTTAGAGAATGGATGGAACCAAGAAGATTAATGTTAATGGTTAATGTGATAGATAATGGAATTATATTTCTCATGAAAAACCAAATAAAATGGGAGTTAGAAGGTGAAACCTTGTTATTATATCTAATTAAAAATATCATAATAAAATTGATAATATAAACTTTGGTGAATTTCCTAACCCATAAAATAAGAGAAATATGGAGTTTCAGGGTTACCACAGAGGAAAGAAAGTTTAATTTTCTTCATGTAAAGCATGTGGGAAGAGGAACTAAGGAGAATGTTTCAAAGTAATTGGAATATTATTTTGGTGTGGAAAATAAGGACACAAACAAAGTAATTGAAAATGAAAATTTCAAGGTTTAGTTAACACAATGGATGAGAATAATGGTATTCCTAAGACATCTCTGATAGTTAAATATTTCAAATGTGGAATGTATGGACAATATGAAAATTGATTCCCAAGGGAGAAAGCTCATGAATATAATTAACAAGGTTGTATGAGAAATGGTTATATTATTGATGAATAAGAGACTACAAATGACATATGAGATGAAATAAGTGTTAAGGAATAAAATAATGAAGTCTGGTTAATGGTTTAAGAAGGAAATGGAATGATTAAGTGTTTATTGTAATTCAAGAATAATGTCATAGAAGCACTTTTATGGTATTATAAAATAATGAATCATTTAAGGATTGATATATAGTAGTTTCTCTTTAAGGATTTTAAAGAATATATTGAATGATACCAATAACCATGAAAAGTGATTAAGTTGGTAAGGTGATATTTTTGGAGAACACTTGATTAAGGGAAATATAACCCTTAATATGCACATTATATTAGGATAATAATGAGATAAAGAGATGTATGATTGTGATAAAATATTAATAGTATAGTATTGATGTCCTTAGAACTGATTAGTAATATGATGACAAGGTGGTTTATGATATCATGGATTGAGTTTATAGATTTTTTGGATTTATGGTATGAGGAAAGAGTTAAGTTTTTAAGTCATGCATGTTTTCACTAAGGTTTTATGGTAATTCAGGTTATTACCATGTTTCAACAGAATAAATGATAATGATATTCACATTTTGGCATACGAAATTAATAACTACATAATTTTTTTAGGTGATTAATGATAAGTTTATTTTGGAAATTTGGTGACCTTCTTTTTAAAGTTTTGGATTTTAATAATTTGAAAGGTTTATAAGGGTAACCCTTTATGAAATTGTTAAAGTTGAATTTTCAATGAGGTTTTAAATATTAAATTATTACTTCAGCATATGAATATTTATGCATATTGGATAACATGTTCTAACCATTTTGTTATGATGATAACTAGATATATAAGGAATGACTTGTCATCACATTATGGATCTTTTGATCCACTAGTTATTCAGGCATTTAAATTTCATATTCATTTCTTAGAGTAAGAGTTGAAGGGGAAATTGATCAAGGAATAACCAAAGAGTGATATTGTACTTATGAGATGAAATCAAGTAAGTATATATTATCAAAGGATTTTAAACTAAAATTTTATCCTATTATCATCATTTTTAATGATATCAATAACCTTTTTCAAACCTATTTAGTCTATGGTTTTGTGACCATTAACCTTATCTTGACCATGTTATCTATCCCTGTCTATTAGTTCTTGGGTATTAATTTTCCCTTATAAATTCATATTTTAATTTTGCAGCAATTTTTTTCCTTTGTGTAAACCCATTTATTCATTACTTTAGGTAACCTTTATGTTTGAAACTTTCTCTTTTTAAGAGAAGTTTTATTATTCATTTGTACGATGTAAGTTTCTATGAAGGAATTATAAAATGTTAAACCTTTGATGATTGAGATGAATTTCAAGGGAAAAATTCATTTTAATGGGGGGGGGGGGGGTAGAATGTAACACCTTTAGATTTTTATGAAATAGTTTTTTAAATAACTTGATTTCATTGATAGATTGTGTTGCACACAATAACAAGTTTAGACGAACTACAAAATATTATTAAAATATCATATATCTATTATAACATTGCCATTAAATTGATGGGATTTAATAGGAATAATTAATTTATTAAATAAATTTAATGGTCCTACTCAACATTAATGTATTTTTAAGTTCTTATAAAATAATCACACATTTTTTTAATAAAATCATTTTATTCTTCCAAAGTAAATTTTATTCAAAAAATGAGTTTTCTTCTTTTTAAGAGTGAATATTAATTTATATAAGTTCTTTAAAATTTATTTGAAAAAATAAATTTCATTTTTTAATTCATCATTTCAAAATTATCTTAAAATTATTTTTTAATATATTTTGAAAACATTTATTTTTCAATGAATAGTGAAAAATATTGATTTTTTATTGAAAAATATATTTTATTTTAAAGTTTTTATAAGGTAAAAATATTTTTTTGTTTTTTTTAAATTATAATTAGTTCATTTTGATAATAAATACTCTAATTTTGGTTTATGAAGTGGATTTTATACTTAAAAGGGGCATTTTTCCGAATTTTTTTGTTACGTTTTGCTGGTTTTATTTTAATTTAAATTCTGAAACTTATGTGTTTTTAATTTTTAAAAATTAGTTCCATATTTGGAACTAGTGGTTCAAAATTTAGTAAAATTTTCACTTTTATTTTTTCCTCAAAATTAATAATAACCTTAGTAAATTTTGTTATCTCAGTAAAGGGTAAAACCATGGAATATAAATTAAAAATAAATGATAAGGACATAGTATTTTCATCCTATTTATTATTAGATGAATTTAATTTTACCCTTAATACATTAGGTTTTAAATTTAGTTGTTTAATGGATACTTATCCATAAAATTGACTTATATATTATTTAAATAAAATAAAATAAAAAAATGTCACTTTCTTTGTCTTAAATATCTCTTATGTGTCCACGTGGGTAAGAAAGTTGGTTATTAACGAATATAAGTGCCAATTTTGAACTTAATAAACTTATTTTCATGATATAAATTTATTTATAACTTTTTTGGCCACTTGGATTAGATTACTACCTTTATAACATTTTTTAAAGAAAAATCAATGAAGTCAAATTAATTATTTTAATAACTATGACTATTAAATATGGAGTAATACAGAGAATATGTTAGAATATTAATATTATTTTGAATTATAAAATTTTATATTCATAATGATAATCTATTTATAATTTTTAGAATTTAAATAATTACCCAAAATTCTTTCATAACACCGATGTTGTAATTATTCAATTAATTGAACAATCAAATAATTAATATTAAAAATACTAAAATTAATATAATTTTAGATATTCAAGGTGATCCAAGAATTATATATATTATATTGACATGTTAGGGATATAATAAAATAGTTTTTTGAATTTTACATGTAGTATTTATATTTTTAAAAGTCAATGTTCTGATTAGTTTCAAAATTGAAAATAATGATATTTTATGAGATTGGTATTTTATCAAATTATTTAAAAATCATAAAAAAAAATAAAAAATGACTATTATACTATCTAAAATTTATATATTTTTTCATTTAATTTCCAATTGACACCATATAAGTAAAATTACAGCATCTTAATATTAAAAAGTTGTTACCATAGTTGAAATTAAAATAGGTTAACTAATGGTTAACCAAAATGATAAGGTTTAAAATAATATAAAAAACTTATCTAGAATATATTTTTTTATGAGAGTAAAAGATTATATTATCTTATATTATAATACATGTTAATATCTTTGTATTTTTATGGAAAATTAATTTATTATAATTTTATCTTTTGATAAATTCCAAAAGTTCCTCTCACCTCAATTATAAAAGGGAACCTCCTCCATCACTTCTTTACACCACATTTAGCTTTATAGATTGACCATAAACTGAAAATTTATCTTCTAAACTCACCTAAAAATATTTTTGAGGTGATTTTCTTCTCAAAAGATCAACCCTAGAGCCCTTTAGAGGAGATCTAAAGGATATGTTTCGAAGAAGAGGTAATCGCTCTAACTGATCAATTTCTTTTTCTACTATTTCTTACCTCCTATAAATTTGTGATGTTTATCATAAAATAATAACTTCAACATAATCAATATTCTCAAAATTTTTTATGATTATGAAAATAACATTATATGTTTTATATTTGTTTTAAATTTTAATTAGTTCATTTTGATAAAAAATAATCTAATTATGTTTTATGATGTGTATTTTATACTTGAAAGGGAATTTTTCCAAAAAAAGATTTTTTTGTTGTGTTTTGATAGTTTTATTTTAATTAAAATTTTGAAAATTATGTATTTTTAATTTTTAAAAATCAATTCCATATTTGGAATCAGTGGGTGAAAATTTTGTAAATTTGTTACTTTTATGTTTTCCTCAATATGAATAGTAACCTTAGTAAATTTTGTTATCTCGGTAAAGGGTAAAACCATTTAATATAGATTAAAAATAAATGATAAGGACATAATATTTCCATAATATTTATTATTAGATGAAGATAATTATACCCTTTATACCCTAGGTTTTAAATTGAGTTGTTTAATGAATACTTTTCTATAAAAATGACTTATATATTATTTAAATCATAGAAAGTAAAAAATGGCACTTTCTTAGTCTTAAATATCTCTTATGTGTCCACATGGGTACAAAATTTGGGTATTAATGATTCTAAGTGACAATTTTTTACTTAATAAACTTGTTTTCTTTATATAAATTTATTTATGACTTTTTGGGCCACTTGGATTAGATTACTACCTTTATAATATTTTTTTTAAAGAAAAGGCAATGATGTCAAATTCATTTTTTTAATAACTATAACTATTAAATACGGAGTTAAATAGAGAATATGTTAAAATATTAATATTATTTTTAATTATAAAAGTTTATATTAATCATGATAATTTATTTATAATTTTTAGAAAGTAAATAATTACCCCAAATTCTTACACAACGTTGATGGTGTAATTATTCAATTAATCGAAAAATAAATTAATTGGTATTAAAAATACTAAAAGTAAAATAATTTGACATATTCAAGGTGATACAAGAATTATTTAGATGATATTGAAATTTTAGTGATATGATAAAATATTTGTTTTGAATTTTACATGTAGTATTGATATTGTTAAAATTCAATGTAGTGATTAGTATCAAAATTGAAAATAATGATATTATCTGAGATTGGTATTTTATCAAATTATTTAAAAATCATAAAACAACATAAAAAAGTGATTATTATATAGACTAAAATTTCTAAAATGTTCCATTTAAGGTTCAATTGACACCATATAAGTAAAATTACAACCTCTTAATATTAAAAAGTTGTTACCATAGTTGAAATTAAAATTGGTTAACTAATGGTTAACCAAAATGATAAGGTTTAAAATAGTAAAAAAACTTATCTAAAATATTTTGGTTTATCAGAGTAAAATCTTATCTTATCTTAGATTCTAATAAATGATCATTTTTTTTATTTTAATGGAAAATTAATTTATTATAGTTTAATCTTTTGAGAAATTGTAAAAGTGTCCCGCACCTCAATTACAAAAGGGTACCTCCTCCGTAACTTCTTTAGACCACATTGAGCCTTTTAGATTGAACATGAAATGAAGATTTATCTTCTAAAATTATCTATAAATATTCTGGAGGTGATTTTCTTCTCAAAAGACCATCCTTAGATCCCTTTAGAGGAGATCTAAAGGATACTTTTCGAAGAAGAGGTAATCACTCTAACCGATCAATTTATTTTTATACTATTTATTACCTACTATAAATATGTGATGTTTATCATAAAATAATAACTTTAACATAATAAATATTCTGAAATTTTATTATGATTATAAAAATACCATTATACACCCTCTTTCCCATCAAAAAAGAAGCGAAGGTATCACTCGTGCGTACGTATAACTTACCGTCTCCACATAGAGATACAAGTCATTTTTATTAAAATATTTTATAAATGGGTTAAATTAATATATTGATATATATTATATAAAAAAAATTCTATAAATATTAATTATCATTTAACTTTGATTCATTCCATCCATTGAAAAATGAAAACAGCATTCATGCGTACGTATGACCTACCGTCTCCATGAACGGTGTAATTCATTTTTCTATATCTAATTTATATGAATGATTATAAATTTTTATATAATTAGCATATATTATTTTAAAGCCATGATTTAAATTATTTAAATTATAATACCAAGATCATAGTATAAGGAAAAAAACTGCCAAACCAAAACATGCTTGGAAAATGAGTAGTTACCACCCAGAGGAGTGATTTTAATAACAAATTATTGATAAATGGGTGATAAGATGTTATAAATAAATAAGAAATGTTATGATAGAAATATTTTTATTGAATAAATTTATAATAAATATATATTTTTTATATAGGATGTTTTAACGTGAACGAATAAAGACAAGACTTGAGGTAAGAGATTTTTTTCTCACTTTTATTTTTGCAACACACATGCCATATTCACCGCTTGTTTCCTTTGAGTGGTGTATATAAATCTCATTAATTAATTTTACGATAAAAATTGTAAATTTTATGGGTACTTAAATATAAATTTATTCTTATTTCATTCTTCAGGTTACGATTCAAATGTTCCCAAAGAAGTAAGATTTTATTTCACAATCTCAATATTATTTAGGCTTATTTTCATTTAAGTCTCCAATACAGAATATTTTTATTATATGTACATGTTTTCTAGAAATTTTTTTAAAAAATGTTTTAAAAAATGTTTTTACTATTGTCCTATTTTTTTTAAATTCATGTTTATTCATGTTTTACATTTTATAAAATGGTGTGAAATGAATATTTTTATCATTTTCCAAATAATGTACTTTGTGAATTTTCTGATAAAAATACAGAAGGAATATTTTTTAGATTATATAGAACGAGAATATTTTTCCACATTTATAATTCTATAATGATTTAATTATTATTATAAAATCTTACAAGGTTCTTTTTAAATAAAATGTTTTCTTTTGTAATTTCATGGATTTTTGAAAAAAAAACACTTTCAAAATAGAAAGGATATTTTCCTCAAGAATTATTTCAAGTGATCTTTAAAAATAAATTTCCATATAAGACAAATTTATTTGATGTTACTTATGCTTTATTGGGAATATTATCTAAGGATACTATTCTTATTCTTTATCTATATGTTTTAATTTTATGATGGTATGGTGTTTGTGAATCCTGTTTCTTTTCTATGAGTTATGCTATAATGAAATGTTTGTGAAACCCATTTATTTTCCATGGGTTATACAATGATGAAATATTTATGAAACCAATTATTTTTCCTGGGTTTTGATATGATGAATGATTTAGGATCTTGTGTCACACATAAGTATGGTTTTTATTATGTGATGGGTGGGACCTATATCTCCCTCCAATGCATTGGGTAAAGCTTTATATCTCATGAGATAACAATGGGAAACAAGTTGATGGGATTAATAAACTATTGGAAATAGGTGTGTCTTTATCCACAATGAGAAATAGTTTTATCCTGATCCACTATGAAAAATACGTGTTTCATGATCCATTATGGGAAACTGGTATGCCCTGATCCACTATGTTGATGGTCTGGGTTGTTAACCTTGAAATATGAAATTGTTTTCTATATTATAATAGTGCCAAAATTTTATGACATGTGACTATGGTTGATGATTGATTTATTATGATTTCTCACTCTTATGGACCATGTTTTCTGAAATGATAATTTTTATTCCATGGATCATGTTTATGATCTATGAAAGGTTGGGTATGATCATCATAAGACATGTTTATGATCACATAACCTTATTATTACTTTATACTTTCGTATGATCATTGATTAATATCTTCTATGTTTACCCTTACTAAGAATTGGAGCTCACACTTTCTTATGTTTCCTTCCCTTGGTGATGAAGAAAGGTTTTGGATGAGTTTTCCTAAGAGGAGTATTATGTGAGAATATCTTTGTGGGAGATGTTGAAAATATTTAATGAAATAAGAAGATTGTATATCTAATCTAAAAAGACTCTAAGCCTCTATGGTTATAGCATGGATAGTATTGTTATGTATTCATTTAAATAAATGTAATATATGTGTATGAAAATATCAGGTTGTTATATCTTATGTGGTACTGTTCAAAGTGTTCTTCTTATAAAGGTATTTTACATTGATGTAGAAATCCTATAAATATTATTTTGGTGAACTAGAGATATATTATTATAAAACCACCTACCTTATTTCTTTGGATGGCTTATGAAATATTCCTTAGTTGTTTTCTTGAAAACCCATCTCTTTTCTTTGGGTTAGTCATGTGATGTTTTAAATTCTAACATTTTAATTCTCCCTTGGATCCCATGTGTATGGATGATTATTATGATGAAATGTAGAGTGTTATATCACCATATAATTCATTAGGCAAAATTTTATATCTCATGAGATAATTATGGGAAGCGAGTATTAATGCTCTCTCCACTATGGGAATTAGGAAGTGATGCTTACTTCTATATGTTTATGGGAATCATGAAGTAATGACTGCTCCACTATGTTTACGGTAATGAGGAAGTGATCCATGATCTACTTTTTTATAGTAATTAGGTAGTAATTCATACTGCACTATGTTATGTGAATCAAGAAGTGACTCTTTCTTCACAAGGTTATGATTTCATATGCTTTTACTTATGCCAAATTTTATATGTTATAAGATTATGTCATGTTATTATGACTCAAGTTTATTGTCTCATGTTTTTTCACCCCTATTAAATGGTATAAGTTTGATCATTTAAGACCAAAGGTCATTTTATTATACATTTAAGACAAGTTTTTTGTCCCTTGTTATTTTTAATTTTCCCATACTCATGTTTTATTTTATGCTTATGATTTAGTCCATGATAAAATGTTTTTAAGTTTTTTCCTTATTGGGAATTTGAGATCACCCCTTTCTTATGTTTGTATTCCCCATGTTATGAAGATGCGTATAACTTATAGGAAGTTTATGTAAGAGTTAGTGTCCTAGAACCAACTATTTGTACTTTTATTACATGGATATTTAATGTATTTAAATATTAAACATATTATTACATATTTTTCATTGTTCTGCATGACTATGATGTAATAATATCCAAGATTATTTGTTTCATTAATAAGGTCATGATAGTTCCCCTCCATGATGAGAACCTTGAAATGATATTATAATATTTTTAAATATAGTTCTATGGTTAATGACATAATATGAAGGTAAATATAGCATGCATACCATCAAGTGAGAGTACTCATAAGAATATGAGACTTCGTCTCATGAAGTTCTCACTTAGTAATCTCCAAGATAGTAGATTATGAGAACAGACCTGCCAGTAGGAATTCATCATGTTTTGGTGTCATCAGATATTTCTATCTGTGAGCGTTTGTAATTATCTTTAGACTTTAAGATTATCATTAATATGTTTCACGACTCACGCACTTTGATTTACTAAATAAAACTATCATGTAAACAGTTGGTGGGAAGTATGGTACGTTGGGTGCATCATGAGTGACATGATATTAATGGATAATTCGAGGAAGGATTTGTCCCTTCCATTTATGGAAGTTGATATCTCGACCCTTTGATTGAAATAGAACTATCATGAGAAATTCCATGATCATGGTGTAATGATGAGTTTATTTCAGGTAGTCAAAGAATGATGTATCAAGTATAAAGGTTGATGACACTATCATGAAACCTTCTTGATGATATATTGAGACAAATGGATTATATTACAGAGTGATCTTTCTTATGTGGATGTCATTGTTACGAATTTAATTTCTTCCTCTTGAGTGCCTTGACCTGTTGCTAGTGTAATGCCCTGACCCCAGTTACCCAGAGTCGGTGCATTATTACATAACATTGGCATGATCACAAGAAAGATCAAATATCGAAAGGACAATTAGTTTAGTAGCCTTGGAAAAACTATATATATTCATAATTATTATATTACATCATAAAAATGAAAAATAAAACAAGATAGTATCCATAGTCCACACTCATATCCCCTTATATTATCCCTACAGGTCATTCATAAATTACTTCTTCACATCCTGGGAAAAATGAAACATTGAAAGGGGTGAGCTCAGATCCTCAGTAAGGATAACAATATAGCAGAAACATTCATAAATAAACATAAACATTTAAGGCAATGTATATCTAAAACAAAAGCCTTTTAAACTTGAACTTAAGCATAATATGGCAAGGATAAAATGAAATAATTCCATTTACTTATTCACATGGATATTCTACCAGTCAAATAATCAAATGAAAATATCAATAACCACTTTCATAATGACAGAATGCATAATGCCAGACTATCATAACCACGTAGCCAAGGCCTCATGCCAAGACTACAAATAAGATTTTGTCAAGGCCTCGTGCCAAGACACTAGTTTGTCTCATGAGACCTACCGATGCATCGAGGAGCTATAGAAGGCTCCACCTGTCACTTACTAAGTCCAATACATTCCTCATATGAAAAGTTTGAAACATAACATAAACATTCGTATTAAAACTAGCATATGAAATATGAATAATTTATCCACAAATCATAAATGGTATAAAAATATCACATCTACAGTCAAACATAACTCATTGAATACAATATGGAAGAATGTATTGTATCAGATTAACCTCAATCGAGAATAATGAAGGATATTGATATAGATTAAAATAATCATCAAACTATTGAGAGAAATATCCCCATTTTTCTTAAAAACATTTAAAAGTCACACTATTTGTCAAGAATCCATTTAAAATAGATTTTTGAATCAAAGTGTCCCATACCACTTTGAAACTTTTAAAAGGTATTTTGATTTGAAAAGTTTAATGTCCATATAAATAAATCCTTAAAACCATTTTTAAAACAGGGACATTAATGAGAAAGATTTAGAATAATAAATCTTTAAAACTTTTAAAATGATATTTTAGTTGGAGTTTCTAACCAAAAGATAGACACTTGAATAAAAATAATTGAGGTAATCAAAACTTTATAATATCATGAGAATAAAGGGATTCATGATATACTATGTCAAAGTACATTATATACACCTTATAAATGTGAATTGGTGTATAACAACAAAGTAGTATCAATGGAATGTAAATTGAGATGAATTCTTTTATAAAGACCATATCCTTAGGTTAGGGATAAATCAATGACATAATTATTAGTGAAAAATATAAATACACTCAATATGATTGGATATTCAGTGTAAATCAATCAGAGGACATTCACACATATTATTGTAAAAACCACACCAATGAATTGGATGCTTAACTCAACAAATGGAGATTGAGTTAAAATTACTCTTATCAAGTTCATATCGTTGACTTTAGAAATTATAAATTTAGTGATTATGCGTATCAAAAGTATATCCCCAGAAAGGGGAGTAGAAATTATGACATAAGAAAATGAAAAGTGATTCCACACATAATCTTGGAGTAAAATAATCAATGAAGTATGCGTGAAGCCGAATGAGTGGAAATTGAAATTTCAAATTCCGTTATCGATTTGGTAACTTATGAAACATACACCCATGAGATAAGGATCATAAAATTATAATGTAAATATCCATAAATTAAAGTATATAACACAATTAATACAATCATGGGTAGTACACACACCACATGCAATAAATAAGTGGTGAACAATGGAAATATCACAGAATTAAAAGTGAGATAAGAAACCCCTTAATTTGTACTTTTTCTGTGGTTGATGGTAGATTAACCTCTTGTATAATGGTGAAATAATTGTTATTTAATTACACAATAATCATTTACATTAATATGATATCATATATGATCTTTTAACATTGATTTGTTAATAATATCTTAGTATTATCATCGTTTCAGGTGTTAACAGATTCGTTTTCCTTTATATTATTTGTTATGCGAGCCGTATTTGTTATGGATGGGATATATCTTATTCATATCCATAATGATATCATGTCTCTAAAAATTATTTTTATTCATCAAATGAAATTTAGTCTTGAATGGATACAATGGGGAATGGATCTCATCGCATTCGTGCAGACGGTAGTCCGTACGTACGCACGAGCAACAATATCATTCTTTTGATATTTAAATAATATATAATTGGATGGTATATCATATATACAGAATCATTATCATGTTATATTTATTATTTACATGAATTACACATCATTATTAGACCCATCCAAATAATAATATATTGAATAACAATTACACCATGATGTGCAGACGGTAAGCCGTACGTACGCCCGTATGATGACATGTCATTCAAAGGGTGGATATGTCACACTAGGACATCTATAGTAATAATAATAATAATTATTTTATAATTTTATCTGGCACTAAAATTTATTTGTTAAGGTACGGGTCGGACCGACTTGAGTCTCACGCTTTTTCTCATAAATGTGTGTATTGGCATAGCAATGCGTGACACTTTATTTTATTCTTAATTATTTTACATCTTGTTTTTGAATTTCACTTTTAACGTTTTTAAAATATATACATATATGTATATATATATATACTCTTGACCGTGCGTGTGACTATATAGGGGTGCGTGACTGTTTACGCCACCGCGCGCAGTGCCCAACCTTAATAACAGAACGCTTTATTATTAATTTTATGATTTCATGGGCATGTGACCGTGCACGAGTCCATGTGTAGACAAATGATTTAATGCTATTCTTTCGTGGCTAGTTTTATTACTTTAGTTTTATTATTTACATTAAATTCATTATTATTAATTATTAGGTTTTTATTTTATTTTTATTTTTATTCTTTTATTTTTATCTTTATTCTTATATTTTTTTTTATTTTTTTCCTTCTTTTTTTCTCTCATTTCCTCCCCCTCCCTATTTTCCCCTCATTCCCGTCGCACCCCCCGACCCCCCTTCTAACCCTAGCACTCCCCATCCGCCGCCCCGACACCCAGCTCCGGCACCCGACTCTCCTTCGGTCGCGCTGCCCTCCCTTCGGCGGACCGGCCTCGTGCTGCCCTCCCTTCGCCGGACTAGCCTCACGCCGCCCTCCATTCGCCAAAGCCGCAACACCCCTTCGCCAACATCCCTCCACCCAGCCGGCCTCCCGACCTCCTTCGACACCTGCCGCAAACCGTGCTGGCCACCCCTTTTGCCTCGCCCGAAGCCGTGCCGCCTGCTTGCCTCACCCAAAGCCATGCCGCCCCCTTCGCCGGACCTCCTCACCGAGTCGCCCTGCCTCCTCACCCCTCCGTTTCAGCTTGATTTTTTTTCCTACGAGATTCACCCTCGACGGCCTCCATCATCCTCCAGCCTACCTCCCGCACCCTCGCCGTAGGTGCGTTCTCCTCCAATCAGTCGATTCCTCTTTTGGGCATTCTTGCGACTCGGGTTTAGCTTGGATTTTGGTTTGTCTTTGGTGTTATTTGATTCAATGTGTTGTTTTTAGGGTTTCATTTGATTTAGGGTTCGATTTTGATTATTCTTTGGTCCTATTATTGTTTTAGGGTTTGTTTGGTTTTGGTTGTGGTGCATTTGGGGTGCAATTGAAGTTTTGCACCATGTTTGAAGTTGCGCATCAAAGTTTTGGGGAAACCGACCTTGAGGTAGGTCGTTCCGATCATTATTATTGTTTGATGACTTTATTTGTGTGTTTAATTAATTCAGCATATTATTTAGTTAGTTTGCAGGGTGCGAAGTGGTCTTATTTTATTCTCTTGAGATCTCATATGCATTGATTTGTTATTAATGTGTTTTTGTGATATTAATGTGATTTTCTGGAAACCCATGTCAAGATGGTTTAGTGTTTTATAAATTTTTAAAATTTTAATTAAATGATATTTGTGGTGAAAACCATGTTTCAATAATATTACGTTGTCTGTTTGGTTTCAAAGTGGCTTCCCAACTTGAAGTTGAGTTTGTTGTTGGCGCAAGTCTTTGATGTGTTATTTTGAAGTGTTTTATAGATTGTTTAAGTGTTTGACTTATTTTATTAAATTATTTGTGTAGTGTGTTGGGCCTCACTACGGTGGTTTGGGGCCACAGGTTCGAGGTATCCTACATGTACATGCATAGGGTAAGGCATATATATATATGCCCTCTTTGTACATATTCCCTCATGGCGTGGGGAATATGTGCAATGCATCTAGGTGTGTATATATATATATATGTATAAATGCATGTGTGTGTATGCGTCAAACATGGGTTCGAGTGGTCGTTGACAAATAACGACACATTTGAGGTAGGTCCCCTATGCCTATGCTTTTAATTTGAAATTTGAAATTGCTTGATTGTTTTAAAAATATGTTTTACACTATGTTATATACACATGCTATGGAATCTGTTTGCAGTTTCTAGAAACTATTATGCCCTTGTTATGGAAATTGAAATGTATCTCAAACGATGTTGGTCTTAAGTGAGTTTTCTTGAAAATTGATTTCTTGAGTGGTTTTGAATTGGTAAGGTGTATTTCTAATGGTATTTGGCCTTTTGGCCGTTTGATTGTAAAAAGTGTTCCCTTTATGTAATTAAGGCTGTTTTGCATCTTTAGAATGTTTTATAAAAAAAAACCTCTCTTGAGGCATGCCCCCTTGGTTTTAGAAAAATTATTTTTTTAAGTTGAATGTGTTATCATGTGCCTAATTTGATGCTTATGCACTGTGTGACGTGAAAGAGGGGGAATGCGCTCAAAGAGGGAGAGCGGTGGTGAGATGTTGAATGAGTTTTAGAAAAAAAAGTGTTATGTACATATATGTTTTCTTGATAAAGAAAACTCACCACCACTTGAAATAGAGCACAATGGGAAACCTGGGTATCTAGGTGGGTGACCAGGACTAGTACGCTAGATGAAACGGCAGCGGTTCGTCACGGTTTATCTAGCAGGATTGACGCAACACCACTAACTAAACTTATGAATTTCTGAGGGTTGTGGTCTTCTAAGCCACGTTTTCTGAGGGTCGTGTCCTTCTAAGCCATGTTTTCTGAGGGTCGTGGTCTTCTAAGCCACGTTTCACCGAGGTACGAAGTCTCTAGGTTCCCACTTATTCTAGATACCTATAAGGATTTACCCATGGTGCTCATTTGTGAAATTCTTCTAGTGATGTAACTTTATTTTTCGTTGTTTCATACTTGATGTCATGTTTGTAAAAACCATATTTTAATCCAAACTGTTTTCTTTTCATTTTGAAATGTTAATGCATGCTTAAAACCTATTTTGAAAATTTAGTGGGATTAAAATTCTTTACCTGAAAATGCCAACGCGTTACTTGAATTTGAAAAGGAGAAATATTATTTTATTATATCTTATTTTCAAACTGGCATAATTGGATTTCTTACTAAAGGCGGGGGCATAGGACGTGGTTATGTTTTGGAATTCCTACTGAGCATTTCGGTGCTCACGCCTACTTTACTTTTCAGTTGCAGGATTCAGTCTTGGATCGCTTTTGGGAGCAAGTGTAGTTAATGTACCGTGGTGATCCACGAGGTCACCTGAGGTATGTCACGTTGCTTTGTTTATTTCTTTTTCCACTGTCAAGTTGTTTAGTTTATTTTACTTTATTGATCAGCTTGTCCAATTTATGTTCATTTATCTTTGTTATGGGCCAAACCGTTCCGAACTGGTTTATTTGGATGCCCGACACTAGTTTCCAGCCCGTGGGGATTGGGAACGCCCTTCAGGCCTTGTCGCAGACCGGGTCAGGCGACCGGTTCGGGTGACCAGGTCGGGCGCCGGGTCAGATGGCGTCCCAGCCTGGTTCGTGACAAAATGGTATCAGAGGGGAGGTTGGGTTTGTTCTTGTTATTTTGAATGTCTGGTAGATTGGAGATAGGACTATCGGTACTCGAGTGGTAGGTGCGGGAAGAGCCTCGCGAACTCTTTCTCATTCCGATCCTCGAGAAACCAGGGGTAGTCTAGGATTTAAGTTTTGGCCTTGGTCTTTGTGGATGGGGGATGACAATGGGAGTAAACCGGTACTACGCACGGTCTCACATGGAGTAGCGACCCATGTGATGCCCAAGAGTATGATTCGACACTCCTAGTAGTTGATGCTTACCTAGGGCATGATCTGCTAAACCATGTAGTCTGGTTATACACGACCAGTAGTCCTCCGCCTAGGTGATTTAATGTTTGTGATATCTTGCTTCAATTTTGGGATCAGAACGAAATTGTTTTCCTTTAAAAAGGGAAGCGGACTTTGGTGTTAATTTTATTTTATTTTGGTGTCTGGTTGGCATGGTTTTTGGGGTGCATTTCTCTTGGAACTTGTTTTCGAAAATTTGGCATTTGATTTGTTGAAAATTGAATTCCTAAAATAACATCTTGTCTTATCTAAAATTGAAGTGGGTTGTTTTAAAAATGGAAATCATTTTAAAAATTTGTCTTGAAACATTGAAATGTTTTATTTGAAGAAAAAGGAGAGTATTTTAGAAAAGTGAAAATGTTTTTTTCTTGAAAGCAGAAGAACCTTGCTTTGTCTAGTGGTATTCCTATGGATTCTCGCGTGGGCATGTGGAAGTGATTAATAGATAGTTGGTGGATTGTGTGGATGGGTGCCTGGGTGGCACAAAAATGGAAATCCACGAGGCATCCAGGAATATCAATGGTGAGTGACTGATTTTAAAAGTTTCGTCTTGTTTCTGGAAAAGTGGGGTTTTATATGAATTGGGGTTCATGCTCAAATGGTTTTGGAATTGGAAAATGGTTTTGAGTCCAAAGTTAAAGCAATGGGTTCAAAAGAGTTGTTCGGTCTTATTGCACTGTGTTTGGTTTCTCAAGCGGGTGTTTTTCTTTAAGAATGAATTGATGTTTTAGATTGGAATTATTGGATTTGTTTCTGGAATGTTGATGTTTGTTTTGTAATGTGTTTGGGTTTGTGGAAGGCTGTTTTGTGTTCTTCTTTGGTATATGCCCCCTAGAAACGTCCCATGGGTTCCAGCAGGTCTCTATCATTTCTTGGCCCGGCTCAGACTCCCAGTAGAGTGGTCGATTTAGGTTCTGCTCGGTGGTGTCGACTGTTCGTAAACATCAATGTTAGTTGAATGTCATTGAGTGCTTTGGGAAAGTTGTAAGTGTCTCTGGTTTTGGTGGAACTCTTGATTTCGTGTATGTGTAAGTTGTCTCGAGTATGTTTGGAGGAGCGATACTAAATCGGAAAACAGTGATAGTTCCGTTTTCGTTGCGAATAACGATGCCGTGAGCAACCCTCAAGACTATTATCATTCCGCGGTTGTAGATAAGTGAAGGCGAAGGAAAGTGGTGGATCTTGTAGGTGATTTACTAGTCAACGAATGGTGAAGGAGGTATGTTGACCTTTCTGATGAGCTAGTTTCAAGTTCTCTAGAGGTTGTGTTGAACAACCAGCTTAATGTTCGTAATAGTTGTTGGTCCCGTTTATATTGTGGTAAGTGCAGGTTCCTCCTCTGATGAAGAGTGTGAACCAAAGGTACTTGTTCTTGGAGTGCCCCTCTCTTTAGTTTGTGTCGCGCGTTTGATAGACCGCTCAATCTCCTACCTCTAGCATGGTCAGTCAGACACTCTAAGTCGTTCTCTGCAATTCTCTGTTGGTATGTTGATAGAGTGGCCGTGCGAGACACGAGGAGAAGTATGCGGGATGCTTTTCCAGCGGAGGAAGTTCCTGTCAGAGGTGGTCAGCTTGTGACTGCGAGGCTGTAGATGCTTCAGACATCCATGACCCAACTATAGGTTTTGGGGTGAAGCTTGCGCGCAGTCAAAACTCATCAGACATGGGACAGGCTTGGTCTGACTTAAGCCCAAAATGTCGGGATGGGGACAACTTAAATTTCCCTATTGAGATACCATCTATGAAGGCCTTGTATCTTTGTTGTGGTCTTAATTTATGGGAGTTCCTCTTGAGTTTTAAAGAGGTCTGAAGAATCAGTATCCTTGTAAAAAATCGTTGGGCATGTTTTGTGAACCTTCTCGTGGTCATTAATGGATCTAAATTGCACTTGTTCCAGAGATGATTCTGTCTTGTGGAATTTTCGTGCGCCTTCCTGGTTCACCTCCTGGTTAGGGGTTTCTGCTATCAAATATATCTCATGAGGCGGAGTGTTGTCCACTGTCGGAATAATCAGTGCAGGTCGACCTGTGTTGGTGGGTTCATGATGCAGAGTTCAGTCAGTATTGCTTCAAGTAAACTTGGGATGCCCGCGCGGGTTCCGTGGTGTTAGGAAATTTTAAATTGGTGGGGAGACCCGCCTCGGGTCTCACCGACGTCCCCTCTTGTGTTGGTTGGCTAAACCTAGGGAGCTTGGATGGTCAACCTATTGTTAGATGTTTGTCTAGGTTGGTGAGTTTTTTTTGATCTGAAGAGCCAATGTTTGATGAGAACCCTAATATGGTGGGGAGACCACCATAGGACGAACTTGTGGGAAAATTTGTCTTCAAAGTGTCCTTGGTAGTATAATCTGCTATGCCCAACCCTGACCATGGTAATTTGTTATCTCTGATAGTGTATAGTTTGATGAACGCTCTTCAAGGTCTCGATTGGGCCTTGGTGTTTCCTAAGTTAGGGATCAGAGTGTTCTAGGTTAAAGATGTGTTGAAATTAAGTCCTTATCGTTGGTTATTTTTATTCATGATTCTAGTTTTTAAATCTATGGAATTTGAGGTTAAGGGTGTTTTGTATGCTCAGTCTTTGGGTGATTAAGGTTTTGATTTATGTGTCTTCTCGGTCTCGCTTGGAACCTCGAGTTGATCATGTCTTTTTAAGAATTTCTGGGGGCAGAAAGTGTCATGGTGGGGATAATTGTCACACTCGGAAATCTATAGTAATAATAATAATAATTATTTTATAATTTTATCTGGAATTAAATTTTATTTGTTAAGGTACGGGTCGGACCGACTTGAGTCTCACGCTTTTTCTGATAAATGTGTGTGTTGGCGTAGCAATGTGCGACACTTTATTTTATTCTTAATTATTTTACATATCGTTTTTGAATTTCACTTTGAACGTGTTTAAAATATATACATATATGTATATATATATATATACTCTTGACCGTGCGTGTAATTATATACGGGCGCATGACTGTTTACGCAACCACGCGCAATGCCCAACCTTAATAACAGAACACTTTATTATTAATTTTATGATTTCACGGGCGTGCGGCCGTGCACGAGTCCGTGTGTAGACAAATGATTTAATTCTATTCTTTCATGGATAGTTTTATTACTTTAGTTTTATTATTGACATTAAATTCATTATTATTAATTACTAGGTTTTTATTTTATTTTTATTTTTATTCTTTTATTTTTATCATTATTCTTATATTTATATTTTTTTTTATTTTTTTCCTTCTTTTTTTCTCTCATTTCCTCCCCCTCCCTCTTTTCCCCTCATTCCCGTCGCACCCCCCAACCCCCCTTCTAACCCTAGCGCTCCCCATCCTCCGCCCCGACACCCAGCTCCAGCACCCGGCTCTCCTTCGGTCATGCTGCCCTCCCTTTGCCGGACCAGCCTCACGCCACCCTCCCTTCACCGAAGCCGCACCACCCCTTCGCCGGCCTCCCTTCGCCCAGCCGGCCTCCCGACCTCCTCCTCCCCCTGCCGCAAACAGCGCCAGCAGCCCCTGTTGCCTCGCCCGAAGCCGCGACGCCCGCTTGCCTCACCCAAAGCCACGCCGCCCCCTTCGCCGGACCTCGTCACCGAGTCGCCCTGCCTCCTCACCCCTCCGTTCTGGCTTCATTTTTTTTCCTACGCGATTCACCCCCAACGGCCTCCATCATCCTCCAGCCGACCTCCCGCACCCTCGCCGTAGGTGCGTTCTCCTCCAATCGGTCGATTCCTCTTTTGGACGTTCTTTTGACTAGGGTTTAGCTTGGATTTTAGTTTGTCTTTGGTGTTATTTGGTTCAATGTGTTGTTTTTAGGGTTTAATTTGTATTAGGGTTCGATTTTGATTATTCTTTGGTCCTATCATTGTTTTAGGGTTTGTTTGGTTTTGGTTGTGGTGCATTTGGGGTCCAATTGAAGTTTTGCACCATGTTTGAAGTTGCACATCAAAGTTTTGGGGAAATCGACCTAGAGGTAGGTGGTTCCGCTCATCATTATTGTTTGATGAATTTATTTGCGTGTTTAATTAATTCAGCATATTATTTAGTTAGTTTTCAGGGTGCGAAGTGGTCTTATTTTATTCTCTTGAGATCTCATACGCATTGATTTGTTATTAATGTGTTTTTGTGATATTAGTGTGATTTATTGGAAACCCATGTCAATCTGGTTTAGTGTTTTATAAATTGTTAAATTTTTAATTAAATGATATTTGTGGTGCAAACCATGTTTCGATAATATTACGTCGTCTGTTTGGTTTCAAAGTGGCTTCCCAACTTGAAGTTGAGTTTTTCATTGGCGCGAGTCTTTGATGTGTTATTTTGAAGTGTTTTATATATTGTTTAAGTGTTTTATTTGTTTTATTAAATTATTTTTGTAGTGTGTTGGGCCTCACTATGGTGGTTTGGGGCCGTGGGTTCGAGGTATCCTACATGTAAATGCATAGGGTAAGGCATATATATATATGCCCTCTTTGTACATATTTCCTTATGGCGCGGGGAATATGTGCAATGCAGCTAGGTGTGTATATATATATATATGTATAAATTTATGTGCATGTATGCGTCAAACGTGGGTTCGAGTGGTCGTCGACAAATAACGACACGTTTGAGGTTGGTCCCCTATGCCTATGCTTTTAATTTGAAATTCGAAATTGCTTGATTGTTTTAAAAATATGTTTTGCACTATTCTATATACACATGCTATGGAATCTGTTTGTAGTTGCTAGAAACTGTTATGCCCTTGTTTTGGAAATTGAAATGTATTTCAAAAGACGTTGGTCTAAAGTGAATTTTTTGGAAAATTGATTTCTTAAGTGGTTTTGAATTGGTAAGGTGTATTTCCAAAGGTATTTGGCCTTTTGGCCGTTTGATTGTAAAAAGTGTTCCCTTTATGTAATTAAGGCTGTTTGGCATCTTAAGAATGTTTTATGAAAAAGAAAAACCTCTCTTGAGGCACGCCCCCCTTGGTTTTAGAAAAATGATTTTTTTTAAGTTGAATGTGTTATCATGTGCCTAATTTTATGCTTATGCACTGTGTGACATGAAAGAGGGGGAATGCGCTCAAAGAGGGAGAGTGGTGGTGAGATGTTGAATGAGTTTTAGAAAAAAAGTGTTATGTACATATATGTTTGCTTGATAAAGAAAACTCACCACCACTTGAAATAGAGCACAATGGGAAACCTGGGTATCTAGGTGGGTGATCAGGACTAGTACGCAAGATGACACCGCAGTGGTTCGTCCCAGTTTATCTAGCAGGATTGATGTAACAACACTAACTAAACTTATGAATTTCTGAGGGTCATGGTCTTCTAAGCCACGTTTTATGAGGGTTGTGGCCTTCTAAGCCATGTTTTATGAGTGTCGTGGTCTTCTAAGCCAGGTTTCACCAAGGTAAGAGGTCTCTAGGTTCCCACTTGTTCTATCTACCTATAAGGATTTACCCATGGTGCTCATTTGTGACATGCTGCTAGTGATGTAACTTTATTTTTCATTGTTTCATACTTGATGTCATGTTTGTGAAAACTATATTTTAATCCAAACTGGTTTCTTTTCATTTTGAAATGTTAATGAATGCTTGAAACCTATTTTGAAAATGTAGTGGGAGTAAAATTATTTAACTGAAAATTCAAACACGTTACTTGAATTTGAAAAGGATAAATATTATTTTATTATATCTTATTTTCAAACTGGCATAGTTGGATTTCTTACTAAAGGCGGGGACATAGGACGTGGTTATGTTTTGGAATTCCTACTGAGAATTTTGGTGCCCCCACCTAATTTAATTTTCAATTGCAGGTTTCAGTCTTGGATCGCTTTTGGGAGCGAGTTTAGTTAACGTACCGTGGTGATCCATGGGGTATTCTGAGGTACGTCACGTTGCTTTGTTTATTCGTTTTTCCACTGTCAAGTTGTTTAGTTTATTTTCCATTATTGATCTTCTTGTCCAGTTTATGTTCATTTATCTTTGTTATGGGCCAAACCATTCCCAACTGGTTTATTTGGATGCCCGACACTAGTTTCCAGCCCGTGGGTATCGGGAACACCCTTCAGGCCTTGTCGCGGACCGGGTCGGGCGCCGGGTCGGATGGTGACCCAACCTGGTTCGTGACAGGATAGAATAATGAATATGGTTGTACCATATTTATAATAATATCATATTATATAGGAGATACTGGATTTTTTATTTTAGAATGGGAATAACAAATAAAGAAGAAGTTTAAGAAGAAATGAACTTGAAAAAGGGTGGTGAAAACATTACCTCTTCTTCGGGGTCTTCCTTTTGATTTGATCAAAAGGGATCCTTAGGTTGGATTTATGATCAAACTAAGGCCTCTAGGTTGAAGTTAGGGAAGTTGAGAGAGTATTTGGGCAGGGTTTGGCCGAACAAAAAGGCTTTTAATGTGTGAATTAGTGGGAAGGGTGAGTGACCTTTTATAAGAGGGGTAAGGGGCACCTTTGGAAAAGCTAGAAATATTATTTTATAATAAATTTATATTCGCTTTCTAATGGCTCCAAAGTGGATTATTTAAAGGTTAAGGTGGGGATGAGTCGAAAACCACTCAACCAAAATAATTTAGATAGGTTTGGGTCATTATATTAACCTTATGTTTTAGTTTTAACTCTTAGTTAATTAGTTTGACACTTACCATGTCACTTTGTATTTTTATATTATATAGTTAATAAAATTACTATATAACTCCAAGAGACCCCCAAGTGGTCCATTAATGATACACCTATCATGATATAAGTATCTTGGACAAAATTTATATTTTCAAGAATTTAATATCAATTAATAATATAATATTTGTTTTAAAAACTCTTTTATGTGAATTTTGATACTATTCAATAATTGATTTTTTTTAAAGTCTTAAAAACTTTATTAATTCAAAAAAAATTCATTTAAGTAATCATATAATGTCATATTAATCAATAAAATTAATGTATGTCATCAAAACTTTCAAATTATATTAATTTTAACATTTATAATACCAATTATTTGATTCTTTCATTAATAAGGAAAATACTGCATCATTATTGTGTCATAAATAATATTAATTTTTAAATGTCTAAAAATTATAAATAATATACCATTATGTAGAAAATATTTTTATATTTCTAATGAATATTTATAGTCTAAAATACAACATATACAACCCTAGGTAAAATTTTGTTTTCTAAAAGATATATGCTTATGTCATTTTTGTATTTATTTTAGCTTAATTAATATAAAGTGTCATTATCACTTACAAGTGGCTCTATGGGGTCCCAAAATCGACCCAAATATACCCATGGTCGGAAATGTATCAACCAATAAGGTTAGGACACGTTTTAGGGTAATTTATTATTATTATAATATTATTTTTTTACCCTTATTTGCTGGATTTACCCTTTCACCATGGTAAATAAAATATTTACCGAAGTAATTATTCAAAATGTCTAAAAATAAAAGTTACCTATTTACACAATTTAGAAATCCTGATTCCAAATATGGAATCTATTTTTCCAAATTCAAAACACAGAAGTGGAATAAATTAATTTAAATTTAATTCCCGTTGTAAAAACAAAAAGCGTGTTTTTAAGAGATAATAACTATCAAAAGATTGACACTTGTTCATGTCTGGTTTAATTACGAAATTATGTCAAATGACCAAAATTGTATTAAATGGTAAAAATATATTCTAAACATACTTTAAAACCACTCTAAATCATAATTTATCACTAGTGATTATTTCAATTAAAAAAGTTGTTTTTAATTAAAATTTAGTAATTTTCACTATTCATCAAAATATGAAAGTTATCCGAAAAGTACCAAAATTTCACCATAGGCTAATTTTTAAATTCTGAATCCAAAAATAAAGTCCATTTCGAAATATAAAATTTATAAAATTTAAAAAAGTAGGTATTACTATTCATAACGGCTAGTTTGATTGGTTGTGGTGTGTTAGAATCTCGAAGTTGCGTACAATGCAAGCCATTGCATTATTCAAAGGGAAACGTTCTGTGGAAGTTTGGGGTGTTACATTATCCCCTCCTTCAATAAATGGAATTCTCTCAATTTTTAAAATTGGTCTTGAGAATATAATGGAAAATCCCACCTCGGAAAAAGAGTCAATAAAACTATCACTTTAAAAGAAAGAAAGAGAAGTATAAAGGTCACCCAAGATAACCCATACTAGGATTCCATGTAGGAAAACATGGATATGGACGATAAACTAAGTGTCAAGTTCTGATGGGGAGGGACAGAAAACAAGATCAGGATAAAGTTACAATAAGAAAACCACAAACTTGTGTTGGGACAAACAGTCATTAATCTCTCAGTAGGAAAAGTAAACAGACAACAATTTTTGTTTTAAGTTACATGACATAAGGATGAGGAATTCATTTATGATATTGACTAAGAACATAAAGATATATACTTACTTTTTAAGTAGAGTTTCATTCTTTAATAAATTTATACCACAAACTCAATTTTTTTGAACAATGAGTATTCAAGAAGACTTGGTCACACTGGAAGAGCTTCTATAGAATAACATGATCCACGTAGGATAAAATATATATTTACCTTGTCTTTAGAGATTAATCAAAACCAAAACGGTTAGTATAAGATCTGATGATCCCCCAAATGGATATTCCATTAGAGAAAAAAACCACTAATCTTAATTTCTAAAATTAAAACAACAATACCACATAGTTAAATAAATACCATTAAATAATAAATTGTCCTTAAAATACTTCAATATAATCCAAACTAATATTGAAACCCAAAACATAGAAGAATTTGGTTATTTAGTCTTCCACATTAAATTTTATCTCCAAATGACATCAACTACTCTTAAAGTCACATACTTAAAAGTGATCAAACTAATCACATATTCTCTATTATAGGTTGATCATTTCCATAAATAACCAAAATTACTATAAATCCACAATAAAAACATAGATAAAAATCCACCATTACTCCTCAAATAAAATCTCATAGAATTATATTTTCCTTGGGCATATAGTGTTCCCAACAAAGAGAACATCTACCAAAATAACATTCATCACTTAATCACCAAATCATTTTCTTATACTAAGGGTATTCATTTGATAAGACATAAGATCCCAAATAAACTTATTATTGATCAATAAAATCATTAAAATAAAAATAATAGTCACACTAACAAGGGACTTCACGTAGTCTAGTGGTAGGCGATAAACCCAAATCACACTTTGGTTGTGGGTTCTATTCCAACAACTTTGTCCGACGCGACGGGTTGTCACACAGTCTGCGTGTTGTCCTTTTTCAAAAACTATATTTTATATCATTACCAAAATGAGATAAATTCCTCAAAATAACCATAACATAATTTAACCAGAAATGTTATCTCATACCTTTCATTTTCATCCCAAATTATAATAACTTGTTATTTCCTCAAACCCAATGATCATATAAAACCAAATGGTTATTTATAACTATATCCACAAGAGAAAAGATAATTTTTTCTCAAATATCATTCTCACATGTAAAACTACAGGGTTACAGATACAAGAGAAAATTATTATAAAGTAAACCCATCAAAAAGGAGTACTAATACTTTTTAAACATTTCTCCAACCATTTATTTCCACATAGCTTATTCTTTGACCAAAAAAATATCCTATAGAATATGGAATTCACTCAGGTAATGGCCAGGTCCCCTACATTTACGACAAATGACTGTAAATGGATTCTTGGGACCATTTTAATCTTCTTCCATAGTACTCTTCATTTTTCTTCGGCAATTAATCACTTTATGTCCTTCCTTCCCGCACATAAAGCATTTCCTTTTCCCATTGAGACACTTTCCCAGGTGTCTCCTTCCACATTTCTTGCATGATGGAAATTGAGGATTCTTTTCTCCATGGTCTCCATTGCTGGAGCTCTTATCATTCATCACCTTTCTCTTCCTTGTTGAGTCTGGGAGTTGGTTAATATAAATGTTGTTGATCATATTTTTGGAAAAATGATTTGGCATGAACACGATATCTTTCACGCCTATCAACACTCCATTTTGTTGCTCATTTCCACCACCGTTCCCACCTTGTACATCATTCTCAAAGTTACTAGGACTTCCTTGGAATCCAGCCATTGACTAAAACCAGAAATCATTGTGTGAGTAAGAGTAGTCAAAAAATCATTTAAAGAATATCATGTCACCATATTCTCAATTTTAAACACATTAGGATTAACCAAGGTCATTTAATCTCATATTATATATAATACTTCAAATAGGTTTGTAAATAAAATGCAAATTATCCTAAGAATATCCCCCAGGAGTGTTGTAACCAAGAGTGCAGCAATGCCCATTGTTGTGCACCAGTTCCCGTTCGAGTCTAACTCAAAGAGGTGTTTTTAGGTTTTACCCCTAGGTACATCTATGCCAGAGCCACCTCTACCTGCTCGTATCCATACAGGGATGTATTTCTCGGAAAACTCACAAAATCTCTACAATACCAAAATTCTAGGAAGTTCTTCTATACTAATCCTCAAAGTCCATATTAGGTCTATGTGCTCTAATTAGAGTATATCTAAATCTAGCTTCCAAGGTTTGTAATAAACTTCCTCTGATACCAACTGTAACGCCCTGACCCCAGTTACCCAGAGTTGGTGTATTATTACATAACATTTTCATGATCACAAGAAATATCAAATCTCGAAAGACCGATTAGTTTAGTAGCATTGGAAACACTAGATATATTCATTTGTATTACATTACATAATTAAAATGAAAACTAAAACAAGATAGTCTCCATAGTCCACACTCATATCCCCTCATATTATCTCTATAGGTCATTCATAAATTACCTCTTCACATCCTGGAAAAAATAAAACATTGAAAGGGTTGAGATCAGATGCTCAGTAAGGATAACAATATAGCGGAAAAATTCATAAATAAACATAAACATTTAAGGAAATGTATATCTAAAACAAATGCCTTTTAAACTTGAACTTAATCATAATATGGAAAGGATAAAATGAAATAATTCCATTTACTTATTCACATGGATATTCTAATAGTCGAATAATCACATGAAAATATCAATAACCACTTTTATAATGACGGAATGCATAATGCTAGACTATCATAACCACGTAGCCAAGGCCTCGTTCCAAGAATTTAAATAATATTTTGTCAAGGCCTCGTGCCAAGAAACTAGTTTGTCTCATGAGACCTACCGATGCATCGAGGAGCTATAGCAGGCTCTACCCGTCACTTACTAAGTCCAATGCATTCCTCATATGAAAAGTTTGAAACATAACATAAACATTCGTATTAAAACTAGCATACGAAATGTCAATAATTTATCCACAAACCATGAATGGTATAAAAATAGCACATCCACAGTCAAACATAACTCATTGGATACAATATAGAAGATTTTATTGTATCAGATTAACCTCAATCGAGAATAATGAAGGATATTGACATTGATGAAAATAATCATCAAACTATTGAGAGAAATATCCTTATTTTTATTGAAAACATTTAAAAGTCACACTATTTGTCAAGAAGCAATTTAAAATAGATTTTTGAATAAAATTGTCCCATACCACTTTGAAACTTTTAAAAGGTATTTTTATTTGAAAACTTTAATGTCCATATAAATAAATCCTTAAAACAATTTTTAAAACACGGACATTAATGAGAAAGATTTAGAATAATAAATCTTTAAAACTTTTAAAATGATATTTTAGTTAGAGTTTCTAACAAAAAGAGAGAAACTTGAATACAAATTATTGAGGTAATAAAAACTTTATAATATCATGAGAATAAAGGGATTCATGATATACTATGTCAAAGTACATTATATACACCTTATAAATGTGAATTGGTGTATAACAACAAAGTAGTCTCAATGGAATGTAAATTGAGATGAATTCTCTTATAAAGACCATATCCTTAGGTTAGGGATAAATCAATGACATAATTATTAGTGAAAAATATAAATACACTCAATATGATTGGATATTCAGTGTAAATCAATCAGAGGACATTCACACATATTCTTGTAAAAACAACACCAATGAATTGGATTCTTAACTCAACAAATGGAGATTGAGTTAAAATTACTCTTATCAAGTTCATATCGATGACTTTAGAAATTATCAATTTAGTGATTATGTGTATCAAAATTATATCCACCGAAAGTGGAGTGGAAATTATGTCATAAGAAAATGAATAGTGATTCCACACATAATCTTGGAGTAAAATAATCAATGAAGTATGCGTGAAGCCGAATGAGTGGAAATTGAAATTTCAAATTCCGTTATCGATTTGATAACTTACAAAACATATAACCATGAGAGAAGGATCATAAAATGATGATTTAAATATCCATAAATTAAATTTTATAACACAATTAATACTATCATGGGCAGTACACACACCACATGCAATAAATAAGTGGTGAACAATGGAAATCTCACGGAATTAAAAGTGAGATAAGATTACCCTTACTTTGTACTTTTTCCTTGGTTGATGGTAGGTTAACCTCATTTATAATGGTGAAATAATTTATATTGAATTAAAAAATAATAATTTACATTAATATGATATCATATATGATCTTTTAACATTGATTTTTTAATAATATCTTAGTATTATCATCGTTTCAGGTGTCAACAGATTCGTTTTCCTTTATATTATTTGTTATGCGAGCCGTATTTGTTATGGATGGGATGTATCTTATTAATATCCAGAATTATATCATGTCTCTAAAAATTATTTTTATTCATCAAATGAAATTTAGTCTTGAATGGATACGATGGGGAATGAATCTCATCGCGTTCGTGGAGACAGTAGTCTGTACGTACGCCCGAGCGACAATATCATTCTTTTGATATTAAAATAATATATAATTGGATGATATATCATATATAAAGAATCATTATCATGTTATATTTATTATTTATATTAATTACACATCATTATTATACCCATCGAAATAATAATATATTGAATAACAATAACACCACGACGTGGAGACGGTAAGCCATATATACACACGTATGATGACATGTCATTCAAAGGATGGATAGAATACTGAATATGGTTGTAACATATTTATAATAATATCACAGTATATAATATATACTGGATTTGTTATTTTATAATGGGAATAACAAATAAAGAAGAAGTTGAAGAAGAAATGAACTTGAAAAAGGGTGGTGAAAATATTACCTCTTCTTCGGGGTCTTCCTTTTGATTTGATCAAAAGGGCTCCTTAGGTTGGATTTCTGATCAAACTAAGGCCTCTAGGTTAAATTTAGGGAAGTTTATAGAGTATTTGGATAGGGTTTGGACGAACCAAAAGGCTTTTAATGTGTTAATTTGTGAGAAGGGGGAGTGCCCTTTTATAAGAGGGGTAAGGGGCACCTTTGGAAAAGCTAGAAATATTATTTTATAATAAATTAATATTCGGTTTATAATGGAGCCAAGGTGGATTATTTAAAGGTTAAGGTAGGTATGGGTACAAAACCCCTCAAACAATATAATTTAGACAGGTTTGGGTCATTATATTAACCTTGTGTTTTATTTTTAACTCTTAGTTAATTAGTTTGACACTTACAATGTCACTTTGTATTTTTATATTATATAGTTAATAAACTTACTATATACCTCCCAGAGACACCCAATTGGTCCATTAATGATACTCCTATCATGATATAAGTCTCTTGGATGATATTTAGATTTTTAAGAATTTAATATCAATTAATAATATAATATTTGTTTTAAAAACTCTTTTATATGAATTTTGACACTATTCAATAATTTATTTTTGTTAAAGTCTTAACTACTTTATTAATTCAAAAAAAATTAATTTAAGTAATCCTATAATGTAATATTAAGCAATAAAATTCATGGATGTTATCAAAACTTTCAAATTATATTAATTTTAACATTTATAATACGAATTATTTGATTCTTTCATTAATAAGGAAAATACTGCATCATTATTGTGTAATAAATAATATTAATTATTATATGTCTAAAAATTATAAATAAAATACCATTATGTAGGAAATATTTTTATCTTTAAAATTAATATTTATAGTTGAAAATCCAACATATATAACCCTAGGTAAAAATTGTTTTTCTAAAAGATATATTCTTATTCCATTTTTGTATTTATTTTAACTTAATTAATATAAAGTGTCATTATCACTTAAAAGTGGCTCCATGGGGTCCCAAAATCGACCCAAAGATGCGCATGGTCGGACATGTATAAAAAAATAAGGTTAAGACACGTTTTAGGGTAATTAATTATTATTATAATATTATTTTTTTACCCTTATTTACCAGATTTATCCTTTAACCATGGTAAATAAAATATTTACCGAAGTAATTATTCAAAATGTCTAAAAATAAAAGTTACCTATTTACAAAATTTGGATATCCTGATTCCAAATATGGAATCCATTTTTCCAAATTCAAAACACAGAAGTGGATGAAATTAATTTAAATTTAATTCCCGTTGTTAAAACAAAAAGCGTGTTTTTAAGAGATAATAACTATCAAAAGATTGACACTTGTTCATGTCTGGTTTAATTGTAAAATTTTGTCATATGACCAACATTGTATTAAATGGTAAAAATATATTCTAAATATACTTTAAAACCACTCAAAATAATAATTTATCACTATTGATTATTTCGATTAGAAAAGTTGTTTTTTATTAAAATTTAGTAATTTTCACTATTCATCAAAATATGAAAGTTATCCGAAAAGTACCAAAATTTTACGCTAGTCTAATTTCGATATTAAAAATCCAAAAATGAAGTCCATTTTGAAAGATAAAATATATAAAATTTAAAAAAGTAGATATTACTATTTATAACGGCTAGTTTGATTGGTTGTGGTGTGTTAGAATCTCGAAGTTGCGTACGATGCAAGCCATTGCATTATTGAAAGGGAAACATTCTGTGGAAGATTGGGGTATTACAGCTAGACAATACTATTGTACATTAGGAAAACCCGCTTAATGCCAATGAGAAAGAATCCTAGAGGGCCACACACTAAGTGTTTTTTGTGGTCTCAATTAAATTCTATTTGAATTAAATTAATAAAATAAATATTATTCTCAAAACCGTGGAATAATTTAATTCAAGTTAAGATGATCAAACAAATTATATAAAAAATATTTATTTATTTTATTGAAAATTTAATAAATATTTAATTACCAGTTTGTAAATAAAATATGTATTTAAGAGAATAATTTTTTTATTTTTTTATTTGGGTGTTCAATAAATAGAAGTGGAGTTATAGCGGACCAAGGTCGGTTCGATAGTAAAATAATTATTTTCAAGATGTTAAATAATTATTAGTGGGCCCCAGTTAAAATAATAATGACGCTGCTATTATTTTGTGACATGAAATTTTATTCATAATTATGTTTTGTGCAAGTTGGCGCACCATAAATAAAGACACAATATTATTTGTATGAGAATGGGTTTTCTCTAAGTTCATGAATGTATTTAATTTCTGTTATGAAATTAAATATTGTAACTGAAGTTCCATGCATATAAATTGAGAAGTACGTCTATTATGCCATAGCGAACACACCGCGTGCTTGCTGAATTGATAATTTTTGAGCTTAACAATTTCTCTCTCAAATCCTCTTCATGCCCCTCCCAAGAATGAGATACATTCTTCAAGGCTGAAGAAAAAGAGATCAAGAAGGACCGACATAAGATACTCGCTTCGCTGTACTAACACCCGAAGAACAGGTGGTGTCGATCAGAGGTCATCGGAGCATGTGTGGATCACTGCTAGAGGAATTCTAGTATGGATCCTCGCAAGCACAATGAGATAATCCAGAAGGGTCATTCCGAATGATCAACATCATCGATGAAGAAAATACTGAAGATCTAGGAATTCTTTTATTTATGAAATTAATGAAATTAATTATAAATATGATGTGAAAGATCCTCTCTAAATGTTTTGGGCTTCTTCCTTCTTTATCTAAATCTTTGATTATATTCTATGTAGATTGGAATTCATCATCGTATTGATCCTGAAATAATCATTGATCTTGGTAAAAATTAAATTTGGGTGTCGGCTCAGTCACACTTCCGCTACGCCCGAACCTATAGTCTATATTTGGATCTTGTGAGGTTTGATTATGGAGAAATGTTCCTAAGTATCATAAAATAAGATTCTTATATACATCATCATGAAAGACACTAATCCTTAAGTTCTTGATATTGTGTTATTATTGTGAGATTTAATATTTAAATTATAAAAATGATCTAAAATAAATATATGTTTAGTTTGGGTCATGTCAATTAGTATTAAATCTTATGTGTAAAGTCTGTGTTTTTAGAACCAGACTCAAGAGTGCAAGTTTGGGATTCCATAGGGAGTAGGGTTTAGTTATTTTTGAGTATTAGTTTAGTTATTTTTGGGGATTAAGATGATAGAACTTTGTGAAAACCCTTGGGATAAGTCTATGTATATGATGAAATCCTAAAATATTGGTAAAGGTGATATTATCTAGTTTCCTCATAATGAAATCCCTGTTTGGATACTATATGTGGATTTAGACTCTAGCATGCATAAACCTAGGGGTAATAACCCTGAAAAGGCTGGTTGGGTAATAACTCGATCTTCAAATAGTGCACAACAAAGTGGTAAAAATATAAACTTAGTTTGAAACTCATGGGGGATATGATTTGTTGATTCTCATAATATTTATAAACCACTATAAAGGATTTAAATGGAATTTGAGGATGTGATATATCACTAGTTCAGTTAGAAAAAATCATGAGAAAATGACCATGGCAAACCTAGGTTAAATTGAAGGAGTGATAGATTGATCCTATTATATCATAGTTGAACGAAAATTATAATAGGTTAAAATGAAGGTGTCATTAGAGAAGACATATTATGATTAAGTTTTCATATTCATATGATCATTTAATTTTATTTTACGGGATATTATCATACACATTCAGGTTTTAGTATTTGGTTGGAAATATGATCATGAAAATAAAGTCGTGAAAGGTATGCCCTTATAAACTCCTATAAATAATCAAGGAATCATATTTGGTATAAATTTTTAAGATAAAGTAAAATCTCAATACATGCCTATTATGTGAGAAATTATGAGTCTTACATTGTCTAAGATTGTAAGGTTGATATCTCAATAGGAAATATATCTTGAGTTTATTATGAATCCCTTAGCTTCATTCATTAGTGAATGATAATTAAAAATTACAAGGATGCAAATTTTTTATGGGTGGGGGAGAATGTAACACCCAAAGTTTTCACTATATATTTTCATTTAAAAAACACTATTTTTAGATTATTTCACACACAACACCAAAATAAAACAATACACAATATATTATATGAATGTTACAATGAAAATTGTAAGAATAATAAATCCTCTAGTAAATAAAAATATATTACTCAACTAAAATTTCTTACATTTAGATGATAAATAATTAACATGATTTAATATTGAAAATGATTGTTCATTCTCAAATAATTGTTTTTAATGTGTTTTATATTTTATCCTAATAAATTAAATTTAATACTTTTAAAATATTATTATATATTAACATTCTTTAAATTATAGATTGATATTACCTAATATTAAGAACACTTAAAAATTTCATTTTTCAATAAAAACGTTTTCATTTATATTTTTTATTTTAATATAAAAACTAAAAATTTATATTTTAGATTTTTAATTTAATAAAATGAACTATTTTTTAATTCATCAGGTTAGAATTAGATTAGGATAAATTTTGAATATTTTTATAAAATGGTTGAATTTTGGGGTGAATAGTAAAAAATTACAATTTAGAAAATAATTTCACTTTTATGATAATTTCATAATACAAGAATAATTTGAATGTTTATGAAACCATTTTTATATAGAAAAAATATAATTTTAAATTAAAATATAGCACTTCAGAATAAAATTTTGAATTTATAAAACCCATGTTTAACATTTTGGAAACTAAATGAATATTTTACTGTAATAAAATCTATTTTTCTTGGTTTGTTTATTTTAACTAATTATCAAAAATGAGGAATTTTTTTTTCAATTGTTTTTAAGAATAAAAAAAAATCTTTTATAAAAAGGGTTTTTAACAAGTTATGTGCTGTAATGTTAAAATTAATTTTTATCACCCTCAAAAAATTTATTTAAAAAAATGAATTTCATAAGTGTAATCAATAGGTCCAAATTATATAATATAAACTATTTTAATTTTATACATTAGAATTAAATTACTTAGGTAAAAATTAGTTATTATGATAATTTTTTTTGGTAAACATGAAAAATCTAAGTGGAACCACCTCAAAAATAATCAATCCAACTTTCAAAGTAGTTCTTTGAAGGAGTAAGGTAAAATTTTCAATTACTCATTTTTCATTACTTTTCATTTATTTATTATTCTACATCCTTTATATATAATATAAAAATGTTGAAATAATTAAATAAATATAATATTTATACTTAAATTTTATTATGTTTATGGGGGAACGATTTTCTACCTTCCTCCTAACCATTCAAAAAACAAAAATGCTGCTTATGCTATGTATGGACCACCACCACCATAAGTGATGTGATCTATTTTTCATAACCACCTCATATGGATTGTTAAAAGGGGTATTTAATGAAAAAATATTAAATTTAAAACATTAAAAATATTATTAAATTATAAACCCAATTCATACATTATTTTTGTTCTATGGAAAATGAGAATGTCATTCGTGTGTACGTGCAGACTACCACCTCCATGAAGATACATATTTTATTTTTAATCTAGACTTTTATTATTTATTTTTATATATTAAAATATTATTCAACAAATTAAAACCATATAAATATTATTATTATACTTAGTAATAATGATATTATGCTTAATGATTCACTTTCTTAACCATACTCACCCATCTATTATAGCATGTTCTTATTTAGGTTAGTTTGACCACCTATGTAAACAATGAAATAAATATCTATTACGGATGAATATGAAAAATTAAATAGTGGAATTATTAGACATTAATTTTAAATTAATATTTTTTAAGTTTCTATAAAGGTTATATTAATATTTAACACATTATTAACATACTGACTTTTGTTCATAAAAAATTAATGAAACACACTCGTCTCTAATTTCACTTTTACAAAGACTAAAATTATAATGTAATTAAATTATATATTTATAAATAAAAATAAATAATTTATTTTATTACCTTATATTATATATTAATTATTCACCTGGTATAAATGATTGACAATTGACATTGAAACTTTAAAGTATGCACAAAACAGTCAAAATCATAACATCATGATGAAAATAAACAATAACTAACTAATAAATGTATAATAAATGATTATAATTTGATATTATAAAAATTTTATAGATATTAATAAGGTTAATAAACAAGTGATTTGTTGAGTCAATAAGGTTTTCCTTATGACTTTTCCATTCCTTCTTGTTTTGAAAATCACAAACACCTTATCTTTAAGGAAAATCGCTTTTATAAGGAAAAATGCTTTCTTAAGGAAAATCTCTTTTATAAGGAAAAATGCTTTCTTAAGGAAAATCGCTTTTATAAGGAAAAATGCTTTCTTAAGGAAAATCGCTTTTATAAGAAAAATTATCCTTATCATATTTTCATTAATATTTTTCTTAAGTATGAAATTCGGATTCACTTTCTCGGAATCATTAAAACTGATAAAAAGCATTCTGTTTTAGGGTTCGGATTCTGGACAAGAACTATAAGGAAGTTTCACTCCGAATTCCGGTTATGAATTCTGACTAAGTTCTATTCCAGATTCAGGATACGAATTCTGAAGAAGAATTCCCATTACGAATTCTAATGAAGAATTCTCATTACGAATTCTCATTACGAATTCTAATGAAGAATTCCCATTACGAATTCTAATGAAGAATTCCCATTACGAATTCTAATGAAGAAATCTCATTACGAATTCTCATTACGAATTCTGATGATGAATTCTCATTACGAATTCTGATGACGAATTCTCATTCCGAATTCCTACTCCGAATTCCCATTCCGAATTCACCTATTAAACAGAATCTGGTTATCATTGTTTTATACACTCTGAATTTATTCACTCTGAACTTTCACTCCGAAATTTCTATTCCGAACTTTTTTTTTTAGGGTTTAAAACGATGTCGTACTTTCTGTTACACTTGTTTTGTTATAAAACGATGTCGTCCATTTTGTTATAAACTAACCGTTGTCTAAGTGACACGTGTACAGGTCCCTCCTAACTTTAAGGGAAATATGACCGTTGGAGAAGGAGCCGACCTCACCTATAAATAGGAGCTCATTTGAAAAAGCTCACAACGGATGGATGAACATTTGGACTTTGTGCATACATGCTGTTGAAGTGATTTCTAGAGAGAGAGTCTCTTATTAACTCTCAAAGCTTCGTGCGACTCCGAATGTTGGTGATTACATTCGAGGGCTTCCGGGGATAGGAAGACAGAGGTGCCGACTACCTTAAAGATCGAGGGCTTTCTTGCTGAGAAAGACAGAGGTTGCCAACTACCTTGAAGTTGAGGGCTTGCGGGGATAGCAAGACAGAGACACCGATCTTCGTATCGAGGGCTTACCCTGGTGTGGGTAAGACAGACTTGCTTGAAAGTATAAATCAAGGGACCTTTATCCAAGGTTGTTGGATACCCTTCTCTTTGGGTTAAAAGACTATTATCTTGTTACTAGTAGTTTTACTACTCGTTTCTATTCCGCTGTAATTTGTATCTTAAGGAAAGTATAACATTCTTATACATCCTTACTTACTCTGATTCATTCAGATTCTATACGCTTTAAGGTAGAATCTTATATTGTAACTTTTGTTAAGTTTCAAATTCCGGAACCATATTTCCGGAACCTACTTTTGGAATCTCTTTCCAAGTTTAGTTCGGTGTTAGAGGTGTTGTGAATTTACTTAGTTTAACTTTGTTAAACTTAGTTCTTTCCTTTTCTTAAGGAAACTCTAGTTATTCATAACTAACTTTAAAGGTTCCTAAGGAATTTTTAAAGTATACAATTCACCCCCCCTCTTGTATATTGAGCATCTCATATTCTATTTCGATCCTACAATTGGTATCAGAGGTTGGAAACCTCTTACTCTATACCATTCTTACATTTGGTATCAGAGCCAAGGTTACTGAAATACTTGTACTCACGTTCAAGTTTTTCTTGCTCACTTTTCAATTCCGAACTTTTTCATTCCGGATTTTCCATTCCGAACTTTTCCTATTCCGAACTTTTTGATTCCGAATTTTTTGTTATTAACAAGTTTGTTTCCAAGTTATTTTCAAGTATGGCAGGAATGAATGTTGGTTCGATAGACAATTTGAATCCTACAAGGCCACCAATATTTGATGGTAATGATTATGAATACTGGAGAGATCGTATGAAGACATTCGTTATCAATACTGGAGTAGATAACTTTGTCATGCTTACTGGTGATTACAAAATTCCTGACAAGGAAGTCAGAACCTTTACTAACCAGGAGAAGCAAGAATATCAACTGAATTATAAGGTACGCAACACTTTATTATGTTCAATGACTAGAAATATATATAGCCAAATTTCTTCTTGTGAAGCAGCTAATTGTATATGGAAGAAGTTAGAGGTTACTCATTTTGGGACTTCTAAAGTAATTGAGACTAGGAGAGCTATGCTTAGAGCTGAATATCATGGCTTTAATTTTCCTTATGGAGAACCTATCTGTAAAGTACAACAAAGATTTATGACAATCGTCAACAGTCTACAGTCTATGGGAGAGAAAGGTTTAGATGATGAAGCTCTTGTGGACAAGATAATTGACATTATGCCCAATGAGTGGGAATCCAAGAGAACAGCTATAGATGAGAACAGGAAGGTTACTCAAATTACTCTTGATGAATTATTTGGAACTCTTCTACAACATGAGACTAGAATGAAGAGAGATGCTGACAACATCAAGAAGAAGAATGGAAATGGTACTGTTGCTTTTACTACAACTTCGAATCAGATGAAAGCTAAGACTCCTGAGAGAGTAACCAGATCCAAATCGAAGAAAGTCATTTTCCAATCCGAATCTAGTGAAAGTGAAGTTTCAGAAAATGAATTAGCCAATCTTGCTCGAAGGATGAACAAGATAGCTGGACAAAGAAACTTTCAATCCAAGTATAAGAAGAAGGATAGGAAAGATAAGAAAGATGGAGAAGTTACTTGTTATGAATGTAAGAGAGCTGGACATATTAGACCAGATTGCCCTATGCTCAGAAAGAAAGAAAGAAAGGAAAGGCATTCAGACAGGAACAGGAAGAAATATTACAAAGCTAAAGCTAAGAAAGTTTTGAAAGCTAATGACACCTGGAGTGCCAGTGGTGGTGACTCTTCAGATGAATCTTCTGAATATGAATCTTCAGGACAGAAGAATCTTGGTCTTATAGCCAGATTAGCTATTGATAATCATTGTCTTATGGCTAAGGTACGAAATGCTGAATCTTTGACCAATGTTTCCTTAAATCCTAATGATAGTAAGTATTATAACTCTTCTGATGAAGAATCATCTTCTGATGAGGAAAATACTTTACCTACTTTTGAAGAAGTCTCTAGATTTGCTGAACTTCTTGAGATTGAGAATTCAAAACTCAACAAGAAACTTGATAAGGCAAATTCTAGGAATTCTATTCTTACTAAAGAGATATTAGATCTTTCTAAAGATCTTGATAAGAAAAATGCTGATTTTGAAAATATTTCAAAAAATCTTGAGGAAGTAAGTTCTGAGAAGAATAAAATTTCTAAAGAGTTAGAAAAAGTAATTTCTAATAAAAATGTTTTCGAGCCTAACTCTAGTTCCAAAACTAATGATTTTGAAGATAAAAACTTGGTTGTAAAACTCAAGTCCGAAATTTTTTCCTTAAAAAAGTGCTTATCAAACTTTACCCATGGTAAGGAAAATTTTGATAAGATGTATTCTCAAATACGACCTTTAAGAAATAAATCCGGATTTGGTTATACCCATGCAAAACCTGTTTTCAGCAACAATTATTTTGTTCCTCAAAGTGCCCCATTTTGTACTAAGTGTCAATGTGGTGGTCACTGGGCAAGAAATTGTTCCTTAAACAAAACCCAATCCTTAGGTTTTCATAAAGCTTATTTTTCTAAGAAAATGTGGGTACCTAAAATTTTATTGTCTGGAAATCTCGGATCCAAACAAGTTTGGATTCCGAAAGTCTAACTTTGTTCTTAATTTCAGGAAAATAAAGAAAGTTCCAGCAACAATGTTTGGTACATGGATAGTGGATGTTCCCGGCACATGACTGGTAACAAAAGCTTCTTTGAAAATATTATCAAAACGAAAGGAGGAAAGGTAACTTTCGGAGACAATGCTAAGGGAGAGATTGTTGGTATTGGTAATATTGTTCTTTTAGGTAAAACTTTGATTTCAAATGTTCTTTTTGTTAAAGGTCTTAAGCACAACCTCATTAGCATAAGTCAGTTATGTGATGAAGGTTACCTTGTGAATTTTAGGAATGATAAATGCTTAGTTCACAATTCCAAGGAAGAATTTATTCTCTCAGCCAACAGGCAAGAGAATGTTTACACCTTAAACTTAGAAGACCTAAGAAGCCAAGATTTACCTTGCCTAAGTGCAATGGAAGATCATTCTTTGTTATGGCATAGAAGACTAGGACACTGTAATCTTAGAAACCTATGTAAACTCTCTAAGAAGAAACTAGTTAAGGATCTACCGGAGCTTAGATTTGATTCTTCTAAAGTTTGTGATCCTTGTCAATATGGCAAGCAACATAAATCTAGTTTTAAGTCAATCGGTGAAGTCTCAACAACCGATGCATTACAGTTGGTGCACATGGATCTTTTTGGTCCAACACAAACTGGAAGCATTGGAGGCAAATACTATGTGTTTGTTCTAGTTGATGATTACACTAGATTTACTTGGGTCTATTTTCTAGCAAGGAAATCTGAAGCTTTTTCTTATTTCAAAAGTTTTAGAGCTCAAGTTAAAAATGAGAAAAATCTTCCATTGAAAACTATTCATAGTGATCATGGAGGAGAATTTCAAAATTCTGATTTTGAAACTTTTTGTAGTAAGAAAGGTATTACTCACAACTTTTCAGCACCTAGAACTCCTCAACAGAATGGTGTAGTTGAAAGAAGAAATCGAATTCTTCAAGAAATAACTAGAACCATGTTGAGTGAATATTCTATTGCTAGACATTTCTGGGCTGAAGCTCTAAGTACTGCTTGTTATACTATAAATCGAGTTTTGATTAGACCTTTTCTTAATAAAACTCCTTATGAGTTATGGAATGGTAGAAAACCAAGGCTTTCCTACTTCAAGGTTTTTGGTTGCAAAGTATTCATTTTGAATACTAAAGATAACTTACATAAATTCGCACCAAAATCAGATGAAGGGATTTTCTTAGGATATTCCACAACCTCTAAGGCTTATAGAGTTTTTAATAAAAATACTTGTACTGTTGAGGAAACAGTACATGTGAAATTTGATGAGTCAGATCCTTTTGTTTTTAAAACCTCCCAACTTACATCTTCGGATGTGTTTTCAAAAACTGATTGTCAACCTTTGTTAGAAGAACCTTCTGATAAGGAAATTGTTCTAGAAGATACTTCTGAAACATTTACCCCAGAAGACTTTCTACCTTATGTTGATGAACAGGTTTTACAAAACCCAAATCAGATGTTTCTTAAGAATCATCCCAGTGATAGTATCATTGGTGATGTAAATCAACCTGTAAGGACTAGAAGTTCCTTAAGAAATGAAGTAGAACATCTAGCATTTCTTTCCCAACTAGAACCTAAAAGCACTGATGAAGCTTTAGGTGATGATGATTGGATCAAAGCAATGCAAGATGAGCTAAATGAATTCGAAAGGAATAAAGTCTGGACCTTGGTTGAAAGACCTAAGGAAACTTCTGTTATTGGAGTAAAATGGGTCTTCAGAAACAAATGTGATGAAAATGGAGTCATTGTTAGAAATAAAGCTAGACTTGTTGCTAAAGGCTATAATCAGCAAGAAGGAATAGACTATGAAGAAACCTATGCTCCAGTAGCTAGACTTGAATCTATTCGTATTCTACTTGCCTTTGCAGCATTCTTTAATTTCAAACTATTTCAAATGGATGTGAAATGTGCTTTTCTTAACGGTTATGTTCAAGAGGAAGTTTTTGTTGAACAACCTCCTGGCTTTGAAGATACAAAACATCCTGATCATGTTTTTAGACTTACCAAAGCTTTGTATGGCCTTAAACAAGCCCCACGAGCATGGTATGATAGACTTACTGGATTTTTGCTTCAAAATAACTATGTTAAGGGAAATGCAGATCCAACCCTTTTTATAAAGAAAGATAAGAAAAATGTTTTGATTGTTCAAATTTATGTTGATGACATTATATTTGGTTCAACTCAGCAATCTTTGACTGATTCTTTTGCTAGTCTAATGAAATCTGAGTTTGAAATGAGTATGATGGGTGAGTTAACATTTTTCCTTGGTTTTCAAATTTCTCAAAAACCAGAAGGAACCTTCATATCCCAACATAAGTATATTAAAGATCTTCTTAAAAAGTATGGTTATGACAACACTAAGAGTATAAGTACTCCTATTGGTACCTCAAACTCTTTAGATCTTGATGAAGCTGGGAAACCAGTAGATCAAACATCTTTTAGAGGTATGATTGGAAGTCTACTTTACTTAACAGCTAGTCGACCAGACTTAATGTTTTCTGTATGCTTATGTGCAAGATATCAATCCAATCCTAAGGAATCTCACTTAAAGGCGGTAAAAAGAATTTTTCGCTACCTTAAGGGAACCATGGATCTAGGATTATTTTATACTTCTGGAAATGATTTTGTTCTAAAAAGCTTTTCTGATTCTGACTTTGGTGGTTGTAGAATGGATAGAAAAAGTACATCCGGAACTTGTCATTTCTTAGGAGATTCATTAGTTTCTTGGTCATGTAAGAAGCAACATTCTGTTGCACTCTCCACTGCTGAAGCTGAATATGTAGCAGCTGGAAGTTGTTGTGCACAAGTGTTGTGGATGCAACACACACTCACAGACTATGGCTTGAGTTTTACTAAAACTCAAATTTTGTGTGATAACACAAGTGCCATTGCCCTAAGTAAAAACCCTGCACATCACTCCCGTGCAAAACACATAGATATTAGGCATCACTTTCTTAGGGATCACACACTTAAAGGAGATATTATTCTTCAGTTTATCGGAACGCAAGATCAACTTGCTGATATTTTCACAAAATCTTTACCTTCTGATAGATTTGAATATATTAAATAGAAGTTAGGAATGATAACCGTAAGGTAATCTTCCTTAATTAATTTTCTGTTGGAAAAATCTCCTTACAGTAATAAACTCCTTTTCATAGGGGGAGTACATTTGTTTGTTTATTTAACAAAGTTTTTCAAAATTTGTTTTCAGATTTTTCGGAACGAAACTTTCCGGAATGGAACTTCCGGAACTACAATTTTCCAGAATGGATATTTCCATACAAAATACTTCTGGAATAAAAGTATTCGTATTGAAAATTTCCGGAATGGAAAATTTTCGTACTGGTATTTTCATAATGGAAAAACTTTCGTATTGAATCTTCCATAACAAGTTTTTTTTTTTTTTTTTGAAGTTTTTCGTATTGAGTTTTTCGTATTGAGTTTTTCGTATTAAGGTTTTCGTATTAGGTTTTTTGTATTGAGTTTTTCGTAGTCGTCTTTACATTACCCATTACGAATAACTTTCCTAAGCTAATCCGAAAGGTATGACTTCCTTACTGAAGTTTTCGTAATCATATTTTACTTGCTGGAATTTTCTTATAGTTTGTTTTCGGTTTTTTTTTGAATTTCTTGAATTTTGTTTTAATAAAACCTCAAAAAGATCGGATTCAACCTCTCAACCGTCAGATCTGATCTCAGATCATTCTAAACCGTTAGATCAACCGAGGAAGTTGAACCGTCATCCCAAAGCCTATATAAAGGGGACCCTATTTTCTCGTCCCACATCGATCTCAAGCTCTTGCGTGCTGAAGCTCTGTCTCTCTGATTTAAGGCTGTTCCGAACTACAGTTTTCCAGTTCCGAACTTCAGTCTTCTCAGTTCCGAACTTCTCAGAGACTTCTAATCCGAATGTCTGCAGAGTTAGCTTCTCAAGAGATGTCTTCAACCAAGCCCATTTCTCAGTGGTTAGTCTACAGAGAACTGTTAGTGCATCCAAATTTCTTCAGCAACTATGATTCTATTATATCAAAGAATATCAAGCTCAATGGCTGGGAAGATGTTGCGATATCAAAAACCGGCAACCAAGATGAAGTTTACCCAGACTTGCTTGTTGAGTTTTATGAGTCGGTTGCTTTCTTTGTGGAAGACAATAGAGAAAAATTTTCCTTCAAATCGTATGGCAAGACTTACAAGCTATCTTACACCAAGGCTGCAAGCTTGGTAGGGTTGAATTATGAAGGGGAAGCTGAGTTTATCTCGCATGTTCTGCCAGACTCCTTGGGTAGTTTCAACAAGGAGAAAGCCTTAGAAATTCTCGGACTGGATGATGATAAGGCTTCGAAAATTGCAACCCTTTCTACAAACTTCCGGATTCTGGAGTTATGGGTGCAAGGGCTTATTGTACCGAGAAAAGGAGACAAGGACAGCTTGAAGAAGAGTGAGATATACATCTTAGATTTCTTGATAAATCTAAGGAAGTTCAACCTGATGAAGCATATCCTTCTTAATCTTGAGAATTTAAAGAAAGGGAATCTGAGAGCTCAGATAGTAATGTACCCGGCAATTTTGTCGAAGCTGATAGTTCGGTGCCTTGAGTCCTTCAAGGTTGCTTGCAGTTCTAAACCGAAAGTTTGCAAGATCATGTTGCTCAGTGATGCAACTCTTAAAAGGATGAATATAGCATTTGACAAGAAGTCTGGGAAATTTATCGATCTACCGCCTCAAGAAGAAGTGACTCCGAAAGTGGCTGATCCGGAATCGCCTAAGCCGGTAAGGAAGAGGAAGCTGAAAGAAGTGGTAGGTGAAGCTCAGGAACCTAAGTCTAAGGAAGTCCATTCCGCACCTCCTAAGCCTAAGAAGAAGAAGACATATACTGATGAGGTTGCAGCGAAGTGGAGAGCTGACAAGGAAAAGAGGAAGGGAGGAGATCCGCAGTTCGGATTGGATCCCGCAGAGGCTAAGGCTCTGAAAGAAAAGGCTGATGATGAGCTCGAGAAGCAAGCTAAGGAAAAGAAGCTGAAGAAGAAGTTGTCAGAAGCTGAGGCTGTGCAAGCCTTGTTGAAGTTTAATGAAATGGTTTCAGCAACCATTCCCGTTCCAAGATCTTTTTCTCTGGAATCTCTACCTGAGACTCCAGGAAGAAATCTTGTTATTCCGGAAGAGGTTGTTGCTACTGAGGAAGTAGAGCTAGTGGAAGAAGTGGAAGAAGCTGCTGAAGGAAGTGGTGAGACAGGAGATGTGCTCAAACAAGTAGATGAATATAAGGGAACTCCTTCGGAACACCTGTCGCTCCGAACTTCTGAAGCTGAATCTTCAAAACTAGTTACTCCAGTAATAGAAGGAAAGGAAGGAGAGGAAGAAGTTTCTTATCATGGAAAAGAAGAACAATTATTACTTGATGCTGATCAGAAAGAAAATATAGAAGTTGTTGATGAGGAAGATTTGGTTGTTCAAGTTTCTGACAGTGAGAAGAAATCTCCGGAACAGGTTTCTATTCTGGAAAAAGATAAGGGGAAACAAGTTATTGCTGATACCCCGAGTTCAGAAAAGAGTATGAGGAAGGAAGCTGGTAGTTCTTCAAAGAGGAAGTTGGAGCTTATTGAAGAAGAAAATTCTCCTAGCAAGATGTCAGATTCGGAATCATCTTCGTTGGGGCACGATTTTGTTGTTCAATCCTTGAAGAAGTTGGTAGGAACCATTCCGACCTTCTCCAGTATTGACTCTCGGTGCCAGATGCTCCAACATACGCTGAATCAGAAAACCGATTCCGTATCCATGGTAATGGATAAGTGTGTTGAGATAGAAGACCAGTTCAAAAATTTCTTTATTGCTTATGAAGCTCATAAAAGATCTTGCAAAAGGATGACTAGCTGGTCGAAGAAGAATGTGGAAGAGATGAGGCTGCTGGATGAGTTTCAGGAGAATGTCAAGGATGCATTTCAAACCGAGGACAAGAAGTTTCATGAGATGACTGCATCATTTGATGAGAAATTGGCAGAGGAAAAGAACATTCGGAGTCAGGAAGTAAGAGATCTGAATGGAAAGCTCAACTCTGTTAATCAAAGTTGGAAATTTGAAAGGGATCATCGGATCAATTTTCTAGAAAGGATAAAGTCTCAGGAAGAGAAAATGGAAGCTCAGGAAGAAAAGTTGAAGGCTCAGGAAGAAATCATTCAAGCTCAGTCAGCAAGAATAGTTGTCTTAGAAAAGCAAGCAGAGGAAGATCATAAGGATCTCAAGAAGATCAAGACTATTCTCAAGGGGCTGATGTCGAAAGAGAAAGATCCCAAATGACCAATCCGATCTTTTTGTTGTAATCTGTTTTTGTTGCTGACATTTCAAATTTAATGAGAATCGTGCTTGTTGTTCTGTTTTGTTGTTGTTACTAATTCTTTCAGGTACTTTGTTATTTTTTTCCATTCCCTCGAAATTCTTTTTGAAAATCACAAAGGGGGAGAAGGAAAAGATCCTTAAGAAAAAGAGGAAATCTAATAAGTGCTTATCAAAGGGGGAGAAAGAAAAATACCCAAGGAGATAGAACTCTAATAAGAGTTTGTTTAAGGGGGAGTTTTTTTCTTAAAGAAATATCACTCCGGAAATATGAATACGATCCTTAGAGATTCAAAGCCTAAGGGGGAGTTAGTCGTATTCATCTATATTCTTAAACCAAGGGAGATAAGCTTTAATTTGTTTCTTTCTTCTTAGAATAGCTTTTTCGTAAGGATGTTTGTGCTTTCCAAAAAGGGGGAGATTGTTGAGTCAATAAGGTTTTCCTTATGACTTTTCCATTCCTTCTTGTTTTGAAAATCACAAACACCTTATCTTTAAGGAAAATCGCTTTTATAAGGAAAAATGCTTTCTTAAGGAAAATCTCTTTTATAAGGAAAAATGCTTTCTTAAGGAAAATCGCTTTTATAAGGAAAAATGCTTTCTTAAGGAAAATCGCTTTTATAAGAAAAATTATCCTTATCATATTTTCATTAATATTTTTCTTAAGTATGAAATTCGGATTCACTTTCTCGGAATCATTAAAACTGATAAAAAGCATTCTGTTTTAGGGTTCGGATTCTGGACAAGAACTATAAGGAAGTTTCACTCCGAATTCCGGTTATGAATTCTGACTAAGTTCTATTCCAGATTCAGGATACGAATTCTGAAGAAGAATTCCCATTACGAATTCTAATGAAGAATTCTCATTACGAATTCTCATTACGAATTCTAATGAAGAATTCCCATTACGAATTCTAATGAAGAATTCCCATTACGAATTCTAATGAAGAAATCTCATTACGAATTCTCATTACGAATTTTGATGATGAATTCTCATTACGAATTCTGATGACGAATTCTCATTCCGAATTCCTACTCCGAATTCCCATTCCGAATTCACCTATTAAACAGAATCTGGTTATCATTGTTTTATACACTCTGAATTTATTCACTCTGAACTTTCACTCCGAAATTTCTATTCCGAACTTTTTTTTTAGGGTTTAAAACGATGTCGTACTTTCTGTTACACTTGTTTTGTTATAAAACGATGTCGTCCATTTTGTTATAAACTAACCATTGTCTAAGTGACACGTGTACAGGTCCCTCCTAACTTTAAGGGAAATATGACCGTTGGAGAAGGAGCCGACCTCACCTATAAATAGGAGCTCATTTGAAAAAGCTCACAACGGATGGATGAACATTTGGAATTTGTGCATACATGCTGTTGAAGTGATTTCTAGAGAGAGAGTCTCTTATTAACTCTCAAAGCTTCGTGGGACTCCGAATGTTGGTGATTACATTCGAGGGCTTCCGGGGATAGAAAGACAGAGGTGCCGACTACCTTAAAGATCGAGGGCTTTCTTGCTGAGAAAGACAGAGGTTGCCAACTACCTTGAAGTTGAGGGCTTGCGGGGATAGCAAGACAGAGACACCGATCTTCGTATCGAGGGCTTACCCTGGTGTGGGTAAGACAGACTTGCTTGAAAGTATAAATCAAGGGACCTTTATCCAAGGTTGTTGGATACCCTTCTCTTTGGGTTAAAAGACTATTATCTTGTTACTAGTAGTTTTACTACTCGTTTCTATTCCGCTGTAATTTGTATCTTAAGGAAAGTATAACATTCTTATACTTCCTTACTTACTCTGATTCATTCAGATTCTATACGCTTTAAGGTAGAATCTTATATTGTAACTTTTGTTAAGTTTCAAATTCCGGAACCATATTTCCGGAACCTACTTTTGGAATCTCTTTCCAAGTTTAGTTCGGTGTTAGAGGTGTTGTGAATTTACTTAGTTTAACTTTGTTAAACTTAGTTCTTTCCTTTTCTTAAGGAAACTCTAGTTATTCATAACTAACTTTAAAGGTTCCTAAGGAATTTTTAAAGTATACAATTCACCCCCCCTCTTGTATATTGAGCATCTCATATTCTATTTCGATCCTACATGATTAAGGGAGTTATGTTTTTTATATTGTAATTTAGAGCACATTCAACTGAACATGAATACATGGTAAGGGTGTTTCATCTCAATTTACTTTCTTTGAGACATGTTTTATTTTATGCACCTAATTTCATTTAAATGGTATATATACTGAATAGTTTCTATATAATAAGATGAATTATATTTTATTAATGGTATTTTAACTTTAATTTCAAGTTCTTGCTTTCAGGTTTTTTCTATTAAAACGTTTCTTAAGCCGTAAGTGATTATAACTTCAATTTTTATTCTTTGATACCTATGCTAAATTATCTACTTATTTAATTTTGGGTGGTGTATATACTTCCTATAGATGTATTATCATCATGTTATTCATGAAATTAAATTTATTTACAAATTTATCCCATCCTCTACGTTTTATTGTTTTTTATTCAAAAGATAACAAAATTGTAAGGGATTTTGTAAACTCAACCTCCCATTATTTGTGTTATAATATCTCATATTAAACTTATTACTTATATTATTGGTTTATTCCAACCTAAGTTTTTATTTTTAAACTTAATTTTCTCTTTGGTAAAAATGAAAATTTTGATTCAAATTTTCCTCCTTGATGAATTTATACCCCATAAAAGTATGACATTGTTAAGAATAATTCCCATCATATTTAGCAACCATTTCTCTTCCATTCCCATTTTTATCTTCCCTCTAATGTTTACTTTTTTTGGAACCCTAATTATGTGTTATCTCTTATGGAATTAGTATTTCCCTTTTCTTTATTAATATTAATTTTTATTACTCTTTTTATTATGTGGGTTTTTAAAAAAGGAATTTCAAAATATTTCAATGGATTTCAGTCCTTCCATAATAAAATATTTTATCTTTTACTCCACATTATATTTAGAAAAAAATTATATATTTTCAACCTCTATTATTAAATATTATTTTAAAATAAATAATTTTTAAAAATTATCAATTCACCTTTTCTAAAATAAATTTTGAATGAAATTCATAACTTCCTCTTTAAGGATAATGAAAAAAACATTTTCTAAGAACTCTTTATAGGTTTTGTTATCATTTTACACTTTATCTCAAAAGGATTTATTACCTTGGAAATTATTTTCAAGAATCTACCTATAAATAAACTTATAATATTTTTCTTTTTGGGGATTAAAATTGTGGGGAAAAAAATTTAATTACTGATCTATTATTATGTGGTACCATTTAAAGTGTTCTTATTATGAAGGAGTTTTTCATCTATACAGAAACACTTTAAAGATTATTTTTTTAATTGGGGATATGTTCTTATGTAACCATATAATTTCATTATTTGGATATATTTGAAATATTATTGGGATGTTTTCTTGAAAACCCATCTCTTTTCCTCAAGTAAATCATGCGATGATTTAAATAGGAACATTTTCATGATCCCTTGGATCATGTGTTAATGTATGATTATTATGATGATGGGAGGGGTCCTATATTATTCTCTAATACATTGGGTAAAGTTTTATATCTCATGAGATAATTATTGGAATTAAATATTGATTTTATATCCACTATGTGAATCAAGAAGTAATTTTTTTCCACTATTTTTTTGGAATCAATAAGATGTGCCTTCTCTAATATGTAAAGAAGTGATTACTTCACATAAGACTCAACCCAGTTAGTGTGGACTCCTTAAGTTCATCCACGAGACCCATGTTCAAAACCAGGTAGAGGCATATTTCTGGGCAACTATAGTAGCACTGTAGAAACACTAGAGCATGTACTGTTTAGTATTATAGTAGTCAGAACTATTCACCTTGGGCCATCAGTTTGGTCTTGGAGTTCTTAAGGCCTTCGGGCCACCCAGAAGTTCATGTCATTAAGGATTTCAGGAAACCTTTAAGGACTTCAGGCCACCTCAGGGCCTTTGGGCCACCTCAAGGCCTTCAGGCCACATGAAAAGTGTAGTTACCCCCAAACAAAATCTAGAAAAAGGAGCATCCCCAGAGGAGGATTCATAGATAGTGCACTCAACAGAGTAAAACCAAATGGATTTAGAAGAATAATAGGGTATGGCTACGCCATAGGGACTAGCCTGTGCTTGCACAGGAATCCTAAATAGACGACAATGCGAAGGTGGAGAGCTACCATCATGATGAAGATGCTGGGGAGGGGAAGTTCCTTGTAGTTATAGTCTAGTTGAATTCCGTAAGACATTTTGGTCATGTAATCTCTTAAGCCTATGGGCCATGTAATCTTTAAGAATATGGACCTTGTAAGGGTTCCCTCTCATCCCTTGAAAGGGGGGTTATCAAAAATCAATAAAAATGAAGGCCTTCATGCCATTTGGGTATAAATAAGAAACGACTAATCTACTATGTTTATGAGAATCAGGTTGGAATACTTACTCCACTATGTCATGGGAATTAGGAAGTGATTTCTTCTTCTATAGGCTATAATTTACTATTATTTAACTAATGAAACATTTCTATATTATATGGTTATGTTATACTACAATGGATCATGTTTATTATCACAAGTTTCTATACTCCTATAACCTGGTATATGTTTGATCATTTGAGAATACTGGTTATTATATCATGCATTGAAGGAAAATTTTATTTTTTCATTTTATTTTCAATAAGTTATTTCTCCCATGATCATTATTTATCATATTCTCATGATTATACACTTGATGAAATGTTCTTGAGTTTTTCCCTTATTGGGCATTTGAGCTCACCCATTTCTTATATTTCCATTCCACAGGTTTTGAATATGAGTATTACTCATGATAAGTCTAGAGGGGGTGGGGTGGTAGTGTGGTTTGATTATGGATAAATGTTAAAAAGTATTAGAAAATAATTTTCAATGTAGATAATAATCAAAGACACTAAACCTTATGTTCTACGGATTGTGTGATTATTATCAGATATTATGTGTAAATTTTTCAATAAATTAAAAATAAATATATGTTGGACTTAGTTGATATCACTTGGTATTAAATTCCATGTGTAGATTATGTGTTTATAGAATCATACCCAAGAGTGTAAGTCAGGGGCACCTCTGTTGAAATATTTAACATATATAGTATTGCATCTATATATTATATGAAATTCTATGTTTTGGGTGGAATTTTATGAAAGTAAATATTTCTTTTAAATATAACATTAATAGTGGTGTGATCATATCTCTCATATTTTAAAAAATCAATTTAACAAACTCATTTATTGTGGATAAAACATTTTTATCCTTGTCTCTTTATAAAGAATTCTATAAAATCCTATAAATCATAAAACCTGTGTAAAATCACATATTTTTCATAATAAATATTTGATAATAAACAAATTCTCTCATAATATAAGAAAAATAATATTACTATACAGATCATTTACTAATATCTATCTGATATTCATATATTATTTTTTATTCAATTTAATGATTTTGAAACCCTTTTTTTCATTATTTTAATAAAAACTACATGATCCATTAATTTTTACCAAGGTTTTGAACACTGGTATACTCATAAAATTTGTAAAGAATACATTTGGTACCGCATACCCTTCAAAACTAAAGAATTAATTTCTATAATACAGATACATGACATGGATATTACATGGAGTTTCTTAAACCCCTTTAAGTATAATGTAAAATTCAATCACATAGAAGCATTAACCGTTATTCCTAGTAACTCTAGGTTTAAATTACCTTTTAAGGGTTGAAGTGGAACCCGTAAATGACTCATAGGCCCAAGGAACAAGGCCCGAATGACCCTCAATACATGACCTGAAGGTCTAGAGGCATACCATGCCCATTACATGACCCGTAGGCCTGACCTAATAGAACAACCCCTCCCCATATTCTGCATCATTGATCACCTAGCTTCCCACATTGCATTGATGATTGGATAGCATTTCCTAGTACAAAGATGCATGGTGACTAGTCCCAATGGCGGCTTACATTCCCTCTAATTCTTCCAATCTGGTTATCTCTTCTTCTAGTGGATGCTACTCTTGTTGCTCTGATCCTCTTCTAGGGATTGTTCAATGACCTTGACTGTCTATAAGAAGAAATATTATGGGACTTTCCAATAAAATTTTCTTCTTCTTTTTTGAAAATTCACCCACTTGTATTGTCAATACAAAACTAGAACCAAGACATCCCATGCCTCATTCATCTATCATCAACATTTTGAGAAAATACGGAAAATAATTATTTAACTTATTCACATTGTCTAAATATTTGCAATGATTATTCTAAAATGAATTCGATAATTATATCAATCCATATAGAAAATATATAGTCTCACCAAGTCTTTATAATAATTAATCATTATTAATATATGAATAAAGACTAAAATTTATTTGGTCATTTTGCATCTAATTATTTTGAGACCTTTTGTGAACCCATATATGATTCTCATATGTATCTATATTTCAATTGTTTGATAAATTCAAAAGTTGATTACTTAGGAGGGTATTTTTTTAACATATGAAATTAATATACGTAAGAGTTTTTATTAAGACAAAACCCTTAGGAATTTTCTTACATTAACATTATGATTTCAAATATTTATCTCAAATACAATTTGGATGATGATGATATCATTTATCTATAACAAAATATTTTTAAAAATTAGTGTCGGGTTTTACATTCATTTAATGAAGAATTTTATTAAATGTATTTCTACTAAAATGATGACCCATTTTAAAATCATCATATATATTAGTGTGAAAATTTATATATTCCACTAAGAATTAGGTCACTTTGGATTTTATCTTATCAATTATATATTTAGGTAGTGTATTATCCCAATCAAATTATATACGATTCATGGATATTTAAGTGGATAACACTATCCAATCCATCATATAGATAAACTCAACTCTATTCCTTTGATAACAAAATACTATTATGGCATTCCAACTAAGTATAAACCAAATAAAAGGCTAGGAATGGTAACCTAATCCAATTAAGGATTCCCATTACCTATTTTCCTCACACAAGAAAAACCAGGGGAACCCATCTTTGGCATGAACTACCCGATTGGATGATCGATGTATTTAAAAGTGTTTTCTTTGAATAGAATATGAAACATAGTATTTTTAAAAAGGATTTATCCTCAAAATATTCTCTCATGTATTTTCTTTACATATATGCATGATTTTAATGATTTAGTTTAGAATATTATTCCTTCCACCAAATCAATATGTTTAAACCATGTTATTGTGTAACTATTTACACAACTCATAGATAATCCAAAGTCAAGGTAAAAGAAAACTAAATTAATTATAATACTTTGCACGTAACTCGTTATATGCATGCATGAAAATTTATATTATTATTTTAACAAATTAAAATAAATCATCCCCACACAATTACTTAAAATTAAATATTTTTATTTGTAGGAGAGAGAATGTCGAACAAAGTTTCAAGCTAGGATTAAGTGGTGGAGCCCAAGGGCATCCCCACTAAAGTATACATATATATTCATAATATAAATAATTTATATTTCTTAATAATAAATAAGGGAATAAAATAAATAAATGAGAAATTTATAAATTTAAACATGGGATAAAAATTTAGTAAAAAATTCATAAATAAATATAATTATAAACACTTAATAATTTATGCTATATATTATAGACATACCCTAAAAAACTAAATATAAACACATTTTATTCATTTCAAATATAAACTCTTTAATATCTTTCATTATATGACATTAAATTTAAAAATACGATATCTTATGAAATATAAACATTTTTTCCAATTTCTATTATGTAAAAAATTTATATTAACTAAATATCATATATTTTATATCATTTAAACCTTGATAAAATCAATTATCAAAACTCCTTTTGATATGGTGTGAATAATTTCAAAAAAAGGGTTTTTAATTTGAATAATTCAAATTAATATTTATGAACAAATCATAATTTAATTATAGGCCCCTTTATGTATATGCCTTATTTTGTAATTTATAAACATTTTATGAATTACACTTGTAATTTCTATATAAACATTTTATATCTAAAATATAAATCAGGAAATATAATTTTAAAAAAAGTATTTTAATATAAACAATTAATATTTATGAATATTTATGTAATAAATGTTTCATAAAAATTTATTTATTAATTATGAATAATTTATAATTGTTTAATTTATAAACACCTTTATAAATTAAATAAATATTATAATATACTTGTTCTATAATTTTTAAACAATATATAAATTATTTTATTCAATTTATAATTGAAATTCAAGAAAGATGTTTTCTTCTTAATCATATTTAACGTTATTGACCATATTGTTATCGATCAATGGTGATCCATAACACGTGAAAGTATCACTATCAATCATTCTATATGATTGATCTAGTTATGTTAGAGATAACTGTATTGGGAAATCTCATGTGATATTGATCTGGTGAGCAGAGTAATCATATATTTTGACAAGGATTTTACATAACATTAATCCCATGTTGTGACACCTTATATAGGATTAACTTATGTGCCATAGGTCCATGTGAGATTGAATTGATGATAATATTCCTTGAAGGATTAAAATTTTAGTTAAATGATCATAGGCTTCAATAGTCAGCCACATATGATTAATCATGTGCAATGCTAGTCTGTATATTATTAATGCATGGATCGAAAATTACATAATGGTTTAATGTAATATCACAATATCATTATAGGTTTAAATTGGAATTACAGAAAATCAAAACCTACAATATATCCCTTCTATTATATAAAAATTGTTCTTGGTGAATCTCATAATATAAAAAAAATTCCTAACAAATGTGGATTATAATAAGATGCTACGTAGGAGTCTAATGCCTGGAAATCATATTTAATGATTAACATCAATATCACTTTGAGAAATATGATGCTGTGTTTTGGGGTATTTCTATGGTGCCATCACATGCTTTGACTAGGCCATATCATATACTTTGATACATCAAGAACTAAAGGTTTGAACAATGTCACAACCTACAATATCTTATATCGTATGCCATAACCCAGAAGACATAGAATAAATTATTAGGTGTATCTTATGAATTCCAATACAATATAAAAAATGATATCAATTATCATTATTTTGAAACATTATTTCAAGAATCATACAACATGGAAAAGATTTAATACCCAAATTATGTTTCTAAGGACATATTAAAACTTAATCAATGTAATTAAAGGTATTAGAAACCAAAAATCCCAGGAACACTATGCCTTTGAAACTGAAACCATGAATAAATATAAAATAAAGAAACTATCATTTATCTTACACCTTAAATTCTTCTTCTATATCCTTTAATAAATATTCTTGATGAAGATTCCTTAGAAGAAGTATAATGAATCCCACTTTTTTAGTGTATCCATGGTTTCAATGTGAATAATTCATCACATGGGTGGGGTATTTTTATCCTCCATGACAGTCTAGTATCTCATAATGAAAAATAGGAATAATATGAGATCTATGAGATATAAGAATAATCAGTATAATATTATCAAGTGCATCACACACCATCCCAAATGGGATTATATTCTTATATAAGCCTTGGCCAACCTCTATGAATTAACTCATATGTTACATAATATATGAGTTAATTCTATGGATTATTCATGCATTCATCACATGAATGCAATGATTCTACCATTTTTTTCATATAATGAAACACTCAATAAATGACAGGTAGTAAGGAAGAGATTTGAATGCTAACTTATGAACATTAAACTACCATGCAAAGGTAGTGGTTGTGATATCATTATATCATAGACTGTGATATGAAAAAACCATAATGTATAACATGTAATTGGTTTATACATTCCATACCATACAACATGGATATATCATACCTTATGATAAAATTCAAAACACATCATATGTGTAAAGGATTTAAGCCAAATCTCTTTCACTCCCACCCATCACATGGCCCTACCTCCCATCGGATTCCACTGATGTGTCATCCTCTACACCAATAGTGTCTCTTCCCCCTATGATGGATCAAATAAAATAAACTCAAAACCAAATAAAAATATTTAGTTTTAATTCTAAATTTTATCAAATGTTATGTGAAAACCCTGACCTAAGATCTTACACCTTGAGACCCAATATGAGATTGACACTTGGGATCAGACACATTTTCCCATCATTATAGGATGATATCTAGTGCTAAGATATAAAACTAATCATTGGGGTACCATTTTTACTCTAATGACCAACCAAATATATTAAGAAAATGAAATTTCATTCAAAATTAAAATCCAAATTAAAAACAACATTTAAGGTAAATAAGAAACTAACTATGTTCATTGATAAAGAAGTAGTAAAAAATATTGATATAAAACAAAAGCTAATGAAAATGACCCCCACCCAAATTATAAGGTCCTACTCATCTTGTAATGTACAAAAAAACACCACCACACCCACCATGGACTCATATCCTATGATCTATCATTAAATAAAATTTGATCCCTTCCCATATCTGCATCATGAAACATGATATCTACATTCACACTCAGATTTTTGGGTATGGGTGAGTATAAAAATATCTAGTATGATTTCCCCATATCACTCTCATGTATCCCTATGCAAGACCTATTCCAAATAATGTAACCAATCCTATAAAAATAGTTTAAAAAATTTTAAAAATAAAAAAATTATCATAGTTTCATATAAATAAAAGCTTTAGTGCATAGAAATATATGTAACATAGAAAGGGATGGGGGGGGGGGGGTTGAATATGAGTTACTATTTTTACAATTTTCCTTATGAAATCAGCCTTTGTGACTTTATAAATTCAAGATCTTATCCATATTTAAATTTCACTATTACCCATATGAAATAGAAATATATAGTAACACAAGAACACATAAATTTTACAAGGTTCACCCCCAATGGGGGTGACTACATCCTTGATATGTTTGGCTCAATTATGAGAATTTTTTTTATCACTATTATATTAGAGTGATTTTAAAAGGTGTGGATATATCATTCTCAACTCAATAATTGAAAATTTTGGAAGGTATCATCCTTTTCCCAACACCTATAAAAATTATGAAGGCATCAACACTATTTCAACACTATCTATTGATAGTAGTATTCTAATTGTGAATATACTAGATCCCTAGAGTTTAAAGAGTTTCCTAAATGAAATTAGAAAGATAAATATTCTTTAGTTTTATTCTACACCAAATTATGGATTATATTTTCCCTAGTTTTCATTCATACAAAATTACCAATCTTCCTCCAATCCTTAAAAAACTTTCAGAATAAATAAATGATCATGTTTTGAAGAACTTAAACATCTAGAATCACAGTTTCTAGAAGTTGTTCTTACTCAATAGTCTAATAATATCAATGTCTGGAATATATATTGGTTGAGATAGATCATTGTATGGGATCACTGAAATTATGGAAATTTATTATCTAAAATATAAAATCTTCCTTCTTGACTCTATATATATCCAGAATATATAGGTCGGTCTCTCTCAGTATCATAAATCTCTTATTTGACTCAAAATTATTCCTTTTGTACCCAATATTGAGTTTTAAAACCTCCATGAAAAGTGGAATCATATGATAAGATTATAATTTCATACTTTCTTAATTAATCAAGATTTTCATTCATAACATGATCAATATTATTTATCACTTCTACCAAAATTAGCTTGACATGAAAATATTCTAAGTCAATTTCTTTATATTCCTTATTTAATTCCTCACCAAAATAATTTCTTGAATGATGAATTAGGAGTCATGATATTTAATTCATAAATAATAGATAAAAATCATCATAATTATTTCTTTAACTTAATAAATTACTCTTTTGTATCTTCTAATTGAACTGATTAAAACTTTGAGATACTCAGATGTAGCCTTTGAATCTTATAAGTTAATCCTTCAAAAATTAATATCTTCTAGAGTTATTCTTCTATTTAATCAAAACATAATATAAAATTTGGTTAAAAAAATATTGGGATACAACATATCATTTGATATCCTTGTCTTTAGATCTCCTCAGCTTTATCTTATAAACATCTCAACTTTGGAATATTATCTTTTGAAACAAATTTGTAGAAAACTTAGGATCAATATTCCATAAATTTAGATCATTATAAGTAAATATTTAATATTATTGAATATTTTAGACTTCTTAGTTATCTAGATCATACTTCTTACACTTCCACTTCTGCTTATAGTATTCATCACCATCTGGTAAAATAATTTCCACTTTCATAATTATGATTACTTTTGACTTTCACATCAACCTAAAAAATTATCACCACCATATGACTCCATATAATTCTTCTTTATCATTATCATATTTCATTTTTTTAGAATTACCTTCTAGAACATGATATTTTAAGAGCATCATTAATATCCGTTTATTTTACTTTTTTCAAATCTTAGCCTTCTCCAAAATCATTCTTGGATTTATCATCAATTAGTTCTATATGTCAGCTTTCTAAACCATATTTAACTAAAACTACCTTATGGGATCTTAAATTCCTTTTTTAATTATCTATGACTCAATATTCCTACTCAAATATTCTTATTCCAGAATTAGTACTTTCAGATACACATATTCTTGTATTCGTAACTTATCTTCTAGAAAAGTCATGTTCTAATATTATATTTTGGATACTCTTCTTCTAGATTATTCAGTAACTTAAAATCATATAAAAAACAATCTCAATACATAACCAAAAATACTTACACATAGTTGAAAAAATACAACACACCTTCAAAAACTCCATGGTTTCTTAAATCCCTCCCTTTGGATATGTTGCGATGTCCATTAAATCATCATGATCCATTAAATAATAGAATTTATGAAATATAAATATCCAAACATCACAATACTCAATAAATTACTTTTTTTGAGATAATTATATCGCTCAATGACAAGTAATTTTTGGATTATGGATTTGATTTACCCCTAATAAACTCAACCAGTTCTCCACATTTCATAAAAGAAACAATATATTACTTAAACAAAGTTTAAAACAAGTTATATTCATTCTACCCCTTTAAAAAAATAATCAAAAGGATTGTGGGGTACAAAAAATTTCATAAGTAAGAGGGAAAGTCTGAACATGTGTTTTGATCCTTAAATATTTAATCCTATCCTTCGGGATAACCTTAGTGAACATATCATTAATTTGATATTTCATGGAAATATATCTCAACATCAAATATACATTTTCTACATTCTCTTTGATGAAATGATATATGATATCAATATATTTGGATCTTGATTATTTCACTACATTTTTAAATAGATCAATTGAACTTTTATTATCACGTGTAATTCTCAATGGATTCTCAACTTTCACATTCAAATATTCTAAATTCGCTTTTATCCAAACCAATTATGTTCATGAATGTATATAAAAAACATACACAAATTCATTAGTACTCAAAATTATATATATATTTTTCACAATGATAGATCACATAATTATCTCCCCAAAAAAGAGTTATTTTTTATATTGATTTCATATCATTGTAATCTCTATCCCGATTATAATCAGTGAAACTAATAAGACCCAATTCTTAACTTATTTTATAAATCAGACCATAATTCAAGTTTACTTTAACATATATGAGAATTTTCTTATCATAAAACATGTGTGATTCATTTGGATCACTTATATATATATCACATAGTGTTAAAATATAAAAAATATCTCGTTTAATTAATATAATATAAAGAAAGATTCTAACCAATTTCATTGAGTTTTTTGGATTCACACTTTTCCTCACTTCATCCTTTCTCTATTTCACACAAATTGTCATATGTGTTAATACTTATTTGGAGTATTCCATACTAAATTTCTTCAAACATTCCATGGGTTATTTCTCCCGATATATGAAAATATATTTTTATTTATATAAAACTTATAATAATTAGTTAAATTCATTTCTCCCTAAAAATAAATCACAAAATTCAACTTAATTTATTTCTCAAATTACTCACAAGAATAATCCCTATTAATTGAAAAAAGTATTTCATTATCATAAAAAACAATAATAAGAGAACTTGTGCTCATCTATTTCACATATATGTTATGTTATAATTTTTCTTTGGTTAAATTTAATTTTTTAAAATGAAAATCTATCTTGGAATACTAAGCTCTTGGGACCTGTTTCAACTCATATAGGGAATTTTTCAACTTAGAAACCATAATAAATTCATTATAAAGGGTTAATCCCTCTAGTTTCTCAATAAAATATACTTCATCAAGATCTCCATTTAAGAAATTATATTTCACATCTATTTGAGAAACTTTATAATAGATTTGTGATATAAGATCTAGAAACATCATGATTGTCTCAAGTCTTTCAATAGGTGAAATGTTTTCCCCAAATTATACACCTTTCACTTGATAATAACCTTTTAAAACTAATATATAATTATTTCTTTAAATATATCCTTTATCATTGATCTTGTTTCTAGATACCCAGATGGTTACAATAATATTTTTTAATTTTGTTATTGGAAAAAGATCCCAAGTTTCATTCTTTTCAATTTTATCCATGTCCTCATTCATAAAATTTATACAGAGTTTATGTTTAACAAACTCTATAACTGATTTTGATTCAACTTATAAGTAAGAGTTGTTTAATTATAAAGACTCAGTTTTATTCTAGCATATACTGGTGCTTATTAACTTTGAATGATATTTTCAGGCTCAATTGACTTATAAATCCTTTGAAAATGTAGTTTTCCACTTTCAAAAATATCATCACCATTAGAGGATTGATTAGAGTTAGTGTTAACATGATTGGTTTTATAATCATCTTCATTTTGTCTAACTTTTTTGATAATTCTACATGAAATCCTATTTTAATTACTAAAATTTTTATTTATATGCCCCTCTCAAACTAAGCTTATTTTCAATGATTTTCACATCATATCAATTGAACGTATTGTGTTTCATTTTATTATACTATTCATAGTATTTTATAACTTCCTTAGATATGAATTTGTGATATTCCTAAAGTAAGTAATACTAAAAAGTTTGAAATATTTTGTAGTGTGTTTATTCTTATACCACATTTCATAAGTAGTATCGTCTAATTTTAGCATCAACAAGAATATATTTCTAATATGAAAAACTATCCTTACAACTGATCTCTATAATAATTTTGAGAGTTTGAATCCAAGAAGAATGGTTCTTCCCATTTCAACCAATATTTTGTTTTTTTATTTCTAAAACTCCATTCTACCAGGGTATATAAGAATCATTTTATTGATGTTTAATCCCATTATTAGTAAGATATGATTTAAAATAATTTATAGTGAACTATTTTCCATTATTAATTCTCAACTTCTTGATATAGACCCCTAATATTTCTCAAATTGTGTTTTGAATATTTTGAACATCATCACTACCTTGTACTTGTGTTTCATTAACATCACCTTAGTTATCCTAGAAAAAACATCAATCAATGTAATAAATTAAAGATCACCTATAATTTTTTGATGCCTCATAGGCCCACATAAATTAGTGTGTATTAATTTATGTGTCATAGTGGAATATATTTCTATTAATTTTTTGACTGCCATTTACCATTTTCTTCTTATGACATGTTTCAAAAATAACATCCCTTTCTCTTTTCATTTAGGGTAAATATCTCACCACATCCCACACTAATATTTTTCTCAAAATATTTTAACCAAATGGACAAGTCTTTTATATCAAACCATATTTTCATCTCTTATACTTTGGTAACAAGAGTTATAAGGATCACTAATTTGTAAAAGGTTACTACTTGTTCTTATCCCTTAGTGACAATTCTTCCATATTTTTAATACTTGAAGAAACTAGAGTTTATGATAAAAGTAACTTCATTACCATAATCAAAAAGTTTATTTACACTCAATAAGTTGTGTTTAATGCCTTCTATAAGTAGAAAATATTTGGATATAAGTTTTTGGGATTTAATCTCGACTATACCAACTCCTCTAGTTTTCAAGGAGCATTCATTCCCAAATATAAATGAACCTCCATCACACCCTCTCAAATTCTTCAATATCTTTCTGTTAACTATTATATGAGAGGAATAAAAAATATAAAGAATTTATTTCTTAATATACTTGCTATCTCTTAAAAATTATTCAACAATTAGTGATTGTTATTCATTCTTTTTCTTAGGAAATTTATTACCTCTTTCAGTAAGAGGAAACTATCTTAGAAGGATAATTATATATTCTTCATCACAATGACCCTTTTGATCATATATTTCATAAACTTCTTCTAAATAATTAATTATATATTTTTTTATAGAGTTTTTGGAATTATTTTCTCAACCTTCAATTTATCAAAAATTTATCCACCTCAATTCATGTTTTATTTGACTCCATAAAAAAGACATGTTATACAATAAAATATAGGATTTTCTCCCAAAGATTATAAAAAAACATTAACAACCTAAAATTTTTGATCATCCATATTTAAATGAGTATTTTTCCTAGAAATATTATTGTTTTTAGTCATATTGTGTGATTCAATTTTAATTTGTCATAGGGATGCGTTTCTTATTAAGTTACTCTCATATTATTCTGATATAAAAGTTGATTTTTCATGGATTTTCTCAACCCAAACATAACTAATTTTTGTTTTATAATCTGTATAGTTAGTGAAAATAGATTTCCCACCTTTGATTTTAGTAGAAATAGATTTTATTGGACTTTTTTTGGAAAACATTCTTTGCATATTGAGATGATTCAACCCTTATTTATATAGATTTATTATAATATTGTCTTACTATCCTTAAGGTTTTTTTCGTATTTATTATGAAACTTTAATTTCACCTTATTTAATTTATCCTCCCTTTTAATAGACTTTTCTTCAAATACTTAACATCCTATATTGCTATAAATTTCTCACCTTGAGAATCTTAGTTTCTTCAATGTAATCCTCTTCCTTCTTGAGTAACTCATATTTCCTTTTACCATCTTTCTTCAAAAAACTATTTTAATTTTTTAATTTAGTATTTTTCTCAAGATAAGCCACAAGTTAAATTTTTTTACGTAGGTTTAATGCAGGTCTCTTCATATTATTCATCACAAATAGAGGTTTCTTTGTATTTATCAATAAGAGACAAAAGGTTCCTAAACATTTCAGTAGATTATTTTTCTAATTGATCACTTGTAGTGGTTTAATATTACTCTTCTTTGATCAAAATAATTCTTCCTTTTTTTCTTGGAAACATTTTCTTAAACTCAATAAATTTATTAAATTAATTATATATTTTATTCCATTTATTTCATTGAATCCATTATTCTTTCTCATTAACCTTATACTCACCATCTTTCTTATTTGGGAAATAAATTACAAAGTAACCGATTCCACAACCTTTAAAATATTTTAGTAGTGGTTTACCATTGTACTTATCATTTACTTTTTTAAGTTCCTTGTGATAAGAGACATTATCCGCACATATGTTTAATCCTTTTCTTCATCATATTTAGATTCACTAGAGTACTCATTTTACAATTCCTTTATTTTAATATTTTTAATGGATTTGAATGACATCTATTTTTCCTCCTTAAACTTCATTTAATAAAAATGATCTTTAATCATTCATAGGAAAAAAAATTTATCATGTATTTCATTATGGGGTGGATAATAACTATCTTCTAAAGAATAAATTTTAGTATCAAACCTATCAAGAAAAAATTTCATTAATTTCTAGAAAATAGTCGAATCTTATAAAGTATCTTAAAAAAATACAATATTGATAATAGTGTCATTCAACATTGAAAATAAGTCATTAATAGTTTCTTTAAAAAATATCCTCATATCTTGTAATGTTCTAACCCGGGAACCACACACTGGTGCCCCTAGCTAGTCAGTCACATGACCCTAGGCATGACTCCCCATAAGCCAGAGGTTATCTACTAGCAGTAGGGGTTTGATATCAATTATGGGGAGAATATACCCTCTTTATAAGAGTGATAACACATTGAAAATAGAATAAAAAATAGCCAAAATATATAATATTAACTTGAATAATACATGTATCACATTATGATCAAAACAAGAATACAAGATCCAAAACTGAAAAGCAGATATTTCATACAAAATACATGTCAAGTTTCAATATGCAAAACCCAAAATAAATAAAGGCATTTATGACTCCCAAGTGGGGCCTGAATCATGTCCAGATCCCTTATCTATTATCTATCCCAAACCATTCATATTTCATAGAGATTTTTCCCTTATCCTATCATGTAAACATGAATTATATTCAGGAACTAATCAAGAAGCCTAAGTAGGGTGTGAGTATAATTCAGTAGGACAACACTAATGGTGTTTATAACAATACCATTCAATCAAATTGTATACAATTATATAAATAATAAAGAAAAATTCATATGAAAACAATTATCACATTTATTATTCTCTAAATTAACAATATAAATCACCAAGTTCCCGAGGACTCCCGAACCACAATACCTGCTTAGGCCTATACCAAAGTATGAACCATGTCACATATTCAATTAAAAATTCATCATAACATATGGTATTTCATTATTCATTCATTTAAATTTATTATCACAACCAATTGGAACCATAGTCCAATGCCAAAATTTTGGGCCTAGATTTCCATGCTCAAGACCCCATGGTATTTTTAAGCAATAGTATATGTCCCACACTCATTTTTCAAGAAATCACCCGAGTGATATTTTGATGCATTAGAACATTTACCACACTCATTTTTCACTATGGTATTTTATTATAGTAGACTATGTCCCACACACGAATATCAATTTATCAATATTGGATTTTGATGCAGAAGAGCATGTCCCACACACATATATCACATATATCAAATATATCACAATATCACATATATAACATCAATCAAGTTTAATAAATATTAACCCTCTTTTCACATTTCACATCATGATAAAGCCATTTATATTGTCAAAACAAGTCATGATCAATACTTTAATCACATGGAAATAATATGACAATCACCATTATTCCATTTTTCAAAATTTAATCAAATATGTCATTAATTCATTAATGTTAAGCCAATCATAACATATTCCCCATAGTCAATTAATTCATAAACATATTAATTTTCTGATTACACCAACTCATTAATTAACCAAATAAATATTTAATTAGTTACTAAATTCAACAATCATAATCATCCATTAATTAATTCAATAATTAATTAATCCAATTCATCAATTAGATAAACACAATGTCCCATTAATTAATTAACCAATTAATTGATTCAATTCCAAAATCACAATATACCATTAATTAATTCGTCAATTAATTAATCCAATTCCAAAATTTCATAAACACAACATCCCATTAATTAATTCATCAATTAACTAATTCAATTACATAATACCAATATCCCATTAATTAATCCATAAATTAATTAATATAATTCCAAAATCAACTAATCCAATTCCAAAATTTCCAATTACCATAAAATTCAACCCAACTAATCATCATATAGAAATTAAATCAATCAATTCCATGATTCCATAAATTAATTAAATTGAAGATTAAATCTTCGAACATGCTAATTGAAATCTAAAAATGCGTACACGTAATTGGATTCAAGACTATAGGAATTGAATTTAGACCACCGAACTCATTTTGTTGATGAGAAATCACCCAACATAACTTCACCAAATTTAAAAGTAAGTTCAAAACCACAACGAAGAACGAGATATTAAATCAATCCTAGAAACAAGATAAAAAAGATGATGATCCATAAAACCTAGATCTAGATATAAAACCATTAGGGAAAACATATCTTAAAAGTATGGTAGATGAATGAGAAAGAGTGAGGAAAGCACATGGGATAATATTTAGTTATTGAGAGAGGTACATATCTTTTATTCAGGATTCAAATCCTCAATAAGGAGGTCAGAAGGGCTTGGAATCCGTATGGGAGCCCTAAAAAATTATAGAATTCATCTATATCTAAGTTAAGGTCAATTTGGGGTTTATTTAATGTGTTCATGAATTTTTAATCTAATTTTATTGATGATTAAAACCACACACATGGTTTCCTAGGTAAGGGCACATAGTTTTCTAAATTATGAACCTTAATAATATACCTCTTCAAGGGGAGGGGGAGGGGGTTCACTGTTACTCCTAACCGGGGGAACAGTTTGACAAACCATGCACCAACCGTGTGAATTAGCTCTTTTTGGTTTCATATGGTTTGGGAAAACCATGCACCAACGATGTACAATCCATATTTCTTAAAAATTATCTAATTTTCACCTAAACTCACGCAAGGTACAACCCAAACAAAAGTTACTCAAAACAAAAAAAAGAGTACCTATAAACAAGACCGTGACATCTCCATAAGATTTTAGGTTCTTATAAACTATTCACATTATAATATCTCTTACTCATGTTTTCCTCCAAATCATCTTTATGATTTTGAGGTGAAAAGATTAGGCCATTGAACCCGCCAATCCACTTCCCTTTGCCACTTTTCCTCCTACACACACCCATGTTTCCATAATACATAAACTATAGGAACAATATTTCATCAAAATAATTTCTCATTAAGATCCAACGAACGTATCAGATTCTTATCAAAGGGTATATCGATGTCAAGCTCAACATTATCCACATCGAACACATGGGGTTTGGGGTGATACTGCCAAAGTTATGACACATAGAAAAGATCATGTATATCACTGAACCTATATAGAAGAGCCAATCGGTAAGTCATTAACTCAAATCTCTCCACAACATCAAACAATCCAAAAAACCTAGGAAAAAACTTTTTATATATCTGTATCTTGTGATGAACCAATCTAGGTGACACCTGAAGGAATACACAATCAACCTTTTTAAACTCTAGGGGTTGTTGATTTTTATGAGCTTAAGACTTCTGTCTACTCTGATCTGTTGACATACTCTTCCCAATCAACTAAACCTATTCTTATGTCTCCTACATTAGACTCGATCGTAAAAACTCTGATTCACCTACCTCTATCCATTATAGAGGTGATTTGCATGGCCTTTCATAAAGATATTCGTATAGTTCCATACGTATAGTTTCCTGATAATAGTTATTATAGGAGAACTACACCAAATCTAGGTTATTCTCCCAAGACCCACAAAAGTCTTCGACACACGCCCCAAAAATATCCTTAAGTACATGTATAGTACATTCTAACTACCCATCTATCTGTTTGTGGAAACCTGTACTCAGTAAAAATTGTGTACCAAGAACCTTCTGCAATCCTTACCAGAAGTGTGAAGTAAAGCGTGAGTCAAGGCCCAAAACTGAAGTCTATAGATCCCTATGAAAATATAATATCTATTAAATATATAAGTCTCCCAAATTTTCCACTAATAAAGTCTCCCATACCAACAAGAAGTGCTCTACCTTTATCAAATGGTCCACAACCACCCAAATATCATCATTCTTCCAAGGATTTTTTGGGAGTCTCACCACAAAATCTATATTAACTTTGTCTCAATTCCATTTTATAATGGGAAATAGATATAGTAAACCACCAGTTCATTGGTTCCTGTACTTCACCAATTGATAGGCATAACATCTGGCCACAAACCCTGCATTATCCTTTTTTAGAAATGGCCATAAAAAATGCCATTGTAGGTCATGATACATTTTGGTCACACATGGATGCACCACCCACTTTGAGGCTTGAAATTCATGCATCGGCTCCTCCTACATGCTTATAGGAACACAAATATGGCCCGAGAAAAAGATGATCTCATCCTCATCTATAATACAATCTAAAGGTGTATCCCCAACTTCAAGGATATCCATCAAGGAAAAACAATCTAGATGATCATACCGCCTGTCTCTAATCCATCTGAAAATTATATACTCCCCTGAAACTAATATGAGAGTCATCTAATCCTGAAAATTTTGAACCACCACAGTCTCATCCAGAAAATTCATCATCTTCCACTCCACACTAGACTTATAAAATTCCTGAGTCTGAGTTTTACTTCTTAAAGTGTTAGTAGAACATTTTCCCTTCCCAAGAATTTATTCTAGATAAAAATAAAAATACTACATATACTCAACCAACCTTCATTTATAGATATTCAAATAATTTTGGGAAAATATATACTTTAAGATATTGTGGTCAGTATAAACAATAAATTTCTCACCCAAAAGATATTTTCACCAACACTTAAAATCATAAACAACTGTGGTCATCTCAAGGTCGTGCATAAGGTAGTTTTGTTAATGTGTCCACAACTGCCGATACCCATATTCCATAACTCAATATCCCTAAATCAAAACTACTCGAATATCATTCTTAGAAGCATAAAAATACACCATATAATCCTCACAAGTCTGGGGTTGGATCAATATTGGTGTTGTTGTCAAATGATTCTAAAATCCTGGAAGGCATTTTCATATGTTTCTGAACATTCAAATTTTATCCCCTTCTTGGTCAAGCCCAAAAGCGGTGTTTCTAATCAAGAAATTTTTTGGGTAAACCTCCGATAATATATAGGTAATCTTAGAAATATATGGATATAAAAACCATTCTTGGGATGCTCCTAATAAAATACTTCTTGCACATTTTCTAGGTCCACTGTCACACCTTCCTATGATATGATGTAACCCAACAATTATACCTGATCAATCCAAAACTAACACTTTGGTAGATTAACATACATATATTACTCCCTCAATGTCCTTAGGTTAATATCAAGATGTTGGGGATTATAATCACGAGTATTTGAGTACACCAAGATGTCATCCACATACACTTCCACAAACTGATCAAGGTACACATGGAATATTCGGTTTATTAAGGCCATAAACACAACTGAAGCATTCATCATCCCAAATGTAATTACAAAGAACTCATAAAGAATATACCTACTTATGAAAGCAGTCCTTGGTATATTATAAGTTCAAGATCACAACTGATGATACCATGATCTTAGGTTGATCTTTTAGAATACACAATTTCCTCTCAACTAGTCAAAAAGATCATCGATACACAGAAGAGGATACCAGTTATTCACAGTTGTCTGATTTAAGTTCTGGTAATCCGTACACAAGTGTAGAGTCCCATAAAACCTATTAGAAAAAAATTGAGAACCACAAGGTAATTTACTCTAGTAGATAAACCCCTTATCCATCAACTCTTCAAGTAGAGTCTTGAGCTCCTAAAGTTCCATTGGTTCCATTCTTTATGGTGGAATAGAAACTGGCTCAGCATATGGAATGCGATCAATTGAAAATTCCACATATCTATCATGTAGAAACCCTGATAAGTATTCAGGAAATAAATCATGAAATTAGTCCACTATGGGTGGAAAGACCTTATTTTCTAACCCATATCATCTAGTAGCATACTAACAACCTGGGAAGTGATCTCCCCCAGTTATTGATGAATTGTCCCTCTCGACCTACCTAGATATCCCACTCTCCCCAGTGAATATATTTTTCCCCCTTAGGAGTTTTAAAAATCACTCTCATATGGAAAAAATCTATGTGATCATGGTAAGATACTGACTAGTTCATACCCACAATTGGGTCGATGCCTGACATGTCAATGATGTATGGTTCCTAAATAAAACGATATTTCGTAACCATGAGAGAACACCCCTTACACAAATAGATGTCTCTTATCCACAATTCTAAAGGTGTATCTATCATTATAACCCCACTGATGAACTCCACTACTAGGCTCATACTATTAAAAATTCGTGTAGATATAAAAGAATTAGAGACACTAGTATCAAATAAGGAACTGGATAATATAGAGGCTATAAGAATAATACCTATAATTGTCGATGTTCTATCCTCACTATCCACCAGTGTTGGATGAATCACATGTAATTTTCCTACCCCTATTCCCTATGATGTAGTATGTGTCCCCTGAAATGCACCACTGTGCTGATATGGGGGGTCATTCCCAGAAGCATCTCATCCAATTCATCTACCACCACAACCAGTAGAACAATGACTACTAGACTGGTATGGTCTAGAAGTCCCCCTTACCACCCTTTGATTCTACCAAGATTGTAACGACCCAAAGTTTTTCAATGGAAATTACCTTCTTATAATTATGTCATAAAATCACATGAAAACACAACATAATGAACTACTAAGTGATAAGTGACCTTTAAACATAAGTTTTTCACTTCAGTGTTTGGAATTTTGATAATCTGACACACACGGTTGTGTTCAAGATGTTTATTGGAGTCTAATAAAACAAAAATAATTTTTGGTGAATAGTAACCCAACCTTATGAATATTAACATACCCTTATGAATATTTCTATACCCTAATGAATAATAACATCACCTATGGTGGTATAAAAACAATATTAAATTTGGAAGTACGATATAACTATATTTTAGAATAAGTTAATGAATGTTTTAAAATTGGTTTTGATAATAAATTATTATTTTAATTAAATATTAAAAGAATCATATTTAGAAAATTATTTTTTAAAACTGGACATAATTTTTGGATTCTATACATTGAAAAATGGTTAGGGTGAATTTTTTGGATTTTTCTGAAATATTTGAATTTTTTATGAATAGTAGAATCCGATAATTCATAATAAATGCTAAATAATGGATTAATTGAGTTATCTATGATGTTATGCTGATGTAATACCACTTGAATCTAGATCACATGATAAAATAACTATTCTTGGTCATGGAATAATCAATATACCTTGTCTTGGGAAGAATTAATAAATTAATGATTATAATATTATGAAATCCCTCCTCTCCTCCACTATAAACCCCCCCTTCACTCCCTCTTCTCTCCACTCCTCTCAAGCCTTGTGACTTGCCATTATTCTACCAAAATATCTCCCCAAGGTCGTCCTCCACGTCTAGAAGCTCTCAGACTCCTCAAAATACCAAAACCTCTCCCCTTAAGAGGTTCTCAAAGGAGGAAGTCTCAAGAGGTAAATTCCTCTTCCCAATTTCTTCTTTTCTTTTAAGTTCTTTTATTTTTTATTTCTTTCCTCACCTCCCTTCACCAAAATAGTATGATAAATTCAGAACCTACATGTACTGGAATGTATTCACGCTAGTGGTATATTTCATTATCTTCTCTCCTTTCCCCACCCTTTTATTTGAAAGAAATGAAAGCACCGTTTGAGATGTGCTAATTTAGCACATTCAAGGACAACAATTTATCAATTTCTATTATTATCTTTAATTCTGGTCATGAAACAATTTGTGTTATGGTTGAACCAGATTAATATATATTTAATATATATCCTAATTTTGGTTTTGTAATAATTTTTATACAAATGGAATTAATTTATAAAGAAAAACACATTCTTTGTAATCGAATCCACCGATTAACAAAAATGGTTATCACTATGGTTATATATATAATAATTCAACTTCACTCTAAGTAACCTAATTAAAATTAAAACCATGTAATATAATAGATATGAACTAAATAATATAACTTCAATTTTGGGAAACCAATTTAATCTTTCATATAATCCAAACTTGAATATAAGTGAACCGATCTTTTAAAGCCAACTAAACAAATGAGCCCGAACAATGAAATTAAACCTTGTAACTAATCAAAAAGGATTTGAATGAACTAAAAATGATTGTAATAAATAAATTGAATATATAATATGTTATGTAATTATTAATTAATAAGCCTATTTTTTTTATTCAGGTCGTTAAAAACAAGTGGAGAACACCAACCGATTTAAGGTAAGGGATCATCCCCTTATCACTCTTAATCAAGATTGTTCTATATGCTATGCCTTTTTGTATAATACCAAGTGAAGGGGTATGTTTATAAACCTTAACCATACTTCCCTAATGTTTTATAAGTGATGATAAACCCCTTATCTCTCTCATCAATCCCTCTTAGTTAACCTTGATACCATGCCAATAAACCATAATGGATTCTTGCCAAACTTCCTTTATTCCTTCGAGTTGCTCTATCTTTCTTTTTTACCAAAATGAAGTTGTATTTTATTTTTTTTAAAACCCTAAATTTTATTTTTATTCTCTAAAATAATGTTTCAAGATCCATATTTCATTCGATTTCGTGGATATACATGCTTTTAAGTGAATCCCTCCTCGATACTTCCCAATAATCCCACTCGTTTTAAGGGAACATCTCGAATTCTTACCCGATTTCAAGTGCACTCTATATTCTGTTTTAATACACCATTGTCTTTGTAAATTTAGTATTCTTATTCTGAAAACCTTCATAGTTCAATTCTTGTTTTATATAGAAAAATTTATTCTTTACTATTTTAAAATCTCTATAGTGTTTTCCTTAAAAACCGCACAAAATTGTTTTAATGCTAATGTCTCTCAAATACATTTCTTACGTGATGTCACTTCTATTTGTTACCACCTACCATTTTATATGACTAAATTACCTTATTAACGTCCATATATGTCCTAATCCTTTTCTTTCATGGACACTTTCATGATACACCCTTTGGTTATGATTTATGTCATGGCTGTGGTACCCAATTCTCTCCATGGGTAACCTAATGTTTATGAACAATTGATTATGTATGATTACTCACGTGGAAAGAATATTTATGTGGTAAGAATATTTATGTGGAAAGAATATTCATGAAAATGTTGAGATGGGTGCGCCTAGATAGTGCTCTAATGCATTGGGTAAGGTTAAGTCTCATGAGATGTGATGTGAAACAGGATTGGTGGTTAACCTTGACCTGTACTAAAATGGGAAACGAGATTGTCGGTTAGCCTTGACCCGTACTAAAGATATGATTTATGATTATTCCACATTTATATGATTAAATGTTTTTATGATCCTATTCTTATATTAAATGATTTTATAAGTTTCATGCTTTGGATATCATTATGTCATGCCTCCTAAATCATGTGCTTGAGATGTATCCTTATGTTCATTCCCTTACTGGGATTTTTAGCTCGTCCCTTTGTTCATGTGTTCCCCAGGGTACCCTATGTAGATGTAAGGGATCAAAGGAAGGTATAAGTTCTTTATAGAGATTAAAAAAAGAAGTTTTTTTAGCCCCATGTTTTATGTTATATGTACCTAGTCTTCCAAGACACTAGACTTGACGATCCTTGGATTGTACTCTGATGATTAATTATTTTTTAAATCATGAAATGTTTTATGTAAAAGGCTTAGGTCTCTATAGTTGGAATCAGAGGATGGTCTAGTAATTTTTGGAGATTAGGAATAGATCACCTTAGTGATAACCTTAAGGATGAGACTAAGTATAAGAAAACAATCCTAAATTTTGTTGAGTATAGAGTAAGTGGTTTATCAATAAAATACATCTATGTCTGGATACGAGCAGGTAGAGGTGGGTCTGACATAGATGTATCTAGTGATAAAACCTAAAAACACTGCTTGAGCTAGAATCAAACTGGAACTAGTGCACGAAAATGGGCCTTGCTGCACTCTTGTTTACGACACTCCTGGGGGATATGATTTGGTAGATTCATGAGCTTAGTAAAAACCATTATTAAGGGATAAAAAGAAGCCCATAAGAATATAAGTTAAGAAATTGACCGAGGACAACCTAGATATAATCCTAAAGAATCACAATTCAGGATATACTTTTTCTTTATAAGTTCATACTTTTATGTTCAAAGTTTCTTTTTATGCTCAATATCTAATGATTCAAGACCTCTAATTATACGTTATTTTTCTTAGTTAATGGAGGGAAATTGAAGAACATGTTCCAACAACCAATGTGATAGGAAATGTGATGATTTCCCTAATGAAATGCCTGATGTGATGGTAGCGGGTGCTCCAAATTTTATGGAAGTACTTGCTTAGATGGATCAAGTTATGAATAATAACTTGAATCAGGTGGAAATTTACCCTACTCCAAGTAAAGAGAATGTTGCCGTAGAATCCTTCATGCAGAAAATGACTCACATGTTTAGCGGGTCTTCTGATCCCCTCCTCGCAGAACAATGGATTAACTCCATTGAAATGATTTTCTATTTCTTCCTGTGCTCGGAAGAAGAGAAAGTTTTTCTGGAATTCTATAGTTTTGATGGGTAAGCTGATTAGTGGTGGACACTAATCAAGAATAAAAATTCCCAAGAGAAAATTCATTCCATAGATTGGGAGGAATTCAAGAGGATGTTTTTTAAAAAATATTTTTCTTGAACCCTCCATCTCAAGATGGAAAGAGAGTTCCTTGGACTCAAGAAGAAGGAAGATGAGTCCATCGCAGTGTATGAAGCGAACTTTACAAGGCCTAAAAGGTATGCCTATGGATTTATCATGAACACCGAAAGCAAGGTGGATCGCTTATTTAGGAGACTAAAGCTGAGTCTACAAAAAGTGTTGGCAATTCGAGACTTTGACAGAAATGAGGAGATTTTCTGTTCTGGCCTCAAGGTTGAAATGGAGATTGGAGACTCTCGGTGGTCTCATGGGCCTAGTGACAAGAAGAGGAAAATGGAGAACAAAATGGGTGGTTCATCAAACAAATCCCATTATGGAAATAAGCCTCACTTTCCCCTTTTCAAAAATTGTGGGAAGAAGAATCTTGATGACCATCTCAAGGGAACCAAGAATTGATTCAAATGTGGAAAGTTTGGTCATCTCGCCAAGAACTGCCGAAGGGATATGAAAAATCCCGCTAATGTTGAAGAATAAAGGAAGGTTCAGATCAACACTCAACCTATAGTGCAGTGTTATAACTGCAAGGATCTTGGGCATTATGCGAACAATTTCTCTAAGCCGAGGGTTATCTGAGGAAATCACCAAAAACCTCCAAGGAAACAAGGAAGAGATTATTCTATCACTACTGCTGAGGTGGATCCAGAAAATGATGTGGTGATAGGTTCACTTGTTATACATTCATGAATAGGAAACGTACTATATGATTCTGGTTCTACACATTCTTTCATATCTTGCAAGTTTAGTGGAACTATTCAAACACCACCTAAAAATTTGGAGGAAAAGTTATCTGTGAGAACAACGAATGGGGAAATTATTGAATCCATGGTTTATAACTCCTCCTCGGTTAATGTTTTTGGTGGTCTTTATTGATGATATTCTGATATAGTCCAAGAGAAAGGAAGAACATGAGGAGCATTTGGAAACTGTGTTAAAAAATTTGCGAAGGGAGAAGTTGTATGCAAATTATAGTAAATGTGAGTTCTGGATGGAGGAAGTATTATTCTTGGGGCATGTTATCTCCAAGAAAGGGATATTTGTGGACCCTTCTAAGATGAAGGCAATTGAAGAGTGGCCGAGGCCAACTTCTGTAACGAAGATCCACATCTTTTTAGGTCTACCTGGTTATTATCGACGATTCGTGAATTTTTTTTCACGATTGTCAAACCCAATGACCAAGCTGACACGGAAGTGGGTAAAGTTCATCTGGACACAGGAATGTGAAGTCTATTTCAAGGAGTTGAAAAAGGGGATTATCACTGCACCGGTACTCACACTCGCTTCAAGTGGATAACTCTTTGTGGTGTATAGTGATGATTCTAAGAAAGGCTTAGGATGTGTGCTAATGAAAAATGATAAAGTGATATCCTATGCCTCAAGGAATCTGAAAATCCATGAGAAAAACTATCCCACACATGATATAGAGTTGGTGGCTGTGACCTTTGCAATGAAAATCTGGCGGCATTATCTCTATGGAAAAAATTAGAGATTTATACTGACCACAAGAGTCTCAAATATATATTCACACAGAAAGAGCTTAATATGCGCCAGTAAATATGGATAAAGCTCATCAAGGATTATGACCGCTCAATCCACTACCATACTGGTAAGGAGAACAAGGTGGCAGATGCTCTAAGTAGAAAGGATCCTGCATCTTTATCAATGATGAGAATTGAAAAGGGTCTAATCTTCTTAGATTTTCAAATGATGGAAATAGGAATCATTAAGGGAGGAACATCATAAATAATTTCTCAAATGATTACTCAACCATCCCTCTTGGAGAAAATAAAGGATGCTCAAAGAAAGGATGTGGAAATTCAGAAAAGGTTGGAAGCTGTTAAAAATGGGAAATCCTCTGATTTCAAAATTGATGAGGAAGGAGTTATAAGGTTTGGGACACGATTATGTGTACCATCTAATCCAGAGATAAAGAAGGATCTATTAAATGATGCACATAGCTCGACCTTCTCAATCCACCTAGGGATCACAAAAATGTACCGTGATCTTCAAGAACACTTCTGGTGGGATAACATGAAGAAGGAGATTACAGAATATATATCAAGGTGCTTGGTATGTCAACAAGTTAAAGCTGAGCGACAAAAGTCCAAAGGTATGATGCAAACATTGCCTATACCCATGTGGAAATGGGAAAATGCTACTATGGACTTTGTCACAGGTCTCCCGAAGGCGTCGAAAGGAAATAATGCGATATGGGTTGTAGTTGACTGACTCACCAAGACAACCCATTTCATCTCTATTTGAGAAGATATCTCGCTTGAACAACTTGAAAAGATATATGTGAAGGAAGTGGTGAGACTGCACGGTGTTCCACTCTCATTTGTCTCTGACCGTGATCCAAGGTTCACATCTAAATTCTGGAGGAGCCTTCAACATTCTTTGGGTACTGAATTAAATTTCATCATGGCCTATCACCCCCAAACTGATGGCCAGTCTGAAAGAACTTTTCAGATGCTTTAAGATATTCTTAGAGCCTACTCTCTAGAATTCAAAGGTGGATGGGATTATAATCTCTTATTGGTTGAGTTCTCATACAAAAATAGCTTCCACTCGAGTATTTAGATGGCTCCATACACTACTGGAAATGCTGTTTTTCCCAAAGGGTGTTTACCAACGGGTTTCTAAAACCATTGGGCTTGAAGGATTAAGAAAGCCTTTCCCAATGGTTCACTGAAACTGTTGGGAAAATCCACCCCTTTGCCAACGGTTTCTTCAAACCGTTGGTAAAGGGGTGTGTTAATCACCCTTTTGCCAACGGTTCTGTTGAACCGTTGGGAAAGGGTCACCCCTTTGCCAACGGTTTCCTCAAACCGTTGGCAAAGGGGTCCATAGCATCTCTTTCCCAACGGTTCTTAAAAACCGTTGGGAATTATTTCCCCCAAATCCAGCCACAGGGCTTCTCTCCCCCATTCGCACAGAAACCTAATTTCATCCGCTCCACCGCTCTCCTCTCACGAAATCCCCTATCCGAAGAGGTGAAAACCATCTGAAATCAGGTATCTTTTCATTTATACACATATACTTCCTTATTTTTATTGTTATTGCTTTAGTATTTTAGTTTTAAGTTATCAATCCACCTCCAGCTCTCTGCTACTCTCCAAATCCCCCATCCGAATAGGTGAAAACCCATTTGAATCATCTCAAATCAAGTAATTTTTTGTTTATACACATATGGTCCCTTGTCTTTATTATTTTTATTGTTATTGCTCTAGTATTTTAGTTTTAAGTTATCAATCCAGCTGCAGCTCTCTTCTACTCTCGAACTCCCCCATAGGAATAGGTGAAAACCCATCTGAATCGTCTCAAATCAGGTAATTTTTTCTTTATACACATATGGTACCCTGTTTTTATTGTTATTGATCTAATATTTTAGTTTTAAGTTTGGATTTTGATGTGATTTCACCGTGTAAAATAGGGAAATGAATAAATATTTTGTTAATTAATTAGTTTCCCCTGGAATATCAGTTGTGTTATAATGTCCATGCTAAATAAAGGGGTAATGTAATAAAAGACCTTGAATAAATAAATTGTGGAAGTTGGGGTATGTTGCCTCTATGAGAGGTTTTTTGTTGTGTTTCATTGTATGTTGTAAGCTATTTTATGGGGATTGAGGTGACCAGTTGGGCTTTGTGATATGTGGGGTTGTAATGTGATGGTTAGTGGGCATGGATGTGTCATGTGAAGTTGTATGATAGTGATGATGTGTGGTGGTGTTGTGTCGTGTGGAGGTGTTGTGTGATGAAGTTGTGGTGTATAATGTGGTGAGGTGGTTTTGGTTGTGCGGTGGTTTGTGATGTGCAATATTTTTATTGTGATATGTGGTTGTTTTGGTGAGATGGTTGGTCGATGTAACATGGTGTCGATGGTTATTGTGAGATGGTGAGTTGTTGTGTGGTGGTTTTATTAGTTTCCTGGTTATCTATGGAATAAATTATGCTGTTAAAACAAAAAAACAAGATATTAAATAAATGAGATGGAATAGAAATGGATGTGTGGTAAATGGATTTAATTAATTTAACATTAAATGAATGGACAATGTAAGTGTGAATGACGTGGCTTATAAATGAATGTGAGAAATGCTATGCGTCTTGTGTGGTGGTGGTGTGGTTTATGTGTTTTATGGTAGTAGTGAAGTGTGTGATTATGTAGTTAATGTGAACCCATAGGTTGAGTATTTTGTGCTATCTATATATCATGTATTTTTATGTTATTTCTACACATTCCAGGGGGTGGTATGTCTAGGTGGTGGTGGTGGGGTTGTAGGGGAGGGGGGTGTGGTCTGTTTGGGAGGGTGGGTGGGGCTATCCAGGGGGGGTACAGGGTGTCCAGGGGGGTACGGGGGTGGGCGGGCTGTCCACAAGGGTGGACGGGCTGTCCACGGGGGTGGCCGGGCTGTCAAGGAGGGGTGGGCGGGCTGTCCAGGGGGGTGGGTGGGCTGGCCACGGGGGTAGGGGTGTCCAGGGGGGTGGGTGGGCTATCCAAGGGGGTGGGGGGATGTCCATAGGGAGAAGGGGTGTCGAGGGGGGTGGGTGGGCTATCCACGGGGGTGGTTGGGCTATCTAGGCAGTAGGGGGTGTCCACGGGGGTGGGTGGGTTGTCCACGGGGGTGGGCGGGGCAGTCCACAGGGGTGGGAAAGGCTATCTATGGGGGTGGGCGGGGCTGTCCAGGGGGTGTGGGCTGTCCTGGGGGTCTGGGTGGGGTGTCCTGGTGGGGGAGGGGTGTGTGGGGTGTCCATGGGGGTGGTATGTCTAGGTGGTGGTGGTGGGGTTGCAGGGGAGGGGGGTGTAGGCTGTTTAGGAGGGTGGGCGGGGCTATCCCGGGGGGGGGGGGGGTACGGGGTGTCCAGGGGGGTACGGTGGATTGTCTGATGTTTCTCTAATGATCAAGGATGGAATGTTTGGAGGACATCACAAGTCCGGACTGGTTGATCCTAGAAGCAATTTCATGATCATGGAGGTAATGCCTATAGGGAATCTCTTGATTTTGGTGATCTTCTCCATTTTCATCAAAAGACATGTTTGACACACTGGGAGGGAAACTCTAGAGTCAGTGTGACATGTCTTGAAGGGTGATTTATGTCCATAGTGACATGATTTGAGGACATCACATGACCTAGTTGGTGTGCCTGGAGGGTGTTAAGGGAGCCATCTAACATTCCTGACATTTAATATGAGACTGAGATAATATGTATTGATTCCCCTATATAGAAGGAGATACATATCTATTGGAAAACATGTAGTCTGTATGGTGAGAATTAAAGGATTTTCATTACAAGGGTGGCATATTCATGGGTGCCATCTGATTTTATTTGACATGTCAAGGGGACATCAAATGATCAAAATAGGTTTCCAATGGAATGTATTGTGAACATAATGAAATTTCCTAGTGCAATAAAATTTCATAGGTGATGCATGTTATGAACATTAGGGTCAACATATATTTCCTTCACCTTATTCTCCCATATTTCAGTATTTCATCCATCCTTTTATCCCAAATTCCATAGATTTATACATTATTTTATTATATTATGTTTCAAATTATCTAAAATATGTGTTTGATGTTCTTCACGTGACCTATCATAATTCCTTCATATAATCTATAGTGATCATGGGAAGATCCCATGCATGATTCATGATCACTCAAATTATTCTGCAGATCATACATAATGGAAGCCTTACAGGATGTGAGATGATTATATCTCTGAAATCTACTCAGGTACCTGGTGAGGAAGTGCGTATTAATTCAAAAAGGTAAATCGCATATGAGGATACCCTACTAATATGGTTATAGGATGAGGCATGCTCTGATGTGATAACACATTAAGTTCTTGTTGATTTTACATTTTTTCAATAACACATTAGTATGTTTTTTTCACATGTGTAGTTGATACCATGATTATTTTCTTCTTTTATCGTTTACTTAAATTTATTTTCTATTAAAGTTCAATCCTATTGAATTGTTTATGACAAAATGACTTATATGAATTCTTTTTACAAAATGGACAGAAGTTGGATGTATGAAACCGATCGTATCTCAAGCGATTTTCAAAACAATTTGGAGAGCTTTATAGATTTTGCATTTCACAATGCTTCAGATAGTGGTCGAATACACTGCCCATGTTCCAATTGTGTTGGTAGACCTTGGTTGAGTCGTGAAGAAGTCAGCTACCACATAACCAAAAATGGTTTTCAAGCAAACTAATTTGTGTGGTATCACAATGGGGAGAAAATGAAATCTCAAATTGGTGATGATCAAAATGAAAGGACTGGAATGGAGAATTTGTTAGATGATCGGCTTCCGTTTATTCGTCATCATGAAAAAGAAAGGATTTCGACTCAAGAAGACGTCGATATGAGGAAAACTGATGCATCTAGTGAAAATGATGATATGGATAGGGTGAAAAAATTGAATGATGCTGCCACGACTCTAGTATATCGACAATGCGATAAAATGAAAAAGCTGGAATTTTTAATCCCATTGTTTCATGGAAAAACTATGTATGGGATTTCTAATACAGAAATCGATTACATTCTTACCCTCTTGAAGGATTTACTTCCAGATGATGCAGATATTACCTCAAACCACTATATGGCATGGAAGTTAGTTGAAGAACTTGGATTTTCCAGAAACAAAATTCATGCTTGCCCGAAAGATTGCAGTTTATTCTGGGAAGAAACCGCTGAATGAAATGAATGTATAAAATGTGGCACATCCCACTGGAAGTCAAAATCTGATGGAACACCATCCCGCATTCCACAGAAAGTAATGCAGCACTTTCCATTGATCCCCAGACTCCAGAATCTTTTTATGTCTGATGACATATCAATAAAAATGAGATGGCATGATACCGAGAGAAAGAAGACTAATGATGAGTTGGTTCATCCTACAGATGGATTTTCATGGCAGAGATTTGATGCTCGACATCCTGATTTTGCAGCTGACGTGCGTAATGTGAGGCTGGGTCTTTCATGCGACGGTTTTAATCCATTTGGGAAGATGCTTACTTCGCACAGCACATGGCCAGTTTTTATACACATTTATAATCTTCCCCCGTACAGCCCCCAACCATCCACCCTGGACCCCGGATAGCCCCCTGGATAGCCCCCCGGACAACCCTCCCACCCTCCCCCTTGGACCCCAGACAACCCCCCAAACACCCCCCGGACAGCCCCCTGAATAACCCCGGACAACCCCCTGAAAAACCCCTGAACAACCCCTGAACAAACCCTGAACAACCCCCTGAAAAACCCCCGGACAGCCCCATGAACAACCCCGGAAAACCCCCTAAACAACCCCCAAACACCCCCCGGACAGACCCCGCACAGCCCCCCACCCTCCTCCTTGGTCCCCGGACAGCCCCCCGAACACCCACCGGACAGCCCCCCCAAACAGCCCCTCGGGCAGCCCCTCCACCTTCCTTAATTTCATTAGCTCTGAAATGTTTCATAGCACGATCAACTAAAATCTAATCCATACGAAATATGATATAAAAATATTCTATATGAATTTCCATAAGATTTTAAGTGAAAACAAAAAGTGACATACGAAAAACTGACCAAACGCATTCTAAATGTGTTGATGCTTTAGGACAATGATCCATGGGTCATATGTGATGTGTACGAATCAACCCCGCCTCAATCCGAGGCGTGGTGTGGTCGGAACAACTCAAAGTGTATGTCTTTTGTTTCAAAAGGACATCATTTTAAGTGAAAAACATCAACTGGTATACGGAAAACCGGCCAAACACATTCGGATTGTGTTGATACTTTAAGACAACGATCCATGGGTCATTTGAGACGTGTACGAGTCAACCCCGCCTAAATCCGAGATGCGGTGTGGTCGGGACCACTCTAAGTGACTTTCTTTTGTTTAAAATGGACAGTATTTTAAGTACATACGGAAAACAGACCAAACACATTCGGTTTCTGTTGAAACTTTAGGAGAACGATCCATGGGTCATATGTGACGTGTACGAGTCAACGCCACCTCAATCCGAGGCGTGGTGTGGCCGACACCACTCAAAGTGTCTCTATTTTGTTTAAAATGGACTTAATTTTTAGTGAAAACAAAAAATGACATACGGAAAACCGACCAAACGCATTCGGTTTCTGTTGAAACTTTAGGAGAATGATCCATGGGTCATATGTGACGTGTACGAGTCAATGCCACCTCAATCCGAGGCGCGGTGTAGCCGACACCACTCAAAGTGTCTCTATTTTGTTTAAAATGGACAGTATTTTGGCCGTTTATGACACCAGAACTGCGTTGCTGGTCACCGTGGGAACATGGCACGTCCGATTGACATTCCATCTACGCGTACACGTCATGAATAATAATTATAATGTTTCACGGTGGTTTCAGGTCAATCCGAGGTCGTCCGCTATGAATTTGACAGTTTGACGCCCGTTTTGGCCGTTTATGACACCAGAACTGCGTTGTCAGTCACCGCGGGCACACGGCACGCCCGATTGATGTGCCGTCTACTCGACCACTTCATAAATCACTCACCCATATTTGTCGTCTGATTGCAGGTCATTCTGACTTCGTTCGACCCATTTGCACCCCCCTCACGCGCGTTTACGAAGCGCGTGCATCACTTAAAATACGAATATTGAGCCGTACCGCACAAACCGCACGTCCGATTGACGTGCCGTCTACGCGTACACGTCATGAATAATAATTACAATGTTTCAAGGTGGTTTCAGCTCAATCTGAGGTCGTCCGCTATGAATTTGACCGTTGGACGCCCGTTTTGGCCGTTTATGACACCAGAACTGCGTTGTCGGTCACCGCGTGTACAGGGCACGTCCAATTGACGTGCCGTCTGCTCGACCACTTCAGAAATCACTCACCCGTATTTGTCATCTGATTTCAGGTCATTCCGACTTCGTTCGGCCCGTTTGGACCCCCCTCACGCGCGTTTACGAAGCACGTGCATCACTTAAAATATGAATATTGAGCCGTACCGCGCAAACCACACGTCCGATTGACGTGCTGTCTGCGCGTACACGTCAAAAATAATAATTAGAATGTTGCATGGTGGTTTCAGCTCAATCTGAGGTCTTCCGCTATGAATTTGACCGTTGGACGCCCATTTTGGCCGTTTATGACACCAGAACTACGTTGTCGGTCACCGCGGGCACACGGCACGTCCGATTGACGTGCCGTCTGCTCGACCACTTCAGAAATCACTGTCCCGTATTTGTCGTCTGATTTCAGGCCATTCCGACTTTGTTCGGCCCGTTTGGACCCCCCTCACGCGCGTTTACGAAGCGCGCACATCACTTAAAACACGAATATTGAGCCGTACCGCGCAAAACGCACGTCCGATTGGCATGCTGTCTGCGCGTACACGTCACGAAAAATAATTAGAATGTTTCACGGTGGTTTTAGGTCAATCCGAGGTCGTCCGCTATGAATTTGACCGTTTGACGCCCGTTTTGGCCGTTTATGACACCAGAATTGCGTTGTCGGTCACCGCGGGCACACGGCACGTCTGATTGACGTGCCGTATGCTCGACCACTTCATAAATCACTCACCCGTATTTTTCGTCTGATTTCAGGTCATTCCGACTTCGTTCGGCCCGTTTGGACCACCCTCACGCGCGTTTACGAAGCGCGCACATCACTTAAAACACGAATATTGAGCCGTACCGCGCAAACCGCACGTCCGATTGACGTGCCGTCTGTCCGTACACATCACGAATAATAATTAGAATGTTGCACGGTGGTTTCAGGTCAATCCGAGGTCGTCCTCTATGAATTTGACCGTTGGACGCCCGTTTTGGCCGTTTATGACACCAGAACTGCGTTGTCTGTCACCGCGGGCACACGACACGTACGATTGACGTGCCCTCTACTCGACCACTTCATAAATCACTCTCCCGTATTTGTCGTCTGATTTCAGGCCATTCTGACTTCGTTCGGCCCGTTTGGACCCCCCTCACGCGCGTTTACGAAGCGCGCGCATCACTTAAAACAGGAATATTGAGCCGTACCGCGCAAACCGCACGTCCGATTGACATGCCGTCTGCACGTAAATGTCACGAATAATAATTAGAATGTTGCACGGTGGTTTCAGATCAATCTGAGGTCGTCCGCTATGAATTTGACCGTTGGACGCCTGTTTTGGCCGTTTATGACACCAGAACTGCGTTGTCGGTCACCGCGGGCACACGGCACGTCCGATTGACGTGCCGTCTGCTCGACCACTTCATAAATCTCTCTCCCGTATTTGTCGTCTGATTTCAGGGCATTCCGACTTCGTTCGGCCCGTTTAGACCCCCCTCACGCGCGTTTGCGAAGCGCGCACATCACTTAAAACACGAATATTGAGCCTTACCGCACAAACCGCACGTCCGATTGACATTCCGTCTACGCGTACACGTCAAGAATAATAATTAGAATGTTTCACGGTGGTTTCAGCTCAATCCGAGGTCGTCCGCTATGAATTTGACCGTTGGATGCCCGTTTTGGCCATTTATGACACCAGAACTGCGTTGTCGGTCACCGCGGGCACACGGCACATCCGATTGACGTTCCGTCTACTTGACCACTTCATAAATCACTCACCCGTATTTTTCGTCTGATTTCAGGCCATTCCGAAATCGTTCAGCCCGTTTGGACCACCCTCACGCGCGTTTACGAAGCGCGTGCATCACTTAAAGCACGAATATTGAGCCGTACCACGCAAACCGCACGTCCGATTGACGTGCCGTCTGCGCGTACACATCACGAATAATAATTAGAATGTGTCACGGTGGTTTCAGCTCAATCCGAGGTCGTCCGTTTTAAATTTGACCGTTTGACGCCCGTTTTGGCCGTTTATGACACCAGAACTGCGTTGTCGGTCACCGCGGGCACACGGCACGTCCAATTGACGTGACGTCTGCTCAAACACTTCAAAAATCACTCACCTGTTTTTTTCGTCTGATTTCAGGCCATTCCGACTTCGTTCGGCCCCTTTGGACCCAACTCACGCGCGTTTACGAAGCGCGCGCATCACTTAAAATACGAATATTGAGCCGTACCGCGCAAACCGCACATCCGATTGACGTGCCGTCTGCGCGTACACGTCACGAATAATAATTAGAATGTTTCACGGTGGTTTCAGCTCAATCTGAGGTCGTCCTCTATGAATTTGACCGTTGGATGCCCGTTTTGGCCGTTTATGACACCAGAACTGCGTTGTCGGTCACCGCGGGCACACGGCACGTCTAATTGACGTGCCGTCTACTCGACCACTTTATAAATCACTCTCCCGTATTTTTCGTCTGATTTCAGGCCATTCCGACTTCGTTCGGCCCATTTGGACCCCCCTCACGTGCGTTTACGAAGCGCGCACATCACTTAAAACATGAATATTGAGTCGTACCGCGCAAACCGCACGTCTGATTGACGTTCCGTCTGTGCGTACATGTCACTAATAATAATTAGAATGTTTCATGGTGGTTTTAGCTCAATCTGAGGTCGTCCTCTATGAATTTGACCGTTGGACGCCCGTTTTGGCCGTTTATGACACCAGAACTGCGTTGTCGGTCACCGCGGGCACACGGCACGTCCGATTGACGTTCCGTTTGCTCGACCACTTCATAAATCCCTCTCCCGTATTTTTAGTCTGATTTCAGGCCATTCCGACTTCGTTCGGCCCGTTTGGACCCCCCTCACGCGCGTTTACAAAGCGCGCGCATCACTTAAAACACGAATATTGAGCCGTACCGCGCAAACCGCACGTCTGATTGACGTTCCGTCTGCACGTACATGTCACGAATAATAATTAGAATGTTTCACGGTGGTTTCAGGTCAATACGAGGTCGTCCGCTATGAATTTGACCGTTGGACGCCCGTTTTGGCCGTTTATGACACCAGAACTGCGTTGTCGGTCACCGCGGGCACACGACACGTCCGATTGACGTGCCGTCTGCTCGAACACTTCATAAATAACTCACCCGTATTTTTCGTATGATTTCAGGCCATTCTGAAATCGTTCGGCCCATTTGGACCACCCTCACGCGCGTTTACGAAGCGCGCGCATCACTTAAAAGATGAATATTGAGCCGTACCGCGCAAACCGCACGTCCGATTGATGTGACGTCTGTGTGTACACGTCACGAATAATAATTATAATGTTTCACGGTGGTTTCAGCTCAATCCGAGGTCGTCCGCTATGAATTTGACTGTTTGACGCCCGTTTTGGCCGTTTATAACACCAGAACTGCGTTGTCGGTCACCGTGGGCACATGGCACGTCCAATTGACGTGCCGTCTGCTCGAACACTTCTGAAATCACTCACCCGTATTTTTCGTCTGATTTCAGGTCATTCCGACTTCGTTCGGACCGTTTGGACCCCCCTCACGCGCGTTTACGAAGCGCGCACATCACTTAAAATACGAATATTGAGCCGTACCGCGCAAACCGCACGTCCTATTGACATGCCGTCTATGCGTACACGTAACGAATAATAATTATAATGTTGCACGGTGGTTTCAGCTCAATATGAGGTCTTCCTCTATGAATTTGACTGTTGGACGCCCGTTCTGGCCGTTTATGACACTAGAACTGCGTTGTCGGTCACCGCGGGCACACGGCACGTCCGATTGACGTGCCGTCTGCTCGAACACATAATAAATCACTCTCCCGTATTTGTCGTCTGATTTCAGGCCATTCCGACTTCGTTCGGCCCGTTTGGACCCCCCTCACGCATGTTTGTGAAGCGCGCGCATCACTTAAAACACGAATATTGAGTCGTACCGTGCAAACCGCACGTCCGATTGACGTGCCGTCTGCGCGTACACATCAAGAATAATAATTAGAATGTTGCACAGTGGTTTCAGCTCAATCCGGAGACGTGGTGTGGCCGACACCACTCAAAGTTTCCGTCTTTTGTTTCAAAAGGACGTCATTTTAAGTGAAAAGCATCAACTAACATACGGAAAACCGACCAAACACATTCCGAATCTGTTGATAATTTATCCCAACTATCCATGGGTCATATGTGACATGTACGAGCCAACTCGGGATGAATCTGAGTCGCTGTGTGGCCAGGATAAGTCTAAGTGACTCTCTTTAGTTTAAAATGGACACCATTTTAAGTACATACGGAAAAACGACCAAATGGATTCGGTTTCCATTGAAACTTTAGGATAACGATCCATGGGTCATATGTGACGTGTACGAATCATCCCCACCTCAATCCGACATGCGGTGCGGCTGACACCACTCAAAGTGTCCGTCTTTTGTTTCAGAAGGACGTCATTTTAAGTGAAAGGCATCAACTGACATATGGAAGAATGACCAAACGCATTCGGATTCAATCGATACTTTAGCACAACGATCCATGAGTCATATGTGACATGTACAAGTCAACTCTGTCTTAATCTGAGACGCGGTGTGGCCGACACAGCTCTAACTCTGTCTCTTTTGTTTAAAATGGACATGATTATAAATGAAAAGAACAACTGGCATACGCAAAACCGACCAAACACATTCGTAATCTTTTGATAATTTATCACAACGATCCATGGGTCATATGTGACATGTACGAGCCAACCTGGAATAAATCTGAGTCGTGGTGTGGTCAGGATTAGTCTAAGTGTCACTCTTTTGTTTTAAATGGACAACATTTTAAGTACATACAGAAAACCGAACAAACGCATTCGGTTTCCATTTAAACTTTAGGAGAACGATCCATGGGTCATATGTGACGTGTACGAATCAACCCTGCCTCAATTGGAGACGCGGTGTGGTCGGCACCACTCATAGTGTCCGTCTTTTGTTTCAAAAGGATGTCATTTTAAGTGAAAAACATCAACTGGCATAAGGAAAACTGACCAAACGCATTCAGATTGTGTCGATACTTTAGCACAACAATCCATGGGTCAAATGTGATGTGTAAGAGTCAACCCCGCCTCAATATGAGGTGTGGTGTGGCCGGTATCACTTCAGGTGTATGTATTTTGTTTAAAATGGACATCATTTGAGGTAAAAATATATGGTATAGAAAAAACCGATCAAATTATGAATTGAATTTCGGATTCCACATATAATTGTCATCTAAATTTTAAATTGAATTCTATATGAATTATGTACGTTTATAATTACGTTATGAATTCTAATTTAATTGTCATCTAAGTGTGGTCGGGACCACTCTAAGTGACTTTCTGTTGTTTAAAATGGACAACATTTTAAGTACATACGGAAAACTGACCAAACGCATTCTGTTTCCATTGAAACTTTAGGAGAACGATCCATGGGTTATATGTGATGTGTACGAGTCAACACCACCTCAATCCGAGGCGTGGTTTGGCCGGCACAACTCAAATTGTATGTCTTTTGTTTCAAAAGGACATCATTTTAAGTGAAAAACATCAACTGACATACGGAAAACCGGCCAAACGCATTCGGATTGTGTTGATACTTTAGGAAAATGATCCATGGGTCATTTGAGACGTTTAAGAGTCAACCCCATATAAATCCGAGATGCGGTGTGGCTGGTACCACTCTGACCGTGTCTCTTTTGTTTAAAATGGACAAGATTATAAGTGAAATAAACAACTGACATATGAAAAACTGACCAAACGCATTCGGAATCTGTTGAAAATTTAGGAAAACGATTCATGGGTCATATGTTACGTGTACGAGTCAACCACGCCTCAATACGAGTTGCGGTTTGTCCGAGACCACTATAAGTGTATCTCTTTTCTTTAAAATGGACTACATTTTAAATTCATACGGAAAACCAACCAAACGCATTCTGATTGTGTTTATATTTTAGCACAACAATCCATGGGTCATTTTTGATGTGTACGAGTTAACCCCACCTCAATACGAGGCGCGGTGTGGCCGACACCATTCAAAGTGTCTCTCTTTTATTTAAAAAACACTTCATTTTAAGTGAAAACAACAATTGACATACAGAAAACCGACCAAACGATTTCGGAATATGTTGATACTTTAAGACAATGATCAATGAGTCATTTGTGACGTGTACGAGTTAAACTCGCCTCAATCTGAGGCACAGTGTGACCGGTATCATTCCAGATGTATGTATTTTGTTTAAAATGGATATCATTTATATTAAAAATATATGGTATATGAAAAACCAATCAAATTATGAATTGAATTCCGAATTCCACATATGATTGTCATCTAAATTTTAAAATGAATTCTAAATGAATTATGTATGTTTATAATTATGTTATGAATTCTACTTTAATTATGGATGTGTATATTTTCAGGATGCATTATATGTGTTGGTTGGTTGGTTTGCATTATTTGTATGTGTTGGTTTGTTCTCTATATATATGCATTATATGTGTTACAGGTACAATAATTGGATTGAAAAATGAATTGAAAACGAGGGCATAATTGGATTGAAAATTGAATTGAAACCGAGGGTGAATGCCCAAAAACCAGACCTGCTGTGCAAATTGTAGGCTGCTGTTCAATTTGCACAGCAAAGCCTATGCCAACGGTTTGAAAACCGTTGGCATAGGCTCTATGTACCTGTTTTTACCAATAGTTCAAGGAACCGTTGGTAAAAACACCCTATCCCAACGGTTTGAAACCATTGGGATATCCTGTTGAAGGGTTGTTTTTACCAACGGTTCGTAGAACCGTTGGTAAAAACCTTTCCCAATGGGGCAAACCATTGGGAAAGGCCTTTCCCAACGGTTTGGCAGAACCGTTGGGATAGGTTGATTTTTTCTAACCTATCCCAACGGTTCTCTGTAAACCGTTGGGAAAAGCCTTTCCCAACGGCTTACTTCCCCACGGTTTGCAGAACCGTTGGTATAACATATAGCAACGGTTCTCCAGCCTTTCCCAACGGTTCTAAACCATTGGGAAATGATGGATTTCCAGTAGTGATATGAAGCTCTGTATGGAAAGCGATGTAGAACTCAAACCTGTTGGGATTAAGTTGGAGAAAGAAAGCTACTTGGACCTAATCTTGTTCAAGAGATGACAGAGAAGGTTCAAGTCATTCAGAAACACCTCAAAGCTACTCAAAGTAGGAAAAAGATCTATGCTGACAACCTTCGAAGGGACTTGGAGTTCGACATTTGAGATAAATTCTTTCTTCAAATATCTCCATGGAAGAGAGTCATGCTATTCCAGAAGAAAGGGAATCTAAGCCCATGATATATTGGCCCCTTTGATATCCTTGAATGCATAGGAGCCATGGCTTATCGGCTTGAACTTTCACCGAATATATCTCTATTTCATGATGTTTTTCACGTATCACTCTTGAGGAAGTACATACCTGATTCCTCACAAGTACTAAACTCTAAGGTGGTGCAGCTGGAAGATGATCTCTCCTATGAGGAGCATCCAGTAAAGATTCTAGATTAGAGAGATAAGGTTCTACGCAATAAGACCACCCATCTTGTAAAAGTGTTGTGGGGGAACCATAAGTTTGAGGAAGCAACTTGGGAACCAGAAGAGGCAATGAATTAGAAACACCCTCACCTGTTTGTGTAAAGTCAAATTTTGGGGGCGAAATTTCTTAAGGGGGGAAGAATGTAACGACCCAAAGATTTTCAATGGAAATTACTTTCATATAATTATGTCATAAAATCAAATGAAAACACAAGATAAAGAAATAATAAGTGATAAGTGACCTTTAAACATAAGTTTGTCACTTCTGTGTTTGGAATTTTGAAAATATGACACACATGGTTGTGTTCAAGATGTTTTTTGGAGTCTAATAAAACACAAATAATTTTTGGTGAATAGTAACCTACCCTTATGGATAGTAATATACCCTAATGAATAGTGATATACCCTAATGAATAGTAACCTCATATATGGTGGTATAAAAAAATATTCAAGTTGGAAGTATAATATACCTATATTTTAGAATAAGTTAATGAATGTTTTAAAACTTGTTTTGATAATAAATTATTATTTTAATTAAATATTAAAATAATCATATTTGGAAAATTATTTTTGAAAAATTGACTTCATTTTTGGATTATACACGTTTAAAAATGGTTAGGGTGAATTTTTGGGATTTTTCAGAAATACTTGAATTTTTGATGAATAGTAGAATCCGATAATTCACAATAAATGCTAAATAATGGATTAATTGAGTCATCGATGATGTTCTGCTGATGTAAGACCACTTGGTTCATGATAACATGATAAAATTACTATTCTTGGTCATGGAATACTTACTATTCTTTGTCTTGGGATGAATTAATAAATTAATGATTATAATATTATGAAATCACTCCTCTCCTCCACTATAAAACCCCCCTTCACTCCCTCTTCTCTCCACTCCTCTCAAGCCTTGTGCCTTGACATTATTCAGCCCAAATATCTCCCCAAGGACCTCCCCCATGTCAAAAAGATCCCAGGATTCTTAAAATACCAAAACCTCTCCGCTTAAGAGGTTCTCAAAGGAGGAAGTCTCAAGAGGTAAATTCCTCTTCCCAATTTCTTCTTTTCTTTTAAGTTCTTTTATTTTTTTTCTTTCCTCACCTCCCTTCACCATAATAGTATGATAAATCCAGAACATACATGTATTAAAATTCCTTCATTCTAGTGGTATATTTCATTATCTTCTCTCCTTTCCCCACCCTTTTATTTGAAAGAAATGAAAGCACCGTTTGAGATGTGCTAATTTAGCACATTCAAGGACAACAGTTTATCAATTTATATTATTATATTTAATTATGGTCATGAAACCATTTGTGTTGTGGTTAAACTAGATTATTATATATGTAATATATATCATATTTTTGGTTCTTTAATACTTTTTTACAAATGGAATTAAATTATAAAGCAAAACACATTCTTTGTAATCAAATCCACTGATTAACAAAAACGATTATCACTATGGTTATATATATAATAATTCGACTTCACTCTAAGTAACCTAATTAAAATTAAAACCATGTAATCTCTTAGAAATTAAATAAAGAATATAACTTCAATTCTGGACAACTACTTTCATCTTTCATATAATCCAAACTTGAATATAAGTGAAATGATCTTTTAAAGCCAAGTAAACAAACGGGCCCGAACAAAGAAATTTAACCTTGTAACTAATCAAAAAGGATTTGAATGAAATAAAAAGGGTTATAATAAATAAATTGAATATATAATAGGTTCTGTACTTATTAATTAATAAGCCTAATTTTTTTATTCTGGTCGTTAAAAACAAGTGGAGAACACCAACTGATTTAAGGTAAGGGATCCTCCCCTTTCCACTCTTAATCAAGATTGTTCTATATGCTATGCCTTTTTGTGTAATACCAAGTGAAGGGGTATGTTTATATAACTTTCCCATACTGCCCTGATGTTTTATAAGTGATGAGAAACCCCTTATATCTCTCATCAATCCCTCTTAGTTACACTCGATACCATGCCGATAAACTATAATGGATTCTACCTGAACTTCCTTTATTCCTTTGGGTTGCTCTATCTTTCTTTTTACCAAAATGTTGTTGTTTTTTATTTTTATGTAAAACTCTAAATTATATTTTTATTCTCCGAAATCATGTTTCAAGATCCATATTTCATTCTCTTTCGGGGATATACATGATTTTAAGTGAATCCCTTCTCGATACTTCCCAATAAGACCACTCGTTTTAAGGGAGCTTCTCGAATTCTTACCTGATTTCAAGTGCACTCTATATTCTGTTTTAAGACACCGTTGTCTTTGTAAATTCAGTATTTTTATTCTGAAAACCTTCATAGTTCAATTATGGTTTTATATAAAAGAATGTATTCTTTACTATTTTAAAATCTCTATAGTGTTTTCCTTAAAAACCGAACAAAATTGTTTTAATGCTAATGTCTCTCAAATACATTTATTATGTGTTGTCACTTATATTTGTTACCTACTACCATGTTATATGCCTATATTATCTTATGAACATCCATGTATGTTCTAATCCTTTTCTTTCATGTACACTTTCATGATACACCCATTGGTTATGATTTATGTCATGGTTGTGGTACCCAATTCTCTCCATGGGTAACCTTATGTTTATGAACAATTAATTATGTATGATTACTCATATGGAAAGAATGTTTATGTGGTAATAATATTTTTGTGTCAAGAATATTCATTAAAATTTTTATATTCGGAACTATTTTTATTTCAATTACACAATCAAGGAAAACACTTCATGTTTAACAATTTATCCAAAACATTTTTTTTTGTGCATGACTAAAATGATGCATGCCCCAAAATAATTTTAGGTGACTAGAATGATGCATGCATAATAAAATATCATTTCATACCAGGTCACAAGTAAAATCTCAGAAACTCAGAAATAATAATCACATCCCACAATAAGTCCACCACCCATGATCTAATAACATCCTATTGTAACAAAAGATTTCAATAATAGAAATCCCACCCTATTTACTTGGGTTTCCTCTCATACATGTGTTAGATACCCAAATGCATGAGCTCATGACAAATGACTGAATATTCATAGTATCTAGTCTGCCTTTCAAAAATAGTAAGACAAAATAAAAGAAGAGAAAAATGAGCTCTGATACAACTTTGTAATGTCCCTACCTAGGTGCCATACACCAGTCCCGAAGCCCATTCGTTACATGACCTCAAGTGAACCTCCCCATATAGCTGAGGTTGCTAAAAAGTAGAAAGGTTCTGATATAAATAATTATGAGACTATAGCCTATTTACTATAGTAATACCACAATATAAATAGAAAAATATATCCAAAAGATATAACCATAACTAGAATGATACCCGTATCACATGATGATAAAAATAGGAATACAATATCCAAAATTGAAAAATAGATATTTCATGCCAAATAATTGTCACATGTGAATATGAAAAATCCAAAATAAATAAATACACTGATAACTTCCAATAGGGTCCCAAATCATATTCAGATCCTCATCCATGCTTCATGAAAAATCAAATATCTACCATAAGGTCGTTTCCCTTATCCTTTCTTGCAAACATAAAGTCTATTCAGGTACCAATATGGTTGACCATGTTCGGTGTGAGTATAATTTAGTAAGCCACCACTAATTACGTCTAAAAGAATACCAGTCAATAACTATGTATGCAGTTGTTTAAATAATAAAGTACAATGCATAAGTAAAACATTATCACATTTATTATTCTTTAAATTAACTATATAAATAACCAAGTTCTCGAGCACACTTGAACCAAAATACCTACTTCGGACCATGTCATAGTTTAAACCATGTCATATATTCAATTAAAAATTCATCATAACACATGGGCATTCATTATCTATTTGTTTAAATTCATTAATATAGAAAATTGGAATCATATTCCAATGCCAACTTTTTGGGCCTAGATCACCATGCCAAGGACCCCATGGGATTTTGAACCAGAAGTTCATTTCCAACACTCATTTATCAAGAAATCACAAAAGTGTGATTTTGATGTAGTAGACTATGTACCAAAGTCATTTATCACTATGATCTTTTGATCTAGTAGACCATGTCCCACACACAAATATCAATTTATCACGATGGGATTTTGATGTAGTATACCATGTCCCACACACATATTTCACATATATCACAATATCACATACATCACATCAATCAAGGTTAATCAACACTAACCCTCTTATCACATTTCACATCATGATATGCTATTTCAATTATCAAAACAAGTCATGGTCAATACTTTAATCACATGGAAATAAAATCAAAATCACCATTATTCCATTTATCAACATTTAATCAAATATCTCATTAATCCATTAAGGTTATTCTAATCATCACATATTCCCAATAGTCAATTATTTTCTAAACATATTAATTTACCAATTACACCAAATAATTAATTAACCAAATCAACATTTAATTAATTAATAAATTACACAATCATAACCATCCATTAATTTATTCAAAAATTAATTAATCCAATTCTATAATCACATAAACACAAAATAATATTAATAAATTCACCAACTAATTAATCCAATTCCAAAATCCCAATATCCCATTAATTAATTAATAAATTAATTAATCCAATTCTGCAATTTCATAAACACAACATCCCATTAATTTACTCACTAATTAATTAATTCAAATCCACAATACTGATATCCAATTAATTAATTAATCAATTAATTTATCTAATTCAACAATAAATTAATCAAATTCCACAATTTTTAATTTCTCTAAAATTTAATCCAACTCATCATCACATCAAAATTAAATAAATTAATTCCATGATTCTATAAATTAATCAATAAATTAATTTATTCAATTTAGGATTCAATTGTCAAATGTTCTAATTTAAATCTAACAATGCATACACCCAATTGGAATCAAGACTATGGGAATTGAATTTAGACTACCTACCTCAAGTATTTGATGAGTGATCGCCCAACTGAAATTCCCCAACTTTAAATGGATTGGTCAAACCCATGATTATGAAAGGGATATTGAATCAATCCTATAAATAAGATCAAACGGATCATGATCTATCAAACAAAGATCGAGCTCTAAAACCAACAGGGTAAAACATACCTTAAAAGGATGGGATAAGAATGTTAAAGGGAGAGGTAACCACACAAGATACGATTCACTTACAAGGAGATGTATGAATCTTATATCTGGGCTTTAAATAATCAATAATTAAGGTCATAAGGTCTTAGAATCTATTAGGGAGCCTCCAAAAAATGATAGAATTCATTTAAACTTGAGTTAGGGATGATTATGGGTTAATTAAGGGAGTTAAATCATTTTAATCTAGTTTTTGGGATAATTAAAACAACATGCATGTTTTCCTAGGTAGGGGAACACCTTTTCCAAACCATGTGCCTTAACTGTGCGCCTATTCTAGGGGGGCGCACTATATCTCATAAGAGGGTACACTATTTGAGAAACTGTGAACCAACTATGGGAATACCTTCTATTTGGTTTCACACTGTATGTTGAGATGGGTGCATGATTTAGAAAAACCATGCACCAACCGTGAAAAAACCATATTCCTTTGAAAATTCTCTAATTTTCTCCAAAATGATCCTAAGGTAAAAACCAAACAAAATGTACTCAAAATAATGAAAAATATTACCTGTAAATGAGCTTGATACATCTCTAGAAATGGTCAGGTTCTTAAATATATTCAAACTTTTCTCTATATATTTGTAACTTAACTTTCTTAACCTTAAAATTCCCTTTAAAAATATTTTTTACATCATCCAAAATCACTTTGGTAGTTTTTAGTCCCATTTCCTTTGTAAAAACTTTATCAGATAAGGACATTAGAATGGAATTACTTTCTTTTCCATGAACTTCTAAATTCATCTTACCAAAATAATTTATAGGTGTATCATTATTTATTGGATTAAAAATCATGATTGAAACATCAATAATATATAGTCTAAGAGAAAGAAGATAACGAATCATCATGTCCTTCTATCCACGACATTTCTTTCCATAAAATATAGGTATAAATTTGATGTTTCCATAATTGAAATTCTCTATCCATTCTTTATCCAAAATTGTTTATTTCATAGGGAACCTAGTTTTTTATGATACCGCTTGAAGTGCCCCTAAATATATGTAATACTGAGGGTGGGGGGGGGGGGGTTGAATCAGTGTCCCCCCTTTTTCAACTATCATTTTGAAATAAACCTATGTGTGTTGTTAATGTGAGGATCCTCCAATTATTTAAATATCATCCTTTTTTATATGTAATATAAATATAAATTAACACAAACAACACATTTATTTTAAAATACTTACCCCTAGTTTGGGTGACTGCTATGTTTGGTTTGATTCTAAGACATCGATTTTATCACTAATATAATACAGTGATTACAAAAGGTGAGAAGGAATTATACCTAACTCAACACTTGAAATTGTGGGAAGGCATTATCCTTTAGCCAACATTTACAAATTTTTTAAAGGTTTCATCCATGAGCTAAAATTATCTCTCAATAATAGTCTTATGGCAATGATTATACTAAATCTTTCCACTTTACATAGTTTTCCAACTAAAATGAGAAAGATATGTCTTCTTTAGCTTCCTTCCACACTAAATTACTAATTTATTTTTATCCCAGATACTTTCATACAAAATAATTAACCTTTATATGAACCCTTAAAAACTTTTAGAATAAATATTTTCCCATTTCATAATTAACTTTAATATCCAAAATTATAATTTCTCAATGTTTTTCTTTATAACTGCTTCAAGAGTCTCAATATTTGGAATATATGTAGGTTTTGATAGATAATTGGTGTTTCTCACTAAACTTCAAGAACATAAATATCTAAAACACAACTATTACTCCTTAACTCTATGACTATTCTAAATATATAGGTAGGTCTCTCTTAGTCTCATTGTTCTCTTATTTGATTGAACAATTATCCTTTTTGTACCCAATATTAAGTGTTGAAATATCTATGAAAAGTAGAAATGTGGGATAACATTTAAATTTCCCATTTTTTTTTATTTTGTTGATCATATCATTTAAAACTTGGTCAATATCCTTTATTTATTTCAGAAAACTCAGCTTCAATATGAAATATTCTAATTCAAATCCCCTGTCTTCCTCCTTTAACTCCTCTAATTTTTTTATTAAATAATGACATAGAAATTATGATATTTAATTCATGAAGAAAACTTGGCATCATCATAATTATTTCATCAACTAAATATATTAATATTTCACATCATTTAGTTGAACTTTAATAAACATTAGGTTACTTTAATTTAACCTTAGGATCATCTAAATTACCCCTATATAGATCTGAGATCTTTCACTGATATTATTCCTTAACATCAACAAATTTTTAGAACTTATAATAAAAAATCTAAATATGTAACATAGCTTCCAATATTATCATATTCTAATTTCCTTAACTCCAACTTCCAAACTTATGGACTTTTGCAAATTAGTTTCTGAAACACCTTACAGGTTAAATTAAGATTAATATTCCATAACATTTCATCCTTGAGAGTTAATATTTCATATCAGTGAATATTTTGTATTTATTTTTTATATAAATAATGAGGATTCCACTTCCACTTATGCTTCTAGTCATAATCATCATCTATAATACTCACTACTAATTTTAACATTCTAATTATTTTAGACTTTCACATTAGAAAAAATAATCATAACCATGAACATCCTTAATTAACTTCTTATTTCTCATAATCCTATTGATTTTTCTTTTATACTTACTTTCTAGAACACACTAATTTAATATAATCATCAATATTCATTGTTTTTTTCCTTTTCAATTCTCATACTTCTCCAAAACCCACCTTTTCCTTGTCATTAAATGGTTCTGCATGTCACCTTTCTGAACCATACTTATCTAAAATTACATTATAAACTATCAAATTCCTTTACTAATTATTTTTTACTTAATATTCCATCTCATATATCATTTTTCTAAAACTCAGAATTCTAGATAAACATATGTTTTCATCCACAATTCATCTTCTATATAAATCCATTTTGGATATCAGAGTCTAGATCACCTTCTAGATACCGATCATTCATATTATTCAAAAACTTAAAATCACCTCAAAATATTCTCAACACTAAAATAAAAAACCTTACATATATTTTACAATAAATGCAACACAAGTTAAACAATTCCATGGGCTATTCAAAAATAAAATGAACATAATAAAATTTATTATTTTCCAAAATAAGTTATCCCTTCGTGGTTCCATCCCAACATCAAGACATTAGGTGTAAAACATAAACTAAAGATACATGATAAATAATAAGTCATTTAACATAAAATTCCTACCTATGATCACGAAATACACCCATTTTGGATTGTAACCCACTCAAGTGGTTCTCAAATTTCATGTCACACCTTATATTTATCCCACATGTTATGAAACTTCCTGTAGGATCGAAATAATGATGTAGAAGCTCAATATACAAGAGGGGGGGGGGGTGAATTGTATACTTTAAAAATTACTTTGGAACCTTTAAAGTTGGTTATGAATAACTATGTTTTCCTTAGATAAGGAAAGTTCTAAGTTTAACAAAGTTAAACTAAGAAAATTCACAACACCTCTAACACCAATTGAAAACTTCGAATAAGGAATGAAGTTATAAACTTCAAGTCCTATGTACTTGCTTAAAACTAGGAAGAGATTCCGAAAGTAGGTTCCAGAAATATGGATCCGGAAATTGAAACTTAACTAAAGATTACAATATGAGATTCTACCTTAAAGCGTATAGAATCTAAATGAACCAGAGTACAAGTAAGGAAGTATAAGAAAGTTATACTTTCCTTAAAATACAATATGCGGTGGAAAAAAACAGGTAGTAAAACTACAAGTAACAAGATATAAGTCTTTTAACCCAAAGAGAAGGGTATCCAACAAACTTGGATAAAGGTCCCTTGATTTATACTTTCAAGAAAGTTTGTCTTACCCACACCAGGGTAAGCCCTCAATACGAAGATCAGAATCTCTGTCTTGCTGTCCCCGCAAGCCCTCAACTTCAAGGTAGTTGGAACCTCTATCTTCCTCAGCAAGGAAGACCTCGAACTTCAAGGTAGTCGGAACCTCAATCTTCCTATCCCCAGAAGTCCTTGAATATAATCACCAACATTCGGAGTCGCACGAAGCTTTGAGTGTTAATAAGAGCCTCTATCTCTAGAAATCACTTCAAGCATGTAATCACATGAGTCGAAGATCAGTATCGAGCTCTTTCAAATGAGCTCCTATTTATAGGGTCGGTCGACCTCCTTTCCAACGGTCATATCTTCCTTAAAAATCGGAGGGACCTGTACACATGTCACTTAACCAACAGTTATTTTATAACGGAATAGACGACATCGTTTTTTAACAAAACAAGTGTAAGAGAAAGTACGACATCGTTTTAAGTCTAACTCAAAAAGTTTGGAGTGAGGATTCTGAGTGTAAGAAAAAAATATTAAAGAGTAGAAAAATTATAAAAGTGTAAGCAAAATGAAAGTTCAGAGTCTAAGAAAAAATAATATTCGGAGTCTAAATAAATTCGGAGTTTATAAGGCAAAAAATGATCAGATTCTGTTTAATAGGTGAATTTGGAATGAGAATTTGGAATGAAAATTCGTCATCAGAATTCTTAATGAGAATTTGTAATCAGGATTCGTCATTAGGTTTCAGTGTCGAACTTCATGAGAGTTCGTATCCAGAATTCGGAGTGAAAATTTATTAGAGTTCGCATCCAGAATTCGGAGCCTAAAACAGAATGCTTCATATCAAGGTTTTAAACGATTCTGAGAGTATAGAAATGAATCCGATTCTTATACTTAAGAAATATATGGATATAGATAATGAAAATATGATAAGGATAATTTTCCTTATAAAAGTGTTTTTCCTTATAAAAGCAATTTTCCTTATAAAAGAAATTTTCCTTATAAAAGCAATTTTCCTTATAAAAGCAATTTTCCTTATAGATAAGGTGTTTGTGATTTTCAAAACAAGAAGGAATGGAAAAGTCATAAGGAAAACCTTATTGACTCAACAATCTCCACCTTTTTGGAGAGCACAAACATCCTTACGAAAAAGAAAGACTAATAAGAAAAAAACATTAAGGCTTATCTCCCTTTGCTTATGGATGTTGATGAATACGACTAACTCCCCCTTAGGCTTTGAAACACTAAGGATCGTATTCTAGATTTCCGGAATTGAATTTCATTAAAAATAAGAATTTCTTCGTTTAATGAAAAACTCCCCCTTAGATAAACTCTATTAGAGTTCTTTTTCTTTCTTACCCTTTGTTAAGGTTCTTTTTCCCCCTTTGTTAGTGTTCTTTTTTCCTTCTCCCCCTTTGTGTTTTTCAAAAAGGATTCGAGGGAATTGAAAATATAACAAAGTACCTGAAAAATTAGTAACAACAACAAAAGAAACGAGCAAGAAAGATTTTCATTAAGTTTGAAAGGTCAAAAACAAGGAAGCTAAGATACAAAAAAAGATCGGATTTGTCTATTTTGGATCTTTTTTCTTCAACATGAGACCCTTGAGAATAGTCTTTATCTTCTTCAAGTCTTTATGGTCTTCTTCGTCTTGCTTCTCTAACATAACTATTATTGCACTTTGAACTTCAAGCTTTTCTTCCCGAGCTTCAAGATTTTCTTCCTGAACTTTCAAAATTTGTTCTTGCTTTAAAAACTTCTCTTCAACCTCAATCCGATGATCCCTTTCATTCCTCCAGTTTTGAGCAAGAGAATTCAACTTCCCATTCAGATCTCTATCTTTTTTAATCCAGTAATTCTTCTCATCTATCAACTTTTCTTCAAAGGAAGAAGTAATATCATTTATCTTCATGTCTTCTGTCTCAAATGCATCTTTAAAATTATCTTGGAAATCATCCAAGAGCCTCATCTATTCTACAGTTTTCCTCGACCAACTAGTCATTTTCTTACAAGACCTTTTGTGGGCTTCATAGCTGACAAAAAAAGTTTTTAACTGAGCCTCCATCTCTACACATTTATCCATAACCATCTTCCTTAAAGAAAGAAACTGTCTTATAGAACTCTAAAAGCAACTCTGAATATACTTCATCTTGATTCCCGGGCTTAGATACAACAAAATCTTCCCATCCGTTAAGCTTTATGTTCTTAGATATAAGAGAATCATAATTTTTGAAGAGATCAGGATGAACCAACATTTCTATATATAATAACCACTAAGAAATCGGCTTAGAGGTTGACATGTCTTGAGAAGATACTTCCACAAACATTCGGATCTGAAGACTTCTGGGAAGTTCGGAATGAAGATTATTGAAGATCGGAACAACTTTTAAAACAGAGAGGCAGAGCTTCGGGACGCTGGAGCTTGAAAAACCGATGTGGGATGACCATTTGGGGTCCCCTTTAAATAGGCAAAGAATTTTTCCATTGGTCTTCCAAATCCATCTAACAGTTGAAAAAACTTTGATCTGATCTGACGGTTGAAAACCAATTCTCAAGAAAACTTGAAGCCGATCTTTTGAGGTTTTTATTAAAACAAGGATTTAAGATAACTAGAATCCGAAAACAAAATATAAGAAAATAACAGTTAGTAAAATATGATTATGAAGACATAAGTAAGGAAATCATACCTTTCGGATTGGCTTAGGAGTATTTTTCGCAATGGGTAATATTCTTCTTGAAGCAAAATTAACTACGAAAAATCTTTACTACGAAAAGACATATTTCGCAAAACTCACTACGAAAAACAAACTCAATACAGAAAACTCAGTACGAAAAGAATAATAAAAAAAACGAAAAAAAACATTATAAGGATTTCAGTATGAAAATTTCATTACTAGAATTTCAGTACGAGAATGTCATTACGAATGTCTCAATACGGAAATCTTACTGTGAAAGTCTCAATATGAAAGTTTCATTACAAAAATCTCAGTTCGAAAGTTTTATTCTGAACATTTCAGTACAAAGAAAAAAATTGTAAAAACAACAAAAAAATATGTAGTCCCCCTATGAAGAGGAGTTTATTACTGTAAGGAAACTCTTTCAATAGAAAGTTAATTAATAAGGATTACCTTACATTTATCATTCCTAACTTCTGCTTAATGTATTCAAATCTATCAGAAGGAAAAGATTTTGAGAAAATATCAGCAAGTTGATATTGCATTCTGATAAACTGAAGAATAATATCTCTATTCGTTTTGAATAGCTTTTGTTACCAGTTATGTTCCGGGAACATCCACTATCCATGTACCATGTGTTGTTGTTGGTACACTCTTTATTTTCCTGAAATTAAGAAAAGAATTAAAATTTAGGAATCCAAACTTGTTTGGATCCGAGATTTTCAGATAACAAAACATTGGGTACCCACATCTTCTTAGAGAAATAAGCTTTATGAAATCCTAGAGATTGGGTTTTGTTTAAGGAACAATTATTTTCCCAGTGACCACCATATTGACACTTGGTAAAAAATGGGGCACTTTTTGGAACAATGTAATTGTTACTAAAAGTTGATATTGCATGGGTATAACCAAATCTGGATTTATTTCTTAAAGGTCGTCTTTGGGAATACAGTTTATCAAAATTTTCCTTACAATGGGTAAAGTTTGATAAACACTTCTTTAAGGAAAAAATTTCAGACTTGAGTTTTATAACCAAGTTTTTATCCTCAAAATGATTAGTTTTAAAACTAGAGCTAGGCTCAAAGATACTTTTCTTAGAAATTACTTTTTATAATTCTTTAGAAAGTTTGTTCTTCTCAGAACTTACTTCCTAAAGATTTTTTGAAATACTTTCAAAATCATAATTTTTTCAATCAAGATCTTTAGAAAGATATGATATTTCTTTTGTAAGAATATTATTCCTAGAGTTTTCCTTATCAAGTTTTTTATTGAGTTTGGAATTCTCAATTTCAAGAAGTTCAGAAAACCTAGAAACTTATTCATAGGTAGGTAAAGTATTTTCTTAATAAGAAGAGGATTCTTCATCTGAGGATTATAATACTTACTATCATTAGAATTTAAAGATACATTGGTCAATGATTCAGCATTTCGTACCTTAGCCATAAAGCAATGATTCTCAATAGGTAGTCTGGCTACAAGACCAAGATTCTTCTGTCCAGAAGATTCATAATCAGAAGATTCATCTGAAGAGTCACCACCACTGGAACTCCAGGTATCACTAGCTTTCAGAAGTTTCTTAGCGTTGGATTTATAATACTTCTTTCTGTTCCTGTCTGAATGCATTTATTTCCTTTCTTTCTTTTTGAGTAGAGGGAAATTTGGTCTAATATATCCAGCTCTCTTGCATTCATAACACGTGAATTCTCCATCTTTCCTATCATTCCTTTCCTTTTTCTTATACTTGTATTGGAAACTTCTATGGCTAGCTATCTTGTTTAGCCTTCGAGCAAGATTTGCTAACTCCTTTTCTGAGATTTCACTTTCACTAGAATCTGATTGAACAACCATCTTCTTAGATTTGGATCTGGTTACTCTCTCAGGAGTCTTAGCTTTCATATGATTTGATGTTGTTGTAAAAGCAACAGTACCATTCCCATTCTTCTTTTTGATGTTGTCAGCATCTCTCTTCATTTTGGTTTCATGTTGAAGAAGAGTTCCAAATAACTCATCAAGAGAAATTTGAGTGACCTTCCTGTTCTCATCTATAACAGTTCTTTTGGATTCCCACTCATTGGGAATAATATCAATTATCTTATCCACAAGTGCTTCATCATCTAACCCTTTTTCTCCCATAGACTGTAAACTATTGACGATAGTCATAAACCTCTATTGAACTTTGAAGATTGGTTCACCATAAGGAAAATTGAAGCCATGGTATTCAGCACTAAGCATGGATCTCCTAGTTTCAATTAATTTAGAAGTGCCAAAGTGTGTAACCTCTAACTTCTTCTAGATACAATTAGCTGCTTCACAAGAAGAAATTTGGCTATATATATTTCTAGTCATTGAACATAGTAAAGTATTGCATACCTTATAATTGAGTTGATACTCTTGATTTTCCTGGTTAGTAAAAGTTCTAACTTCCTTATCAGGAATTTTATAATCTCCAGTAAGCATAACAAAGTTTTCCACTCCAGTATTGATAACAAAAGTCTTCATTAGATCTCTCTAGTACTCATAGTCATTACCATCAAAGATTGGTGGTCTTGTAGGATTTATATTATCAATGGAACCAACATTGACTCCTGCCATACTTAAAATAACCTTTGATACACAAACCTGTTAGTAGAAAAAGTTCGTAATCACAATGTTCGGAATGAAAAAGTTCGGAATGAGAAGGTTCAGAATGATAAAGTGAGCAAGAAAAACTTATACGTGAGTATAATTATTTCAGAGACCTGCTCTGATACCAACTATAGGATAGAAATAATGATGTATATTCTCAATATAAAAGAGGGGTGGGGGTGAATTGTATACTTTAAAAATTCCTTTGGAACCTTTAAAGTTGGTTATGAATAACTATGTTTTACTTAGATAAGGAAAGTTATAAGTTTAACAAAGTTAAACTAAGAAAATTCACAACACCTCTAACACCAATTGAAAACTTGGAATAAGGAATGAAGTTATAAACTTCAAGTCCTATGTACTTTCTTAAAACTGGAAAGAGATTCCGAAAGTAGGTTCTGGAAATATGGATCCGGAAATTGAAACTTAACTAAAGATTACAATATGATATTCTACCTTAAAGCGTATAGAATCTAAATGAACTAGAGTACAAGTAAGGAAGTATAAGAAAGTTATACTTTCCTTAAAATACAATATACAGTGGAAAAAAACAGGTAATAAAACTTCAAGTAATAAGATATAAGTATTTTAACCCAAAGAGAAGGGTATCCAACAACCTTGGATAAAGGTCCCTTGATTTATACTTTCAAGCAAGTCTTTCTTACCTACAGCAGGGTAAGACCTCGATATGAAGATTGAAATCTTTGTCTTGCTATCCCCGCAAGACCTCAACTTCAAGGTAGTTGGAACCTCTGTCTTTCTCAGCAAGGAAGCCCTCGAACTTCAAGGTAGTCGGCATCTCAGTCTTCCTATCCCTGGAAGTCCTCGAATGTAATCACCAACATTCAGAGTTGCACAAAGCTTTTAGAGTTAATAAGAGCCTCTATCTCTAGAAATCACTTCAAGAATGTAATCACATGTGTTGAAGAACAGTATCGAGCTCTTTCAAATGAGCTCTTATTTATAGGCTCGGTCGACCTCCTTTCCAACGGTCATATCTTCCTTAAAAATTGGAGGGACCTGTACACGTGTCACTTAACCAACGATTAGTTTATAACGGAATAGACGACATCATTTTGTAACAAAACAAGTGTAATAGAAAGTACGACATCATTTTAAGTCTAACTCAAAAAGTTCAGAGTGAGGATTTGGAGTGTAAGAAAAAAATATTAAAGAGTAGACAAATTATAAAAGTGTAAGAAAAATGAAAGTTCAGAGTCTAAGCAAAAATAATATTCGGAGTCTAAATAAATTCGGAGTGTATAAAGCAAAAAATGATCAGATTCTGTTTAATAGGTGAATTCGGATTGAGAATTCAGAATAAAAATTCTTCATCAGAATTCGTAATGAGAATTTGTAATCAGGATTCATCATTAGATTTCGGTGTCGAACTTCATAAGAGTTCGTATCCAGAATTTGGAGTGAAACTTTATTAGAGTTCGCATCCAAAATTTGGAGCCTAAAACATAATGCTTCATATCAAGGTTTTAAATGATTCCAAGAGTATAGAAATGAATCCGATTCTTATACTTAAAAAATATATGGATATAGATAATGAAAATATGATAAGGATAATTTTCCTTATAAAAGCGATTTTCCATATAAAAGAAATTTTCCTTATAAAATCAATTTTCCTTATAAAAGCAATTTTCCTTATAAAAGAAATTTTCCTTATAAAATCAATTTTCCTTATAGATAAGGTGTTTGTGATTTTCAAAATAAGAAGGAATGGAAAAGTCATAAGGAAAACCTTGTTGACTCAACACTTCCCATACTTCTCAACTACCCAACCCTTATATCCATACCTAGAAATTCCTATTCATTTCTCATACCGAAAAAACTCATTTAACTAATCTATTTTACTTCTGAAAAGTAGTTTACACAAATAGACCATAAAACTTACTTATTAAATTCATCCAATCTACGACACCCAAAATTATTTATCATATAAAATCATTTAAAAACTAAAGTCACATTGTTTAATCCAAAGTCTCCAAAGACTAAAGTTTATCAAATCCATAACACCCCAATTATAAAATCAATCTATAAGAATTATTTGATAATCATACATGTTGGAAAATAGGTTAAAATCATATTAATCACATAATGTGGAATCAAAATCTAATAATAAATTAATAAGAGACACCTATCTTAGATGGAGAGCATGTGTCAATCCTAGAACTATAGATTATATGTCCATAATTTTTATTCAATCCTACACACCTTAGCAATAAGATCAGAAAATCATGATTCTTACATTCATGATTCAAATCCATAATTCCAATGACCTCGATCTAATCCAATTGGACATATTTTTATATAGAAATAGAATAGAAATAGTGAGTAATAGGTAGAGTGAAGAACACATGTGATCATAAAGTTCTAACCATAGATCCAATGTTAATTTGAACAATACTTAAGAGAAGAGAATCATTCATCAATGAAGAATCGTCAAATTTTCCCTCAATAATACCTTATATCATCCAAAGTTTACTTAGTGTTCCTAATGGGGTTCATAATAGGATAATTGGTATTTTAGAAGTTGAATAATAAGAGCAAAACTCGACTGCATGGTTAACCTACATGGTCCTTAAGGACTTGATGAGACCGTACTGGTTTCCCTACCCATTAAAACTAGAATGCATTGCCATTTTTCCTGGTCTCTTAGAACCGTTATCTCCCTACCACATCACTCATATAGACTGCATTGTTATACTGAATGGATCATGAGATGGTGCATCTGACGGTTTAGTATATGATCTTCATCCAAAAACTAAAATCCCATTGAAAAAATCATTGAAAGTCAAAGGGGGACTTTCCAATTAGGCATGATATTTCACAATTCTCCTCACTATAGGAATTTTCTTCCCTTAAATTTCACTAGTCTTCATTCTCCTCAATCAAATTTTAATCTTTTTATGATATATAATTTTATCTCCCTCAAATATATTTTTAAATTATACAATGTTTCCAAAACACTCTCACTATTGGAATGCATAGTCTTCTCTAGATTTTCTCCCCACTATTAGAAATCCCTATTGGCCTTTATATAAAGGTCACATTTAGTTATAAATCAATTATACCAAAATAAGGAACATGAGATTGATCTGGTTGGTACATACATAACTAGAAAACATATAACATTCCATAAACAACAACACACTTCAATTAAAACTTTAGATGATATAACACACATTAAATTTGGTCAAAATTCTTGAATAAACCCAACACTAAGGTTATAACTTCCATTTCTTCCCAATTAATCTATGTAACATCCATGAAAACACTCTAAATAAAACTAAATCCCTAAATGAAAAATTCAATTATGATTTGTTTCAATTTTCATAAGACTCATTATATTTTTAAACCACCAATAATCACTCCCAAATTAGGTGAAATCAATCTGTAATACCCCCAACAAAGCTAGGTCCCAAAATAAATCTATCTCTTCACACTTCCCAACATAACAATAATAAATTTTTATTCCATACAATTAATTTAATGGATCTATTTGAATCATTTCTTGAAATATATTTTTTTATACAAACTCCACCAAGGAAGCATGATCCTCCCATGATCTCCCAAAACCTAGCACACAAGCTTGAATCACGTCTTCCAATGTTTTTATGGTTCATTCCATCTAGTTATCCATATGAGGCTTATATAACATACTCATATTTGTTTATGTACCCATTGCTATATAAAACCATTTACTAAATCTTGAAGTAAATCATGAATCTTTATAAGACATGATAGATGAAAGAAACCATGGATCTTTAACATTTCATCCATATAAATGTTACTTAACTCTTATACTGATAATATATCTTATATAGGGAATAAGTGGGTTGACTTTGTGAGTTGATCCACAATCACCATTATCATGTCTTTCTTCCTCAGTGATCATGGTAAAATGATTTTAAAATATATTAAAATGCCTTCCCATTTTCATACTGGAATAGTAAAAGGCTATAAAAGTCTAGTAGGTCATTGAGGTTATGCCTTTACCTTTTGAAAAGTCAATCTTTGAGAGATATAATTGGCTACAACCCTCTTTATCCATGCACACCAAAACTAATAACTAATATTGTGAAACATATTTACACCTATGTTGAACTTACCAATAGGATTTATGGATCATACCTATAACACCCTTCTTTAATTATAAAGAAACCACCACTATATTCCTAGAAACATAGTATCACATCTTCTCCTAGAGATCACTAATATATCCTCACTATTTATGGAATGGTTCATTTTCCTTCATTTGGAATTAGAATTTTATCATTCCTTTACTTGGTCCACAAATACAGAATCATAATCAATCTGATGTAATTCTATATTACTCTACTATTCATGAACTTCCATATATAATTCTAATATCATTCCCATTAGCTTCAACTTCTCCTATGATCACTTCATCACTTTATTTTTTCAACTCAAGGAATATTATATAACATTAACCTTCCCTGGTGTATAGGATAAATTGAAATCAAAATTAAAAAGATACTCTATGCTCCTCTATTTCCTCAAATTTATACCCCACTAGAAGAATATATACCTCAATCTTTTTTATCAAAATACACCATTAATATTTCACTAAAAAATTTTTATCACCAAATCATGAAGGCAAGTAAAATTTCCACCCATTTTATATAATGTGTGGTATAATACTTCACATGATTTCATAATTTCATTATCCTATACAAAACCATAATTTCCTTTTTTAGGATCATGCATCCCAACCTAGATTCATTAGGCTCAAGGTAGATCTACACTAGTTTTAGAGTCAGACTCCTCTTTAACACCTCAATAGCTCCCTCGAACTTCTCATCCTATTCAAACTTCAGGACATTAAAAACTAACATCATCATAAGAGATGATAATATCTAAAATTATTAAATAAATTATTGATATTAACATTCCAATCCAAGGAAACTCTAAATCTAAAATATATTCTTGGGCCACTCCCAAGACATCACCGCCTCAATATTCTATAGATCCCTTGAGAAACCCATATAAAAATTATGTTCCCTAATAGATTCAAAATATATATCCAAAATTAATTTATCTATATATTCTCATAGAGATTTTTCTCTTAAAATATCTCTAGAACAACTCTCAAATACATTCCTTGATCCTCCTTCAATCTCAATTCAATTAGAAAATCATATAAAAACACCACGATAAATGAGCTGAAACATTTAAGATAAACACAATTCATCAAATAAATAAAAAAACAAGAAATTTAGTAACCCTGAATGATATAAATAGAAACTAATAAATCCCATACATACTATTGAATGTTGTATTTATAATTTCTATCTCCTTCACTCTTATCTAGTGAAATTCAGATCGAAGATTTATCTTTGAAAACTACTTAGATACTTTCCACTGATTAAATTGGTTATTCATTAATGGTATATGGTATTAATTATTTATGTACAACTAATTAAAAATATATTGGATGATAAAAAACCATAATCTAGCATCAAACTTTTTTGAAAATAGAACCAACATCGTCCAAGGTGAAACAAGGAGTTGAATATGTCCCTTTCCTTTCAATTACTCCAGCAGAATCTTTAGCTCTTGAAGCACTGAAGGATGCATATGATAAAATTAAAACATGATAAAACTTATATTAAGAAACAAATTTATGGAAGGTTCTATATATATCTCTAGTGTTAGTCCAGAGAAGTCCTCTGGGAATATATTCAAGAAATTATTCTCCATTGCTCGTAACTGAAGAATATTTCTAGACTATTTTGATCAAAGAACCATCCTAGATAAATAAAATATCAAATACTAAATGTCCTTAATGATTGATACCACATGACTAGATTTAATTCCCTACTCCCCTAAAAATGTGAGAATACTCCTATTAGGTAAAAGAAACTTTCTACTTATACTAATTGACATGGCCCTTGAACTTCACCATCTAATCAATTCAAATGATGAGATCACACATGTTTATTTCCAGAAAAATGATTAACCATAATATTTACACATTATTTATCATGTTGGAACACGATAGACACATAAACTGCACTATATCATTTCTCTAATAGAAATCTTAATCTTAAAGTAATTATAAATTTACCCAATATACAATTTCAAATGGCAAAAAACTCATGTAGATAATAATGAATGATATTCCCCCATATCAAAAAAATATGGTCTATATTATAACCAATAAGCAGAGTACCTATCACTATAATTGGTTCCATATTTTATTTATTTAGTGTATTATCCATAGTAGATCTCTATCCATAACTCTTTTAAGCCAGACCTTTTTAAGGATCACCACCAGTAATCACTTGGGACTCTATCCAAAGTTACATTGATATATCGATAGAAATATTTTATCTCTATTCCTAGTAGGAATATATTATTTTATCACCCAAAGAGAGAAAATTTTATAACTTCTTTATATACCCAGAATTACTACATATATAAAATTACTTAGGATCATTAAGACAATCCTTCAGAAGTGCCATTCGACAATACCCCACTATAACTGGTTTTGATTTATTTTATATTATTTAATTTATTTAATTTTGTTATAAGTTTTGGGAGTTATGGGTTCTAAAACCTGAAAAATAGAGAGACAATTCAAGATGTACAGATATCACTTGGTCAGTACAAAATGTGCATTCCAACCATTTAAAGCAGAAATAATAAATCTAAAGGCATATTCATAGATGTCACATGGTTTCAAAAACCATAATGCTAAGAAATGAAACTTTCTATGAGACTCCTAGAATTTATCACATAGTAGGCACATGAATTCCCAAAATATGTGACTAAACCATGTGAATTAACTATAACTAAAAACATAAAATTATCAGAATTACCCTACTTTATTTATAATTCCTTTTATATTTTACCCATCTCATTAAAACCCTTATGTATCTTTACCATTAGTGAATTTTTCCGCTTCAAGCTTTCTTAGTTTTTTTCCTTCATTTTAAGTGGATTTCATCAAGGCAATATATCATTTTACCTTGATTTTTGCTTTCTCTCTTCACCTCTTATCCCTCCCTTCCATGTTCTTCATGTTCTCTTTATCTAGTTGGCCATGGTGGTTATTACTATGGCTAGGGTAAATTATAATAATGAATTTATTGATTCTTGGGGGTGATAATTGATTTATCATTCCCTAATATCCTATTATTTGAATAGGGAAACAAGATTTTAAATGATTAAGGTATGTGTTTCTCAATAACCTTGTTTCCTTTAGCATACCATTGGTTCTTGAGTTATTATAAGAGATTCTTTACTATTATATGACCCAAATAAATTGTTTGTGGTTGGATTATAATTATTTTCAATATTCTATTTTTTTTTGTTTGATAAAGTTAGTGGATTTAAATGGTTTCCATGTGTTCTGTTTAAAAATCTAGTTTCTATGCACAACAGGTGTTGATAAATTATTCTCATAAGACTATTTTGGTTCAATTGGATTTATCAAGGAAATTTTGAAAAGGTAAATTATTTATAAAAATAATTTTTCTTGGTTTTTTATTATTTTACATTTTATAAAGGATTTTTTGGATTTATGATTATTTTATAGAGATTGTTGAAATTTATTCTATGTACATGCTTTAGAAATATATTTTTAATTAATGATATTTTAATATTGATGGTTACACTACTACAAATATGGACTTTAACAGTGCTATAAAAGGCCTTTAACAGCACTAGAAAAGCACAGTTAAAGCCGATGTAGATAGGGGGGGGGGTCTCCTTTATCAGTGCTTAAAAAATCAATGATAAAGACTACTTTTATCAGCGCTAAAAAAAAGCGCTGATAAAAGGGGTCTTTTATCAGCGCTAAAAAAAGTAGTGATAAAAGGGACGTTTATCAGTGCTTTCTTTTTAGCATTGATAAAAGACCACTTTTATCAGTGCTTTTTTTAGCACTGATAAAACTAAAAAAAATTAAATAAAAATTAAAAAAATCCTCCCAATCTAGGGGGATTTTTACAGCACTTGATCCACCCCTTTATTAGCACTTTACCGCACTTCCGGTGCCCACACGCACCCCCTCCACCCTTTATCAGCGTTATACCCCACCTTTATCAGTGCTAGCCCCTTAAATTCACCCATGCGTGTGTGCCCCTGCCTTCACCCGAATTTGATCTCGACACCTCCCCCCTGCGCGCCTAAAGCCTTTACCACTCCCCTATATTGATTGTTATCTTATTTATGATATATCTATCAATTTATATATATATATATTTAGTTATATTTATATTAATATATATAGTTATATTAATAATTATATATATATAGTTAATTATATTAATATATATAGTTATATTAATATATATATTTAGATTAATATATAGTTATATAAATATTCATATATTGGTATTTTAAATAAAATGGATATTAGTTATTATTTAGATAAAGCTAATATATTTTATATGTAAATATGTTTAATTATTTATTTAAAAAATTAAATTTTTATGTGTGAATATATAAAAAAATATTTATATATTGTTATATATTTTATTATAAATAGCAGTGAATTATAAAAAATGATAAAATTTCAAAAATATAATAATATTAATGTAATAACTTGGAATAAATTCAGTCCCCACCAAAAAAAGGCAATAATACCCCCCTAAACGAGGGTGAAAATCCACAAAATGTAAAAAAATCAGGGTATCTCGACTAGAAACACAATTTTAGAGGAATTATGGGCCTTTTTTGGACTCGAAAAAACCTTGACCGGGTTTCCATTAGTGATAAGGGTGTGGAGCTCATCGCAGGATTCAATTTAATATATGGTAGAGCTCAAACAGACACCTGGATCAAAAGTTATGGCCGTTTGAAGTTCGAGTTGCGTTTTCAACATATTTTGGGTCTTTTTTTAATTTTTTGATTTTTTGGGTCTTCAAATTGTTATGAAATGACTATTCCTCCAAAATAATTAGAAAATTATTTATTAAAAATATTTTATTAATTTTTTATAAGCCATTTTTACTAAATATCTTATATATTACGTATATTAAGTGTAAATGTATATTTATACTTATTTAAAATATATTTAAAAATTATAAATTATATTTATATCAATATAACTATATTTATATATTTATATATTAATATATTATTTTTAATTAATTTTTTTTATGAATTTGACCCATTATCAGTGCTTAAAAATAAACGCTAATAAAGTCCCCCCTTTATCAGCGCTACTAAAAAAAGTGCTGGTAAAGGGGGTCACTTTATCAGCGCTAAAAAAAGCACTGGTAAAAGGGGTACCTTTATCAGCACTAAAAAAAGCGTTGATAAAGGGGTACATTTATCAGCACTGATAAAGGTACCCCCCTTTAGCAACACTTTTTTATTAGCGCTGATAAAGGTTGGATCTGGGAAAAACTGTTTTTGTGGTAGTGTTAGGTTATGGAATTTGGCTTTAGTAAGAATATACATGGGGAACTTGGTTATTTTTACCAATAAATAGGTTGAGTGTTACAAGGTTTATGATTTAACTATGTACCATGCCCCTAGTAATTAATTATATCATATTTTGGGGTGTCTTCTGATGAGGGTATGGGTAAGTCAAAGTCTATATCTATCAGTTTCTCTATAGATTAGAATGTATTTTGCTAGTGAGGTCCTAGGTTAATGATTTATTTGGTTAGAGGTTAGAGTTCAATGTTGTTATATAATCAAGGCATGTTTTATGAGTTACTATGGTTTGTTTTTTAATGACTATCTTATATGTTCTTTTAAACTTGTTTAGATTTCACATGTTTTATTTATTTTCTTTTTCAAAAAACTTGGATTTTTCAAAACAAAGTGAAACATGGTTTTTTGTAAGATTGTTAAAACAAAACAAAAAATATTTCCTAATTATATTTTGAACTTGTGAAAATTATTTGCGTTGTGAAATGAGTTATATAGATTCAAGGAAGTATCCTACTAGTAAATTTATCACACACCACACACACTCATATACTATATATTAACCTTGTTATATGTGATATGGGTAAAGGTAAAGGGGAAACCTCATTTAGTGATAGACCATAGATTACTTCTTCACTCTTTAGATGTGTGATGACTGGGTGGTGACCATGGATCACCTGAGATGGTTCATATGGTATTACTGAGACAAATTCTGGGTATTATGGGATATACATGTATCAACCACTACACCCTAATATTTATTTTGGTTTCCTTGCATATTTTATTTCATGTACCACTTTAATTCCATTTATAATGTCTTTTTTTGATGTTTATTTTGGGTTTTATTTAATTATACATTGTTTGGAATGGTTTATTATTTTGAATCAATTTATTCATTTGGTATGGTTATACAACTTATGGATATCTAATATCAAATTCCGATTTAGATTTTTCTATATATTTTTGTGGATTTGGAGGGTAAAATCATCCCCAACAGTAATTGTTGATACATTCAGTACTTGTATCTATTCCATAGAGACTATGATTGTTATTTAGACCTAGTGGCGGGACAAATCAATTGATATAGATGTTTTTATGGTTATTTCATTAAAAAATTCTATTAGATCCCACTTATTATTTAATAAGTAAAGGTAGACAAGTTATAGGACCTCCAAAGCGTGAGAGGTTAGTATAAGTGTCTACTCAACTCTTCATCATGTCGAACCATGAGTTACCATGGGTAGTTGGGATTGTAACTTGAATTTTAGTTTTATTTTTAAATTATTTTGAGGTATTTTTACTTGATTTTATACTAATATGAGGTTTCTAAAAATTATATGGTTAATTTTGTGAAATTCCATGTTTTGAAATGAAAATGGGGGAAAACCTAAGGTGTGCAGTTTTTTTATAGTCTAAAATGCTAATTGTAAAATATGAAATCCTATCTAGACACTTTCTAGTGGCATCTGTATGGTTTGTTCACAGTCTTCCAAACCATGTGACCAAATCATGCGTAGTTTTAAACTATTTAATTTTTTATTTTGTCAGCTATTTTTTCTTTGTAAACCACTTTAATTTTTATTTTTACTTGTTTATAAATAAAATATTGTGTTCTTATTGTTCGTTGATGTTCTCTGAAGTTGGATTATGTATTGATTAGTTTTTATGTTTTGTGTTTCTATTTAAAAACTTTACTTAGTATTTTTATTTTGAATTGTATATATTAATGTTTATTGATCATTTGAGAATAAATTGTTGGAAATTTTGGAAAATATTATTGTAATTTGGTTGGGGTGTGTGTATGTTTTGTATTATGATATTTGATTATTCACTTAATTACACTTTTTATGAGTAGGATATTTATTTATTTGTTTTAAAATCCATTATGAGAGATTTATACGAAATGAGGATTTGATTTATGATGAAATTTTCAAGGTTACTTTAATTCTTTTATAATGAACACAAAATCCTTTAATGTATCCATTATAGTTTTATAAACAAAACTCTATAATTTTTTATATAGGTTTTTAATGTAAAAGGGAATTTTCTCATACCATGTGAGAATCTTATTTTAGGAAAATTTTCATAATATAATACTATAATTTTATTAATTCATGAATAATTTTACCTACATTAGATCTTGGGAATAATATTGCATGATTCATGAATTTTGAGCTTAATTTATTTCTTGAGGTATACATGAATTTTATTCATTGACATTTATTATTAAAATTATATTTTATGTTTTTTTCATATAAAGTGAAAAGAAATTTATAATTGGTTATAAATATTTAAATATATGATTCCAAAGTATATAACTGTGAGATATAAATTGCGTATAGGAACCTAACAGAAAATTGAATTCGATTTTCCTTTTTATATAAAATGTTTCAAGGTAATAAAAATGTGCATTATAAAATGAATGGGAAAATAAGGAGTTATAAAATTTTATTTTAAAAAATTTCTAAATTGAATGATTTGGTATGGTTATGTGAAAATATTATGGAAGAAATGATCTAAAATTTTGAGTTATTTCTATTGACAAATTCAAAAGTATATCATATTAATTACATTAAAAGGTGTTATTTTATATGCCAATTTATTATTAGATGTATTACATGTGATGTATTATTATTTAAATAGGTTTGATTGTTTATATTAGGAGACCATAAAATTAAACATGGATTACATCAATTTAAAATCCATTAATTAAATTTCATAACTAGTGTTATACTACTATTTCAGTGGAAACCTTATTAGACAAGGGTTTATAATTTGTTTTATAAATTATTTTCCTTTTCTTATATACAGATATATATTTTATGAATTCAAATTTTTATAAGTCCATTATTGTTAATAAGGGGGACATGTGTAAACCTTTTAACTTCTTCCACTCTTTAGAGTATTTTTTAGTGTGAAAATCTGTTTCTGTTTATAAAACTAAATTTTTGATTTTTTTTCTCAAATTATTGTTTTTGTTGTGTTTTTGTATGTATTGTTATAGTTTAAATTATATTTTAGATAATTTTGGTTATATGTCATGTGTTTTTGAAACAATAATTGTTTAGTGATGTTTTATTATCAACTAAATTAGGCTTTTACTAGTATACTGATAAAACCTATAAAAATGGAATGGTTTGAGGGATAAAAATGAAATTTACTAATTATTAAAGGTTTATAAATGTTTTAATAAATGTATTATAGTATTTTATAATTTTATTTATAGAGGGATAATGTTTTTATTATATAGTTTTGTTAAATATGGGTAATGATACATTTTCTTCTTGGAAGAAATCTTGTATTTTAATTTTGAAGAAATTAATAAATCCTTTTTCTACTAATATTTTTTAGAATTTCATGGATATTTAAAACAAAACATGTTTTCTTTAAGTATGTTTAGGAATAAACCTATATCGTTGGGTTCCATGCTCAATCAAATTTTGAAAAATAATCATAAATTATCATGTTTTTGGTTTTAAATTGATATAAACATTTAAGAACTCATTTCTTACTAAGGAAATTTTTGAAAGTGGTGTGTTTTAATTTTAAAAGTAAGAGTTGGAAGTGATCATGGTTTTAAAAGGGTTTTTTATTATTTGTAAATAAATTAGTGATGTAAAGAAATCAGTTTTTTTATTATTTGTAAATAAATTAGTGATTTAAAGAAATAAGAGGGAGGGTTAAGATTATAAGAATTTAATGAAAAATAGTAAATTCACCCAAAAATAAGGGGTCACATGGTTTGGGAGCATGGTTGGACAAACCATGCACCATTCACTACCCAAGGAGGGAACCTATATGGTTCATGCACGTAGTTTCGGAAACTATGCGCAAACCATGTTTTTTTCCTATGTTAAAAATTTTAGATGGTTTTGATGAGCATGAAACCTGGGTCACCCGGTTAGTGAAAACCATATGACCCACTATTGAGTATGAAAACACCCCACATATTTAGGATAAACTATGTGGGATGGGAAACATGATTTCTACCTACTATGCAACCCATATGTTTCTTCCAGTGGCTGGGGTTTTGGGCTTTGAATAATCCTAGAACACCGTAGTTTTCTTCATAACTTCATTGGGAATTCGCATTAGGTAAAAAAAGGAGTTAAACTAAAAATAAAGGGATCTATACCTTATAAAAAACTGGATTCTTACATACATGTTAATAAACTAAGAAGATATATATCCAAAGCACTATATAATTAATAAGTTGATAGAAGTGTTCCAAGGGAGAGAATTTTCCATTCCTTGAACTAAATTAAAAGGTAGTTATCCTGACATGTAGTGACCGTGATAAAAAAATTTATCCACAAAACTATAGATTCATAGAATATTTTGGAACATCAACACATTTTTATTGTGTTCTCCTTACACATATTCCTAATTTGAGAACCAAGTAAAATTATTTTTCCTTTTTTTAATTTCCTCATTTTTTATTGTTATGGATGTGTTATCAACTATGTATGATCCAATGAGTTCCTACCAACATGTGAAACAAATCCAATGCGACATAGGAAAAATTTCACACTGATTTAGCCTCCTCAAAGTGCATCTCAGATTTCATCAAATATATATAAACATGTGAATATATCTAAATATTCTGTTCTTTCTTAAAATTGTATCTAAATTATATATTCACATGTTTAAAATATGTGCACTAAAGTCTCATATTGTAGGTATTGATAGGAGTTATTATAACGACCCAAATTTTTTCAATGGAAATTCCCTTCTTATAATGGTTGGGGATGAAGCCTCATTTTTATTAATAAAGCAAAGCAAAGACCTATTTTAACTGGGTAGAGGGAGACCCATTACATAGATCGAACGCCCAGTGGGCTTGTAGCCCATTACATATCCCATATGCCCATATTTTTGGCCCAATTCCCATTTTGTGAATAGTAACCCAGCTGCTACAGTACCCGCACAGTACCGCCACTACTACAGTGCCCTGCCACCGCTACAGTACCCACCAATCCACAGTACTTCCACTACTATTGTACCGCTACAGTACTGCTACTGTACCCAAAACCCAATGGGTTTTGAAAATATGACATACACGGTTGTGTTCAAGATGATTTTTGGAGTATAATGAAACAAAAATAAATTTTGGTGAATAGTAACCTACCCTTATAAATAGTAACACACCCTTATGAATAGTGATATACCCTAATGAATAGTAAACATACCTATGATAGTATAAAAAAAATATTCAAGTGAAAGTATGATGTACCTATATTTTAGAATAATTAAATGAATGTTTTAAAACTGGTTTTTAATAATAAATTATGATTTAAATTAAATATTAAATTAATCATATTTATAAAATTATTTTTGAAAAATGGACTTCATTTTTGGATTCTACACGTCAAAAAATGGTTGGGTTGAAATTTTGGGATTTTTCTGAAATACTTGAATTTTATGATGAATAGTGAAATACCATAATTTACAAAATAAGCCAAATAAGCTAATTATAGGGTCATGTGTGATGTTCTGCTGATGTAAGCCCACTTAGTTCAGGATGATATTATAAAATTACTATTCTTGGTAATTCAAGACTCACTATTCCTTTTCTTCGGGGAAATTAATGAACTAATGAATTTTATATCAAGGAAACCCCTCTCCCCTCCACTATAAATACCACCCTTCACACCCTCCTTTACTGACACCTCTCAAGATTGAAGCCTTGCCTAAACTCTGCCCAAACATCTTACCTAGCCCCTTCCCCACGTCCAAGAGATTTTGGTCTCATCAAAAGACCAATCTTAGAGCCCTTAAGGAGGATCTCAAGAGGAGGATTCAAGAGGTAATGTCTCTCCCTCTTCTTCTTTAATTCCCTTTCAATTTCAAGTTCTTTTCTTATTCTATCCCCACCTATCTTTTTAAAAATGTTATGATAACTCCATTATCATGAATATAATGAAATGTTATGATACTAATAGGATATTATATCATCCAACCCATTCCCCTCTTCCTTTTATTTTATTAAAGAGAATGTTGTTCGTGAGGTGTTAATTTATCACCTTCAAGAACGACATGTTTTATTCTTCCATTTCTACCTTCAGATCTGGTCATGAAACAATTTTTATGGTTGAAACAGTAACCCAAACAATCATAATTTAACTTTTATCTAATAATTAATCCACATGGTATATATTATAACTCATTATAAGATCATTTTAAATTCTGGAATTTCATTAATAACATGTAATATCAGTTCTGGATATTTACCCATGTTCTACCCGAACTTCAATTTATGAATACAAGTGAACCACCCAAGAAAAACCATAAAAATGAACATCCCCGAACAATGTTTTTAAACTCTATAAGTCATCCAAAGGAACATAAAATGACATAATGTAACCATAATGATTACTATTAATGTATTAAAGGTTCTGTAATTTATAATTAATGAATATATTGTCATTATACAGGACATTAAAGAGAAGGAAGCGTTCGCATACAAGGTAAGGGGAAATTCTCGAACACAAATTTCATCCTTCAGGTTCTCTATCTTTCACTCCATTTTTGATATGGTTACTCCTAAAAAATCAGTTTTTCATCATTTTATTTCCATTCTGGGATATACATGTTTACCACTATTGTTTATGTCAAACAAAATGTTTTCCAAAAGAACTCTTCTTTTAAGAACTCACCTTTTACTTCTCATTCAAGGTCGATGGTTCTTGTATATAGTATGTTATTCACTATTTGTTTTGGGAACCCAATTTTTATGAATATGTTCTTATGAGATGAAACCATTTCCTTTAGATGGGTAAGTTATGTTCATTTTTGATAAATGTTCTATGTGGGATGCATGATAATGATAATATTATTATGTGACAGGTGAGCCCAGAATTATATAGGGAAATATGAATGTTTGAATGTGATGGGTGCGCCCATAATTATATAGCACTCCAATGAATTGGGTAAAGTGATGAATCTCATGAGTAAATTTGAAATTATGTGTACAAGATTCTAGCTTTGTTCACAATTATGTGTTGTAGTTAACCACTAAGACATGATGTTTCATTTTTATGCATTGCCACACTTCAAGTCTTTTATTTATGTTTCCTCTCATGTTCATGATCTTTTTCCCATGTTATGATTATGCTCACCCAATGCTATATTGTTCTTATCTATCCTCTTACTAGGATTTTAGCTCACCCCTTTTGATGTATATCCTCAGGTGGCTATATGTACTATGGAGAGGTCATGTGCCAATAAGAAGTTAGAGAAGAAGAAATTAAATAAATGTTTATTCTTGATGATGTAATTTCTATGTATGGTCCTAGTTTTCCCAAGACACTATACCTTTGGATCCTTTATTTGTAATACTGTTATTTTTTTATTTTAAAATAATGTAATAGCAATGTAAGAAAAGTTTGGGTCACTATAGTTATAATTTCATTCATGATATAATTTTTATTGATCAATATGTATGTGATAAAGTAATATCATATATACTTCATTTATGAATCTTACATGAAAAATAATATATTATTTTGTTTATATATAATTTGATTTTGTATTTATTGAAGCATAAATTTCGTCTTATTATTAAAGAATTTAACCCTCACTTGCGTTAAATAAATCATATGATATAGATATATAGTATATATAGTCAAGGTTCATCCATGTGTTTATGAAACACTTTAACTCAAAAATACCCTTTTATTAATGAATGAGATATATAAAAAGTGTTCATTGCTTTATTTGGAGATATGTTGGCCCATAACACAATATTTTATCCTATATTTCTTAATTGATAGGGGTAATGGAATGACCTTAAAAATAAAAATGGTATTTTAGAAAATTTTAGATATTCCATTTGTGGTGGATCACCTTTAGAGAAAAGGATTTATTGCTTATTAATAAGTAACTACCATCAACTACTTGAGTTTAAGAACACTATACATAGGGAATTCCTTATTTTATATTCTTCATGTATTTTTCTTTTCATCCACTAAAATATCTTTTCATTGGGTAAAAGTTTTTTCAATATTTATATAAATTAGATTTCTTAAAGTCTCATCATTGGAATTAAATATAAATTTGGTTAATGTATAACGCGTCATTTTTGGACTAGGTTGAAAATTACAAAAGAATTTAAACTTTTTGTTTGGTGGATGGTCTAAATTGAAAATTGAGATTCAAATAAAAATTCTAGGATTTGTATCACTTAAAGGTGATGTTTTTTGATTGGGTGTAAGGACAAAAAATATGTTTTGAGAGTCTAGATAAGTTTTGGGTGCACTTATCTTTGAAAACCTATATTTTTAAAAGAAAAGGGGAGGCACATGGTTTGCACATGGATAGTGAAAACTGTTCACCTAAACCTTGCGGCCCTATTAGTGGTGTCACACAATTTGTCAAGCCATGAACCTGAGGCTAAATGCCAATATGAGTTGTCTACAAAAAGATATAGAGGGGATCACAAAAATTGAACATAGTTTTCAAACCCTATGGCTAACCATGCAAGGGTGTTTCCCTTTGGACAATATTACCGCACAGTTGGCATGCAGTTTTTGAAGCCATACATCAAAACCATGAGTCTCATTAAATGGATTGAATTTATTATTCTACAGTACCAAATTTATCTATTCCTCCCCATTTTCTTCTACCAGACATGCACAAAATCCACCCATGGATTCTCCATCCTGGCTCTCCCCCTAGGAATGGATGGATCTCCCTAATATGTGTAGAGACTCGTATCTTGATGTACATGGACATTACATTACATTTGCGGAATACTTAGTACATAACAAAAAACACACACATAAGGATCGTAATAGTTTAGTGTCTTTGGAAACTCGGAACGTAATATTCTAATCGTGGTGAAAGATCTTCAATATCTCCCATAAATATCTTCCCTTTTTTTCCCTAAAACCTTTATTTATATCCTGGGGAAAAGAAAACATAAAAGGGTGAGCTCAAATGCTCAGTAAGGGTAAACAAAAGAAAAAACAATCACATCATATTCATAAGAACATAACTTTTGGAAATCTTAACCTGCCAAAGAGAGCATAATTTCATAACATGGGATATATCATAGTAGTGAAATGAAATCCCAATAATCATAACTTAAAACATGAAACTTTGTGGCATACACACATAATCATAGTGAATCATTTCTTGTTAGTCAAGACTCATTTCCAAGACTATCTTAGTGGACAAAGTCATTTTCTGAATCGAGTAACCCTCGTTTCAGTCCTGTTTCACTGAACCGGTATAACCTACCATTTCAGCCATGTCTATCTCATGAGATATAAAATCTTTACCCAATGCATTGGAGGGAGATATAGGTCCCACCCATCTTATAATGAATCCTTTCTTATGTGTGCCACATAATCATAAATCATACATCATCGCATAACCCATGTATAAAAATGGGATTCATGAAACATCATGACATCATAAAACAAATCATATAAGGTAAATGACTACATAGAAATAATTCCCTCAAAACATAATCAAATCAATGTAATAATAGGGATAAAAACAGAACCCTTTATTATCTTAGATGGAAAACAATTTTTGATAAAACACTTGAACTTCATTCTTGAGGAAAATATCCTTTCTACTTCAAAAACACTTTTCCTTTCTTAACATGTCATACAATTTTAAACTAAAAGAGGTTGATTAAAAATAAACTTCAATACTTGTAAAGGAATCTTCTTGGAAATAATGTTTTAGAAATCCATTCATGCCGTATAAGTTAAAAAAATCATTCTTCGTACTTTTGTCGGAAAAGTCAAAAAGTACCTCGTACGAAAAACGACAAAAGATTCCTTTCATATCTTTTACAAAAAAACTTACCAAAGAGTAAAATTGGATATAAACTATTTTATAAGGATGGAAATAATATTACATGTTGAGGTAACATGGATGTGGATGATAAAATACACCCTAGTAAATACTAAAGTATAAACAACCTCTGATAAAAATGAGATTGTGATATTTCCCTTACCTTAGGTCCAACTTGCTTTGTAAGTGTCTGAATCCTCCTGTATAATTGTTTAAATAATGTCATTGAATTATTACAGAATCATATTCATTGTTATTATATCATATATGGTTCACTTATGACTTTATATTACCCGTTCTTTTGTAAATTCATGTTAAAGTAGCGTTTTGGGTAAAATCGTCTCATTTGTCATTCGTGTTTTTAACTTGTAATTATTCATATGATTACTTAATTCCATAATATAAAACATGATTTATATATATATATATTCAGAATATACATATATAATAAATCAGTAAATGGAAAGAAATACACCGTTCATGGAGACGGTAGTCCGTACGTACGCGTGAACGCTGTTTTCGTTTCCTTATTGAATTGAATGGAATTAAGTAGATGACATACATATGAATATAAATAATTCCAGTATCATTATTATGTCATATATTTCATTATAACTTATTATATATACTTTATAATCATTCATGAATGGTTAATCCTTGAGAATGAATCTCATCGCGTCGTGGAGACGGTAGTCCGTACGTACGCACGAGCGATGATATCGTTCCCATGGTCGTGGAATTGCGTTGAAGTGTATGTATACTATTTCAGTATCAATATCACTTTATAATAATCATATATAGTTACTAATTAAACCATTATACCCATCCAATTAAGGTGGTGGCGGAAAATAGATTACACCACGGCGTGGAGATGGTATTCAGTACGTACGCACACGCGGTGATTTCCTTTTTCCGTAGGATGGATAGAAGGTTAATTAGAGTTGTTTCATATTTATAATAACATATAAGTATTTAATTAATACTTATGTTATTACTTTATCATGAAACAACTAAATAATAAGAAGTTGAAGAAGAAAGAAATTGAAAAGATCGGTAATGGATATTACCTCTTCTTTGAAACGCCTCTTTGAATCCTTCACTTAGGGAACTATGATTGGTATTTGAATAAGACCAGGACCTCTAGGATTATTCTAGGGAAGTGGATAAGAGATTTTGGCAGGGGTTGGCCGAGCTTGAGTGCTCAAATTGGTGTGAGGAGGAGGGGGAGGAGGTGCCCTTTTATAAGGGAGGAGAGGGGCACCTTAGGAATATCTCAAAATATTATTTTATATTAAAGTAAAAATCGGTTTATAATGGTTCCAAAGGGTCTTATTTCGAAGATAAAGTGGGGATGGGTCTAAATCTTATCAACCAATAGTATTTAGACAAGTTTAGGTTATTATTTTAACCTTATCAATTAGATTTAACTCTAAGTTAAATAATTTAACTTTTACCGTTTCTTTTTGTTTTCTTACACTATATGGTTAATACACTTAATATAACATGCAAAAAGAACCCCAAATTGTTTATTATTAATATATATATCCTTATCTAAGTCATTTTGCCGAACCTTAGATTTTTAGGAATAAAATAACAATTAATAATATAATATTTGATTTAAAAACTATTTTGTGTCAATTTTGACACTATTTGATATATGATTTTTTTGAAAGTCATAAATAAATTATATGTTCGAACAAAGTTTATTAAATCAACACTAATATATCATAGTAACCTATAAAATTAGTGTAATTCATAAAAAGTCTTAAATTAAATTTATTTTGGTATTTATAACATCAATTATGTCAATATTTCATTAATAAGATAATTACAACATCATCTTTGTGTCATAAATAAATTAAATTATTTGATCTCTAAAAATTACAAATAAAATACCATTATGTAGGAAATCTTTTTATCTTTCTAATTAATATTTACAATTGAATTTATCTTATGTATAACCCTATATTAAAAATGTTTTAGTAAATAAACTTTGATTTTAACTCTTTTAACTATTCTTTGAATTAAATAATAATAAATGTCCTAATCTAATCCAAGTGGGCCTAAATGATAATATTTTACACTTAATGTTGTTTTTGGTCGATATACACTTGTCCAATAGGATTAGGACATGTGTTAGGGTAATATTAATATCATTTTTACCCTTAATTACCCTATTTACTTTTTACCGTGGTAAAAAAAGTAAAAAGTTACTATTCACCAAAAATTATTTTCATCTCATTGAACCAAATTTTACTTACTAAAATCAACCGTGTCTCTAGGTTTTTTGAAATTCCATTCATAGAAGCGGTAAAATTAAGATTTATGAAGAAATTAATTTTTTTAACTACCACTTAGTAGTTTCACTATTCATCAAAAATTGATGTTTTTTCAGAACAATGCCAAAATTTCATCCTAAGCTATATTTCATATTCCGAATTCAAAAATGAAGTCTATTTTACCAAATTCATATCATAGAAGTTGCATTAATTAATTTTATAATTAAATCCCGCTGTTAAAACAAATAGCGTGTTTTTAAGAAACAATATCTATCAAAAGACTGGCACCTGTTTATGTCTGGTTTAAATGTGAAATTAAATCCCTTGACCAAAATTGTATTAAATTGTAAAAATATATTCTAAATATACTTTAAAACCACTCAAATTAATAATTTATCACTATTAATTATTTTTATTAAAAAAGTTGTTTTTAATTATAATTTAGTAATTTTCACTATTCATCAGAATATGAAAGTTATCTGAAAATTACCAAAATTTCACCCTAAGCTAATTTCGATATTACGAATCCAAAAATGAATTCCATTTTAAAATTTAAAAAATTTCAAAAAATGGTTATTACTATTCATAACGGCTAGTTTTAATAATATTTTAATAGCATATCGTTGTTTAGTGAAACTCGTTATTGCGTACTATACACGCTATCGAGGAAGGTTGTGATTGCGTGTAATACAAGGCAAGTCAAGGATGCGTGTTGTGAAAGATCCTTTTGGTGTAGCGTACAACACAAGACATTAGTGAAATTAAAAAGAATATTTTTCATAAAATCTCTGGGTGTTACATTCTACCCCCCTTAAAATGAATTTCGCCCTCGAAATTCGTCGGGGTTATAAATGGTTTACTATTAGAAATTTTCTTTAATAGAAACCCACATCGTAAAAAGGATTACCAAAACCAATCTTTAAAAACAAAAGTATGAAACTTAACGGTTACCCAAATTAACTAATCACTGGGTTTCCACATAGGTGAAAATATGGATATGGAAGAAAAATCTAACCATTATGTCCTGATGGAGAGTGGTAGAGAACATGGCTATGGAAAATCCAAAAATCACAAATCCAAAAATTTGTGACGATCTAAGGTACCATCCGATTAATCAGATATAAGAGCACTAGGACAACATTTTTGGTTTTCAAGATCATTTCCCTAAAGTTGAAGAATTTGAATTAGAATAAATACTTTCTTTATTTTGGTACAATATCACTGTTGTTCATGCCTTAAACAATTTCCACTTCATCTCTTAAATAAATGAAGTTGAATTTGTTATTCGTGAAGTGTTAGCAGATCATGTGATAGAATGACGGGTCATTCCATCTCTTTCAAACAAAAGGTTAGCAAAAGTTATAAGTCCATCTTATGGTTAATCGTATATGGTTCCAAAAATGAACTTATACTTCATATATCATACCGCTTAATAAAATAAAACTAGTTTCTACTAACCAGGGACTTCTTGTAGGCCAGTGGTAGGCGATAAAGGCCAGTCGCACTTCGGTTGTGGGTTCGATTCCCACAGCCTTGTCCGACGCGATGGGCTGTCGCCCGTCCCGCAGGTTGTCCTTTTTCTAAAACTACATTACTATAACATCCCATCAATAATATCGAAAAAAAAACTTATATCCTTAAACAATACTCACTTATGTCCAACATAATCCATTTCAATCTTTAGGCTTATCCATAATACTGCATTCCACTCTCATAACATAGTGAAAACGATTACCAGAGATTTAATACCATCGTTGATCCCCATATATCATAAGATATGTTTTGTTGGTCACATTCCAAACATTCAAAGGCCTTAATCATGTATTCTCTTAAATACCCATCGAACCTTAGTGAAAACATGAATGCAGTTAAAAGTTAACACTTTCCACATACCAAAATCCTCAGAATTCTATATACTCAAACCATGATATCACTTAGTCCTTATATCAATCATGAGCTCATGAATACTGTCAAACATTTCATTTTCTCTTTATCACTTCATTATGCGCATATTATCCACTTTCCAAAAAAAATATCTGAATAACCTTTCATTGTTACTCATACCATTCATCATAAACTTTCAAAACTTAAGGAAAGACAACAGTGTAACAATCCTTAGATGTCTTTCTATTCTATAGTACAACATTACACTTGATAAACATGTAGTCATTCCAATACCTTCTTAAACCATTGACCGAGCTTCAACAATTCTTTCATCTCACATATCATTTGTAGTCTCTTCATCATCATCAACAAAAATACTACCCATACGACCATACCGATTCTCTTCATGAGACATTCCCTTAGAGCATTGGTTTGCATAATGCCCGTACATTCCACATTTAAAACATTTAACCATTGTTGATGTCGTAGCAATACCATTAACCTCATCCATGGTGTTAACTGAAACTTTTCCATTGCACTTACTCGCTTTGTTTCCTTCTTTTCCACACCCAAAGCATCTTCCAGTTCCTTTGAAACATTCTCCTTGATGCCTCTTCCCACATGATTTACATAGGGGAAATTGAACTTTCTTTCCCCTATGATCATCATGAAACTCCATATTTCTCTTATTAGCCGAGTCAGGAAACTTACCAAATTTTACTTTATTGATCATATTATGAGATTGCTGATTCGGCATAATAATGATGTTTGGACTTCCAAATCCCATTTCATTTGATTGCTTATGAAGAATATCATTCCATTCTCCATCATATCCTCCATTATCGTGAATCATCTTGTTTCCAGCCATTTTCTAAAACCCAAAAAGAATAGTGTGAGATGCAAAAATCATAATAAATGGGAAGTAACTTCAATATCTAACATCTTAGGTTAAATTCAAAGATCGTTACCGTAGTTCTAGGACTATATCCTATATGTATTCTTATCCTTAGGTACATCCCTAGACATACCTTAGAAATATCTCTAGGGATCTCACTAACGTTTTCGCGTCCTAGTTTCCAAAGGTTGACTAAACCTTTCCTCTGATACCAACTGTAGAGACTCGTATCTTGATGTACATGGACATTACATTACATTTTCGGAATACTTAGTACATAACAAAAAACACACACACAAGGATCGTAATAGTTTAGTGTCTTTGGAAACTCGGAACGTAATCTTCTAATCGTGGTGAAAGATCTTCAATATCTCCCATAAAGATCTTCCCTTTTTTTCCCTAAAACCTTTCTTTATATCCTGGGGAAAAGAAAACATAAAAGGGTGAGCTCAAATGCTCAGTAAGGGTAAACAAAAGAAAAAACAATCACATCATATTCATAAGAACATAACTTTTGGAAATCTTTACCTGCCAAAGAGAGCATAATTTCATAACATGGGATAAATCATAGTAGTGAAATGAAATCCCAATAATCATAACTTAAAACATGAAACTTTGTGGAATACACACATAATCATAGAGAATCATTTCTTGTTATTCAAGACTCATTGCCAAGACTATCTTAGTGGACAAAGTCCTTTTATGAATCGAGTAACCCTCGTTTCAGTCCTGTTTCACTGAACCGGTATAACCTACCATTTCAGCCATGTCTATCTCATGAGATATAAAATCTTTACCCAATGCATTGGAGGGAGATATAGGTCCCACCCATCTTATAATGAATCCTTTCTTATGTGTGCCACATAATCATAAATCATACATCATCGCATAACCCATGTATAAAAATGGGATTCATGAAACATCATGACATCATAAAACAAATCATATAAGGTAAATGACTACATAGAAATAATTCCCTCAAAACATAATCAAATCAATGTAATAATAGGGATAAAAACAGAACCCTTTATTATCTTAGATGGAAAATAATTTTGATAAAACACTTGAACTTCATTCTTGAGGAAAATATCCTTTCTACTTCAAAAACACTTTTACTTTCTTAACATGTCATACAATTTTAAACTAAAAGAGGTTGATTAAAAATAAACTTGAATACTTGTAAATTAATCTTCTTGGAAATAATGTTTTAGAAATCCATTCATTCCGTATAAGTTAAAAAAATCATTCTTCGTACTTTTGTCGGAAAAGTCAAAAAGTACCTCGTACGAAAAACGACAAAAGATTCCTTTCATATCTTTTACAAAAAAACTTACCAAAGGGTAAAATTGGATATAAAATATTTTATAAGGATGGAAATAATATTACATGTTGAGGTAACATGGATGTGGATGACAAAATACACCCCAGTAAATACTAAAGTATAAACAACCTCGGATAAAAAGGAGATTGTGATATTTCCCTTACCTTAGGTCCGACTTGCTTTGTAAGTGTCTGAATCCTCCTGTATAATGGTTTAAATAATTTCATTTAATTATTACAGAATCATATTCATTGTTATTATATCATATATGGTTCACTTATGACTTTATATTACCCGTTCTTTTGTAAATTCATGTTAAAGTAGCGTTTTGGGTAAAATCGTCTCATTTGTCATTCGTGTTTTTAACTTGTAATTATTCATATGATTACTTAATTCCAGAATATAAAACATTATTTATATATATATATTCAGAATATACATATATAATAAATCAGTAAATGGAAAGAAATACACCGTTCATGGAGACGGTAGTCCGTACGTACGCATGAACGTTGTTTTCGTTTCCTTATTGAATTGAATGGAATTAAGTAGATGACATACATATGAATATAAATAATTCCAGTATCATTATTATGTCATATATTTCATTAGAACTTATTATATATACTTTATAATCATTCATGAATGGTTAATCATTGAGAATGAATCTCATCTCGTCGTGGAGACGGTAGTCCGTACGTACGCACGAGCGATGATATCGTTCCCATGGTCGTGGAATTGCGTTGAAGTGTATGTATACTATTTCAGTATCAATATCACTTTATAATAATCATATATAGTTACTAATTAAACCATTATACCCATCCAATTAAGGTGGTGGTGGAAAATAGATTACACCACGGCGTGGAGACGGTATTCAGTACGTACGCACGCGCGGTGATTTCCTTTTTCCGTAGGATGGATAGAAGGTTAATTAGAGTTGTTTCATATTTATAATAACATATCAGTATGTAAGTAATAATGATGTTATTACTTTATCATGAAACAACTAAATAATAAGAAGTTGAAGAAGAAAGAAATTGAAAAGATCGGTAATGGATATTACCTCTTCTTTGAAACGCCTCTTTGAATCCTTCACTTGGGGAACTAAGATTGGTCTTTGAATAAGTCCAAGACCTCTAGTATTATTCTATGGAAGTGGAGAAGGGATTTTGGCAAGGGTTGGCCGAGCTTGAGTGCTCAAATTGGTGTGAGGAGGAGGGGGAGGAGGTGCCCTTTTATAAGGGAGGAGAGGGGCACCTTAGGAATATCTCAAAATATTATTTTATATTAAAGTCAAAATCGGTTTATAATGGTTCCAAAGGGTCTTATTTCGAAGCTAAAGTGGGTATGGGTAGAAATCCTATCAACCAATAGTATTTAGACAAGTTTAGGTTATTATTTCAACCTTATCAATTATATTTAACTCTAAGTTAAATAATTTAACTTTTACCGTGTCTTTTTGTTTTCTTACACTATATGGTTAATACACTTACTATAAAATTCCAAACGAACCCCAAATTGTTTATTATTAATATATATATCCTTATCTATGTCATTTTCCCGAAGCTTAGATTTTTAGGAATAAAAAAACAATTAATAATATAATATTTTATTTAAAAACTATTTTGTGTCAATTTTGACACTATTTGATATATGATTTTTGTGAAAGTCATAAAAGAATTATATGTTCGAAAAAAGTTTACTAAATCAACACTAATATATCATAGTACCCTAGAAAATTAGTGGAATTCATAAAAAGTCTTAAATTAAATTTATTTTGGTATTTATAACATCAATTATGTCAATATTTCATTAATAAGATAATTACAACATCATCTTTGTGTCATAAATAAATTAAATTATTTGATCTCTAAAAATTACAAATAAAATACCATTATGTAGGAAATCTTTTTATCTTTCTAATTAATATTTACAATTGAATTTATCTTATGTATAAACCTATATTAAAAATGTTTTAGTAAATAAACTTTGATTTTAACTCTTTTAACTCTTCTTTGAATTAAATAATAATAAATGTCCTAATCTAATCCAAGTGGGCCTAAATGATAATAATTTACACTTAAGGTTGTTTTTGGTCGAGATAAACTTGTCCAATAGGATTAGGACATGTGTTAGGGTAATATTAATATCATTTGTACCCTTAATTACCCTATTTACTTTTAACCGTGGTAAAAAAAGTAAAAAGTTACTATTCACCAAAAATTATTTTCATCTCATTGAACCACATTTTACTTACTGACATCAACCGTGTCTCTAGGATTTTTGAAATTCCATTCACAGAAGCGGTAAAATTAAGATTTATGAAGAAATTAATTTTTTTAACTACCACTTAGTAGTTTCACTATTCATCAAAAATTGATGTTTTTTCAGAACAATGCCAAAGTTTTATCCTAAGCTATATTTCATATTCCGAATTCAAAAATGAATTCTATTTTACCAAATTCATATCATAGAAGTTGCATTAATTAATTTTATAATTAAATCCCGCTGTTAAAACAAATAGCGTGTTTTTAAGAAACAATATCTATCAAAAGACTGACACTTGTTTATGTCTGGTTTAAATGTGAAATTACATCCAATGACCAACATTGTATTAAATTGTAAAAATATATTCAAAATATACTTTAAAACCACTCAAATTAATAATTTATCACTATTAATTATTTTGATTAAAAAAGTTGTTTTTAATTATAATTTAGTAATTTTCACTATTCATCAGAATATGAAAGTTATCCGAAAATTACCAAAATTTCACCCTAAGCTAATTTAGATATTACGAATCCAAAAATGAATTCCATTTTAAAATTTACAAAATTTCAAAAAATGGTTATTACTATTCATAACGGCTAGTTTTAATAATATTTTAATAGCATATCGTTGTTTAGTGAAACTCGTTATTGCGTACTATAGACGCTATCGAGGAAGGTTGTGATTGCGTGTAATACAAGGCAAGTCAAGGATGCATGTTGTGCAAGCTGCTTTTGGTGTAGCGTACAACACAAGACATTAGTAAAATTAAAAAGAATATTTTTCATAAAATCTCGGGGTGTTACAATATGATTTCTAAATTACTTGGTTTTAGTTATGTTGGATCATCCTTGATAAAAGTATGATTCATATTACTTCATTTTTTTATTTGTTTTTCTATATTGGATTTTATTTCCATGCAGGCACTTCTTACCTATTTGTAGTGCATTTGATGATTATTTTGATTTATCTTATTATAGATAAAATCAAATCTTGAGAATATATGAGTAAATAATATTTGGTATAAGGTAGGTGGTCTGTACCTTTTCCCTTAAGGTCTTGATTTTTATAGCTCATGTCATAGTGCCACACATCGGACCTTCTAGATAGTCCTTATTAAATGAGTAAAAACTTAAATTAAATGTTGTAAAACATGTTTTTATGTTTTATTTCTCCTTTAACAATGTTTTTATTCACCAACCTTAACCTGAACCACCCTTGAGATGGGTTCATTTGACTTCCTATGACTATTCCACCCTATTGGATTCGTTGATATTTCCACCCTTGTATACAAGGAATAAAATTATTGAGTTGGGATATTAAAGGTCAAATACCTATTGGTTTTTATTGACTTATCAGTGAAATGGAAATAAATGAAATTAAAAATGAGATGAATGATCTCATGGTTTATGAATAATATTATAAGTGGATGATAAGGGTATGGACACTGACATGGTCCCTCTTTTTATCACTTGTGAGTGAATTGATAAATGTATTTAATAGGATGAATTGAATTATTACGAAGGGTATGGAAACTAACATGGACCCTCTCATTAAATTTGTCAAGTTAATTGACCAATGAAATGAATTTTATGAGTTAAAGTGATAAATGGAATAGACACTAACATGAAACTTGATGCCTTATACAAAATGTTTAATGATGGGTACTTCGATATGAAATTGACATCATAGTATGAAATCAATGAATTTTATTATATTTAATGATTTGGATTACTACCTTAGAAATGGATTTCTTGGACTGACTTTGACTTTCTCCCTAGGATCCATCAATTTATTTATCAATTATACTATGGATGAGATGCAAAAAACCGAAGTTGATGCCTTGGTCAATAGTCCCAATTCCTAGCCCATGTAGTTATACATTATACCAAATTTTTCTGTGAACATACCTAGTCAATGGCCTTGGGTCCTAGACCTTTTAGGTTTGATACTTGATACGTAGCATATTCGATAGACGATGCTTTACTCTTGTATACCGTTATTCATTATTTATCGATTGCCTATCATAGTATATAATTAAAATTTGGGTTGTTTTAAATTTTCAGTTATAGATTTATTTTTGTTATACATACACACTACTAAAACTTATATACACCGACTAGATTTGTTATAAACACCGTTGGTGTTGGCCTACTGTGTATAACTCACACCCAGTTTGGGCTGCCATTTGGTGCCCGAACATACCTCATATTTGAAAGTTAGGATATGGATTGTAATCTATACTATTTTTCATTATGGACTTGTATTGTACATGGGGTCTTAGGAGTAGTGTTTTAGCATGTAATTGGTATGACTTCTAGAGTTGGAGCATTTTATTTATTTATGCTTGTTAGTATAGTCCTGTTAATTGTTTCACCTATTGAATTTATGCTTACTGTACACTGTAACATGTTCATGAATGGTTATTAATTAATTAATTAATTATTTTTAATATCATCTTCCATTTATCTTTATATATTTATGCTTACAGTATTACTTAATTATCACATAATGTCATGTTTCTCTTATTATAAGGGCATAGTCTCCCCACCACACCATCATAGTCCCTTGATACTATTCTAAAGCCTCTTAAAAATGGTGGGGGTGTGGGTGAGGATATGTGATCCATTGGTATGGATTCCATGTATATAGTGATTCGGTAGGAGATATTACAAGTGGTATTATAATATCTTTTTTACTTTATCTTATAGTTTGGGATGGTTGATAGAAGAATAAGAATGTGTCACCACTTGGTAAATAGATTTTTTTTGGGTTTGGCCAAATCAAGGATGAGGTAAAGATCATGTTTCCATGGATGGTACAACTGTTCTTGTTTCTTATTATTATAGTTGATTATTACTTCACCTTGAGTGATTGATGTACATCCACGAGTTACAAATTTAAGGATTTTTACCCTTGACCTGATATGGAAAGAAAATATTGTTATATGCATCATCATTGATATATATATATATATTCACATGACATGAGTATTACAAGCCATGTATATTTCATTACTTTATTTTTTAATACTTGTTGGATGTGCTATGTGTGACTATTTAGCATGCTTACCTGTATACCCTACTTAGACAATTTTTGTTATGATTACCTTTATTCTTTGATTATGTAGTGGATCATCATGCCAAATATTATTAATTTATCCTTAATAACATTACTTTATATTATATGGTTGGTTATTAGAGTGTTTAAATCAACCTAAATGGCATTTTACCATACAGTTTTATGGTGACACCTTAATTAGTGAATTATTAAATGGGTACCAATTCCACAATTTATAAATTGTACAGAAATTTATAAATTGGGGAATAGTGAACCTTATAATCAAGCCATAATATATATATATTTTATATTCTAATACTAAAGGTAAAGACCTAGTTATAGTTACATGAGTTCCAATTAAAATTTGTAAAGGATAGTACCTTTATAATTTGGGAATGGTGACTCATTTAACTAGAACATTGTATAAATATAAAATTTTCTGAATTTTTGATTAATAAATGATTTGATTTCTTATTTTTTATTTTTGAATAAACCAATGTAGGTCTATCATGGTATGATATACTTTTTAGATAAACCCACTAAGGGTGTGATTAAAAAAATTAAAAAAAGAACAACTTCAATTGGGTTTCATTTAGATGGAACCTTTTTCGTTTGACAAGACCCTCATAGTTTACATTTATCTTTATATTCCTGGGTTATTATACCCATGGGGGTATACTCATTTTGTATTTAATTGTTATTTAAATGTTCAATAATGACTTATACGATGTTACATATAAATTTATGGTGGCATCTTACAGAACTGATTCCCCTTAAATGATTAAATATTGTGTAGTCTATTTATTTTTTATCTGATGAATATAAGGTGTTAGATAATTAAAATTACATTTAAAAGATAAAGTGTTATTTCTTCTATAGATTAGAATTGAACTTTTCTTTAACTAAGGAAGTTGTGATAATTTTATGGTTAAATAAATAATGATTAAGTATTTAAAAGGAAATTATGAGATAATTTTCCTATTATTTTTCATGTCATAAAATAAATAAAGTGATTAGTATATTTTTATTTTATTTTTGGTACTTTATATCCTTTGTACATGAGTTTTTTTTTAAATTTTATGATAAATGAGAAATGATTAAATTCCATAAACATGAAACCTTAATGCAGTGTTCTTAGTTTCATCTCTCAAGTAAGTGTTGTTTAAAATTTGATTCCTTGGATTGGAAAATGGATGCTTCCCATAAGTATTAGTTAACCTTTCTATTTTAAAGAGAGATTAGATATTATGCTAGTAATCCCAATGACCTTCATTGAGTGACCTATTTTTATGGTCAATGATTTATGATTTAGTAAGGGGGATAGACCGTTTGAGGCAGTTCCCTCTATGTAGAATTATCATTGGTAATTGATTACTTTTAGTTTTAAGATTTGAGGTTGCATTTGGGTGTTGGTTGTACTGAGTAGGACTCTTAGTTTATAGAATTAAACCTAGGTATGGTGGGTGTTCATAATATATTTAACCTTTTTTAGAATATTGAGAATTGTGTAATTCTGTAGTTTAGTGGGTAAGACCTTCCTTGATCATTGTAAGTTCTTTTGTTGGTTGTATGACCTTTGTTCCTTTTTGATGGTGCATGACGCAAGAATTTTCAAATAGTTAATATTCATTTGGATAACATGAATTTGAGTTTATCTATGTGTATGCTACCATATTATAGGAATTCTAGTGCCTGTTACACTGTTTCGATATCGCTGTAGCACACATCATTACATTCAATTCCCATCGAGTTAAGAAGAATCATGTTAAATCATATCTTAGTGAGAGACAAGGTTAAATAACACCTTAAACAGTTTTATTATGCAACTAATTAGAAAAAGGTTAATGAGTTCTATAAATCATTTCTTGCAGGTCATTTACGAATAAAATTGATTTTGGTATTGGGGGATCATTGTGAGTGAGGTAGCATCAAGCTAATAATTTGAAGGTAAGTTTTCTTAGTGATTTCAGTTGAAATTATAAAGAGAATTGAGTGAAATAACACCATAAATCTGGATTAGATTTGGATTTTATGCTGGATGATGATGATGTGAGTGAACGTGACTCAGGGTGAATGTCACATGTGTGTCTAAGAGAGAACATGATTGAGCACATTTATAAATGGTTGGTTCCACTCTTCACATGTTAGAACTTGTCACAAGATTGTTGGCCTTGCTGAGGAGTCATGTTCAGTGGTGAGGTAGAATTTTCCATGGGATGAGTTCCTATTTTAGTAAAATTATGACTAGGACACTCCTAATGTGGGATAGTATCACATTGGTCATACAGAGTGGATCCTTCTAAGTAAAGGGAATGCGGTCATCTATGACCATTTGGAAATTGTCACAATAGTTTTTGGAATCCTTCAAGTATGTTAAGTTTATGTTATCTAGTCCTTGAGAAAACACTTGATTAATAACATGGTGTGATTTTAAACTAAGTTGGGATGCTAAATCCGGGATTGGTATGAATAAGAAATCTTGGATTTTGATGGGTTGCTAGTGAATCTATGCTTGAAAGGCATTCTGATGGTGAGGTGGTTGGTTGAGTACCCAACCATTGTGGAATAATGAAAGTTGATAAATGACTTTAATGGATGTTTAAAACAATTATGGGTACCTTTGTTTTTAAGGTGAATTGATCGAACCTTCAAATACGATACTGCTTGTTGAGCTAGACATTTCACAATAGGTAAGTCTGGAGTGGGTCAACTGATGCCCTAATAATTAAATATTGGCAGTGGGATGAGGATGTAAAATGTGTATTGCATTCTATATGTCATAAAGATTAGTGGTCTGACCCTTACAATAATACTGACAGAGGTAAGATCATGGTTATAGTGTTCCATGAGATGGTTGACCCATAGTTAGACCTTGACACACATTTTCAGAGACAAGTAGTGTCAAGAGTTGATTAAAGTAATGTATAGCTTGTTTTGATCAAGTGTGGATTGGGGAGGGTGACATAAGCTTATCAATGGATTCTTTGTGTACTCCTAGTTTATAGGTGATAATTCCCAATATCTTGAAATTTTCATGAGTATGGTAAGATAGTATCGACTATACATTGAGTTACCCATCTAAGTGGATTTTATGGTTTAAAAATAAGACACCTTTGAAGTTGTTCTTAAGAAGTGGTTTGAGGTAGCCATATGGTGAGTATTACACCATTGGAAATTTGAGGGTGGTGACCCTCGTTGAGACTTGAAGTTTGGATAATACCACGGAAACCATTCTTAGGAAGTGGGAATGGGTGATGAATGAGGTTTTCATTAAGACTTGGTGATGAGAGGGTTCTTACCCATGCCTATGTTTATGTCTAAATATGGATGGGTCATGGTCGATCATGAAAATAATTTTCATTTATTAGTATGATGACTTGGATGATCCTAAGGTGGGGAGTGGGTCATTGGATTCCAATTTATGACCATCTTGTGAGAAGGTTCATGGTGTTTTGGGAATTTTCATTGGACGAAAGTTTGGATATTGTATGCCATTAAATAAATGGAACTTATGTATGACTGTATTTCTCTGTAAATTCCATATATAGTTTCAATTATGAATTTAGTGGAAGTCCAAGTGTTAAAATTAAGCCTAGATTGTCTTATGATGATCCAAAGATTCTGGGTCAAGTTTGTAATGGTGCTTGTGTTACAACATGGTATTTTTTAATAGGGGATGGTTCAACTAGGAGGCATCACTGGAAGTTATGTATTGTCTTCAGTGAGCATACTCAGAATGATCATAATATGACTTGGGATAGAAGGCTATTAATCTGGTTTTGATAATGTGTTGGATCATGAAGCTTATATTTTAAAAGATAGTTAGTCAGAAATGGATCAACCTACATTATATTGTTTGGATGAATGTGGTTAGTTGAGTAACCATATTTGAAACATTGTTAGAGGAGATGAGTGAATTGCAAGAGTCTGCTGAGGCTTCTCAAGGAAAGATGATATGACTGGTTAAGCTTGGTCCATTAAAATTCAACCATTTCAAGATAAATATAGACCAAGGTCAGATTCCTCATGTGCAACTGGGTGTTAAATGTTTATAATCATGTCAAAATCATTATTAGGACACTATTTCTATGTTTGTTTTAAGAAAATTATGATTTTGGGAGTACCGTGGCTTAGAATTGTCCATAAAAATCTAGAGATTATATCGGGGAGTTCCATAGGACATATGATGAAAGAGATAACAAAAAGATAATTTCATAGGTTAGATGGGCTTGGGTAAGAACTGCCTGAATGTTTGAGATTTGAATATGAATGTTGGATTGAGTTTTGGTAGTATATGTGTCATGAGTTAAAAGTTATGTTTGCAGGAATGTTGATAATTTAAAATGAAATACGGCCTTTTCAGTCGAAATTTCATGAACCAAGTAGGTCAGGTGATATTTTCATAGTTTTAAGAGGCTTCTTAGGGATGATAATTTCTATGTGGGGTAGATTGTAATATCTTGTGTTTTGTAATGAGTTGAAAATTCTAATAGAATTTGAGATTTTCACTTGGTGGATGGTAAAAATAGTAAATTGATTTTTAGATTGGAATTATGAGAGTTTGATCACTTAAAGGAAATGTTTTTGGAAGTGTTTTGAGTCCTGAAATATGTATTAGGTGTCTATATGTGTTTTAAGATTTTATATCTCTAAAAAACCATATTTTTGAAATGTAAAGAGAGGAACATGGTTTGCTCATAGTTAGTGAAAAATGTTCACCAAAATTGTGAGACCTTGTAAGGGGTGTCACATAGTTTTTCAAAATATGAACCCAAGGCCGCATGAATGTGAAATTTTTATATAGAAAATAGTATAGGGGAACACATGAACTACACGTTGTTTTTCAAACCATGCGCTTATCTATGACACGGGGTTTCTATTAGGATAATATCACGGTATAGTCGATGCATAGTTTTCCAAACATGTAGCCAATCATGCATATCATTAAATATATGGAATTTACCATTTTACCCTACCTTATTTATCTCTTTTTTCCTTATTTTCTTATCCTACACACACACAAGAACCACCCATGGGTTCTCCCTCTTGGATCGCCTTTTAGGCATGAATGGATCTTTTTTATATGACATTAGAATCACTTACCATTGGTTGTGTTGTATCAACATCAGTAAGGCTATGATATACATTTCTTCATTTTTTTGTTTCTTTCCATGTTGGATATTATTTCCATGCAAGCTCATATGCCCTATTTGCTGGGAGTTTAATGATTATTTTGATTTACCTCATCCGATATCGAATAAAATCCTAAGAATGAATGAGTGATGCATCCTTGTAATAAGGTAGGTGGTCTATGAATTTCTCCTTAAGGTCTTAATGTTTATATATTACACCATAACTTCACATGATGTACCTTCCAAACATTACTTATAAAACGATTAATACCTTAAATTATAGATTTTTCGAACCTGTTTTGATGTGCTATTTCCTCTTGGACAAGGTTTTAAGTTAGTGAAATCAACCTGAACCACCCATTGAGGTGTTTTAATTTATTTTCCTATGACTATGACACCCTATTGGGTGTGTTTAACTTTCCCACCATGAGTGGAAGTAGTTAATTAATTGAGTTGTGATATTAAAGGTTGAATATCTATTGGACCATGTTGAATTATAAGTGAAATAAAAATCAATGAAATTATAATTCAGATGAATGATTTCTTGTCTTATGAATAATATTTTAACAAGATAATAAGGTCATGTCCACTAACTTGTACACTGTTTTAATCACTTGTGAGTGAATTGATGAAAAAATTTAATGGGATGAATTAAATTGTTAATAAGGGTATAGACACTGACATTGACCCTATTTATAACATTGTCAAGATAATTTATTAGTGAAATGAATGTGATGAGTTAAATTGATAAAGGGCATGGAAACAAACATGCCACCTTGATCCCTTGTATAAATTTTTTTATGATGGACTTTTTGGTACAAAAAAAATATCACAACATGGCACCGATGAATTTTCTTATGTTGGATGCCTTGGATTATTACCTTAGATCCGACTTGTTGGGACCACCTCAGACTTGATCCTTGGGTTGTACCCAATTGTTTATCATGTTTTCTATAGATGAACTATATAGACTTAAAGATGACACTTGGGTCAATGGCCCTGGGTCCTAGCACATATAGGTATACATTAAATCAAGTTTGATATAGATGAGCTCTCTGGACTTGAAGAGGATTACATGGTTAATAGCCTTGGGTCATATCCCTCATAGGTCTAATACTTGATACATCCTGTGTATTCTGAAGATGATTCTTTACTCTTATAGGCAATTTTTCTTTATTTTTCAACTACCTTCCACAACATGTGTACTTTCTATTTGGGGTTTTTACATTATCATTTTCATATTTATTACTATTACACCTACACACTAATACAACTTATATGAACTAAATGTATTTTCAAAAGATACCATTGGTGGTGGCATACTGAGTATATATTAGACTCTTTTTGAGCTGCCATTTGGTGCCTGGATAAACCTCCTATTTACAGGTTATGATTTAGACTATTCTATATGCTGTTTTTCATCATGGACTAGGAATGGAAATGGGAGATTGGGAGTAGCATTTGAGTATGTACTTAGGATTCCTTCCATAGTGAGAGTCTTATTTTGTTATGATTTTCATGCTAGTATTTTTTATTTTATCACATACTACATGTCTACTACTTGTACATTGTAACATGTTCATTAATAGTTATTCATAAATTAATTATTGATTTTCAGTGTTATCTTTCTCTTATATTTATATGTTTATGCTTCCATTGTTGTTTATTTATGACATATTGCTGTGCCACTCTGATTATAAGGGTATAGTCTCCCCAAAATACCATCATAAACCGTCACTACTATTCAAAAGCTTCTAGCATACAAGGATGTGTTTCTAAGGCAACATGACCCACCGATCTGGCTATTTTGTATAGAGTGAGTTGGGTTGGGACTTTACAAAAGGGATGAAGAATTATTGAAATTATGAAAGTTTTAAATTTTAGGAATAGAAATTGATATTTTAGATAATGATATAAATAATTCATTGTCTTTAATATGATATAGCCTAAACTAAACCATTTATTTAGTAATCATGGAAAATAGTATGAGATATCTCAAGATATTGCTCAGTATCACACAATAAAATAGGACATCTTAACATAACAGTGATATAAATATATCTTAGTAATAATTTCTGTTAAAGAATGATGGTTTTGGTTTACCATTGGGAGAAATATATAGATATAATTGTTCGTAAAATTAAATTAGAGAATATAAATGGCATGGATATAATAGTTATTATTTTTATTACAAATAATGATACATTTATATCTCTCTCTACAATTAATGGTGAAGAATTATGAAATATTACTACTCTCTTATTTGTGATATAGTATAACCTATATTGTAAGAAACTTTATAAATATATCATTGTTTTGGATATAATTATTTTAAAAAATAATTTAGTGAATAATTTATAATGTGTTTATAAATTATAAAATATGAAAAATATAAAATGTTTATATTTCTATTTATGAAATATTCATATGTTTTATAATATTAAATTTCCATATTAATACCTTATTTTTAAAATTTTAAGACCATACCAAAAGTAGTATTGGTAAATGGAAAGATGTTTTAAATAAATCTAAAATATCAATAAAATAATTTTCTTAATTTATTAAATATTAAATGATCATATACTAGATTGTTCTTAATGAACATTTGAATATTTCATGGATTTTTTATTTCCCTATTTAAATATTCATTTATATGAATTTTTTATATTATTATTATTTTTATTTTTTTATTTAAAGTGTTTATATTTCTTATTATAAATATAATCTCACACATTTAAGAAATTTCAAGATAGGTATAATAGAAGATTTAATTTAAGGTTATCTAAAATTAGTAATTTTTTGTTATAATTATAAAATTGAAATCAATTATAACTATTTATACACATTTGAATTTAAAATTATATTTAAATTAAGATTCCTCTTAAATAATGATATATTTAATCTTAGAAATTTGGGATAAACTTCAACTTACTCATGGGTTGTGCGTATATTTTAAGATGGTGGGGTTTTTTAATTGTTACATTTTATGCAATCTTATGTAAGATTTTAGATTTATATAATTTTAATTCATTACATGATAGTGTTTCATTTTATTTATTGATGTGATGCATGTTAATATATATTAAATACATTATTTTAATTTTTATTGCAAATTTATAACAAAAATCATTATTTTGATGATAAATATACATCAACACAACTAAAACATGTTAGTATAGTGAAAGCATGAGTAACATAAATTAAATACTTAGAATCATGTTCACATATAAGGAATGAATATAAGAAATGGTGATATCATTAAAACACCCCTAAAATACAAAGCAATCTTACACCTTTGTATTCTGAGGGATGTGACGCCACAAACCTAACGGTTAAGTCTCTCTTTTTGTTTTAGTGGTTTTTGGATAGAAGGTTAGTGTTTTGTGGGATGTAATAAAGAGTTTATGGTTAGATGAATTATTTCCCAAAACATGTGTGATAACCATGAAATGAAAAGAATAAGGTAGTAATATGGGGATAGTTAGGATATAATCGAATAAACTATGTATATTAATTACATTGACAACAATTCTAGGAAAGGACACCTGCAAAGTTAGACATACGATCTATCATACCACGCAAACTAACCATGAAAGTAAATATGAGTTACACTATTTTTATTTTAAAACATTTATTAGCCAACCAAAAAACCTTTTATCTCTCTATTATGGATTTGTATATACATAAGGATCATTATGAGTGATTTTTGGGCTTCTCCATTAGTAAACAGTGTAAATATTTTTAGGATTGATTATATTGGCATAAAATTGATGGTTATATATTAGTGGTATCATCTATAATTACCAACATTTAATAAACATATTATTTGATTTATTTTAAAATAACTAAAAATAAAAAACCTAGAAATATGGAGGTCTAGCATCTTTGGAATATTAAATACATAATACATCATCTTTATTTTGACCTCTATAATGTTATTAAAAATTCCATTACAGTTCTATTACTATATAGGATTTCCTAGGGATATATATAAAATAAAATAGTGATATATAAGTCCCAATAAAATAATAATTAGATTAAATCATGATGATTCTATTACACATATGAATCAATAGGCATATCATTGTGTCATAAAATAGAAGGATCATAGGTAGTGAATGTTTCTGACACTTTCATATCCATGACATGCATTATCCTGGGAATGTGCATTTCTTTCCATGCATTCCCACTTTAGAAAGGCAAGAGACCTCTACCACTTGGATGACGATGTGAGATCCTTGATTGAAATGGGATGAGGGGATGTTAGTTCCTCCTTCTATGGATTCATCCTTGGAACATGTTATCTAGTCTAGGTATCCCTCATATATTTGAGTCATGTTTGTGAAACTCATTCCCGATGTCTTCTCTTTTTGGATGCTGGTCAATTACACTACTTCTGTTTGATAGGCCAACAACCTTTTGTTAGAGTGGATGGTAATGCCAGGAATTTCTAGACATCTCTGGACACTAGGCTCATTGGTCACCTATATTCTTTCTCTTGGGAGCATATCTCATGTGAGGCATCTTTGGCGCAGAACCTAAGGAATCCAATTTCGATCAATAGGTATCTAACAACGAAGGAAAATATCTTCCAAGTTTTTTTACTTCAGAAATACCATATTTTTCATGAAGATGTTGACACCATAGGTGAATATCTTCCAAGGATTTCAACTCAGAAATCCCATACTTATGAATCGGGTATGTGTTTGGGTGGGCTCACAAGTTTAATACCTTTTGGATATGGATCAAAACATCTATTTGAGATGTATTGGGTCATGAGTTTAACATCTTTTGGAGATGGGTGAGATTGATTGGAATTCCCCATGGACGTGGATCAAGAAGGTGAATCCCTATTAGGGTACACCAGAAAGTTACTGATGGATGGATCAGAATTCCCCATGGAGAAGGATCCGGGAGGCATGTCCCATAATGGGAAGATTTCACACCATAAACGAATATGAATCAAAATTCCTCATGAAGGAAGATTCAAGAGGTGTGTCTCATAAAGGGAAGATATCACACCATGAAGGAGGATGAATCAGAACACCTCATGAAGGAGGATCTGGGAGGGGGAGACTAAGTTTACCATTGGACAAGATTGAACCTCAGAAAGGGTCCTATATACCATGTTTAGATGATGGGGATCAAAATACATTCTTTTTATTGCCGTATTTTAAGGTCTTGTGATAAGAATGGTCTATGTAGTCTAATTTCATGTGGTAAGAATAATTGTGTCATGAAGGGATCATCGATGAGGGATAGTGTGTTTATTATATATATAAGCTTCCCCTTTCAATAAGATTACTCTTTGTTAGAGTTGGTGTGGGGAATATGCACTGAGCTGCTTGAGAGATCTGGAGGAGATGTGGTGTCCCGGGTGAGGGGAAAGATCTTTTTAGGGATGTGACCTAGAAAAAATCAAGATGGATGTGGATATTGGGTTTAGAACTTAGAGAGGCTTCCTATATATCTGAGTTAGTTGGGAATCAAATTACACATAGTTTAGAATGAACTGGGGATTATACCTAAGGAGGAGGACCATAAGATCATGTGGTTGGGGCTTACATGTGAAAGCATCCCATAAGATGAGTATGGTTTTTGGTGATTACACTCAAGAGGATGCCCATATTGAGGTTGGTTATTGGGGATTAAACTAAAGAGGATGCCCATATGCCACTACGAGCAGTGAGGATGTGGTATGTGTGGAAGAAGCACATGCGATACTATGAACAATGATGATGTGGTTGGGGCCTACACATGGAAGTAGAATATGTATTACTAGAAGGAACTATGATGTTTATGGGTCTTACATTTTGAAGCATCCCATATAGGATTCCTCATGTCAGGTCAAGAGGGAATACCATTTCCATTGGATGGGGTAAGGTTACAATTTAACTTTATTTGAGTGGATTGGGTACGTGGGGATTATGAGTTGAGGTACCCATAATGTCTTCCCCATTTCAGGTTACGCGGTCATCTTGAATTGATGATGCGTTAATGTATATTATTTAGGCTTACACCTTAGGTGGATTCCCAGGGGGATGATTGGGATTAGTGGAGACACATGAGGGGCTTGCACTTCAGGGCTTCCCATTCACCTTCGTCATGTAAGGTCATGAGGGCATCTTGACACACTGGTGGGTCAAGGTATATGATTGGGTATTATACCTAATTAGGAGGATCATTGTGGGTTTTGGTGGTCATCTCAGGATCATGGATTTTTGAATATTATTTTTGATATATAAGGTATCATATCTTTGAATAATTAGTAATTATATAGTTTGTTGTCATGTAGTTAGGACTATGGAATGTCTTAACATGATCAATCCTAGAGGCATCTTATGTTTGATGCATAGGGAATCCTATTCTTGAATGATTGGGTATGTTATAGTTTAAAGTCATACACCGAGGACTATTGAATGTCTTCTCATGATCATGTCATGAAGAATCTTATGCTTGATGTATAAGGAATCATAATTTTGAATGATAAGGTATGATACAGTTTAAAGTATTATAGTGAGGACTATGAGGCAGAAGATGCCTCAAAATGGACGGTGTGGGGAATTATGCAAGATTTTCCGTTTCTAGTTCAAACTAATATTGGATCCAGGTGATGAGGTTTTATGAGATTCTTGAGATATGGTTCGAATCAAGTTACTTGGGGAATACAAGATGATAATCTCAACTTGTTACATGATAAAGGAACCAAGAGGAGTATATTGAATCAAGGTATTTCAAGTGGTGTATAGGAGTACCTCGAATCATGGTATTCTTAGGGTGGATGTTGGGGTCATATATGAGCTCAACCCGAAATGTCATTAACCCAACGTGAAACATTTTTGGTGAAACACTCCAATTATCATGAGTTTTTATGACACTGGGACCACAATCAGACAATGAGTTCGAGTGGGGGGTGCTGGTATGCAACCCCCTTAGTATGGACCATTGGGTGCAGAGGTACAAGCTTTGTGAAGGATAGAGATTCTCAATGGACGGGGGTTTGTGGAGTTTAGGATCTCACAAAGGATGGAGATTTTCAGAGCTTAGGGTGTCATGGAGGATGGGGATTCGTGGAGCACAGGGTATCATGAAGGATGGGGCTTTGTAGATCTTAGGGTCTCATGAAGGTTGTTCTGATTCCCAGGAGGAGTTCTTCATGAAGGATGAATGGTTTTCGAGGCCTCAAGTTCCTCAGAGGGACTTCTTCCTTTATGAAGGGATTAGTAATTCATGAAAGGAATCTCCACCTGGTGTGGAGGCTCTAAAGAACACAAGAGATGAGGTTGCGTGATGACCAGGGGCTTCATAGAAGAGGGTCTCATGAATCCCACGATCTTCACTAATTGAGATCATGATGCCACATCCAGGCGATGTATCCTTCTTTTGAATGAAGGAATGATGGTGGTATTTTGAGGAAAGGAGGTTAGTGAAGTTTGGAAGTGATTTGAAGGGAATTTTTTGGATTATTTAATGGATTAAGACCCATTGGAATTGATAAGGAAAACCATTATCAATTCGTGTGGTCGAGAAGAGATATCATACTCATGGAGGAACACTATCATGGCTTCTTACAACCTAAAAGCGCCATCAGACTCATAGAGTAACAACTTCACGACTTCACGTATTCATGAAGCACAATTGAAATCATGGAGGAACACGATAATGGATTAAAAAATTATAGAAGGAAGCTCCGTGAATCGAATATCCATGAACTAGATTTGCGGATAGGATCTATGAACCTTCTTCAATAGACTTTCTTAAAATGTCTATAACTTCAAATTAGTAACACCATTTGGGATCTTTGACCAGTAAAATTGAAACCTTTGGAATGAGATCTACTCTTGTATAATGTTTGGAAGCATTATATGCATTATTTGGATTATTTTTTATAGTTACAAAAATCAATGAGAAAAATGGAATATAAAAAATAATATCCTAAGATTATGAAATCACAATTATGTTCCACAAGCCTATAACTTTCATAACAAACATAAGTTGAGGCTCACTACCAAAACACATAACATAATGTTCTAAGATAACTAACCATGCACCATAAATGAAATATCAGGATATATAAGTGAAAACTGTAGAGACCTGGAACTTGACATACATGGACATTACATTAATTTTGCGAAATACATAATACATAACAAAAACAGACACACAAGGACCATAATAGTTTAGTGTCTTTGGAAACTTGGAACGTAATCTTCTAATCGTGGTGAAAGATCTTCAACATCTCCCATAGAGATCTTCAACTTTTTGTTTCCTTACCTAAAACCTTTCTTTTAATCCTGGGGGAAAATAAAACATAAAAAGCGTGATCTCAAATGCTCAGTAAGGGTAAGCATGGATAAAATAAAACATACCATACACATTTGAACCTAAAAACATGAACATAATGTTTTAACATCAAAATCCTGAGCAACGACTTAAAACATGGAAGTACATAAGGCATAGATCATAATGGAACATAAATAATGATAACATAGCATGGGAATAAAACATGTAATTTTGGAATCCATTAAGCACATGTAATGATTTCCATAGTAGCCAAGTCATTGCTGCCAAGACCATCTTAGTGGACAAAGTCCCATTCTGAATCGAGTTCACTCCTCGTTTTAGTCCTGTAACACTGAACCGGATTAACTTACCGTTCCAGCCATGTCTATCTCATGAGATATAAATCTTTACCCAATGAATTGGAGGGAGATATAGGTCCCACCCACCTCATAATGAAATCATTATTACTTGTTCCATAACATAAACATAAATCATTCATCATAACCCAAAGAATAAAATGGGTATCATAAACATCATCCCATCATAACATAATCCACATAAAAAAATGGATATCATTTCATCATAAGAACAGTGAAACCGTGTATATAATAGAGACATTATACTTGAAACATACACATATGAAATAATGTCATCTTAGATGGAAAATGATTTTGATAAAACACTTGAAATGAATTCTTGAGGAAAATATCCTTTCTTCTTCAAAAATCAAATTATTTTCACAAAACATCATGCAATTTTAAAAGAAAAGGATTTTGTTGAAAATATTCATAAAATCTTTTGGAGGAAGCTTCATGAAAAGAAGGCTTTATAAAACCGTAAAAATCCTTTCATGCTGTATACGTTAAAAAAACATTCTTCTCGTACTTTTGTCAGAAAAGTCAAAAAAGTACCTTGTTGGGTAAATAAAAGAAAGATTCCTTCCATACCAAGGGGTAAAAGTCAAAATGGGTAAAAAGGACTTTATACATGAATACACTTTTATAAAACATGGGCATGGATTATATCAATAACCTTCGTAAATACTTACGAATAAGCAATCTCAGATAAAAATGAGATTTGAAAAATTATCCTTTACCTTAGGTCCGATATGCTTCGTACGTATCCGAACATCCTGTATAATGATTTAAATAATGTCATTGACTTATTACAGAATCATATTCATTGTTATGAAATCATATATGGTTCACTTATGACTTTATATTACCCGTTCTTTTGTAAATTCCATGTTAAAGAGCGTTTTGGGTAAAATCATTTCATTTGTCGTTCGTGTTTTGACTTGTAATTATTCATATTATTACTTAGATCATGATTAATTAATTCCAGAATATAAAACATGATTTACATATAATGTATATTCAGAATACACATATATATAATAGATCGATAAATGGAAAGAAATACACCGTTCATGGAGACGGTAGGCCGTACGTATGCATGAACGTTGTTTTTGTTTCCTCATTAAATTAAATGGAATTAATTGGATGACATAAATATATATATACATAAATACAGTATCATTATTATGTCATATATTTCATGATTACTTATTATATATACTTTATAATCATTCATGAATGGTTAATCATTGAGAATGAATCTCATCGCGTTGTGGAGACGGTATTTCGTACGCACGCACGAGTGATGATATCGTTCCCATGATCGTGGAATTTTATTGGAGTGTATGTATACTATTATAGAATCAATATCACTTTAAAATAATCATATATAGTTATTATTTACACCATTATACCCATCCAAGTAAGGTGGTGGTGGAAAATAGATTACAACACGACGTGGAGACGGTATTCCGTACGTACGCACGCGCGGTGATTTCGTTTTCCGTAGGATGGATAGATGGTGAAATAGGGTTGTTTCATACTTATAATAACATATCAGTATATGAGTGATACTGATGTTATTACTTCATAATGAAACAACCTAATAAGAAGAAGTGGAAGAAGAAATAAAGGTGAAGGAATCGGTAACTGACATTACCTCTTCTTTGAAGCGCCTCTTGAGACCTCCTCTTAGGGCACTAAAATTGGACTTTGAAGAAGACCAAGACCTCTAGGATGTTTCTATGGAAGTTGATAAGATAATTTTTCAGGGTTTGACCGAGCTTGAAGGCTCAAAGTGGTGTGAGTAAGAGAGGGAGGATGTTCCCTTTTATAAGGGTGGAGAGGGGCACCTTTGGAATAACAAAAAATATTATTTTATTATAAAGTCATATTCGGTTTTTAATAGCTCCAAATTGATTTATTTAGAAGATAAGGTGGGTATAGGTCTAATTCCTCTCATATAATAGAATTTAGACAAGTGTAGATCATTAAATTAACCTTAACCTTTAGTTTTAACTCTTAGTTAATTAGATTGACATTTACCATGTCACTTTGTATTTTTATATTATATAGTTAATAAACTTTTGATATACATCCAAGAGACCCCCAAGTGGTCCATTAATAATACACCTATCATGATATAAGTATATGGGATGAACCTTAGATTTTTAGGAATATAATAACAATTTTTAATATAATATTTGTTTTAAAAACTATTTTATGTCAATTTTGACACTATTTGGTAATTGATTTTTGTGAAAATCATAACAGAATGTTTAGTTCGAAAACAGTTACTTAAATCAATACTAACATTTAATATTAACATAGAAAATTATTTTAATTCATAAAAAGGCTCAAATTTCATTTATTTGGGTAATTATAACATCAATTATGTCAATATTTCATTAATAAGATAATTACTGCATCATAATTGTTTCATAAATAAATTAAATTGTTTTAAGTCTAAAAATTATAAATAAAATACCATTATGTAGGAAATATTTTTATCTTTCTAATTAATATTTATATTTGAATTTATCTTATGTATAACCCTATATTAAAAATGAATTAGTTATTAAACTTTGATTTTAACTATTTTTACTCTTCTTTAAATAAATTAATAATAAATGTCCTAATCTAATCTAAGTGGGCCTAAATGGTCATATTTTATTCCTAAGGTTGTTTTTGGCCGAATTAAACTTATCCAATAGAATTAGGACATGTTTTAGGGTAATAATAATATCATTTTTACCCTTAATTACCCTATTTACTTTTAACCGTGGCAAAAAAAGTAAAAAGTTACTATTCACCAAAAATTATTTTCATCTCATTGAACCACATTTTAGTCCTTGATATTAACCGTGTCTCTCGGATTTTCGAAATTCCACTCACAAAAGCGGTAAAATTAAGTTTTATGAAAAATTCAGTTTATTTAACTACCACTTAGTGGTTTCACTATTCATAAAAAAAAATGAAAGTTTCCAGAAAAATACCAAAAATTAGGCCTAATTTATATTTGATATTATGAATTCAAAAATTATGTCTATTTTACCAAATTAAAAACATATAAGTTGCATTAATTAATTTAAAAATTAGTTCCCGTCGTCAAAACAAATAGCGTGTTCTTAAGAGATAATAACTATCAAAATATTGATACTTGTTTATGTCTGGTTTAAATGTGAAATTAAATCCAATGACCAAAATTGTATTGAATTGTAAAAATATATTCTAAATATACTTTAAAACCACTCAAATTAATAATTTATCACTAATAATTATTTCGATTAAAAAAGTTGTTTTTAATTAAAATTTAGTAATTTCCACTATTCATCTGAATATGAAAGTTATCCAAAAAGTACCAAAATTTCACCCTAAGCTAATTTCGATATTCCGAATCCAAAAATGAAGCCTATTTTGAAAGATAAAATTTATAAAAGTTCAAAAAGTGGGTATTACTATTCATAAAGTCTAGTTCATAATAAAATTATAATAATATCTCATTTAGTGAAACTCTGTATTGCGTACTACACACGCTATCGAGGAAGGTAGCGATTGCGTGTAATTCAGCCAAGTTAGGGTTGCGTGTTGTGCAAGACTCCTTTGTTGTAACGTACAACACAAGACATCAATAAAATTAAAAATAATATTTCTCATAAAATCTTAGGGTGTTACATTCTACCCCCCTTAAAATTAATTTCGCCCTCGGAATTCTTCGGGGTTATAAATGGTTTACTACTCGAAAGTAACTTTAATAGAAACCCACATCGTAAAAAGGAATACCAAAAACAATCTTTAAAAACTAAAGTATGAAACATAACGGTTACCCAAATTAACTAATCACTGGGTTTCCACAAAGGAGAACATAGGTGAAAATATGGATATGGAAGAGAAACCTAACCATCATGTTCTGATGGAGAGTGGTAGAGAACATGGCTATGAAAAATCCAACAATCACAAAGCTATAGATTTGTGATGATCTAATGTAACACCCCAAGATTTCATAGTGTGTTATTTCTTCAAAATAATTCAATAACTTGCACTACACGCAACACCGAGTTCAATCACACCTTGACTTACAAAAAAAAAAATCCATTAAAAGAGGTCATGAATAGTATTAACTAAATTTTAAACTTTATATAATCCTTAGAATCCATATTATGAGTTTCTTAGGCATAATGCAAGAACAGATTCATTTTCAGTATTGCACTTTTATCAACTTTTGATAGTGAAACCTTTTTAAATACAATATTTTAAACTTTTTGACTAAATGTAGACATAAAAAAAATTTAAAATGAAACATCTCAAGCTTCCACGGTATGCTTTCCTTTGAATAAAACAGTATCGTGTGTTGTACGCAACTTCGAGTTTTAACACACACCACAACCGATCAAACTAGCCGTTATGAATAGTAAAACCTAAATTTTGAAATTATATATTTTATATTTTAAAAAGGACTTCATTTTTGGATTCTGAATATCGAATTTAGCCTAAGGTGAAATTTTGGTACTTTTCGGATAACTTTCATATTTTGATGAATAGTGAAAATTACTAAATTTTAATTAAAAACAACTTTTTTAATAAAAATAATTAATAGTGATAAATTATGAATTTGAGTGGTTTTAAAGTATATTTAGAATATATTTTTACAATTTAATATAATTTTGTTCATTGGACATAATTTTACAATTAAACCGAACATAAACAAGTGTCAATCTTTTGATAGTTATTATCTCTTAGAAACACGCTTTTTGTTTTGACTGCGGGAATTAATTTTAAATTAATTTCTGCCACTTCTGTGTTTTGAATTTAGAAAAATGGATTTAATATTTGGAATCAGGATGTTCAAATTTTGTAAATAGGTAACTTTTATTTTTAGACATTTTGAATAATTACTGCGGTAAATATTTTATTTACCATGGTTAAGGGTAAATCTGGTAAATAAGGGTTAATAAAATAATATTATAATAATAATAAATTACCCTAAAACGTGTCCTAGCCTTATTTGTTGATACATGGTCGACCATGGGCATCTTTGGGTCGATTTTGGGACCTCATGGATCCACTTGTAAGTGATAATGACACTTTATTTTAATTAAGTTAAAATGAATACAAAAATGACACAAGCATATATCTTTTAGAAAAAAAAATTGTTAAATAGGGTTATATATGTTGGATTTTAGATTATAAATATTAATTAGAAAGATAAAAAGATTTCCTACATAATTATATTTTATTTATAATTTTTAGACATTAAATAATATATTTTATTTATGACACAATGATGATGCAGTAATTACTAAAATAGTGAAAAATTAAATTAATTGATATTATAAATACCCAAATAAATATAATATGAAACTTTTAATGAATTAAACTAATTTTATAGGATAATATGATATATTAGGATTGATTAAATTTACTTTGTTTGAAGTAATCAATCTGTTATGAGTTTCAAAAAAATCAACTATTGAATAGTGTCAAAATTGACATAAAAGAGTTCTTAAAAAAAATATTATATTATTAATTGATATTAAATTCCTAAAAATATAAGGTTCGGCCGAGAGACTTATATCATGATAGGTTCATCATTAATGGACCACTTGGGGGTCTCTTGGATGTATATAGTATGTTTATTAACCATATTATATAAAAATACAAAGAGACATTGTAAAAGTGAAACTAATTAACTTAGAGTTAATACTTAAATATAAGGTTAATATAAGTACCCAAACCTGTCTAAATTCTATTGGTTGAGTGGTTTTAGACCTATCCCCACCTTAAACTTTGAATAATCAACTTTGGAGCCATTAGAAACCGAATATAAATTTTTTATAAATTAATATTTCTTGCTTTTCCAATGGTGCCTCTCACCCCTCTTATAAAAGGGCACCCCCCCTTCTCATTTCTTCACACCTTCAAAGCCTTTTGGTTCAGCCAAAATCTGCCCAAATACTCTACCAACATCCCTCACTACAACCTAGAGGCCTTAGTTTGATCAGAAAGCCATCCTAAGGAGCCATTTTGATCAAATCAAAAGGAAGAACCCGAAGAAGAGGTAATGTTTTCACCACCCCTTTTCAAGTTCCTTTCTTCTTCCACTTCTTCTTTCTTTGTTCTTACCATTCTAAAATAATAACTCCAGTATCCTACATATACTGTGATGTTATTATAAATATGGTACAACCATATTCATTATTCTATCCACCCTTTGAATAACATGTCACCATACGTGCGTACGTACAGCTTACCGTCTCCACGTCGTGGTGTAATTGTTATTCAATATATTATTATTTGGATGGGTATAATAATGATGTGTAACTCATGTAAATAATAAATATAACATTTTAATGATTCTGTATATATGATATACCATCCATTTATATCAAAAGAATGATATTGTCGCTCGTGCGTACGTACGGACTACCGTCTCCACGAACGCGATGAGATTAATTCTCCATCATATCCATTCAAGTATAATTATCATTTGATGATTTAAAAATGATGTTTAAGGACTTGATATCATTCTGGATATGAATAAGATACAACAAACATGGCTTATGTAACAAAACATATAAAAGAAAATGAGTAAGTTAACACCCGAAACGACGATAATTCTAAGATATTATTAAAAAATCAATGTTAAAAGATCATATATGATATCATATTAATATATATGATTCTTGTATAATTTAATAAAAATTATTTCACCATTATACAGGAGGTTAACCTACCCCAACCAAGGAAAAGTACAAGGTAAGGGATTTTCTTATCTCACATTCAATTCCGTGAGATTTCCATTATTCGCCACTAAATTATTGAAAGTGGTGTATTGTGTACTGGCATTTGATATATATATTATCATGATTATATTTATATTCATGTTATTCTGTAAATAATTTGATGGTTATTAACTTTTGGCCATACGACTCAGTTGATCAACGTGGTAAGGGGTTTTCAGCTCACTCTTTATTTTCGTGAGATTCATGCCATATTTCCACTATTATCTTTTGTGTGGTGTATGTACTGCCCATAATTGTATTCTTTGAGTAATACACTTTACCTTATGTGTATTTACATTTTCATTGTATGATACCTCTTTCATGGGTTGTATGTTTCATAAGTTACCAAATCGATAAGGGTTTACTTCACAATCTCTTTAATATCCGAGGTTGTTTTTACGTAAGTATCTACAGGGAAATATTTACTATCCATGTCCATATTTCATAAAAGAGTTTTCAAAGGGATTATTTCTAAGGGAACTTTTACTAAAACATCATTTTAAATGTTTTAAATATTTATTCTTCTAAATCATTCTCATTTATGTCCATGTTTTCAAAATGGTTTGTAAGGATTTATTTATATGAAAATGAATGTTTTAAAAGTGTTAATTACATTCAAAAGTTTCAAAGTGGTATGGAACACTTTGATTCAAAAATGTATTTAAATGCCTTACTTTCTAAATTGTGTAACATTAAAATGTTTTCATGAAAAAGGGATATTTCTCTCAATAATTTTTAAAAAACATTTTCATCTAAGTCAACATCCTTTGATGGATTTTAAGATTATTTGAAGTTGATTTATTATGATATAAAACTTCCATATTGTAATGAAGTTTTGTGATATGTTTGACTGTAGATGTGTCATTTATATAGCATTCATGGTTTATGAGTAAAGTATTGACATTTAGTATGCTAGTTCCAATAAGAATGTTTATGTTATATTTCAACCTTTACATCATATGAATGTGTTGGACAAGTATGTTCCAGGTTGGGGACTGGTTAAAGTAAGCCCTCCAGGTTGGGGACTGGTAAAAGTAAGCCCTCCAGGTTAGGGACTGGTAAAAGTAAGCCCTCCGGTTTGGTCTCCGGTTATTAGAGGCACTCCAGGTTGGTGTCCGGTTATTAGAGGCACTCCGGGTTGGTGTCCGGTTATTAGAGGCACTCCGGGTTGGTTTCCGGTTACAATTAGCCCCAAGGTCTTGGGACGAGGCCTTGAAAAGAAATTAAAGATTAGAATTATGAATTCCATCATTATGAAAGTGGTTATTGATTTTTCATGTGATTATTCGATTAGAAGAATAACCATGTGAATAAGTAAATGGAATTATCTCATTTTATTTATGCCATACTATGTTAAAAGTTCAAGTTTAAAAGGCTTTTGTTTTAGTTATACATTTCCCTAAATGTTTATTCTTATTTATGAAAGTTTCCGCTATATTGTTATCCTTACTGGGCATTTGAGCTCACCCCTTTTCTATGTTTTATTTTTCCCAGGAAGTGAAGAAGTAAATTATGAATGACCTGTAAGGATATTATGTGGGGATATGAGTGTGAATTATGGAGACATTATGTTGTTGTAGTAGTTTTTCATTTTATGATGTAATGTAAAACTTATGAATATATCTAGTGTTTCCAAGGCTACTAAACCAATCGATCTTTCGAGATTTGATCTTTCTTGTGATCATGCCAATGTTATGTAATAATGCACCGACTCTGGGTAACTAGAGTCGGGGCGTTACATCTAAGGTACCATCTGATTCATCGGATATAAGGGAACTAGGAAAACATTTTTGGTTTTCAAGATCATTTCCCTAAAGTTGATGAATTAAAAGAAATACTTACATGATTTTGGTACAATATCACTTTTTTTAGTGAATTGAACAATTTACACTTCATCCCTTAAAAAAATGAAGTTGAATTTGTTATTCGTGATGTGTTAACAGATCATGTGATAGAATGATGGGTCATTCCATCTATTTCAAACAAAAGGTTAACAAAAGTTATAAGTCCATATTATTGTTAGATTAATAGTATAGGGTTCCAAAAATGAACTTATACTTCATATGTCATACCGCTTAATAAAATAAAACTAGTTTCTACTAACCAGGGACTTCTTGTAGGCCAGTGGTAGGAGATAAAGGCCAGTCACACTTCGGTTGTGGGTTCGATTCCCACATCCTTGTCCGATGCGATGGGCTGTCGCCCGTCCTGCAGGTTGTCCTTTTTCTAAAACTATATTACTATAACATCCCATTAATAATATCAAAAAAAACTTATATCTATAAAAAATACTAACTTATGTCCAACATAATCCATTCCAATCTTTAGGCTTATCCATAATACTGCAGTCCACTCTCATAATATAGTGAAAACGATTACCAGAGATTTCATATAACAAGCATGTTAATACCATCATTGATCCTGATATATCATAAGATATTTCTTTTTGGTCACATTCCAAACATTCGAAGGCCTTAATCATGTATTCTCTTGAAAAATGAATACACATTGAACCTTAGTGAAAACATGAATGCAGTTAAAAGTTAACACTTTCCACATACCAAAATCCTCAAAATTATATATACTCAAACCATGATATCACTTAGTCCTTATATCAATCATGATCTCATGAATACAATCAAACATCTCATTATCTTCTTATTCCTTCATTATGCGCATATCATCTACTTTCCAAAAATATCTGAATAACCTTCCATGGTTACCGGTACCATTCAACATATACTTTCAAATAATTTAGGAAAAACAATAGTGTAACAATCCTTAGATGATTCTTTATTACATAGTACCATTAACTATACAACATAACTCTCGATAAACATACAATCATTCCACTACCTTCTAAAACAACTGACTAAGCGTCAACACTTCTTTCAGCTCATATATCATTTGTAGTCTCCTCATCATTATCCACATAAATACTACCCATATGACCATGCTGATTCTCTTCATGAGATTTTCCCTTAGGGAATTGGTTTTCATAATGCCCGTACATTCCACATTTAAAACATATAATCATTGTTGATGTCGTAGAAATACCATTATCCTTGTCCATGGTGTTAATTGAACCTTTTCCTTTGCACTTACTGGATTTGTTTCCTCCTTTTCCACACCCAAAGCATCTTCCAGTTCCTTTGAAACAATCTCCCTGATGCCTCTTCCCACACGATTTACATGAGGGAAATTGAAATTTCTTTCCTCCATGATCATCATGAAACTCCATCTTTCTCTTATTATCTGAGTCGGGAAACTTACCAAAGTTGAGATTATTGATCATATTATGAGATTGCTGATTAGGCATAATAACAATGTTTGGACTTCCAAATCCCATTTCATTTGGTTTCTCATGAAGAATATCATTCCATTGTCTGTCATATCCTCCATTATCGTGAATCTTCCTATTTCCAGCCATTTTCTAAAACCCAAAAAGAATAGTGTGAGAGGCAAAAATCATGCTAGGGAAAACAACATAGTAAAGGGGGAGTTCCTTCAACATCTAACATCTTAGGTTAAATTGTAAGATCGTTACCATAATTCTAGGACTATATCCTATATGTATACTTATCCTTAGGGACATCCCTAGACATACCTTAGAAATATCTCTAGGGATCTCACTAATGTTTTCGCACCCTACTTTCCAAAGGCTGACTAAACCTTTCCTCTAATACCAACTGTAGAGACCCGAAACATGACGTACATAGACATTAAATTACTTTTTCGGAATACATAAAACATAACAAAAAAAGACACACAAGGACCGTAATAGTTTAGTGTCTTTGGAAACTTGGAACGTAATCTTCTAATCGTGGTGAAAGATCATCGACATCTCCCATCGAGATCTTCCACTTTTTGTTTCCTTACCTAAAACCTTTCTTTTAATCCTGGGGGAAAATAAAACATAAAAAGGGTGAGCTCAAATGCTCAATAAGGGTAAGCATGGATAAAATAAAACATACCATACACATTTGAACCGAAAAACATGAACATAATGTTTAAACATCAAAATCTTGAGCAACGACTTAAAACATGGAAGTACATAAGGCATAGATCATAATGGAACATAAATAATGATAACATAGCATGGGAATAAAACATGTAATTGTGGAATCCATTAAGCACATGTAATGATTTCCATAGTAGCCAAGGCATTGCTTCCAAGACCATCTTAGTGGACAAATTCCCATTCTGAATCGAGTTCACACCTCATTTCAGTCCTGTAACACTGAACCAGATTAACTTACCATTCCAACCATGTCTATCTCATGAGATATAAATCTTTACCCAATACATTGGAGGGAGATATAGGTTCCAACCATCTCATAATGAAATCATTCTTACTTTTGCGACAACATAAACATAAATCATTCATCATAACCCAAAGAATAAAATGGGTATCATAAACATCATCCCATCATAACATAATCCATATAAAAAATGGATATCATTTCCTCATAAGAATAGTGAAACCATGTAAATCATAGAGACATTATACTTGAAACATACACATATGAAATAATGTCATCTTAGATGGAAAATTATTTTAATAAAACACTTGAAATGAATTATTGAGGAAAATATCCTTTCTTCTTCAAAAATCAATTTCTTTTCACAAAACATCATTCAATTTTAAAAGAAAATGATTTTGTTGAAAATAGTCATGAAATATTTTGGAGGAATCTTCATGAAAATAAGGCTTTATAAAACCGTAAAAATCCTTTCATGTCGTATGCGTTAAAAAACATTCTTCTCATACTTTTGTCAGAAAAGTAAAAAAAGTACCTTATTGGGTAAATAAAAGAAATATTCCTTCGATACCAAGGGGTAAAAGTCAAAATGGGTAAAAAGGACTTTAAAAATACATTAATACACTTTTATTAAACATGGACATGGATGATACCAATAACCCCAGTAAATACTTACGAATAAGGAATCTCAGATAAAAATGAGATTTGAAAAATTATCCCTTACCTTTGGTCCGATATGCTTCGTACGTATCCGAACCTCCTGTATAATGATTTAAATATTGTCATTGACTTATTACAGAATCATATTCATTGTTATTATATCATATATGGTTCACTTATGACTTTATATTACCCGTTCTTTTGAAAATTCCATGTTAAAGAGCGTTTTGTGTAAAATCGTTTCATTTGTCGTCTGTGTTTTGACTTGTAATTATTCATATGATTACTTAGATCATGATTACTTAATTCCAAAATAGAAAACATGATTTAAATATAATATATATTTAGAATATACATATATATAATAGATCGATAAATGGAAAGAAATACACCATTCATGGAGACGGTAGGCCGTACGTACGCATGAACGTTGTTTTCGTTTCCTCATTGAATTAAATGGAATTAATTGGATGACATACATATATATATACATAAATCCAGTATCATTATTATGTCATATATTTCATGATTACTTATTATATATACTTTATAATCATTTATGAATGGTTAATCATTGAGAATGAATTTCATCGTGTCGTGGAGATGGTATTCCGTACGTACGCACGAGCGATGATATCATTCCCATGATCGTGGAATTTTATTGGAGTGTATGTATACTATTAAAGAATAAATATAACTTTAAAATAATCATATATATTTATTATTTACACCATTATACCCATCCAAGTAAGGTGGTGGTGGAAAATAGATTACACCACGGCTTGGAGACGGTATTCCATACGTACGCACGCGCGGTGATTTTGTTTTCCGTAGGATGGATAATTGGAGAAATAGGGTTGTTTCATACTTATAATAACATATCAGTATATTAGTGATACTGATGTTATTACTTAATAATGAAACAATCTAAGAATAATAAGTGGAAGAAGAAATAAAGGTGAAGGAATCGGTAACTAACATTACCTCTTCTTTGAAGCGCCTCTTTGAGACCTCCTCTTAGGGCACTAAAATTGGTATTTGAAGAAAACCAGGACCTCTAGGATGTTTATAGGGAAGTTTATAAGAGAATTTGGCAGGGGTTGACCGATATTGAAGGCTCAAAGTGGTGTGAGGAAGAGAGGGAGGAGGAGCCCTTTTATAAGGGAGGAGAGGGGCACCTTTGGAATAACTAAAAATATTATTTTATTATAAAGTAGTATTCGGTTTTTAATAGCTCCAAATTGATTTATTTCGAAGCTAATGTGGGTATAGGTCTAATTCCTCTCATGAAATAGAATTTAGACAAGTTTAGATCATTATATTAACCTTAACCTTTAGTTTTAACTCTTAGTTAATTAGATTGACATTTACCATGTCACTTTGTATTTTTATATTATATAGTTAATAAACTTACAATATACATCCAAGAGACCCCCAATTGGTCCATTAATCATACATATCATTATATAAGTATATTTTCCGAACCTTATATTTTTAGGAATATAATAACAATTTTTAATATAATATTTGTTTTAAAAACTATTTTATGTCAATTTTGACACTATTTGGTAATTGATTTTTGTGAGAATCATAACAGAATTATTATTTCTAAAAAAGTTACTTAAATCATTAATAACATGTCATATTAACATTTAAAATTATTGTAATTCATAAAAATTCTAAAATTACATTTATTTGGGTATTTATAATATCAATTAGGTCAATATTTCATTAATAAGATAATTACTGCATCATGATTGTTTCATAAATAAATTAAATTATTTTAATTCTAAAAATTATAAATAAAATACCATTATGTATGAAATCGTTTTATATTTCTAATTAATATTTATAGTCTAATTTATCTTTTGTATAACCCTATATTAAAAATTATTTAGTTATTAAAATTTGATTTTAACTATTTTAACCCTTCTTTAAATAAATTAATTATAGATGTCCAAATCTAATCCAAGTGGGCCTAAATGGTCATATTTTATTCCTAAGGTTGTTTTTTTCCGAATTAAACTTATCCAATAGAATTAGGACATGTGTTAGGGTAATAATAATATCATTTTTACCCTTAATTACCCTATTTACTTTGAACCATGGTAAAAAAATGTAAAAAGTTACTATTCACCAAAAATTATTTTCATCTCATTGAACCAAATTTTAGTCCTTGATATTAACCATGTCTCTAGGATTTTCGAAATTCCATTCACAGAAGTGGTAAAATTAATTTTTGTGAAAAATTCAGTTTTTTTAACTACCACTTAGTGGTTTCACTATTCATCAAAAAAATGAAAGTTTCCAGAAAAATACCAAAAATTAGGCCTAAGCTATATTTGATATTATGAATTCAAAAATTATGTCTATTTTACCAAATTAAAAACATATCAGTTTTATTAATTAATTTAAAAATTAGTTCCCGTCATCAAAACAAATAGCGTGTTCTTAAGAGATAATAACTATCAAAAGATTGATACTTGTTTATGTCTGGTTTAAATGTGAAATTACATTAAATGACCAACATTATATTAAATTGTAAAAATATATTCTAAATATACTTTAAAGCCACTCAAATTAATAATTTATCACTATTAATTATTTCTATTAAAAAAGTTGTTTTTAATTAAAATTTAGTAATTTCCACCATTCATCAGAATATGAAAGTTATCCAAAAAGTACCAAAATTTCACCCTAAGATAATTTCTATCTTCCAAATCCAAAAATGAAATCTATTTTGAAAGATAAAATTTATAAAATTTCAAAAAGTGGGTATTACTATTCATAACGGCTAGTTCATAATAATATTATAATAATATCTCGTTTAGTGAAACTCTGTATTGCGTACTATACATGCTATCGAGGAAGGTCGCGATTGAGTGTAATGTAGCCAAGTTAGGGTTCCGTGTTGTGAAAGACTCCTTTGTTGTAATGTACAACACAATACATCAATAAAATTAAAAAGAATATTTCTCATAAAATATCTGGGTGTTACCCAAACTAATTGATTAGTGGGATTTATAATTCAAGGACCACACATTAAATTATAAAATATACATGTATATGTCTGAAAAATATAAGAAATAATATATAACCATAATTGTGAGAAAGTATATGACATGAAAATAGAATGTATAATCATATCATAATTTATAATAAAATTAATCATCATAAATTATCCAAATAAAATGAGGGATCTATGAATATTATACATTCATGGATGAATAAATAATATTTTTTCTTGATAGTAGATCCAAAAGTGAAAGGAAATTCATAAGAAAGTAATGAAAGAGAATCCATTAAAATGAAATACTTAAATTATGTTTTAAGAAATGGGTAAAAACATTAAAAGGAGATACAAGTTTAGGGATTTTTTAAAACCATATGATTTTACGAAATATATATCTTTATATATGTTTTATGTCTTTTATATCTTTCTTTACGTACAACACTGGGTTTAAAAAAACCATGATATACTATTGAAACACTATTATTAAAGGTGATAGTTATTTACAACCCATTGGATTTAAGGGTATTAATTGGACCAAATAAATCCTGAAAAAATATTTTTTAAACATGTATAAAATGAATTAATTAGTTATAAATTAAAATAAATGCATTTTAAAGTGAAAAGAGATGTTTTCTGAAGACTATTTTATACATCCAACATTTTTTATATTAATAAATTTAGTTAATCACTATTAGTGATTGATTTTAAGGAAATTTGTAGATAATATATTAAATAAAATATTTTAACAATCACATAATTGTTATTACTAGGTTAGGAATGAGGATAAATTAAGTTTTTTTTTAAATGGTTTTTTCTAAAAATGATTTTCTTTGCTTTTTTGGACATTTATTTTAAAATAAAATTCACCACTCATAAGAATTAAATTTGATAAAATGGTTCAATGTTTAGAATCACTGTGTCCAAATTAAGTAATTAGGAAACTTTTAATTTTGGTTATAATGAATAGTAACTTTAGTAAAAAATTTTCACCTCAGTTAAGGTTAAAAAGGATTAATAAGGGGTTAAGCTAGAAGATAAGGTTTAAAATATCACTAAAATATCTAAATTTTATTGGTTTAATATATTTAAACCTTTACATATCTTATATTTGAACCTATGTCAAATTTTTTCCACTTTCACTTGAATATGACTTTATTATAAGAATGTTATAAGTATTTACACGTTTTCTACCCACCACACTTATAAAAGGGATTCTTTTCCCTTACAACTATTCACTCATTTTTAACCACATGTTTTTGAAATTCCATGGAAAAATCTCTTATAAAATTCCCTCATAATGTTATATAAGTTTTTTTGTTCTCAAAATACCATCCCAAGGGTTCTTAAGAAGATACCTAATGGAGGTTTCTTAAAGATGTGGTAATCATCATCATCGAAACCTTTTATGTTAATCTCTTATTATAGATCTTAAAAATATTCTATAACCATATTAAAATGATGTAATAAATATATTTACTACAATTTTATGTTTTTATATTAATGAAATATCCATTTTCTATCTCATTCCAATCCATTGGAAAATGGTAACGTTGCTTGTGCGTACGTGGGGACTACCATCTCCATGAAGCGATGTAATTTTTTTCATTTTATTTTTATATGTATGGTAATAAAGATATATTAAATGAATATATATTATATTTATAATATATTTATGTTTTTTTATTACGAATTATTAATTATATTTCTTCCATCTCACCCATCATAAATTGGAAATATCAATCATGTGTATCAACAAACTACTGTATGCACGATGTGATATAATCCATTTTCATCACCACCTTATATAAATGGTTATAAAATTGTATTTAATGATTTAATATTATAATTATAACACTATTAAGATTATGTATATGGTAAAACTATGACCAAAGTGTAAGGAACTGAACCATTAAATGAAAACATGCACGGAAAATAGACCAGTTTTCACCCAAATATTGATTTTAATGAAAAATTGTTAACAAATGTGTAATTAGAAATTATAATGGAATGTTATATTATATTAAAAGTATGAAAATGGTTTTATTATATATTTATAGTAAATATAAATTTATTATAAAAAATCTTAAGAATGTGTATGAAGAAAGACATGACCCGAGGTAAGGATTTAATTTAAAGTATCAATTTTTGGGATTGTCTTTGTTAAATTAAAAATTAAGGGAAATTATTTGGTCCTTATCTTTTAAATCCAAAAAAATTTATTTTTATATATTTATTTATGTAATTTTTATGTATCAGTACCATTTTAATCTCTTTGGTACTTAAAATTATCGAGAAAATGATTTAAGAAAAGATAACTTTATTTTCTCTTTAGTCCTTGAACTTTTTCTACCATGTACATATTATTTAATTTTTTTTCAAGAATATTAATTTATATGATTAAATTATTATTTAAAGTCATTTAAAAAAATTATTTCTTTTTAAAAGTTTTAAAATAAATCTTCTTGTCATTTTTTTAATGACATACTTTTAGACTTTTTATTAAAAGTGTGAAAGGAACATTTGTTTTAACGATTACCCCATGAATATTATTTCACATAATCATGAAAATTATTTTATTTGTAGATTTATTTATATATTTCCATGGTTATTTTTAAATAAATATTTTTTATAGATATTATATATATTTTTAGTTTTAATGATATTGAAATAAAAATATATTTTAGTTAGTTTTTATGGAAATGGTCAAATGATCTTTTAAAGGTATTTTTCATCTATATAAGCATATTTTGATGTTTTTATGATTAATTTGGTATATAATATATTGACACATTCCATTTTATTTCTCTATATGACATATGATAATGTGTGAATGATTTTTTTAGGAAACTTGTTTCTTTCCCATTTCTATGCTATGATGGATTGATGCATGTTTTTTTAATCTTGTGTCAAAAATATATATTTTTTTATCATGTGATGGGCTGGTACTATAAATATATTAAATTATTTGGGTAATTATTGATATCTAATTAGGAAATATGGACTAGAATAGGGATTGAAACCAGTTTAATTAGGGATGTTGTCCACTATGATTGTCATGCGAGTGAACCTTGATCTTGGAAATGATGTAATGGGGTGTGAACCCAATCCAATATGGGAATTGTCATATATAATATTATTGATAGTGATACTTGATTAATGATATGATTTTAAATTCTTATGACCATGATACACAATTCCTAGTACAGGTTCCTATTCTTATGATATGCTCTCATGGTTCATGATTGATTTATGATGATTCCTCAGTTCTAGGAATTTTGTACTTTGAAATGATAAAGAATTATTCCATGAATCATGATTTATGATCTATGAAAGATTAGGTTTGAACGTTTTTAGTTATAATAATGATCTTATACCCTTATTTGTTTCTCATTCATTAATATTACCATCGATTGGTTTATCTATTTTTCCCATACTAAGATTCTTAACTCACCCTTTCTTATTTTTCCATTTTACCAAGGTTACGATGAAAGGTTTAAAGTAATAAATTTATAAGATTGGTATTACGAGAGAAGCAATTTATGGGGTATATTAAATAAAATTTATGAAATAATTTTATTATGTACCTAGTCTGTAAATATACTATACCTTCAAATTCACTGGATGCATATTATTGTGAAATGTATTAAATATTCATATAAAATGATGAAATATTTATATATGTGATGCTTGGGTCACCTCAGTTGGTATTAGTGGATGGTTTAGTTATTATTATAAATCAGGTTATGAAAAATATAAGGATATAATAACCATTTATGAATTGAAAGTTACATAGGGTGAACCTAAAAGTGGTATAGGTTGATAATAAGGTTAAATACTTTAGGTCTACTTAGGAATGATTTTCATGACTATATGATTACTCACTCTAATTATTATAAATTTATTCTTTCACTTTTATTTTTTGTTTTAGTCAATCTATGGAACCAGGAAGAATCATATGAACAACGAATGTGGAAGACAATGCAATTATTTTTCTCTTTAGAAACCAAAGGATATGGGCACTAGAATACAAGATCTTATTACTATGATCACAAAAATATCTCAAGATAGGAATCATGATGAGATTCAAAATGAGAAAAGGATGGTACAATGCTCTATTTAGTCTTTAATGAGGAAATATCTACCTTATTTTAGTGGGTTCTCTCATCCACTACTTTCCAAGAAGTGGATTTGTACCACTTAAAACATATTTTCCATTCTCCATTGTTGAAGGTAAGAAATTTTTTCCTAGTTTTGTATAATTTTTAAGGAGAATAATACTAATGGTTGAATTATATTAAGGATATGCATAAATTTGAAGATATTGATTCCATTTAATGGTATATGTTTAAGAGTGTATATTTCAGTAAGTACTTTCCCAAAAGTATTTGCATGAAAATGGAAATGGAATTACTAAATATTAAGTAGAAGGATTATGAATCTATTGGTACCTAGAGGGAAAATTTAACAAAACTTGTGATATACACTTATAATTTTATCGTCAACACTGAAAGAAAAATTCACCAGTTCTTTGGTGGATTATAGAAAATTATCTTTAAAATGGAATCCCTAAGGTACTTTAGTAACTAAAAAGAAATATTTTGATTTTATCTCAAGGTATAAAAAAGTGTGGATATTCCCATCATTCTCATTGTTTTTATTAGAATACAAAAAATTATTTTTGAGTAAATTATAATAATAAAACCCATGGTGGTAAGAAAATTAATCATTTTTTATTCTAGAAGTGTGGAAAGATACCTAGGGTAAATTTTCACTGATGGAATGGTAAATGTCTCAAGTGTGTAAAATAATTACTTTGAGAAATTAAATATCAAAGATATATAAATAAGAAGGAAAATGAAATGAATGGGGATAAATATTAGTTTAATAAACCTCCCACCCTCAAATGCTAAAACTAAAAGGAGTATGGACATTCTGGAAACAAGTGCCCGAATACAAAGTTTAATAATGACAATTGATATCGAAAGCCTCTTAATCTCTGAGATAATGGGGAAACTCATATGATTTAAACTACTAAAGTGGGTCCTGAGAATGAAGTGGTGAAAGGTACACCTAAAATTCACTCTAGAATAAAAAATTTCTTATTTGATTTTGGTTCTTCCCACTCCTTTATATCTGAATAATTTTCGGAGGTTATCATATCAACAACTCAATGATTAGAAGTTGAATTATTGGTGAAATATATTAATGGTACGATGATCACATATAAAGTCTATAACTACTCTCTTATATATATTTTTTGGAATATTATTCCTTTAAATATTGTAATTCTCCATATACTTGAATTTGATATTTTTTTGGGTATGTATTGAATTTATTTATATAAATCCAATTTCAATTTCTAAAGAAGGGCAGCCACAATTGATATTTTCAATTAACATATGTTTATATTTCAGTGCAAGGTTGAATATGAACTTCCAATTTAAAATAATTATATTATATGGGTATATTACCTACTATTGAGGTGTATCCATCTTAAATGGCATTTAAAAAACTTAACATTGAAGATATGTCTTTTTTGTTGGAATATGATGATGTATTCTCTAAATAGTTTCTTATTCTTCCCCAAAATAATGAAGTTTAGTTTTCAATTGAACTCATACTCGGTGTTACACCTATTTAAAATACTCCATTTATAATGGCATTGATTTAGTTATAGTAATTTAAGAATAAAATCAAAGATAAACTAGAAAATGGATCTGTATACTTGAGTGCATCGCTATGGGGTGCACTTGTTATTTCTGTTAAGAAAAAAGATTGGTTAACCATATTTTCATTAATTATTGAGAACTTAACAAGATCATTATCAAGTATAAGTGTACTATACCCTGTTTTGATATTTTTTAATTGATTTCATATATATAAATTCATTTACATGGTTGACATTTGTTCTGTATTTCATCAATTGATGGTCAATATTGAGGATATACCCCATAAAACCTTGTTTATAAGGTATTTTCATTAAAAATTTATAGTGATTCCATTTGGACTTACCGATTCCCATGGTATCTTCATGGATTTATTGAATAAAATATTTAGATAATACCTTAATCAGTTTGTGGACGATTTTATTGATGATATTCTTAAATATTCTAAGGTAAAGGAAAATCATGAAGATTATTTTAAGATTGTGTTAAATACCCTATATAAGGATAATTTGTAATCAAAATTTAGAAATTATGAATTCTAAATACATATTATTTCATTCTTGGGTCATATAATCCCAAGTTAGTTTATATCGATGGATCCTTCAAAGGAAAATGTTATTAAGTAATGGCCCAAACCAATAAAGGTGATTGAGATACATAGTTTTCCTAGGCTGTATGAATACTTTGATGACTTGTGAGAAATATTTCATCGATATATAATACCATAACCAAGTTGACATGGAAGGGAGATAAGTTCCTTTGGACAGTTGAATATGAGGAAAATTACAAGGAACTAAATAGAAGCTTTCTCATTGCACCCATGCTCACACTACCCTGTAGTTGGTAAGGGTTTTTCACATATAATGATGCATAAAAAAATAGAATGGAATGTTTCCTATTACAAAATGATATGGTGAATTCATATTACTGATGATAATTGAAAATTCCTGAGAAAAATCACTCAAATAACGATTTGGAGTTGGCATTGCTATTTTCTTGCATTAAAAATATAGTGGCATTATATTTATTTTGAAAAATTTTATATATATACTGATTATAAAATCTTAATTATATATTCACATATATATATATATATATAGTTAAATATTAACCAAATTAGATGGTTGTATTTTATTAAATATTATGATTTCTCAATACATTACCACCCTGGTAAGGAAACATGGAGTCTAATGCTCTGAGTCAGAAGGACCATGCTAGTTTGTCTATTATGAGGATTGAAAAAGACCGAATACTTATATATTAAAAGAGGATGGAACTTTAAATGAAAAGTTAAATAGAAATATCTTATCTTTTCTAGATGAATGTTTAAGAATCTATTTATGTGAAGAATGATGTGGCATAATATAAAGATTTGTTGATGAAAAATAAGGTTTAGAATGTTCCTAAGTTCAACCATGATTCAGAAGGAATAATAAGGTTTTAAAACAGAGTATGTGTCACACCAATAATAGATTTTAAGAATTATTTCTTTGATAAATATCATAGTGAATCATTTTCTATTCATCTGGGATGTATGAAGATGTATAGAGATATGAAAGAGTATTTTTAGTGGGACATCATGAGATGGGATAATTTAGAGTATGTATCTTGGTGCTTGGTATTCTATAAAATGAAGGATTAGATACATAAGTCTAATGGGATTTTACAACCATTACCCATACTTATGTGGAAATAGGAAAGCATGAAAATGGATTTCTCATAGGGCTCCCAAAGACATATAAAGGGAACAATTATATTTAAGTCATAGTTTATTATCTTTAAAAAATAACACATTTCATTACTATAAGATAAAATCTCTCTCTTAATCATATATCTAGGTTATATGTTAGGGAAATGATAAAATTTCATATATTACCACTCTCAATCATATCTAATTAAGATTTGTGGTTTACCTTAAAGTTATAGGGAAGTGTTCAACAATATTTGAATACAGATTTAAACTTGAGCAATAAATATAATACCTAGATAGATTTTAAATATAATAGTACCATGAAAACCCTAGAATACATGTCAAGAGAATTTTATATGTATTTCAAAGGTGTTTGGGATCAACACCTTTCTCGGGTTAGGTTTTCTAATAATAATATCTTTTAATAAAGTTTTCAGATGGCCCTTATGAATCCCTCTATGGTAAGAAGTGAAAAATTATAACATGTTGGGATGATTTTAGAGAGTTAAATATGTTAGGAAAAAATCTAGTAGTGTAAACTATAGAGAAGGTTTGAACTATTCAACAACACAACATGGTAACTTAGAGTTGATTGAAAAGTTATTTTAATAATCATTGACCATATCTAGAAGTTGAAGTTAGTGAAAAAGTATTCCTACAAATATATACTTAGAATAGTATAGTTATATTTGTAAATATAGTAAATATAAACCCCAAATATATTGGTCACTTTAAAATATTTTATTTAATTGAAACTATAACTTATTTTTAGGATCTTTTACTAAATATCTCAAAACTACAAGATTTTTTCCATGTATCACTCTTGAGGATATAAATACCTGATCCTACAAATGAACTTAACTCATAGGTTATACCACTAGAGTATTATCTCTAGTATAAATAAAAACTTATGGAGACCTTTGAACAAAGATATAAAGCGATGCGGAACAATAACACTCGTCTGATAATATTTTTGTGGTGAAACCGTAAATTTAGAAATCTACTTGGGAACCTGAGGATGTGATGTGGCATATGCATCCCCAATTGATTATATTGTAGTGATATAATTTCAAATTTAAAATTATTATATGAGGATATAATATAACACCATAAAATTTTATTATATATTTATCTTTAATTGACGTCTTTGATAGCTTTCATTACATGGAACACCAAGTTTCAATAAACAATGATATAATGTTAAAATATTATTACTAAATGTGATAGATATCAACTATCCATTATATTTAAGGGTATAAATATGAACAAATAAATTATTATAAATAATATTTTACACATTTATATAATTAATTATTTATCTATAAATGAAAATAATATAATTTAAAAGTAAAATAGGTTTTTTTGAATTTTTTTATATGCACAATGTATTTTTATATTAATAAATTAAATTAATAATTATTTATATATTAATTTACTTAATTTGTTATATAATATATTATATTAAATATTTTAACACTCATTTAATGGTTATTAGTGGACAAGGAATGAGTATAGGTTTATTTTTATGCTTAAAAATGCATTTTTCAAAAAAGGTTTTCACTGAGTTTTGTATGCTTATTTTAAAATTAATTTTTTAAAATAATTGGAATTGTATTTACTAAGATGGTTTCTATATTTGGAATTTTATTTTAAATTTTTTTAATGATTCAACTTCTATTTTTTTTCATAATGAATATTAAGTACAATAAAATTTTGTCGCCTCGGTTAAGGTTAAAAAGGGTTAACAAAGGGGGTTAAAATAAAATATAAGGCCTAAAATATCCATTAAAAATATATAAATTTGTTTGGATGAATATATTTTAAAATTATCTTATCTTATCTTATAACTTTTTTTTACATATTTTCCAATTTCACTTGAATGTGACTACATTATATTTTAATGTTTTAAGTATTTACAAGTTTTCCACCCCTTACTTATAAAAGGGTACTTTATCAATTAATTTATTCACACCTTTTGATTCATCTATTTCGTCCATGAACTGTATAAATATATTATAAAATTATCTATACACCTTATACTGGTTATTATATATTTAAAATACCATCCAAAGTGTTGTTAAAAAGATATCCAAATGAGGTTTCTAAAAGTTGAAGTAATCATCTTCACCGAATACTTTTAAGTTTATTTATTCTTCTACCACCTATAAATATTATATAAAAACATAAAAATTATGGAATCCCTATATTTAATATAATTAAATGTTATTATATTATTTTTATATGAATTTTCTACCTCTTTCCCATCCGTTGGAAAATTATAACAGTGCCCATATGTGTGTGTGGACTACCACCTTCACGAAGCGATACAATTAATTTTTCATTTCCTTTTTTCATAGATGGTCATAAGTATAGATTAATGAATATATTTTATATTTATGATATAATTATTATTCTAGAAATATTAATTATTATTTACCTTTCTTTTGTTTCATCCATCAAAAAGTAGAAATATCACTCTTGTGTACGTACAAACTATAGTCTCTATAAAGTAAAGTAATTAATTTTTCATCACTATATTATTTGAAGGGTTTTAATAGTGTATGTAAATATTAAATAATATAATTTTAAAATTATTAATATTATGTATATTATGAAATCGTGACCAAGGTGAATGGACCAAAACCTTCGAACCAAAACATGCAAGGAAAATAAAAAATTTTCCACCGAATATTAATTTTAATGAAAAATTGTTAATAAATGGGTAATTAGAAATTATAATATAATTTTATATTTTATGATAATTATTAATATGTATATGGTAAATATTTATAATAAATCTTAATTTTTTATACGAGATCTTAATTACATGTATGAAAGAAATACATGACATGAGGTAAGGGTTTATGTTTTAATCTCATTTCTTTTTGGGATTGTCTATGTTATATTTCCATTGAGGGAAATTATATGATCATTATAAATTAATCCAAAATATTTTATTATACTTTAGTTAGTCCTATAATGTTCATGTATTATTATAATTTTACTCTCTTTGGTACTTAAAATGACTGATGAAATGTTTTAAGAAAAGTAGACCTTATTTTATCTTTGGTCAATGAACTTTTTCTTCCATGGCCATGTTCTTTAAAATGATTTTAAGAATGTTATTTTATATGATAAAATGATTATTTAATTTCATATTCAACCACATTGGAATTTATTTTTAAAATTTTAAAAGGAATATTTTTTTCTTTTTCCAAATGATATACTGTTGGAATTTTTACCAATAGAGTAAAATGAATCATTGTTTTAATGATTATTTCACAAAGAAAATTTATGAAAATAATAATAATTTTTATATTTGAATATTAATTTACAACTTTCCATGAAAATTTTAAAATAATGGGTATTCAATATAATTTGGAAATTTTTAGTTTTAAGTTTTTTCGGATAAAAATGATATTTTCTCCTGCTTTTTAAGGAATGCTAAAATATTCTTTTAAATCTATTTTATATCTATTTAAACATCTTTTGATATTTATTATGCCTCACTAGATATATGGTATAATGATACTATCCATATTATTTCTATACATGGATTAAGTCTATGTAATGATGAAATGTTTATGAAACTCATTTCTTTTCCAATAAGTTATTCTATAATGAATTTATTAATATTTTTATGATATTATGACACATATATGTATGGTTTTAATTATGTGATAGGTGGGTCTGTTAAATCCATCTAATGATTTGGGTAATTATTGATATCTTATGAGATAATATGGACTAGAATGGAGAGAAAACCCAGTTTAGTAAGGAACTTTGTTTACTATTCTAAAACTTGGAGTGAACCTTGGATAAGGAAATGAGGGAATATGGATTGAACCCAATCCACTATGGAAATTTTTCCACCATGATAGTCTAGTGAGTATTTATTAATGAAATTATTTACCATTATTATTATTTTTCCAAATTATTCTTGCAACATGTTCTTATGATTATGATATGATATCATGGATCATGATTAATTAATGATGATTCCTCACTCTTATAAATCATATCATTTGAAATGATAAAATTTATACCATGAATCATATTTTCTAATCTATGATAGATTGGGTATGAAATTATAAAGTTATAATAATGATCTTATACCCTTATGCATATCTTATGCTTGTGTATGATCATTGATTGTTAAATCACCTTTTTACCTTTAATATGCATCTATGTTCAATATTTATTATGTTTTAATTTTCCCCAGGTCATGAAAAAAGATTTTAATTAAGAACTTTCTAAGAAGGGTAATATGAGAGAAGAAATTTATGGGTTCTGATGAAGAAATTTTATGAAATAGGTTGATTATGCATTTAATATCCAAATACAATAAACCTTTATATCCTTTGGAATGTATTTTTGTGATGTGTAATGAAAATTCATCTAAAATGATGAAATATTTATATATTTATGCTTGGGTGACCTCATATTTACTGAAAACTAAAGGTGAAAAAGAATAATTTTAGTTTAAATTTATAAATTTTTCCTAATAACAAACTTTATAAGACTGGTACATAGATAGGAATAGTTAAATAGAGAAGTTCCCTTTTATCATGTTTGATTTATATTTGAGACTAAAAACCGAACTTATAAAGCATTTATATCCCCATTAAAGAAAGGTAAAATGAAATTTCAAAAATAAAGTGAGTATATATATAGGTAATAATAAAAACATAAGTAGAAACAATGAAATGATAAATACGGTGTGGGGGGGGGGGGTGGTGGAGAGAAGAGAGAATTCATTATAGGAAAAAAGGAAATTGAGGGTGAACCATTACCATGAGTCCCGATTCAATTGAATTATCCTCTAACCTCCCAAATAGATTAATTATATAAGTTAGTTAAATAAAATATAACCTTATTAGTGTTTAATTTTTTATATTAATGTTGATTTATTGTCAAAATTAATTCATATATTATATTTTCATTTCTCATGTCAACCAATTGGGTTTTTTGGTCAATTTCTCCAAAAATGCTTTTGTATCACCCTAAAATTTTAAAATAAGAACATTGTTTTCAATTGCATGTATGAAACACAACACCAAGATTAGAAGAAAATATAGCACCCTGATACTTTGTGACACATTTTTTTAAATATATTCAATGTCGTAAATTTGTTTCATTAAAGATAACAATAAGTTTAGTTTGTGTTATAAGCAACACAAAGTTTATCTTATGTCACACATAACACCGAGTTTAAATAAAGCATGAAATATTATTAGAATATTAATATTTAATATTATATTTATCACCTTGATAATAAATTTGAGGTTATTATTATTACTAAAAAAATCATTAAAATTTTGGTTACCTATTGATTATAAATAAAATAAAAATCATTTAAAATAAACATAAATATTTTTTTGAAAAACTATATCTTTTTTAAAAGACTATTTAGCGGTGATTTTTTGACATAATTTAAAATTAATTATTATGATTTTATAAAATTTAATTTTTAAAATGGAATTAAATTTTTAGATAAAAATATAAAAATTATCTTGGGTTAATTTTTGTAATTTTTCTGAAAGGATTATTTTATTGATGAATATTTCAAAATACTAAATTTTAATTGAAAAATGAATTTTTTTTTAAATTATTTATATTGTTAAATTTTATTTTTAAATTATTTTATAGTAAAACTAGGTAATTTTTATATAAATTAATCCAATTTAGTTCATTGGAATAATTTTCATATTGAATTTTGATATAAAAACTTTGTAAGCTTTTGAACATTTTCTCTTTAAAAACCTGCTTTCTCATCACCTTTTCAGGATTAAATTTAAATTTAAATTTTAAAATTATATTAATATAATTTATAAAAATTGATTCCATATTTTTAATTATCACAATTTATATTTTATAATAAGATCAACTTAGTTTTTGACCAAAATGAATAGTGAAAACAGTAAAAATTAATTACTGTGGTTAAGGTAAAAATAGCATTACATGAGGTTAAACTAAAATGATATGGTTTAAATTGACCTAAAAAATGTATAAAATATATTATATGGATATTTTTAGTCCTTATCCCTTATATAATCATTAATATTCTATTATTTTATCCTTTTTACATGAACATAATGTGGGTGAAATTCATTCTTTTCAAAATTTACAAGTGTGCCCCTCACATCACTTATAAAATGCCACTCCATATCCTCTCTTATTCACACATTGAAACCATGTTTATTTGAAAAATAACTTTCAAAATTACTTAATAAATCCTTCCTCTCTTTATATAATCCTTATTGTTTCGCACAAATCCAACCTAGGAAGGATTTAGTGCAAACCTAATGAAGATACCCTAAGAATAGGTAATGTTCCTCGATGAGCGTCTTTATTTTATTTCTTTCTCCACCCACTCAGTTATTATTAAACCATGACTAAATAACAACCCAAGTATATTCCATATAATAATATGTTTTTTTAATAATTTCATAATATACAACTATCTCCACTTACACACAATGGGTTATGAATTCATTATTCGTGTGTATAGTGGAATATCACCTCGTGAATAGATGTCACTTGTGTTTCCATTATTACCTCTCTCGGTTGGGTATGGTGATGTTTATAATATATATATATATATATATATGAAATTTATATTATTTTTATACTTATGGATTAATTATATCAATATACATTTTTTTACTTTCCATTCTGTAGGGTTCACGATAACGCCACTCGTGTGTCTGGTGGACTACTGCCTCGCGAAGTGATGTGATTCCTTTTTTCGTGATGATTTATATGGAAGGAAATAAGGGTAATGATAATAATTATATGTGATAAAAATGAAATAATTATTATATTAATGTCATATTTATCAGTGATAAAATATAAAATATCATTTTCTTTCTAACCTTTTCACTCACTTAAAGATGATAACATCGTTCGTGTATGTGTGGACTATCACCTTCACGTAGTGATGTGAATCTATTTTGATCACCACAACATATGGATGAAATATATAATTATATTTAAATAAATAGTATAATATTATTATAATTATTTGAGGTTAAAATATTACTTATCTTTTTTTCTATAATGATCTTTGAAAAATGGAAACGTTACTCATGCGTACGTATGATCTACGCTCTTTAAGATCATAACATGTTTCATTTGTCAAAACTGTCTTTCATGATTGGTATTAAAATTATAATTTATATATAAATATGATAATTATTTTATTAATATTATTATGTATATGATGAAATTATATAATATTCACATTAACTAGAACTTTTCTCATAAAGAACGAATGAGAAAAAAAGGCAATTAACACCCAAAATAATGAATATAATGAAATATTACTAACGAATGAGTAAAAATATTTTAAAAGGATCATATATGATATTATAAATATTAATATGGTTATATAATAAGTTAATAAACTGTTTTAGACAACTATACAAGAGGTTAAAGAACATTCAATCAAAAAGAAACATGAGATATGAGATTTCTTAACCTAATTTCAAATCATTGGGTTCAACTTCTACTTCATTGATTATGTCATGAAAATATTATATGTGTAATGAAATTTTATTATTTTAATTTTTATTTACACTTTTTTTGTGTATATACATTTGATACAAATAATCAATTTATTGATTTTCCCCACTTCAATGATATGTTCTTTGTAAGGGATTTTGTCTCAATTTCATTTTATTGAGGCATATTAAAATGTTATGAAACTAATTTCTTTTATATGGTGTATACAATTCCACTTTGATATGTAATATTAGTATTCATTCATAATTTATGGTATTTTATGTTTCAATTTGAATTATTTTATCTAGGGTATTTAAATTGAAAAATGAAAGTGGAAAAAGTTATTGAGAAATCACACTTTCTTTTGTGATTGTTAAGATTCTCTTGAAACAACATATTTCTTATGATCATTTTTCCTTAGAAATTAAATTTATATTAAATATCCATATTTTTTTAAAATGGATATTATTATTTTATAAACTATATATATTTTTATGTACAATGTTTACTTTGAATGTTATTTGATTAAGTGGGGAAATATTGATAAACCTACATTCTTTATTCAATACAGATACTTGATAACCAGGAAAATTGTTTATGAATTAAATTTATTATTTGATATATAAAGATATATTTGGAAAAAAAATACATGGGTGGGTCTTGGTTATTGATATCCCATATATGCATCGATAGTCTCATGAGACGATTCAGTTATCCAAATTAGATAGGTTTTTTCCCAGATGTTTAAACAGTATTGAGGATAGAACATGATGCTAAAAGTGTTATTTTAATAGGAAAAATTGAGTCCAATAATTAAGAATTTATTTCATTGATAATTTATTTATTATTTTTATCTATTATATTTTCATTATGATATTATCTATGGATTCATTTTATTCCTTATTTATTTGTTAAATGGATTGGGTCTTCTGTTATTTATCTAGAAATATTAATTTTTCCTTATCATAATATGATGGTGAAGTTATTTAAATGAATGTGTGTTAATTTATTTATCTTTACATGTTGATTATTATTATTTATCCATGATAGATTCCACTGTAATTAACCCTTACCAAGCATTTGACCTCACTCTTACTTTTTTCCTTTCCCCAGGATATGAAGAAGAAATCTTCTAATAAGTTTTCAAGGATAAAGTTAGTTTGATTTTGTTATGTATTTTGTTTTATTTTCTATTAGCCATGTAAAATGGGTATCATGTATGTGTCTTATTCTCTAAAACTTCTAAAATAATCAGTCCTTCAGGATTTTACCTTTTATAACTATTCCAATGTAACAAAGTAAACATTGGATCTAGGTTTCTGGAGTCAGTTCACTACTGTTGGTATCAGATGATGTTCAGTAGAAAATTTAAGAACTAGATTTAGAAAACACATATTAGGTAAAATAAATCCATGATAGTCTTTGATTAAAATTATACAATAACATCAAAATGTTTTGGTAAAGGAGAGATTATGTTGTTTTTCTTAGAAACACACCCCTGTCTCGATACTACAAGTGGACATGTTTCTAACGCAAAGGTACCTAGGGGTAATAACTATGAAAATGGAGCATTGGGATTGACCCAATAATCACATGGTGCATGAAAAAAGACCATACTATAGACCTAGTTTGACACTCCCCAGGGGTATACTTTAGATAAGTCACATTTTCTTTACAAACCATTATAAAGGATTTGAAAATAAAGATATCCCTAAAGAAACCAAGTTTATATTTCTGAGATAAACAATGAATAAATTTTAATTTATGATAATTGTTACACTATATTTTGAATTATAAATTATTTTTTAAATTTTTTAATTTTATAAGATAAAATAGTATATGCCATTGTTTAGAAATGGAGTCTGGAAGGAAGAAGGGTGTTAATACTCATGACCAATGTAGCAATTTCCCTACTAAGGAATCCAATACAACTAGTATTAGAATATAGAAAATTATGAATATATTAGGGAAGCTTAATTAGGTTATAATAAATAACCTTTTCTAGATAGAGAAACATATTCCACATCTATATTCTCCAATGTTGGATTACTTTTTGCGATATAAGCCCTAATCATTCAGTGAGACTACTAATCCACTGGTAGCTAAGTAATGGATTAAGTCTCTAGAGAAGATATTTATGGCCTTAGGATGTAAAGAAAAGGAAATTTTTACACTTAAAATGTATTTCATCAAAGTTGATATAGATAAATAGTGGGCATTGATCAATAATACTATGGAGGAATAGAAAATAGAACTCATGGAATATATAGATTTTAATAAGACATTGTTTTGTTAATATTTCCATCATAAGAAAAAAACTGAGATGAATATAAATTTCCTTATATTAAATAAAATGTAATAAGTATGTGTTGAAGATTTTGATGCTACTTTTAAAGGGTTATCTAGGTATTATAAGGATTACATACATAATACGAAGTGCAAAATTGACTATTTCTTTGAGGGGATTAGTCCAAGTATCCGATGGGTGCTGCTCTATCAAAATTTTTATTCATTTTTATAAATTTTTTTTATATTGTATATCGATATATAAATAATTATTGAAGTCTTATGGATTATAATGGAAGTTAGATAATAAGAGGATGTTAGAGAAAAAAATAGATAAAGGGAAGAAGGTAAAAAGGATTTTCCTACATGTGAGAATCATGGAAAGAAACATGCTTGTACTTTCTTGAAGGGAATTCGGGTTTTCAAAAAGTGCAAAGAGAAAGGCCACCATGAACATGATTTGAAGGGAAATAAATAAATTTCCAATGTGAGATGTTTCTACTGTTAGAATATGAGGCACTATGAAAATAAATTCCCCAATTTTCAAAGGAATATTACTAAGAATAAGCTATACAATCAAAGTTAATATTATGCTATTGACACAAATGAAGTTGAATGATTAATGTTCTTGTGTATTTGGATCAAATAGATATGTTGTAAAAGTATTTTGTTGATGAAATTATCATTTTATAATCATGAAATGTATAAGGATTGTAATAGAGTACTATTTATTGAATAATTTGAAAGCATTTATTGAATGGTACCCTGAAAGCTGATTCAGTGGAAATTTTAACTTCTTAAAAAACAAACGATTAAGAGAAATATAACCCTTAATGTGTTCGTGATGTTGATTTAATGATATTGAGATAAAGATATGATTGATATAAATAAATTAAATTGGTCAGCACTGACTAACTTGGAATTGATTAATTATTTTTCAAAAAATTGGTTTATGATATCATTGATGAAGATAAAAACATTTATCTATTTAAGGAATATATTCAATAATATATGTTTTATTTAAGGAATAAATAAGCATTCATTTTTTTGGATAAATTTGTATGGAAATTTAGGATATTACCATATTCTAAGAGAATACATAATGAAGGTATTCACATGTTTTGTATGTGATGATTAAGAGACACTTCATGTTGTTTGGGAGATTAATGATAAGTTCATTTTGAAAATTTGGTGACCTTATTTCTAAAGTTTTTGATCTTAATATATTTGAAGGGTCCTAAGTTTAACCATTTATGAAATTGTTTATATTGAACTTTGGGGGAGAATTTAGAGATTAATGTATTACTTCACCGTATTAAGATTTATTCATATTGGATAAACTATACAAACCATTTTTCTAAAATAATAACTAGAGATCAAAGGAATTAATTATCATTCTATTATGGATCTTATGATATGTTAAAATTGAATTTTAGTGCTTTACGCTTAAAAAAAATCATTTTTTGATACTTATTTCTTAGAGTAAGAAATGAATTGGGAATTGATTGAAAGAAAACCAATGGATGAAATTGTGCTTATAAAATAAAAAAATATCAAGATAGTACATTTCCTTATATTCTTAGAGTAAAATAATTCCCTAACTCTCAGAAAAGGATATTGGGATAAAACTGTTGTTCTATTATCATCATTTTTGATGACATTAATGAAATTTTTTACACCTCTTTGGTTTATTTATTTGTGGTCATTAACTTTCTCCAGAACATGTTATATATCACCCTATATTAGAATACTTGTGTTGTTTTCTCTTCTATGTCAATGTTTTCACTTCCACCTATGTTCTTTTATTTTGAAACCTAGTATGTGTTATTCCATAAGACCTTTATACATACCTTTATATCTTATTAAGAGGATATTTTCTTAACCCTTATTATGATGTGGGGTAAAAAAAACAATTTTCAAATATGAAACAATTTATTACAGCGATCAAGTTTAAATCATGAGGTCACCGTTTATTTAAGGTTGGGATAATGTAGGAGACCAAAATTCCAAAATAATAACATTGTATTCGATAGCATGTATGACATGAAACACCAATATTAGATGAAAATGCAACAAAAAAGGATTTATGATATGTTTATTTTTAACTAAATTCAATACCAGAAGTATCTTTCATTACATTTAATACTGATTTTAGCTTTTATTACATGCAACTCTGAGTTTAACTTTCATTGCACACAATAACGATTTTAAACAAAACAAGTCATATTATTAAAATATTAATATTTTATATGATAGTTATAACCTAGATGATAAATTGGGGGTTATGAATAATAACAACTAAACTATGGAAATTATTTTTATATATTTTTTATAAATAAAATAAGAATAATTTAATATAAAAAGAAATGTTTTATAAAAAACTATTTTTTTTCTAAAAGACGGGTTAGTTTCTCCTTGCACACATAATGTGAAATTAATTTGTACCAATTTTATAAAATTTATTTGATAAAATTAACTTAATTTTTCAAATCAGAACATAAAAATTAATAAGGGTGAATTTTTGGTGTTTTTTTAAAATATTCATTTTTAAGGAATAATGAAAAATACTGAATTTTAATTGAAAACTGCATTTTCATTTAAATTATTTATAATGTTAAATTATATTTTGAATTGTATTTAAAGTAAAATTACGTAAATTTTATATCAATTAATTAAATTTATGTTATTGAAATAATTTTCATATTTAATTTTTATATAAAAACTTTGTAGCTTTGAACATTTTCCCTTTTAAAACCCGCTTTCTCATCACGTAATTGGGTTTAATTTTAAATTAAAATTTTCCACTTCAGTGAGATGAATTTATAAAAATGGTTTAGATATTTTTAGTTAGTATAATTAATATTTTATAATAATTTTAACTTAATTTTTGAACAATATTAATAGATAAAATAGAAAAAATTAATTACCGCGCTTCTGGTAAAAATGGTTCTACCGAGGGTTATATTAAAAAGATAATAGTTAAATTGAAAAAAATAGTTTTAAAAAAAATTTGATGGAAATTTTTGACCTTATAACCTATATTCTAAATAATGGTCCACTATTGGAGCCTTGTGAAAAGAAATAAATGTACTGTAATTCATTCTATTAAAAAATTATAGGCGTGCCACTCACCTCACTTATAAATGGCTATCCCCTCTCATATCTTATTTACACCTTAAAATAATTTGGATCAGAAAAAACCTGTCCAAATAACTTATAAAATCCATTAATATCATCTTATAATCCTTAATTTTGGAATAAATCCACCCTTGAAAGGATTCACTATACTCCTCATGAAGATACCTAAAGAAGAGGTAACATTCTTCAACAATCATCTTTATTTTATTTCTTTCTCCACCTCCTAAAATTTTTATTAAACCATGATTATGAAATAAAATAATTATATTAAATATAATTTTATGTTTTTATAATAATTTAATGATCTAAAAACAACTCCACTTCCTTCAAATGAGTTTTCTAATCATCATTTGTGTGTACGACTTACCACCGCCTCACAAACCTTTGTCATCCATTTTTCCATTACCACCTTTCAAGGTTTATTATGATGATGTATATAAATTATATATATATATATATGATATTTATAACATAAATTTTAATCTTGAATAATTATATCATATAATTTTTTTTTACTTTCCATTCTATAGGGGACATGATAACATCGCTTGTGTGTAAGAAAAAATACTACCTCACGAAGCGATGTGATTCATCTTGAAATAATGCTTTCCATGTAAGATGATGAGGATAAATATAATTATTATACAAGATATAAATGAAGTAATTATGATATTAATTATATAATTAAAATATTAAATATATAATATATCATTTTAGGTCTTACGTTTTCACTCACTTAAAGATGATAACATCTTTCACGTACATTTGGAATACCACCTTTCCAAAGAGACGCGACTCCATTTTCATCACCATGACACATATATGAAATATATAAGTATATTTAAATAAATAAAATTATATTATAATCATTATTTAAAGGTAAAATATTACTCACCTTCTTTCCATAAATATCTTTGAGAAACGGAAATGTTACTCATGCGTACGTACGATCAATCATCTCCATGATCATAACCTACTTCATTTATACAAACCATATTTCATAATTGGTATTAAAAATATAATTGATATATAAATATGATAATTATATCATGAATATTATTCTGAATATGATTAAACTATATAATATTCCCAATAACTAGGACTTTTATGAAAAAGCCTAAATTATAAAACAAGGCAATTAACACCTAAAACAATGAAAATAATGAATGATTATTAATGAACGAGTAATAATATATTTTTAAAAGATCATATATAATATTATAAACATTAATATGGTTCTATAATAATTTAATAATATGTTTAAAATAACTATACTGAAGTTTATAAATAATGTTCAACCAAAAGGAAGCATGAGGAAATGGATTTCTTTACCCAATTTCCATTCATTGTGTTAAACTTATACATCATTAATTATGTCACGATAATATTATATTTGTGGTGAATTTTTAGTATTTTATGTTTTATTTAATTTTTTATGTGTATTTACATTTTAAAAACTGAATAAATTCTTTTATTAATCCCCACATCAATGGTATGATCAATGTAATGGAATTCATCTCAATTTCATTTCATTGAGGAATATTGTAATGCTATAAACCTAATTTTTTTTGTGTAAATACCACGACTTTTAAATTTAATTTAATTATTCATTCATACATCATGGTAATTTAGGTTTCAATTTGAATTATTTCATCCAAATTTATTTGACTTGAAAATTACCAAGTGATAAAATTTATTAAACTATCTCACCTTCTTTTGTGATTGTTAACCTTATCTTGAAACAATCACTTTATTGTGATAATTTTTCATTATAAATTAAATTTATCTTAAATATCCATATTCTTTTATTATAGATATTATTATTTAACAAAATTTATACCATTTTTACATATAGTGTTTACTTTGAAAGTTATTTGATTGACTAGGTAAATATTGATAAATCCATATCCTTTATTGAATATAGATATTTGATGATAAGGAACATTTTTTATGAGTTAAATTAATTATTTGATATATTTGGTATGCTTTTTACGTGCAGGGCATTGGTGGGGCCTAGTCACATATAACCCCTAGAGGCATTAGTTTTCTCATTAGAAGAATCAATTGGCCAAATGAGATAGGTTTTTACCTAGTAGTTTAAGACTGTATTGAGGATAGATTTTGATAATAAAGGTATCATATTCCTGAAAAATGATGTATAATAAATAATAATTTAATTAATTGAGAATTTATTTATAATGATTATATATGGTATTTTATATATTATATTATCTATAGATTCATTTCATTCTCAGATTATTGACTAAATGGAATGTATTTTCTGTTCTTTACCTTACCGTATTGATTATTCCTTATCTTACCATGATAGTCATGTTATTTAAATAGAATTTGTGTTTAATTATTTAACTTTACATTTTTATTATAATTATCAATTCGTGATATATTTTTATATACTTAACCTTTACTGATCATTTAATCTCACACTTATTTTGTTTCATTTTCCAAGGATAAGAAGAAGAAATATTTGAATGATTTTTCATTGATGCAATTCATTTTATTTTGTTATGTCTTATTTTTTTTTATATCTGCATTATAAAATGGGTATCATGTATATATATAATTCTCAAAAACTAATAAATTGATAAATCATTTAGAATTTGACCCTTTGTATCCATGCCAATGTAATAAAGAATGATACTAAATTTAGGTTTCTTGAGTCAAGTTGTTACAACTTTGGTATGTTGATAATGGTCAAAGTTTCTATAAATAGTTACATGACCAAGATAAGTGTATAATTACGGATTATTTATTATTCCCATTGACCTAATGTTTTATATTTCAATAGATTGTACCAAATAGTACTTAATTATGAAAAACATCTTGATACACTCATTTTTGGCTAAAAAACTAACAATGATAATTTATTATTAATATCAATGATATAATGAAAAAATTATCTTTCGAAAATACTAATAATTTTATAAATCTATATTTTTTATTTAAATCCATTTTTTAACAATCCATGTGTGGTGGTAATGAATGGTTCATTACATAATCCATATTAACTGCAAAAAACTGGACATGATGGAACAAAAGTTATAAAAAACTATAAAATGATTTTTTATGATTTATAGGATGATATATTTAATATCTCACTATCATCATATTTATTATTTAATTATGGAACCCTAGTTTTTTAAATTTATATTTTTAGGGAAGAAAAGAATGAATGAAGAAATTGAATGATCCTAGAATAATTAACTTACTTTCCTCATTGAGATGACTTCTTAGGATTACACCTATTGTTTTTAGGGATGGTTTTTTGATAAAAATGAAATGCATGATTTTGAAATGTGTCCAAAAATCAATTTTCTTTTTTAATTTCTAAAAATACATTCTAAGATCTCCCTTACTTAGGTTGTTATGTTCAAATAAAATTTTCATCCTCAAATTCATAATATCACCTATATATCTCCAAATTCAATTTCATCTCAATTGATATATCATTGATTTTTTTCCAAATATATTAAACTAATAACCATCATTCTGGGTGTCTCTTTACACTTGAATGAGTAGGACAAGGAAACCCTCAACCTATGAGAGATCACAATGACATAATGGATATAATTATTGAGGAAAAATGTCAAAAAGATAGCATGCATACTATTTCAGCATCACAAACACAATGATGGGAAATTTTAATACACATTAATCTTTCAGTCATTTCATAAAATTGGAAGAAAACATAAATAAATGTAGTTCTTATACTATAACTCCCCAAACTCTGGCCATATCTTCCAAACCTTGTCTTCCTTGAATCTCTGTCACTACATAAAGAATTGATTAAAAAACATATATGAGATTCACTTTGGCTAATATGGATTCAATAAATGAAAAAATATTTGGTTTTATAAGTCTTATATTACTATTCAACATGTAATCAATTTTTTTTTATCTTTATTAAGTTTCATCTTTGAGCTTGGATTGATTTCCATCATCAGTGAGCACATGACATTCAGTTACCACTAAGAACAACATCATCTTTATACATATGAATGTCCTGTATTGAGTTAAAACCCTTTTAAAAACATAAGAAAAAAACTTATCTATCAATATATAAATAAAAAAACAAATCCAATATATATTCATCCTCTTGGACATAGTTAATTTCGATTAGATTTAGGTATTCTTCATTTAGAGATGTTTAGAGGAATCCTAAATCAGATCTTGACACCGCGCATTATCATTCCCTAGTTTTCACTTATTCTCCATTTGTATCTTCATGCTTTGGTATTTTTTTATTTATATGAGAGGATTTAGAATTATCTTACATGGATGGCCAAAGATTAATCTTACAGGGGATAACCTCAAATTATTTTACCCTACTTCCTCTTATTCTTATTATAGCTAGCTTGAATTCTTGTGTGATGAATTATTTTATGGTGATGGGATATCTATATTACATAGATTACACCGAATTATCTTATGGTAAATATCAGAAATTATCATACAAATATGGGTGGTAAATTGTTTTAAACTGATGAATTCTAAAATATAATCTTGGGGAGTGAAATATATCTTCATACATTATTCAAGGACAATTAAAGGATCTAAATTTTTCTCATGAAAATATAAAATTTCAAATTTACCATGATTTATAAAAGAATATTTAAAAATTAGATTGAAACTTCATAAGAATAATCCATGAATTTTCAAAATATTGTGAAATCAAATTCTTTTTCTTAAAAAAATATTAAAATTTAAAACTTGGAACTTAAACATTAAAAATCCATTGTCAGATTCACCTAAAACATTTCAATTAATGATTTAATGAAAACTACATCGATATCAACATAAAAATAGTTCTTAAAATGTATGAAAATTTGAATCAAATAACTTCATATAAAAATTGCACCCAGACATTGAAAGTTTGATATATCTATTTAAATAATTTTAATTCCATCCTAGAATGGTGAGGAGTAGATTATTATCTTCTGAAAGCTCATTTAAGCTTAAAAAATATTCATATGATCATTAAAATGACATGAAAAATATTTATACAAATATATCCACATTGAATTTCCCAACAAATAATAAATTTATTTTCCTCAATCAATCTATTAGTTAAATTCAGTTAAAAAGAATAAATATCAATAGTGAAAAACTAAAATTCCACAAATAATTTTACTTTAAAAAATTCCCTTGATGGACCCTCTCAAGTTGAAAAAGTGATTTCATTCTTAAAATTAAATGGTTTGAGTGAAAATTTGGTCTCCTATTTTGTAAAAATTATTGAAATTGAAAATTCTGAAAGGAATGAAACATACTTTATTTTACAACCAACTAGAACTTCCAAACCTCTATTTACCTCCAAAGGATCCAACACACATAATTAAATAGATACTAAATAGACACAACTGAATGGATGGGTGAAAATAACAAATAAAAATAATATTTATATTTCCCATCAGCCAGTTAAATGAATACAGAACAAAAGGTTTAACCCATCTTTGGATATTAATTTCATAGACCATTTATATTGATATATTACGAGTTTAATTCAAACCAAAATTCACAAATACAATTATTTTTGTATATATTACTCCTAAAATTTCACCAAAAGAAACTTCTTCTAAGACGATTGTAAAAAATTATGTGTTCAATTAAATCTATATATTAATAAATATTAATATCTACAAATGGAAATCAAAACTTTCAATCTCATAAAAACTTTTAACCCACATAAAATGAATATATAATATTTATTTTTTTGAAAATTATTTAGGGTATTTTGGATATATATAGTAATAAATAAAAATTATCCCATTTAATTCCCCTCCCCCACACTTGAAACCCAAAATTTTCCGCACCATTGAATCTTAAATTGGGAGAAACATTTGAGAATAATTAATGTTAAAAAATATTTACAATTTATTAATTCAAAAGTATGTTCAAGTGTTGAAATTATATCCACATATCATACTTCCATAATTTCCAAAGAGTCATTACAAAACAAATTAATATTTAAATTCATTTTTTCTTTTTTGAAAATACATATGAATTTTCAATTTAAATAAAGATAAAAAATTTGGGATAAAATTTATAGTAGATAATGACATATTAAAGAAAATATAATAAAATTTTCTCTAGATGTTGAAACATTTTTTGGCTGTTAAAACCGAACTTTAAAGAAGTTTCATAATAAATTTCAATGTTAAATAATTAATCAAGAAATATCACCCATGAAGTTTAGCCCAATTTAATATTATAACAAGTTTGAACAATTGGGTAAATTCACTCACACGTAATTTAATATTATAAATAAATTATAAGAAATTACCACTATCTGAGAAGTATGGAATAAGATCCAGAAAAAAATATTTTAAATCAAAATGAGAAATAAAATTCCCCTAAGAGTGAAGATTTAACCACTTGAGTTTATTATAACTCCCCCTTCTTTTTTTCCTTGATGTAAAGTCCTCCATTTAGTTAGTTTTATCTCTTATAAAATAAGAACTTGGGCAAGATATTTAAGATTATAGAGTATAATATGGTAAATAATGAGATATATAATTTATGAAAGTTTAATCAAGAAAGATCCAATTATAATCACTATCTTGAAATTGAGAACTATTGGAATAATATTTCAAGTATTTGAAATATCTACCCATGAGGTAGTTTTTCACTGGTGTTAAAAATTATTAAGAAAAATAGAGAAACAAGTGAAACCTAGATAGATACACAAAATTTTTTTTTATTAAAAAATAAAATAAAACAACCAAAAGGACCATGAGTTAACTCCCATGAAGCACAAATTTTATAGAATATAGTTACACTTAACATATTCTCATTTTTTGAAAGAAAGAGTTGGAAGCCAGTCCCTTTGTGCGCCCTTCAAAATATTTTTTAATTATTTTTTCCATTCATTAAGAAAGGCCACTTATTATCTCATATAAGTTACATAACTCAATTTACTAGCATAATATAGATGATGAAAGATCTAGACCACTTGGATTTAAGCTTCCTTGAGAAATTATATGTCTATAATTGAAAATAAGGATCTCTTAACAAGTTTTAAAATCTCTATTTTGGATGCTGGAATCATGAAAATATTTAATACTTTCCTTTTATATCCTATCATTTCTATAAGAATCTCTCCTAAACTTATTAAGATCACTAAATTTAAGTAATATCCTATTTCTACCCATTTTAAAATTAAAATTTAGAGCCATAGTTTCCCAAATAGACTTATTTTTATGCTTCACATGTAACACCCAAAAATTTCAAATGTATTCCTTTTAAATAAATTTACAGTATTTAATAGCTTGCTTTACATCAAACCCTGAGTCTAAATAAAGATACGATATAGTATATATTTATAAAATTGTTATTGGATTGGTATGTGTGAATAGGATTAACCACATTATGAAATATATATAGAAAATTTTTGCTAAATTTAGATGTATTGATTAATTCATAAGAAATAATAAATAATTTTTTAATAAAATTATTTAATGATTAAAAGGCCTATTTTTTTTAAAAAATAATTTTTCTATATATTATGTAGTATTATATAAAAATAATATATTTATATCTATTAAAAAGAAATTTTATTGATTTTTTTTGGTAATTTATGAATAAAAATCCATACATTGGTTATCAAAAGGTTAGGAATGAAGATAAAATCATTTAAAGGAAAAATGATTTATTTTTTTATCAAACTGTTTTTATGTGAGCAATGTGTTTTTATAATAATAAATTAAATAAGTAATTATTTATTAATGTTTTTAATGAAATTTATATATTTTATATTCAATATAATATTTTTACATTCATTGGATAGTTTATTTCCATATAAGGAATAAATGTAAATTCAATTTTATGTTTAAAAATTATTTTTTCAACAATTATTTTTTATTATGTTTCATTAATTTATTATATTTTTTTCCATTTATAGGATTTTATATTTATAAAATGGTATCCATATTTTTATTTATCATGTACAAAAGGTGTGTGTGTGGGGGGGGGGGGGGTGGTGGTGGTTAAACCAAGAGACAAGTGTATGCTGGCCATATAATTTTGTCTTATTATAATTGTTTTGAGATATTCGAACCTTATAATATCCTATATTCTAATTATTAACCATTTTTAGCCACTTTTTCAAAAAAGTGAAATTTTATTATTTAAATATTTTAAGTAATTCCAGGTGTGTCCTCTCCCTCACTTATGAAAGGGTACATCCTCTCCACTCTTATTCACACAGTTTTATCCTATTATCTCAGCCAATCCTTATCCCAAAACATTTCTATCTTCCTCCCATTCATCTTAGATCCCATTTACTTCTCTTAGTACTAATATTTTAGTGATTAAGGTGTAAGACATTGGAGGAATCTCAAATAAGAGGTATAAATCTTAACTAAGATCACTTAATTTTATTTCTTCTTCCGCCATCTATAAATCTATTATATCTATCATAAAATGATTAATCTAGTATCATAAATAGAATTATATGTTATTATGATGATGTAATAATCATTCTTCAACTCTTTTCTATCAAATGAGAAATAAAAGTATCACTCGTGCATATGAGAGGACTATCACCTCCATACAGCAATATGATTCATTTCTTTCCCAAAATAAAATTTATGTATATAAAAATGGCTTTAATAAATATATACGATATAATTATGATTATTCAATAATAAAATATTATTTATCTTTCTTTCTTTCTTTTCATTAGAAAATAAAAACAATATTTTTGCGCACGTACATGCTACCTTCTCCATGAATGATGAAATTCATTTTTCTGTATTTATCATTTATGGAAGGTTATAAATATTTATATAATGAATATATATGTTATTTTTATCATGATTAATGTTTTTGATATGATATAACCATGATCAAATTATAAGGATCAGAACACCTGAATCGAAATATACATGGAAAATGAAACAATTATCACTAGGTATAGTGATTTTAATAAAGAATTGTTAATGAATGGGGTATAAGATGTTAAAAGTAAAACATGTATGATATTATATGTATGAATATGGTTCTTATATAGAGGTATAAAAATTTAAAAGTATTATAAAGGTGGTTAGAGTTCTTATGAAACATGTCAAACTTTAGGTAAGTGCTTTACATTACAATATCATTTTTTCTAGGATTGTTTATTCTTAAAATCCGTTAATGATATTATAGGATATATATCTAAAAAATATTTTGTATTTTCTTCTTTTCTGGTTATTTTTATAAATCAAAAGATTTTCCTTAATTTTTCTCTCTTTAAGTAGCCAAAAGTCAAAGGATATTTTTCAGGAAACCCAAATTTATTTCTCTCTCCGACCCAAAATATTTTCTTCTATGTCCATATTTTCTTTAAATTTTCTTTAAGTATATTTTTACTATAATTAAATCATTATTTAGAGTATTTCTTACACATGTTTGATTTTTTATAATTTTTTTCAAATAAAACCTTCTTATTATTTTCTGAATGAATAAATTTTACCACATATATGAACACAATCTTTGTTTTTATAGACAATACACGAAATTGTTTTTCCAAATAGTCATGAATACTATTGGATTTTAATATTAATTTACAAGTTTAAATTTTTATTTTCAAATAAAATGTTTTTTATTATTTGATTTCTTTTGAATTTGAGTTAAGTGATTTAAAAAAGAAAAGGGTATTTACCTCAAGAAATATTCTGCTAATCTTTTAAATGCATTTTTATCTCTAATAACATCCTTTAATGTTACTTATGACTCATTATGGATATAATTATATAATACTATCCTTATTATTTCTCTATATGGTTATGATTATGATGACGAATTTTTGATGAAACATGTTTTTTTCCATGGGTTATGTTATGATGAATCAATAAATGTTTTCATGATATTATGGCCTAAATATGAATGGATTATTATTTACATGATGGGAGGGTTCATTATATCCCTCCAATGAATTGGGTAAATATTAATAATTTATGAGATAAAATGGTATATGAGAGATTATCCCAAGCCCAAAGGATGGTACGTGAGAGGTTATCCTAATCCCAAAAGTGGGTACATAGGATGTTATCCCAAGCCTGAAAGATGGTACACGAGAGGTTAACCCATTCCCAAAGTAGGTATATAGGTGGTTAGAAAAATCCCAACATATGATTAATATCTTTTTGGGTAGCCCTGAAATATGATTTCTATGTTTATGATTATCCCACACTTTATTCCACTCTTTTATAACATGATCTCATGCTAATGTTTTTCTCTCAAATATCATTTTATTTTATTCTTTTTTTGATTCACGTATTCTAAAATACCATTATTTATTCCATGAGTCATGATTATGTTCTATGAATTATTGGGTATGGTTTTAAAACATTAATCTCAAGTTATCATACCTCTATGCTCATGATATTATTAACAAATAATTGTTATCTCCCTTTTTTAACCATACCAAGCATTAGAGCTCACCCTTTATTATGTTTTGTTTTCCCATGGATAGGAAGATGGTTTTTAAGTATGATTTTTATAAGGAGGTTTATATTTGTGAATAACCTAGTGATAGATTATATAGATATTTTATGTACCTGTTGATTATATATCCATGTTTCAAATGATTCTAAACCGTTATACTTTTGGTGTGGATCATAAAGTTATGTATAAAATATTTAATAAATAAGATGTAATATTTAGGTATGAAATGATTAGTTCACCTCACCACAAAAATGTGACATGATTTCCCAAAAATAATTCATAAGGAGAAATTCCAATGGGAATTTTAAAGGAAGTTATGCAGGCTCATAGAGCCTTATAAAGTTTCAAATACCAACCCTTCTTAAAACTCATAATATTTTTCTCTAAAATATATTTATTCTCTCTATTTTATATTTTATATTTTTTTACATAACATTATAAATATTTTTTAAAAAAAATCCCAAAAGGAAAAGGAGACAAGGGATTAGGGGGATTGGAATAGTTAAACATGAGGGAATCCTCCCTTACAATATCAATGAAGTTGAGGGGGACCTTGTACTATAAAAAGATATTGAAGGAAAATCCTATAGGAACTGATATTATATGAATTTTGATGATTTATTCCCTTCACAACATGTATTGGAAATGTTCATTTGGTTGTTAATTAGATTTTTTGATTTATATATGAGATAAGTAATTGACCAATGATAGGGGGTTACTTTAGAGAGTGTTGAATATAAGAGAGGAATTAGTTTCAATAGAGGTTAGGGAAATACCTTTGGAGGTGAATAATTAAATTTCATGCAAAATGAAATGAGTTCTTTCAAGGATGAAATTTACCTATACAAAGGAGGTATTGAAAGTAAGATAGAACGATCTCCTAGAGTCACAAACTACCCCACATACAGATTTGGTGGAATGATCCATCCATATTGAGATTCAAATCTTTGGTAGGAGGGTGATACTGAATCTAATGACCAGGGAGAGGATGATATTGAATAGATGGGTAGGGACCACTACTATCTATGATCTTCCTCAAAGAGGGGATTTTCTCCCAATGCTTCACCAATGTAGGAAGTTCCACCACTAAGATTTTGGATCTATCAATTAGAACTAGCCATGAGTTGGAGAATCCTTTAAGAATTTCTTTATTCCTTACACTATAGATGCACGAGTATCCTATCGATAAAAAAAATATTATTACTTATTTTCATATTTTTTTGTTTCCAATTACATGTCTCTATATGTAAAGTGGGTCTATATATAAAAGATCATGGGATGTAATCTTAGAGAACTCACTCAAGGAGTGCTAGAAGGTTGAGGCCCACCCACCTTGAAGGAACAAGTATTCCACTAATTCTCTTCTTTGGGATTGGGAACAACATCACTTGGTGGATAGTGAAATACCCTTACGTTGGATAGATTCATCATTAGTAATTTCATGATTTCACATGTTCTATACGAGAAATTTTTATTTTAATGGGAAATCATTATACTAGGAAGTCCCCCCATTCATATTTTCCACCTTCCCAGTCCTGGTCACATAACAATAAGCCTTAGATAAAAAAACACTAAAGGAGAGTCTATGAAGATGCAATTGTATTTATTATTCGATATGATAATAATATTAATGTGATTTAATTTTAATTTTTCTAGGATGGAATAAATGAAATACGGATTATTTTTATCCCGCGAAAATGTGAGTAAAGTATTTGGGAATACAGGGAAACTGAGAGTGGTTCCCACCCAATTGTGAATCCTAACGTTAATATCTGCATGACTGATGATCTAGTGAAAGTTCCATTAAAGAACAAGAATGTGGATTTAGAGAAACTTCCAAAATATAGAGGCATTCCCTTTTGTATGTTTCATGTCCCATCCATACTTGGACAAGATAAACCTACCCCAAAGAGACTTTCCTTCCAATACCTCCCACGCGAGCTTCTCTTGAAGGCTGTTCATGGCATTCACTCATTCTCCAACTATCCTAACCATTGTTATCTATGATACCCAATGGAATCTACCATTAATATAAGTATCACATAAGAAATAGGTCATAATATTCTATATATTTATTAGGATTGTCTTCAGAACATTGGGGGCATCAAACACATTCATCAGGATCGAGGTAAGAACACAATTCACTAGAGTGATTCCACCACCAAATAAAAGGAACAAATTCTTCCAGTTATTAATGAAATTAGATATATCACCAACTAGAAATTCAAGGTGATGAATCAAAATCTTTCCAAGGGTGATTGGTTCTCCAAGATAATCCATGGGAAAGATTCTCCTTTGTACCCTCAGATTGGACTCTATCATTTTTTCATGACACTTTGTAAAAGATATAGAGATGTAAACACAAATCTTCTCCTGATTAATAATATAAAAATTCCATTTTCAATATTCTTAAATAATTTTATTAATGTCTTATATGGATTTTCGGTTTCCTTTAATAAAGAATAACATGTAGTCTATAAAGAGGTGGTGAAACACTCCACTTATACGTGTCCTACCAAAGAAGGGGATGTTGTTCCTGGTATTCATACACTCATTGATATGTTCTAAGATTATGTCTCACACCATACTATAGACATATGGCGAGAGAGTTTCTCACAACCATAATTCTATAGTCATCTTAAAGAAGTAAAAGTCTTTCCCATAAATGAGATAAAAATCTAGGGAGAGTAGAATCATTGAAATAAGAGATCAATCACCCCTGTAGAAAATCATATTCTTGATAGGACATTAAGGGTAAAGACCCATTGTTGTCTATCATAGGACTTATAGTTGTCAACCTTTATAACAATGTTTGATCCAATCATTTTCCTCTTGATGTCAATGATCATATCCTGGGAAATGACAATGGAGTTTTGGGTGGAATGCAATTTGAAAAAGCCTTTATTCTCTTTGAATAACTAGTTATAATGATGTGAAAAGTCTTGTATTTAAGGTACTTACAAGTATATTGTAAGATAAGTTTCTCATACTGATGGGATGGTATTTCTTTGACGAGGATGGATCTTTTACCTTTGGGATGATAAATAAGGTGGTCGCACACACCACATGATGAATACCTCCCCCTCAAAAGAATATTGTATGAAATCCATGGTATCACCATTGATTAGGTCCCATGATGCTACATAAAAAAATCATGGAAAACCATATGCTCCTAGAGAGTTTTAAGGGTTGAGAAATTTGATGAATGTAAATATTTTTCTTTCATTTGGAAATGTTAATAGGCACAAGTTGAAAGGATCTGATGCCCATGGGAGGGGGGGGGGGTGGATTCAAAAATCCCAGCATAACCCCTTATAAAACCTTCCTGTATGTAAGGATTATAACCATTTAATAACTATTTGAAGTGATCTAGATCCATACCACCCATCACATAGAAATCACTATTGAATGATCCATCCCCCATACTGATGTTAGGAATTCCAAGTCTCCTCATTTTCTTGATTCAATCCTAGAAAAAATTAGTATTACTATTACCTTATCTAATCCATGTAACCCATGAAGAATCCTTACCATTATCTCTTTCTATAGAATAATATTCAATTATTGATATTTTTAATGAAAGATAGATGGGGATATCATCATCCCAACTCTCTTACAAGCATATCTCAACATGCTCAATATTAGATGAGAGGTTTTCCATCCCTTAATAACCCAATGAATGGTTGTAGCTTTATGTTTGAAGAACCATCTTAAAGAATCTTTGTTTTTATGATGCCTGACCCAAAAAATCTATCGTATGGGTTTAAAATAAGACATACATACCAATTCATGATAGTTGATCAGAAGGGTAGAATGATCAGATAGAGATCAGGATATGTGAGATACACTATAATTTAGGAAAGAGGATAAGGTTTAATGGTTGGAAAATTATTTATCAAGACTAAACCTGGTGTGGTTTTACCCTTTATGGTTCTTACACTAGGTTTATTTTTCTTCGGCATACCCGAGGTCAATATTCCCATTACTAGATAAAAAATTGATAAGTTCTAGTAAATATTCCATTGGATATATACCTTTAACTTTATTATTCCATGCATCTAATATGGTGTTAAAGTTTACACCAATGAACCAAGAAGAGTCCCCTAGATTAAAGTAACCTAGATTATTCCATAGCTCTTCTCTATCAACCACATAAAATTTTGAATTTAAAAAAGAAAAGATCAAATATTAAGTGCAAAAACATACCTTGGTTGTGATATGTTGGTGGAAAACTTTGGTTTTCTCTACTAAGATTCAATTTTTATAGAATATAAAAATGTAATGATTGTTTGACTCACTATGCATGCATGTGTTTAAACCCATCTGTTGAGAAAATTTAATAATTTTGGTAGTGATTTTTTAGGTTTCCTCATCACCCCCATTGAAACTCTTTTGTTGTGAAGCACCTTCAATAGGAAATCAGTATTCACCCTGGTTCTTCGTCTATAGGAATTACATACTATGAGAGAGATTATTGGAGAAAGAGGTGATGGGAGTTGATTACCTAAACTATAGAGATCTTCAAATGAGAAAGAGGGAGAGTATCCCCTTTATTCAACCAAGACCTAGTGTAGAATGTACTTGAGGGATCATTAGGTTTCAATGGGATTGAGGTTATTGCGGTAGGAATATCCTCTGATTAAGAACTAAATCGATTAGAGAGAAGGATGGGTGATTAGTCTAAGGGGAAGGGTTCCACATGTTTTCTTTTATATGGAAGAACTAATCCATAGATTACTGATTTACCATGGTTATGATCCTTGATAAGTAAAGTCAGTGGCATTAGATGGGCCACTATAGATTTAGACTTTAGTCTTGGTATGAAAGGAACCAACTCAGGAATAAAGAGATCTAATGAATTTGTTCCATGATTATCATATATTATTATAATTTTATGGAGTATCATGTAGGTGTAATTTATTTTTTCATTAGGGTAATTTTGAAATTTTATTCATCTATTATTAAATAGAAAAAACTTGTGTTAATGATTTTTCAAAATAGTTACAACATATTGAAGAAGGAGATGAAGAATACTATTTGATGATTTCTATGGAAAAGAAAGAAAACAACATTAAGTAATTATAAAAGATTATAGAAATATATATATATATATATATATATATATAATTTGTATTTTTAATGAAGAATAAGACATCGAATTTGGTGATATGGTATGGAAGTGATTAATTGGATAACTCTTTGGAGTGGGATTTACTTAAAAAGGGTCTAATCCTTAAGCAATTGAAGGATTAACTTGACCATATATGTGGGAATCGAAGGTCAACCACATGGGAGAGACTTGAACTGGTCATTCATAGGTGGTATGTGAGATGTTAGGCTTGAATAGAACTCGTAGTTAGGAACATGAGTGGGTGGGATTTCATAAGCTTTCTGGTACATGAAGGGAACACACACAAGCTGATGGGGTTGGGAACCAGGGCCAACACAGGTATAGTGTGACCTAGGAGGTGTGTGTGGTGTATTATGGGTTATGATACCTCAATTCCTTGGTATTACAGATCATTGGAATAATATCATTTATTAAGCAGTCTAAGACCTTACTGAATTTTGATATGTGGAAATAAAATATGAGAGTATAGTTCCTTCATCATTGAAACTTATGGATATAACATTGTCCATCTAATACACTACACCTCAACTATATGATCATAAAAAAAATATCATCTTCAACCTTATGATGATGGTTGTGCCACTCGACCTTGACATATCTGATCATCTTCATTTCATCCATATTTAGTGATTACGCATAGAGAATGATACTTGGTTGATTGTCACGACATCATTCATGCAATCTATGTATTGCTTGTATAATACATTCATAGAATAATTTTTTTAAAATACATGAGATAATTATATAAAGAAATTCATACATCCATGGAAGAATATGGTAAAAAGGATACATTGAGAATTTGGACTTTTGGGTGTTGTACCAAGAAGAAATCAGGTGAGTTGAGACATTTTATACATTATACAAATTGTACATTAAAGAGACATGTTTATGATTACATGAATTTAATGATATAAATTCATTAATAATTGAGATAAATACATGAAATATTCAATATATGTTTCATGAATAGGGTGTAGTAATTTGAGACTGAAACCATGTTGTTTTTCAGAAGGATTTCATACATGAGTTTATCAGTGTGTTGGGAATTCAAGAAGTAAATAAATTCTGATTGTGTAAGTTTATTATATCATAAAAAATATTAAAGACCTTTCATTGAATAAGGAAAATTTAATTGAGTTGAGAAATCTGAAGTTGTTTATTTTTATATAATAGTGATCTATACTAAAACAGATACCATATACTCAATTAAAAGATTATATTGAGTCGAATTGCATGCAATTTTGTTAATCATATTTAGTGGAAGTAAAATACTTAAAGTGATTGTGAGTAAGGAAAATAATTATTTAAAAAAATATTTGACTTACTGGACTTGAAATTGAATAAGGCCAACATGCACATTTCATTAATAGGCATAAGTAATTTAAGAAATGCTCAGAAGTGTTTGTTGAAGATCTATTAAAGAACTGGTGGCACCTATATAGATTATTCCATTTATCCTTTACAAGGCATTAAGTTTACCAATATAACATTTGTTTGAATTTTTCATCAGTTTTAATCAATAAAATTAATAGTGATAAGAAAATACATGAAAAAACCACAGGTTGATCATGAAAAAGATTTGGTACTCACATCAAGACTAAATCTTAAAAAAATAATTTTGTTCTTTTCTTTGCTTTTGTTTGTTTGCATATGAGAGAAGTGGTACTTAAAAGAAAAAGATATCAAGGCTTTAAATAGTCACTGAGTTTAAATTGAAAGGGAAATTTATAAACATTGACCACTGATTCACCCCCTCTCAGTGGATCCAACCTTGGGCTCCACTAGTGGTCTCAGAGTGCAAGGTTCCCTCTATTGAATAATATATATTTGAAGTTATTATTTTTAAAAATATGAATCTATTTATTAAAGATATAATGAAGTAAATTTATAGATAATTTATTTATATTTCAAATAAGAACTTTTTTTCTTCCAAGAATTTGATGAACAATATAAATAAAGGGAAGAAGAATATGAAGAAGATGTTCCTCTTGTCAAGAGAGGAAGAAGAAATTTAATTCCCTCCAAACATTGATACAGTTTTATATGGAATTTTTAGAGTTGAAATAATCATTGTTTTAATAACCAAGGATATTTATAATGTTATTATCTTATTGGGATCAAGCGGTTTAAGTGATCATGAGGTGTGTACTAATTTTTATCCTGAATATGACCCAAGTAATAATGAAAGTGATAAAATTACATTTGAATTTTCAATTTATACATTAAAAAATATGATGCATTATTTTAATAAAGATCTTATTTCTATTTTTTTTATTTTTTGAAAACATGAAAATTTAAATCTCATTTCTTGATGTTGGGTATAAATAAATGGTGGTGATTGGGTAGAAAAAGTCCAAAAATTGTAAAAATCCCTCTATACAAGTTGGAGTCACTAATTTAGAGTATGTGAATATTAAAGGAAAATATTATAAACATCAAGAAGAGTGGATCAACAAAATTCGCGAGAAGTACGAGGTTACCAAATAATTTGAAAATAAAATGCATGCATTAATTAAAAGTTAGAAAACATCATTGATTTCAAAAATGCATATTGGATATAAAATATAAAATAATAAAGGAGATTGAATATTTATTTCTAGAAAAGGATGCTATGCATAAACTTGTTGTTGAGAAGATAAGGAAGAACTTTGAATAAATAATAGAATTTACTAAATATCAAAATAATTCCCTAAATTTGAGATGTCTTTATTTAGAAATAAAAATTTTCAATCTTGAAAAGACTCATTTTAAGACATCAAAATCAAAGAAATATGTTGTTACTATTACACAATGTTCTTTATAGTATTCTATAGATAAAATACCACAATTGTTTGGAAAGAATATTATAAAATCTCTTTGTTGTGTTGGGATGACTATGATGAAGGCATAATAAAGGTTTTAATTGTGTACTTTTTAAGAATGTTTAAAAATTATAATTGTCCCTCTGGAAATGAAGCGATCATTTCCTTATATCTTAAAGAAGAGTACACATTAGAAAATAAATAAAGGAAATAACATCACATTGTGATGCATAGTGGTTTGGTTCATATAAATCACCTAGTCCACTCCACTAATGATCTCTCCATGATCTTGGTGATTTTTTACTAATTGACCCTTTTTTTGAAGACCTCTACAACTAAGTGTAGAAAGTTGAAACCTTATAATATGGATTTTACAAGGCCGGATTATTCTTTTATAGGAAACAAAAAAACCACATATTATTATGATAAGATGAAACTCTACCATGAATAAGCATGATTATTCATAACATTAATATAAAATATTAATGTAGATGTAGATGTTGAATACTAGATTATCTCCCAATTGTGACAACAACTGATTGATAAAATGATCTTTAATAAAACAAAAGAGAAATAAAAATAATCTTAATCATAAAGAAATATTCTTTTTTTCTTTAAACTATATCAATGAAAGAACATAGAATATGACAAAAATGTATGTATACAAAATGTAGTTCTGAGAGATGCTTTGTCGATCTGCAATTTTTTTTAACAAATAGATACAATAATAGATTTTTTTTAACATTAAGAAGGATTTATTTTTATTTAAAATACAGTAGATAAAACACCCAGTAGATGACAAAAATTTATGTTCTCAAAATGTAGCACTGATAGATTCTTTTTTGTACTGAAAAAGTATCAATAAAGAGATACAATAGCAATAAAAAGTTTATCAAATAGAAAAGGATCAAAAGATTTATATATCTAAAGTGTAGCTATTCAATGAACTAGAGAGAACATCACAATATTATTTTCTATTTATCATATTTATATTGATAAAAAGAAACTATAGGTATCTAACAAGGATCTTGAATTGCTTATGTTAAAGTAGATCCTAAAAAATCGGTCTGATAAATCGGGATCAATTAAACTCAAAATCCTTAGAGAAAACCATAACTTCTCTTAGAAAATGGGAAAATTTAATCTACTGAACATAAGAATTTGAATATATTTAATGTTATATGTAATATGTATAAATGAATTATACAATTCATTGAAATAATCAACAGTTTAAAACTTATAGTTTGATCAAGTCAAATGGAGGGGTTCTCTATGTACAATGCCTTCCAAAGTATGGTTTACAATGTATGATTGACTCCAAAACACTGGGTTAATGATACATATGTTAGTTCTTTACAAGTAGGGTTCCTACCAAAAGTATTATTCCAGATCCATACTTTAACTCTAATCATAGAGTTCAAAATTTTAGTTCCTTAACAAATGTAGGGTCTCCAAACCATACATTCCACTTAAAATGTAGGGTATAAATAGTGTTTTCATACTCCTTTGAATCTTATAGAATATTTAAGAAATTAAACTTCACCCGTAATTAAAAGCTAAATATCTTTTAGAATAAAATAATTATTCCAATAAATATTATCCTAATATTCACTTAAAGTAAAATTGTCACTGACACAAATGGGGGTTTTGTGAACATAAAAATCAATTAGAAATAAATGAAATTATTAAGTCAATACATTCCCAACAGTATTAATGATCTCTATCATGTAGTTATGAATAAAGAGGTACTATTTAGATCTTGATGTAATAATTTTTCAAAATCTATTTATATAAAAAGTGAAGGTTTATATAAAAAATATATACAAATATGGATGAGGATAAATGAATAATATCATTGCACCATGTCTATGATAGAAAAAAGAAGTTTTTAAGTTGTTTACCTAGTACAGGCACTACATAATGTAAAGAATACCCTAAAGTAGTATATTGATCATAATATAAATTCTAAAATACAAATAAAAGATAGAGGAAGATCAATATTTGTGGGTCAATGTGGGTGCTGCAACTGATTTGGGTACTATGTACTAGATTGTTTGTATAATCCCTTAAATTAGAAAGAATAAATGAATCCTATTCCATGAGGATGAAAATAGGTAATAATTTAAAATTAATATAAAAACAAAAACTTTTCTACATAAAACTAATTTGAGGTATTTAAATATTCCTCTAATGTTTCCAGAAGTGGAGGTGACAAAATACATACATGGGTATCTCAACATGTTCCAAATAAGAATTAAAATAGAAGACAATAGATGAATGAAGAAGAAAAATTGGGTATAAATTTATATATAATTGAAAAAAATTACACCCAAGAAGTTTACGGAGAAATAATCCCTGGACAAGAAGTTGAATTCTATTCAGATTCAAGCCAACTCTAAGAATATCATAAAGTGTGTCTGTAAAACTCTCAGATTTTTTGAAATATTTTTTCAAATAATTTACTCTTTTTGATATTTTTCATTTTATGAAACAATAAAAATAGTTTTTTAAAGAACTAAGTTTGGATTATGTTATATGAAACACCATTTTAATCATGCACTACACACAATATAAAGTTTATCTTTATCTATATGAAACAACAAGGTTATATTTTGTTAAATGCAAGACCGACTTTCCTTGATGACTTGCATAACTCATAAGACCGAGTTTTATTGAAAAATAATATATTATTAAAAATATTATTATTTAATATAATAAGATATAACATCGCCGTTAAGTTGGAGGTTATGAATAGGATTAATTAACTTATGAAAATTCATGGTTGAATTAATCGTTTATAAATTAATTATAATTGAATATAAGAATATATTATATATAAAGAGAATGTTTTTATAAAATTTAATTTTATGTTCACAAAGTAATTTTATAATAATAAATTAAATTAATTTTTAATGGTGAATTATATTAACGAAATATATATTTCTTATAATAAATAAATATTTTTTATATTCATAGAATATATTTTATAGGAAAAATATAGGAACAAACACAATATTACACATATAAACCCATAATTTTATAAAAGCAGTATTATCTTATTTTAATTGAGAACCTATTTTAAATATAATTTTCTAAACATTTATAAGTTTTATATGTCAAAATAATCTTCATTTTTTAAATAAAAACATAAAAAATATTTTAGGGTGATTTTTCTGCTATTTTTCAGTGAAGTTTAATTTTTTGATGGATAACGAAAAATAATGAATTTTAATTCAAAATGGATTTTTCATATAATTTATTTATAAGGTTAATATTTATTTATAGTTTTTTATTGTCTAATTATATCAATTATACATAAATTAATCTAATTTAGGTCATTTTATCAATTTTAATTTGAAATTAGTTATAAAAACTTAATAATCTCTTTAATATTTTTTCTTTAAAAAACCGCATTGTCATCCCACCCACGTGTTCAATATTAAAATAATTTCTACCATTTATGTGATTGTAATTTGGAAAAATGGATTCTATATTTTGAATAATCATAATTTATAATTTCAAATAATATAAAATTATTTTTTTTAAAAAAATATTATTGAATGTAAATTAGCTTAATAAGGGACTAAAACTTAAACTTAAGGGATAAAATGACCTAGAAACTTGTACAAAATAAATCAGATATTTATATTTATACCATATACTCCATTGGACCTAATGTTTTCTATTATTGGATCCATTTTACATGAGAAAAACATGTGCAAAATTCTCTTTCCCAAAATTTACAAGAATGCCACTCCTCCTCCACTTCAAAAATATACTCACCATACCCCTTATTCACACATATCAAGACCTTTGGATTTCCCAAACTATAATAAAATAAGCTCAAAAAATTCCACCCATAATACTAGAATCATACCGTAGGAAATAAATCCATCCAATTAATATCATTGGTGCAAACCAAGAGGAGTTACCCAAAGAATATGTAACATTCTTCCCCAGGCTCCTTTGTATTATTTTCAATCTCCACCCCATAAAATATTCTTATTACATTATTATATAATAATATCAGTGCCATAAATATACTTATATATTTCAATTCTAACGTTTTTACCTACATTTACACACACTTCAATCTAATGGGTAAAGAACTCACTGTTCTTCTGTACGGCGAACTAACGCCTCACGAAATGATTTTATTCATTTTTTCCTTTACCACCTCTCTTGGTTGGGAATTATGATATAAAATTTGATTTTATATTATATATATGATATTTATGTAATATTTATTCTTATATAATTATTATATAACACATAACTTCATGCTTTCCATTTTGTTTAAATACGATAATTTTGTTTTGGGAAGTGTAGACTACCGCCTCCTCAAAGCGATGCGATTCATTCACACTCTACATGGAATGTATTATGAAGGATTTTTGTGAAATTATATGATATATATGAAATATTAATTATAATTTAATAATATTATATATATAAATATATTTCATTTAATTTCTTTCTTTTAATATGATAATAAAACATAAACAATTTTCAAGCAAACGTACGGCCTACCGTCTCCATGAACGGTGTATTACATATCATATGTATATATTTTATATACTATTATAAATACATATAAAATTAATATATATGATATTTATATCATGTATTATCTTCTTTAAATAATTAATTCATGATCTAAGTGCGGGTATAAAGGATAGCAAGTCAAAACATATATGAAAAATAATGAGGATATTTCCTGAAATGTAATATTAACATAGAATTGTTAATAAACAAGTAATATAAGGTCATAATAAAATAATATATGGTATTAGATAAAATAATATGGTATTTTTTAATATTTATAATAAATTTATATTTATTATATAAGATTCTTTAAAGTGTATGAATAAATTCAAGACATAAGGTAAGGGTTTTCTCATCTCACTTTTATTTTCCATGAGACACAAGCCTTATTCATCACCAATTCTCATATGTGGTGTATATAGTACCCATGAACGTATTATATGATGAAAATAATTAAATTTAATGGTGTTTAAATATCTATTTGATTATATTTATTTTGTGGGGTTTATGGTTCAAAAGTTACCAAATCAGTAAAGTAATTTTGTCTAAATTTTTCTTCTTTTAGATACATGCCATGTTATGCACCTATATTTTTCTATGGGGTGTATATAATGCACATTGACATGTTATTTTATGTATATTCTTATTTTCATGATATTTTACACTTCATATAATTTTAAATTTTTATGGGGATTATGATTCAAAGTTACCAAAGTGGTAATAGTTTGTTGATACAATCCCATAATTATCAGGATTGTTTATGATTATGTTTCCATTGAATAAATATTTTGATCCATATCTCGCGAAAACTCATGTATATTCCTATACCCTAGTTATCCATCATATATTCTTATATTATTACCATTTTTAAACATTTTGTTACTTAAGATAATTAAGAATATTTTTCTATGAAAATATGAATTTATTTCTACTTTCGGTTAGAAATCAATGTTAATTTAAAACCATATTTTCTAAAAAAAATTACAATTTTTTTGCTATTATCCTATTATTTTAAATAAAATATTTACCCATGTTTTAAATTTTCTCAATTTTTTTTAAAAATGAATCTTGTTTTCTTTTTTCCAGTCAAGGAACTTTTCTAAAATTTTAAGGGAAAAAATGAATATTCAGCATGTACAAAGTTACCCACTGTCTTGACTGTATTTTCCTTAAAGATTAATTTATAATATTTAAAGGTTATTTTTAAAGAAATTTTTTTCCTAATATTCTAGAAATTTGTTTAAATTAAAGTGGTTTTTAAAGAAAAAGGTTTTAAAAAAAGGTTTTATGTTCAAAAAGTGTTTTGAATGATCTTCAATGCTTCATTTATATGTTTTTAAAAGGTTATTTTCAAAGAAAAGTATTTAAATTATTTAAATTTTTTTTATGTTTCAAATAATTTTATAAGGAAAAGGGTTTCAAAAAGTTTTCAAACATATTTTATAAGTTTACATGGAAATTTTTTTTTAAATTTTTTCAAGATTCTTTATAAGTTTTCAAGGAAAATGGGTTTCAAAATGTTTTAAGTTTTAAAAATATTAAATTATATTTTCCTCAAAGAAATGTCTTAAATGAAATTGAAAAGACAATTTTATAAGAAAATAATTTTTAAATGTTTTTATAGAAAATATTTTTATATAAAGGTTGTTTTCCTTAAGAAATGTTTAATGTGATCTTCCAAAATCCTTCTCCATCTAAGAGGAAATTCTTCGTTATAGTTTATACCTTATTTGGGATATTATCCAAGAAAACCATTCATATTATTTTTGTAGTGATTTATGTTTTTATGGAATGATGTTTATCAAACCTATTTATATTCTATGAGTTATATTCTATTAAAACCTGCTTCTTTTAATGGGTTATTCTATGATGAAATGATTATGAGACCTATATCTTTTCCATTGGTAATGAAATGATGAAATGTTTATGATACCCATTTAATTTAATGGGTTATGACATAATGTAGATTAAACCCATCTCATTTTATTGGTCATGATGTGATTCAAGTTTTATTATCTTGTGGCACAATTATACATGATTTTATTATTTAATGGGTGGGACCTATATCACCCTCAAAAGCATTGGGTAATAATAAATGGTATATTATCTCAAAGGGTGCACATATTTTTTACTAAGACCAAAAAACAAGAAGGTACAAGGTTTATAGCCCAAGCCTAAAAACAAGAAGGTAGACGGGTTATAGACCAAGCCTAAAAATTTGCAGGTACATCAGTTGTAATCCAGGCCTATAAGTAAATGGGTACATGATTTATAGCCAAAGTCTAAAAATAAGAGGTTACACAAGTTGTTAGTCCAATCCCAAAGAAGTTACACAAGTTATTATCCTAATCCCAACTGTTATTAAGTTCTTAGTTAGTATCCTTGACCTAATATTTTCTATGTTTAAGTGTTTTCCCTAATTTCTCTGTCTTATGCCTTTGATATGCTCACATGGTTCATTTTATTGACTATATTATGATTCATGTCTTATGAAATTACAAAATTTATTCCATGTCTCATGTATATGATCTCTAATAAGTAGGGTATGATCTTAAAATTTTATTCCCATTCTCTCATACCCTTATGTTTATGTAATGCCTATGTATTTACTTTGTTTTTGCGTAATGAGAATTCAAGCTCACCCATTTATTATGTTTCCTTTACACAGGTTTTGAGGAAAGGTTTTAAGTAGGATTAAAAAAGGGTAATAACATTAAGGGAGATGTAGAAGATCTTTCACCAAACTAGAAGCATGTGTTCTAAGTTTCCATAGATACTAAACTGTTATGGACCTCGGGCATGCACTTTTTAATGTTATGAATATTCATCTAAACTGATGAAATATCCATGTTGGTTAATCCGAGGTTATTATATTGTCACATATAAAAGGTATGATGTGAAGAAAAATTATAATAATCCATTTAGAAACTATAATAAGGATACCAATAACTCCAAATACTTACTAGTTGTTTGGACAATAGGTCTGGAGAAGGCAAGAAATGTGGTTGAAGTTGAAGCAAAAGCGAGTGAAACATGTAAAAAGGTGATTTCACATGAAGAAGATTAATTCTATGATATATTTTTAATAAATGAAAACTCTTGTGTTATAAAATAAGTGTGTCAGAGTTATGATATGGAGCAACACACTCATAAATATTGTTCAATAATAATTATATCACAAGAAGTATTCTTAAAGAGGTTGAAAGTTTCACATTGGTATGAAAGAGAATTCAAAGAAATTGTGAAGAGAATATCCATGAAAAAATAAATTGAAGAAGTGATGAGATCTAAGCTTATTCAAGAAAACTCAAAATTGAAGATTATATGTGAAAAAAATGAATAATGTATAAAGTGGAGACACTAGTAAAAAAACCTTTTTACATCGATTTTTTAGCCTTTTAACACCAGTTTTGAGGTGAAGTTTTGTGAGCGATGTAAAAAATATGAGTTTTTTGCATCAATTATTTAATAGATGACATTATAATGGGGTTTCATGGGTTTTAACGTCGGTTTTTAAAAAACCTATATGAAAGGCCTTCACGAAATGACATTAAAAATCCATTTTTTATGTCGGTTCAAAAAAACTGATGTTAAAAGTCATTTTTTACATAGGTTTTTTAAAAACTGGTGTTAAAAGTCTTTCTTAACATCAGGTTTTAAATAAACAACAGAAAAAATGTTTACCATATTGTATATAATTTCCTAATATTTGATTTTATAGGTTGTAGAGCTCAAACGGAGTTACGGATAAAAAGTTATGACCATTAGAAGTTTGATATATTTTTTTTGAGGAAAGATCAAATGAACAAACCATAGTTACATCTTAAAAGGAATTTTAGAATTCGAAGGTGGATTTTTTGTTTTACTGGTATATAAATAATTATCTATCATTATAATAAAATAATAATTATTAAATGTCACGATTCGTCCCCAGGGGCCCTTTCCCTGTCAACCCCAAGTCGGCCTTCCATAGGCCAGGAGATGGAGACTAGCACCAAAGGCGTAATTCCCTAAAACTGGGAAGCCATTTCCTTTATATAGAGTAAACGCACACTACAGAGTATGAACTGAAATCAAAACACTAAGTAAAGCTGTATACAAAAGAGTGCTGAAAATGTAAAGGGGGCTGGAAATACAAGCCTAATAGGAAAGTACAAGTACAGTTGATAAGAAAGTACAACTGAAGAAAAGTAAAGAAGCCATATGATCATCCTCCGGGGTTCCTACCTAAAGGGTAGGTACATATGGCCTCCTCAGAACTCCACGTCCGTCAGTATCCTCCGTGCACCGACTCGTCATAAGGTCCACCTCCAGGTACCGTCTAGTCCTGCTACCCAGCCTCAGTCAGCTCTTTTCATCATCTGCATCCAACACAATGAGGTGCAGGCATAGCCCGTGCAGGGGTTAGTATAAAAATACTCAGTAGGGACCCCGAGACCGTTAAGGTCTCTCAAAATCCAACAAGGATAAACCACAAGGTATGAAATCAATAGATAACTCCACTTTGGTTATGCTCATACATTTACCAAAGTTATCAAGTAATCCATCTCAATCATGAGGAAACTCAAGAGTTACTGACTCAGCTCACACAGGTATACAACTTATATAGAGAGATAGAGATGATTAGATATAGCCATTGAATCATAAAATCAGTTAGACCAACACATGATCCAGGACCAGTGTAACAGCCCGAGATTTTATGAAAAATATTCTTTTTATTTCACTAATGTCTTGTGTTGTACGCTACACCAAAAGGATCTTGCACAACACGCATCCTTGACTTGCCTTGCTTTACACGCAATCGCGACCTTCCTCGATAGCTTGCGTCGTACGCAATACCGAGTTTCACTAAACAACAATATGCTATTAAAACTAGCCGTTATGAATAGTAATAACCACTTTTTGAAATTTTATAATTTTTATTTTTCAAAATGGACTTCATTTTTGGACTCAGAATATCGAAATTAGCCTAGGGTGAAATTTTGGTATTTTTCTGAAAACATTCAATTTTAGATGAATAGTGAAACCACTAAGTGGTAGGTTAAAAACTGAATTTTGCATAAAACTTAATTTTACCGCTTCTGTGAATGGAATTTCGAAAATCCGAGAGACACAGTTAATATCAAGGACTAAAATGTGGTTCAATGAGATGAAAATAATTTTTTGGTGAATAGTAACTTTTTACTATTTTTACCGCGGTTAATAGTAAATAGGGTAACTAAGGGTAAATATGATATCAATATTACCCTAACACATGTCCTAATTCTATTGGACAAGTTTAATTCGACCAAAAACAAACTTAGGAATAAAATATGACCATTTAGGCCCACTTGGATTAGATTAGGACATTTATTATTATTTAATTCAAAGAAGAGTTAAAAGAGTTAAAATCAAAGTTTATTCACTAAAACATTTTTAATATGGGGTTATACATAAGATAAATTCGACTATAAATATTCATTAGAAAGCTAAAGAGATTTCCTATATAATGATATTTTATTTATAATTTTTAGACTTTAAATAAATTAATTTATTTATGACACAACGATGATGCAGTAATTACCCTTTTAAGGAAATATTAACATAATTGATGTTATAAATACTCAAATGAATGTAATTTGAGACTTTTTATGAATTACACTAATTTTCTAGGTTACTATGATATATTAATGTTGATTTAATCAACTTGGTTCGAACATATAATTCTGTTATGACTTTCACAAAAATCATATATCAAATAGTGTCAAAATTGACACAAAATAGTTTTTAAATCAAATATTATATTATTAATTGTTATTGTATTCCTAAAAATCTAAGGTTCGGCCAAATGACTTAGATAAGGATATATATATTAATAATAAACAATTTGGGGTTCGTTTGGTATGTTATAGTAAGTGTATTTACCATATAGTGAAAGAAAACAAAAAGACACGGTAAAAGTTAAATTAATTAACTTAGAGTTAAATCTAATTGATAAGGTTAAAATAAAACCCTAAACTTGTCTAAATCCTATTGGTTGATAGGATTTCGACCCCTAACCACCTTATCTTCGAAATAAGACCCTTTGGAACCATTATAAACCGATTTTGACTTTAATATAAAATAATATTTTGAGATATTCCTAAGGTGCCCCTCTCCTCCCTTATAAAAGGACACATCCTCCCCCTCCTCCTCACACCAATGTGAGAACTCAAGCTCGGCCAACCCCTGACAAAATCCCTTCTCCACTTCCCTAGCAACATCCTAGAGGTTCTGGTCTTCCTCAAATACCAATTCTAGTGCCCTAAGAGGAGGTCTCAAAGAGGCACTTCAAAGAAGAGGTAATTACCGTTACCAATTCTTTCATCTTTATTTCTTCTTCCACTTCTTCTTCTTAGGTTGTTTAATTATGAAGTAATAACATCAGTATCACTCATATACTGATATGTTATTATAAGTATGAAACAACCCTATTTCACCATCTATCCATCCTACGGAAAAAGAAATCACCGCGCGTGCGTACGTACGGAATACCGTCTCCACGCCGTGGTGTAATCTATTTTCCACCACCACCTTACATGGATGGGTATAATGGTGTAAAGAATAACTATACATAGTTATTACAACATCATATTGATTCTGATATATTTTATAATCCACTCCAATTCAATTCAATATTTATAGAAATGATATCATCGCTCGTGCGTACGTACGGACTACCGTCTCCACGACGCGATGAGATTCATTCTCCATGTTAACCATTTAAGAATGATTATAAAGTATATATAAGAAATAATAATGAAATATATGACATTATAAAGCTACTGGATTTATGTATATATATATATGTATGTCATCTACTTACTTCCATTTCAAGACAATAAGGAAAGTAAAACAGCGTTCATGCGTACGTACGGACTACCGTCTCCATGAACGGTGTTTTTCATTTTATTTATCTATCTATTATATATATATATACTGAATATATATGATATATAAATCGTATTTTATATTCTGGAAGTAAGTAAATCATGATATAAGTAATAATGATGTCAAGAACAACAAGTCAAAACACCTAAGATAAATGAAACGATTTTACCCAAAACGCTTCTTTAACATGGAATTTACAAAAGAACGGGTAATATAATGTCATAAGTGAACCATATATGATATCATAACAATGAATATGATTCTGGAATAAGTTAATAACATGATTTAAATCATTATACAGGAGGTTCAGACACTTACAAAGCAAGTCAGACCTAAGGTAAGGGAAATATCACAATCTCATTTTTATCCGAGATTGTTTATTCGTAAGTATTTACTGGGGTGTATTTTATCATCCACATCCATGTTTCATCAATATGTAATATTATTTCCATCCACCTAAAATTGTTTAAATCCAATTTTACCCTTCGGTGAGTTTTTAGTAAAGAATAAGAAAGGAATCTTTTGTCGTTTTTCGTACGAGGTACTTTTTGACTTTTCCGACAAAAGTACGAAGAATGTTTTTTTTAACTTATACGGCATGAATGGATTTTTAAAACATTATTTCCAAGAAGATTCCTTTACAAGTTTTCATGTTTATTTTTAATCAACTTCTTTTATTTTAAAGTCATATGACATGTTATGAAAGGAAAAATGTTTTTGAAGTAGAAAGGATATTTTCCTCAAGAATGGAGTTCAAGTATTTTATCAAAATTATTTTCCATCTAAGATAATAAAAGGGTTCTGTTTTTATCCCTATTATTACATGGATTTGATTATATTGTGATGGAAACATTTTTATGAATTCCTTTATCTTATATGAATTGTTTTATGATGTCATGTTGTTTAAGAATCCCATTTTTATTACATGGGTTACGTTATGATGTATGGTTTATGATTATGTGGCACACATAAGAAAGGATTCATTATAAGATGGGTGGGACCTATATCTCCCTCCAATGCATTGGGTAAAGATTTTATATCTCATGAGATAGACAGGGCTGGAACGGTAGGTTATACCGGTTCAGTGAAACAGGACTGAAACGAGGGTTACTCGATTCAGAAAGGAACTTTGTCCACTAAGATAGTCTTGGTAATGAGTCTTGACTAACAAGAAATGATTCTCTATGATTATGTGTGAATGCCACAAAGATTCATGTTCTAGGTTATGATTATTGTGATTACATTTCACTTCCATGATTTACCCCATGTTATGAAATTATGATCTTTTTTGCAGGTTAAGATTTCCAAAAGTTATGTGCTTATGTATATGATGTGATTGATATTTATTTTGTTTACCCTTACTGAGCATTTGAGCTCACCCTTTTATGTTTTCTTTTCCCCAGGATATAAAGAAAGGTTTTAGGTAAAACAGAAGAAGATCTTTATAGGAGATGTTGAAGATCTTTCACCACGATTAGAAGATTACGTTCCGAGTTTCCAAAGATACTAAACTATTACGATCCTTGTGTGTGTGTTTTTGTTATGTACTAAGTATTCCGAAAATGTAATGTAATGTCAATGTACGTCAAGATACGGGTCTCTACAGTTGGTATCAGAGGAAAGGTTTAGTCAACCTTTGGAAACTAGGATGCGAAAACGTTAGTGAGATCCCTAGAGATATTTCTAAGGTATGTCTAGGGATGTCTCTAAGGTTAAGTATACGTATAGGTTATAGTCCTAGAATTGCTCTAACGATCTTAGAATTTAACCTAAGATGTTAGATATTGAGGATACTTTCCCTTTATTATGTTGTTTTCCCTAGCATGATTTTTGCCTCTCACACTATTCTTTTGGGGTTTTAGACGATGGCTGGAACCCGAAGGAACCGTGTTGATCAATACAATGGACAATGCAATGATTGTCCCCCTGAGCAACCAAACGATATGGGAGCTGTAATGAAAAATCTTGTAGCCATGCTCACACAACTTTCTCAAGCTATGAATCATGCAGGACTTCCAAACGAGCAAAGGAAGGAGCAACATTCTGTTGAATCCTTCATGAGGCAGCGTCCGCCTTCTTTCAGTGGGTCTACTGATCCATTAGTTGCTGAACAATGGATTAGTACTACTGAAAACATATTTTCAGTTCTTCAATGTTCTAAACATGATAAAGTCATCTTAGCAGTATATCGTTTGGAAGGTGAAGCTGATCAATGGTGGAATCTTATCAAGAATACGAGGCAAAGAGATGAAATTGATTCCATGGAATGGGACGAGTTCAAGAACTTGTTTTTCAGTAAGTACTTCCCTCGTATTCTTAGAACGAAGATGGAGAAGGAGTTTCTTGAACTAAAGCAAAAGGATGATGAATCTGTTGGTATATACGAAGCGAATTTTACAAGACTTGCAAGGTATGCATCGGGCATTATAATCCAACCTGAAAGTAAAGTTGATCGATTTTTCAGTGGCTTAAAACCAAGTCTTCGAAGGGCATTAGCTATAAGAGACTTCAGTAGCTATGAAGAAATTGTGCGTTGTGCTATCAAGGTAGAAATGGAAGTTGGTGTTACATATCCATCTCACGGTTTTGACAAGAAACGAAAGATGGAGTTCAAGGAGAAATCTCAGAATAATGGTGAAAAGAAGATGAATGTTTCCTTATGCACAAAGTGTGGAAAGAAGCATGGTGGAGATTGTCTTAAAGGGATAGAAAATGTTTTAAGTGTGGAAAAGAAGGTCATCGAGCAGCTGAGTGTCGAAGTAATGGAAAAAGGGATTCTAATGAAGTGAATAAAGCAAACACTGCAGAGAACGCACAACCAACACTTCAATTCTTCAAGTGCAAGGAGATGAGACATTATGCCAATAAATGCCCTAATCCAAGGGTTAGTGATGATCGACATGAGCAACCGCTTAAGGCAAAGGACAAAGGGAAGTCACATGCGATCACTATTGGCAATGTTGAATATGACAAGGATGTGGTGGAATGATTAAGTTTTTAGGTAATGGGATTCCAAAATAATGTTGTATCATGGAATATTGGAATATTTATGTATTGGTCTAATGTGGTATTCAAAGTGATTGAGATATTATGCGCATAATGAAGGGAAAACGAGAAAATGAAATGTTTAACAGTATTCATGAGCTCATGATTGATATAAGGACTAAGTGATATCATGGTTTGAGTATATAGAATTTTGAGGATTTTGGTATGTGGAAAGTGTTAACTTTAAACTGCATTCATGTTTTCACTATGGTATTCAAGAGAATACATGATTAAGGCCTTTGAATGTTTGGGATGTGACCAACAAGACATATATATGGGGATTAACGATAGTATTAAATCTATGGTAATCGTTTTCACTATATTATGAGAGTGGACTGCAGTATTATGGATAAGCCTAAAGATTAGAATGGATTATTTTGGACATAAGTTAGTATTGTTTAAGGATAGAAGTTTTTTTCGATGTTATGGTAATATAGTTTTAGAAAAAGGGACAACCTGCAGGACGGGCGACAGCCCATCGCGTCGGACAAGGTCGTAGGAATCGAACCCACAACCGAAGTGCGACTGGCCTTTATCGCCTACCACTGGCCTACAGGAAGTCCCTGTTTAGTAGAAACTAGTTTTATTATATTAAGCAGTATGATATATGAAGTATAAGTCCATTTTAGGAACAATATATGATTAATCTCACTATAGATCGACTTATGTATATAATTTTTCTAACCTTTTGTTTGAGACAGATGGAATGACCCGTCATTCTATCACATGATCTGCTAACACTTCACGAATAACAAATTCAACTTCATTTATTTAAAAGATGAAGTTGAAATTGTTAAAGGAACGAACAACAATGAGGTTTACCAACGTAAAGTAAGTATTTATTCTAATTCAAATTCTTTAACTTTAGGGAAACGATCTTGAAAACCAAAAATGTTGTCCTAGTGATCTTATATCTGTTGAATCAGATGGTACCTTAGATCGTCAAAAATTTATGGCTTTGTGATTACTGGCTTTTCCATAGCCATGTTCTCTACCACTGTCCATCAGAACATGATGGTTAGATTTTTCTTCCATATCCATATTTTCACCTATGTGGAAACCCAGTGATTAGTTTATTTGGGTAACCGTTAGGTTTCATACTTTTGTTTTTAAAGACTGGTTTTGGTATTCCTTTTTACGATGTGGGATTCTATTAAAGAAACTTTCGAATAGTAAACCATTTATAACCCCGACGAATTTCGAGGGCGAAATTCATTTTAAGGGGGGTAGAATGTAACAGCCCGAGATTTTATGAAAAATATTCTTTTTATTTCACTAATGTCTTGTGTTGTACGCTACACCAAAAGGATCTTGCACAACACACATCCTTGACTTGCCTTGCTTTACACGCAATCGCGACCTTCCTCGATAGCTTGCGTCGTACGCAATACCGAGTTTCACTAAACAACAATATGCTATTAAAACTAGCAGTTATGAATAGTAATAACCACTTTTTGAAATTTTATAATTTTTATTTTTCAAAATGGACTTCATTTTTCGACTCAGAATATCGAAATTAGCCTAGGGTGAAATTTTGGTATTTTTCTGAAAACATTCAATTTTTGATGAATAGTGAAACCACTAAGTGGTAGGTTAAAAACTGAATTTTGCATAAAACTTAATTTTACCGCTTCTGTGAATGGAATTTCGAAAATCCGAGAGACACAGTTAATATCAAGGACTAAAATGTGGTTCAATGAGATGAAAATAATTTTTTGGTGAATAGTAACTTTTTACTATTTTTACCGCGGTTAATAGTAAATAGGGTAACTAAGGGTAAATATGATATCAATATTACCCTAACACATGTCCTAATTCTATTGGACAAGTTTAATTCGACCAAAAACAAACTTAGGAATAAAATATGACCATTTAGGCCCACTTGGATTAGATTAGGACATTTATTATTATTTAATTCAAAGAAGAGTTAAAAGAGTTAAAATCAAAGTTTATTCACTAAAACATTTTTAATATGGGGTTATACATAAGATAAATTCGACTATAAATATTCATTAGAAAGATAAAGAGATTTCCTATATAATGATATTTTATTTATAATTTTCAGACTTTAAATAAATAAATTTATTTATGACACAACGATGATGCAGTAATTACCCTTTTAAGGAAATATTAACATAATTGATGTTATAAATACTCAAATGAATGTAATTTGAGACTTTTTATGAATTACACTAATTTTCTAGGTTACTATGATATATTAATGTTGATTTAATCAACTTGGTTCGAATATATAATTCTTTTATGACTTTCACAAAAATCATATATCAAATAGTGTCAAAATTGACACAAAATAGTTTTTAAATAAAATATTATATTATTAATTGTTATTGTATTCCTAAAAATCTAAGGGTCGTCCAAATGACTTATATAAGGATATATATATTAATAATAAACAATTTGGGGTTCGTTTGGCATGTTATAGTAAGTGTATTTACCATATAGTGAAAGAAAACAAAAAGACACAGTAAAAGTTAAATTAATTAACTTAGAGTTAAATCTAATTGATAAGGTTAAAATAAAACCCTAAACTTGTCTAAATCCTATTGGTTGATAGGATTTAGACCCCTACCCACCTTAGCTTCGAAATAAGACCCTTTGGAACCATTATAAACCGATTTTGACTTTAATATAAAATAATATTTTGAGATATTCCTAAGGTGCCCCTCTCCTCCCTTATAAAAGGACACCTCCTCCCCCTCCTCCTCACACCAATGTGAGCACTCAAGCTCGGCCAACCCCTGCCAAAATCCCTTCTCCACTTCCCTAGCAACATCCTAGAGGTTCTGGTCTTCCTCAAATACCAATTCTAGTGCCCTAAGAGGAGGTCTCAAAGAGGCACTTCAAAGAAGAGGTAATTACCGTTACCAATTCTTTCATCTTTATTTCTTCTTCCACTTCTTCTTCTTAGGTTGTTTCATTATGAAGTAATAACATCAGTATCACTCATATACTGATATGTTATTATAAGTATGAAACAACCCTATTTCACCATCTATCCATCCTACGGAAAAAGAAATCACCGCGCGTGCGTACGTACGGAATACCGTCTCCACGCCGTGGTGTAATCTATTTTCCACCACCACCTTACATGGATGGGTATAATAGTGTAAAGAATAACTATACATAGTTATTACAACATCATATTGATTCTGATATATTGTATAATCCACTCCAATTCAATTCAATATTTATAGAAATGATATCATCGCTCGTGCGTACGTACGGACTACCGTCTCCACGACGCGATGAGATTCATTCTCCATGTTAACCATTTAAGAATGATTATAAAGTATATATAAGAAATAATAATGAAATATATGACATTATAAAGCTACTGGATTTATGTATATATATATATGTATGTCATCTACTTACTTCCATTTCAAGACAATAAGGAAAGTAAAACAGCGTTCATGCGTACGTACGGACTACCGTCTCCATGAACGGTGTTTTTCATTTTATTTATCTATCTATTATATATATATATATACTGAATATATATGATATATAAATCGTATTTTATATTCTGGAAGTAAGTAAATCATGATATAAGTAATAATGATGTCAAGAACAACAAGTCAAAACACCTAAGATAAATGAAACGATTTTACCCAAAACGCTTCTTTAACATGGAATTTACAAAAGAACGGGTAATATAATGTCATAAGTGAACCATATATGATATCATAACAATGAATATGATTCTGTAATAAGTCAATAACATGATTTAAATCATTATACAGGAGGTTCGGACACTTACAAAGCAAGTCAGACCTAAGGTAAGGGAAATATCACAATCTCATTTTTATCCGAGATTGTTTATTCGTAAGTATTTACTGGGGTGTATTTTATCATCCACATCCATGTTTCATCAATATGTAATATTATTTACATCCACCTAAAATTGTTTAAATCCAATTTTACCCTTCGGTGAGTTTTTAGTAAAGAATAAGAAAGGAATCTTTTGTCGTTTTTCGTACGAGGTACTTTTTGACTTTTCCGACAAAAGTACGAAGAATGTTTTTTTTAACTTATACGACATGAATGGATTTTTAAAACATTATTTCCAAGAAGCTTCCTTTACAAGTTTTCAAGTTTATTTTTAATCAACTTCTTTTATTTTAAAGTCATATGACATGTTATGAAAGGAAAAATGTTTTTGAAGTAGAAAGGATATTTTCCTCAAGAATGGAGTTCAAGTATTTTATCAAAATTATTTTCCTTCTAAGATAATAAAAGGGTTCTGTTTTTATCCCTATTATTACATGGATTTGAATATATTGTGATGGAAACATTTTTATGAATTCCTTTATCTTATATGAATTGTTTTATGATGTCATGTTGTTTAAGAATCCCATTTTTATTACATGGGTTACGTTATGATGTATGGTTTATGATTATGTGGTACACATAAGAAAGGATTCATTATAAGATGGGTGGGACCTATATCTCCCTCCAATGCATTGGGTAAAGATTTTATATCTCATGAGATAGACAGGGCTAGAACGGTAGGTTATACCGGTTCAGTGAAACAGGACTGAAACGAGGGTTACTCGATTCAGAAAGGAACTTTGTCCACTAAGATAGTCTTGGAAATGAGTCTTGACTAACAAGAAATGATTCTCTATGATTATGTGTGAATTCCACAAATATTCATGTTTTAGGTTATGATTATTGTGATTACATTTCACTTCCATGATTTACCCCATGTTATGAAATTATGATCTTTTTTGCAGGTTAAGATTTCCAAAAGTTATGTGCTTATGTATATGATGTGATTGATATTTATTTTGTTTACCCTTACTGAGCATTTGAGCTCAACCTTTTATGTTTTCTTTTCCCCAGGATATGAAGAAAGGTTTTAGGTAAAAAAAAGAAGATCTTTATAGGAGATGTTGAAGATCTTTCACCACGATTAGAAGATTACGTTCCGAGTTTCCAAAGACACTAAACTATTACGATCCTTGTGTGTGTGTTTTTGTTATGTACTAAGTATTCCTCAAATGTAATGTAATGTCAATGTACGTCAAGATACGGGTCTCTACAACCAGCTATTATGTCGAACCAACACATGATCCAGGAACAGAAGTCAGAACTGTTGGACCAACACATGATCCAGGAAGAGTCGTTAGAGCTGTCAGATGAAAAAATGATCCATGACCAGCTATTCTGTCAGACCAACACATGATCCAGGAATAGAATTAAGAAATATCATACCTACACATTATCCAAGAACAGTCGTTAGAGCGCAGCCAGCCAGAGGGTTTCCACAAAGAATGCTTGATTCTGGGAGGGTCTTCTCCTCAAGCCATGAGTCGATATGTCAACTGCCACAAGGTCCCACAAAGAATTATCTCAGAGGAACACTTCATCATAGGGGGATAACCGAAACAAAATGTGTCCAAGATACTAAGGACAAGATGACTGAGGCATTTCCGAAAAAGTACACGACGTGTAGGAATGAGGCACACAATGTGTTCTTCAGACCTCGGGTACTGCCCATGTAAAATGACCCATGTCGTAAGGTTGGTCATATAAAAAATAAAGTACACAGCATGTGGTATGGCTACACGCCATGTCCAAGCAACTGGGGTCGTCTCCATGTACGCTGGCCATCTGCCCGTACATGGCCTCAACTCATGTTCACTAACCCGTGTAACTGGTACATGGGGTAGCCTGTTCCACTGGCCATGCCTGGCCGTGTGGTGGAGTACATGACCGTGTACTCCACCCCATGTCCGTGTATCCTCGGGATACACACCGAGTCTCGTGGATCCACTTATGCCATTCTATGTAGATAGTACACGTCGTGCCTCATGGCCATGTAATTCTTCTCGTGTCCGTGTATTTCTCCGAATACACTCCATGTCTCGCGAAGCTGCCTCTGCCTTTCTGTGTAGAGAGTACACACCATGCCTGATGGACATGTAATTCTTCCCATGCCCATGTATTTCCAAGAATACACGCCTTGTATCATGAAGACGCTTCTTTCATTCTGTGTAGAGAGTACATGTCGTGCCTCATGGTTAGGTAATTCTTCCCGTGTCCATGTATTTCTCAAAATACACACCATGTCTCTCAAAGATTCTTCTTCCATTCTGTGTAGAGAGTACATGCCATGCCTCTTGGCCGTGTATTACTTGTTTAATGTCTAAATCTCAAGCCATAGAATCCCCATACTACAAGTCGTGTTCGTCAAAAGTTCACACCGTGTATTCTTGAATTTTCCAGAAATGGCGCCTTCGACCAGCACACCTCCCATGAAGTCCGTTATTAATTATGAGGTTCTTTTCATCACAAGACTCCAGTCACTAGGTCTCCCTGATGTCCCGTAGTTGTCTCCAGTGTTTTCAGGCCTTCGATCTGCTCCGAAAACATGATTTGATTCGCCCATTCGATGAATAGTCGAGGAATGGTCCTTCACGTTCCAGTATGATCTGTCACCCGCTATCGTCGTCGCACCACCACTAGGTCATTGTGATGTTGGGTCTTCAATTTGGGATCGTTGTGTTACACAATGGATTCTCAACGATCCATTGTTTGTCACCCATGAAGAATGCAAAGAACACACCAAACTTTCACAAGAACTATGGAGGGATCGAGCCGTGTTCGTTTGGCACAGTCCTTCCACGTTAGTTTGGTAGCAAGCGAGTTAAGAGAAAAAATCATGGAAGGAAGAATCAACGTTTCTCCAATAAAAACACACCCCTACCTTTGATCTTCGATCATCTCTCATTGACAGAGTTGCGGAAGTCATTCATCGAAGACGTCTCATGATGGTTGAAGCTTCGAGGAAGAAGTCGAAGAAGGTTGGTATTCTTCGTTCTTTGTTGGGAGATGGGGTTCTTCATTGGAGAACACTAATTATCCCATGCTCTCCTGTCCAAGGCTCCCACCAAATGAAAAGTACCAACCAAAAAATAATGGATTAAGTCAATCCATTATTTAATTGTTGGTCCAAATTCAAATTGGTGAATTTAATTAAAGGCCCCACCATATTAATGCATGAGAGTTGTAAATAATTAATTAGGGGATGTCAAGAGGCTCTCCCTCACTAATGAGAGAGAGTTGAGAGGTTATAATCTCCTCCCATTAATAGGGGGTCAATCCTTATGTGGTTTTCGCGTCATAACCTCTCACGGAAGGTTATGTTCGGGTGGGCCCCACCACCATAACCCCTCAAGGGATGTTAAGGTGTGGTGGTCCCACCTTCAACTCCCTTGAGGAGGTATTAACCACCCAACCTCCACATGGTGGCCAAAAATAAAATAAAGTGTTAGCTCACTTTATTTTATTAAAATTTTATAAAAACCCACAAACTAACTTCTACTCTCGACCATCTGCTGTCATGAAGAAAGTCTTCTTAAGCGAATATTGGCACTACGAGTTCAATGGTGCCCTCAGATTTCAATTCCGAGTACCGGTTCAAAAGTTATAAAATCCCACCCATATTTTTACTGAACGTACTCGAACAAAACTCCAGAAATTGATTCTGGGAACACCGGGTCTCAGAATCACGCGACATCAGTTTTCGAAGACTCGTAAAATTCCTATGTATTTAAGAAAAAAAAATTTCAATGGAAATTCCGTGTCTTTCAATTACCCCCACCTCCGGGCTTTACATCCCCATAAGTGACAACTCGAACTAGGTGAACAAATGGGGGTACTGAGCATGCATCTGAGACTCCCACTCCCATGTGCCCTCCTAAAGGTTCCCGTGCTGCCAACGAACGCACACCCGATGTATCAACCGTACATGAAGGACCTGCTTCTGTCGATCGTCAATTTCCACTGGAACCTTCATAAAAGTTTCCCCATCATCGACATCTATCTCCCCATGGTCGATGATGTGTGAAGGGTCGTGCATGTATCTCCTCAACTAAGATACATGGAAGAAATTGTGCACTCGGTGCAAATGAGGTGGAAGAGCTAAGCAGTAAGCCACCTCACCAACTCTGCTGAGGACCTGAAAAGGTTTGATGAATCTCAGAGATAACTTGCCGCCTCGGCCAAATCTTCATAGACCTCGTCAAGGTGAGACCTGTAGAAAGACACGATCACAATCGACGAACTCCAGAGGTCTCCATCTTCTGTCAGCATACGACTTCTGCATGCTCTGTGAAGTCTTCATCCATTCCTAGATGATCTACACCTTCTTCGTGGTAGCTCGCACCATCTCTGGTCCCACCAGTAATGACTCTCCAGGGTCTGTCCAGTACAAGGGTGATCTGCAAGGTCACCCGTACAATTCCTCGAAAGGTGCCATACCGATGGTGGAGTGATATCTGTTATTGTACGCAAACTCCACCAATGGAAAGTGATCTTACCAGCTGCAACTAAATTCAAGGACACATGCACGTAGAATGTCCTTGAGGGTCTGAATGGTCCTCTCAGTCTGGCCATCCGTCTAAGGACGAAAGGTAGTGCTCAGACGTAGCTGCATCCCAAAAGCCTCTTGTAACCCCTTCTATAACCGAGAAGTAAACCATGCATCATGATCGGAGATAATCGTTGAAGGTATACCAGGAAAAACACAATCTTCTACACATAGAGGCATCCCGAGCTCTCTACTAAACCCTACTCTATGATCAGTAGGAAGTGGGCCGACTTGGTGAGTCAGTCGACAATCACCCAAATCGAGTCGTGACCCCTAGATGTATATGGAAGACCCGTCATAAAGTCCATGGATATCCCATCCCACTTCCACTCTAGGACCTATAAAGGCCGAACCAAGCCTACTGGTACTTGGGTGCTCTGCCACCACTTGCTGAGAAGTGAGGAATCATGAGACAAACTCTACTACCGCATTCTTCATACCTAGCCACCAGTGCTGTTGTCTGAGGTCTTGATACATCTTCTCCACACCCCGATGTACCGTTAGACAGTATGTGTGGAACTCCCTCAACACTTCCTCCTGAAGTGACACTGGTACTATAGTACGCCCTCTGAAGAGGATGATGTGCTCCCCAACTTCAGAAAATCCATCATGTGCCTACCCTATAGATATCTGAGCACGCTGTGTCTCGCAGCTAGAATTTCCACATTGTTCTTCCTTGACTCACTGAAGAAGTGGTGGAGTGACTATAAGAGATTAAAGGAAAGCTGGTCTATCTCTATCCACAAAGGATATCTACAAGGTGGCCAACTGCTCCATCACCTCACCTAGCAGCTGTATTCCAGATCTCCTAATGAGTGCATATACAACAATGTTCCCCTTCCCAGGAGTATAGACTATCTCGAAGTCATAGCCCTAGAGGAACTCAAGCCAACAACGCTATCTCAGGTTCAAGTCCTTCTACGAGAAGATATACCTGAGAATATTGTGATCATAGTAGATGGTAAAACGTTCGCCCATAAGATAGTGCCACCACATCTTCAAGGTGAAAACTAATGCAACTAAATCCAGGTTATGGGTAGCGTAGTTCTGATCATTCTATCACAGCTGAAAAGAACCATACATGATCACTGCTCTCTCCTACATTAGGACACACATGAGTCCGGTCCCTGATGCGTCGCAGTAGACTATGTACCTTATGCCCTTTTTTAGAAGCCTTAATATTGGGGAACTAGTCAGCCTCTACCTCAGCTCCTGAAAGCTCTACTGGAATCTCTCCGACCACACGAAGGGTTTCCCATTCTTCGTTAATGTTGATAGTGGTGCTGCAACTCTAGAGAAGTCTGGTACGAACCTCCGGATATAACCAGCCAAACCTAGGAAACTTTGTACCTCCGTCACACTCCTGGGTGGAACCCCATCAAATACCACCTCGATCTTCACTGGATCCACTACAACTCCAGCCTCCAAGATGACATGTCCCAAAAAGTGAACCTCTCGAATCCAAAACTGGCACTTCGATAGATTTTCATAAAGCTGGTCCTCTCAGAGTGTGTCCAGTACTACCCACAAATGGTAGGCATGCTCCTCCTCAGTAGCCAAGTAGATCACAATGTCATCGATGAAGACTACGACAAAGCAATCGAGTTATGGCTGGAAGATCCTATTCATGATTCCCATGAACACTGACGGAGAGTTGGTTACGCCGAAAGGAATAACTAAGGACTCATAGTGGCCGTACCGGCACATGAAGAACATCTTCTACACATCCTCATCTCGAACTCTATCCTAGTGATAGTTTTATCTGAGGTCTATCTTCAAGAACTATCATGCTACCTTCAGCAGATCAAAGAGATCGTCAATCCTTGGGAGTGGGTACTTTTTCTTCACGATCACCTAATTTCGGCGACAGTAGCCATCATAGAGCCTCAAGATCCCGTCCGCCTTTCGGGTGAATAAAATTGTGGCTGCCCAGAGAGAAATACTAGGCCAGATGAATCCCTTCCTCTGCAAGTCCTCTAGCCATACCTGCAACTTGTGAAGCTCTGTGGGAGCCATCCAATACGCTGGTGTAGATATCGATGCCTTCCTAGGGTACAAGTCAATGTAGAAGTCCACCTCTCTGTGAGGAGATAGAACTGAGACAACATCAGGGAAAACATCTACGTACTGGTCCACCACTATAGGATAGATCAGACTCTCCACATCTACTGCTTCGAGGGTAAGGTAGGCCAACTGATGAATGATCGGATGCACCCTCCTCTGAGTAAGTCCATCCTGTGCTGAAAAGGCTCCCTTCTCTCCGGTAAAGGTGAAACTAGTCCAATCTGTGTGGACACACCGCACTTTGCACCTAATACATTCGATCTGAGCATGGACTATAGATAAGCAGTCCATACCCATGATCACATCGTAAGAGCTCAATGCTGATTTGAGGAGATCCCAGCCAAATTTCTTGCCTCTTAGAGTAAGCTCACACTGCCGACACCAGTGCGTAATCGTCGAGTCTGCTCTAGTAGGAGTATCTAGCCGTAAGGATCGAGCCAATAGCTCTATTGGAATATCTGATCTCCAAACGAGGGAAATGACAATGAAAGAGTGACTGGCACTTGTGTCTATAAGAACTACATCTAAGGTGGAGTAGACAAAGATCGTACCTCAAATCATATCCAGAGTTCCATGGTCATATGCCTCCGCTACCTGGAGTTGAGCTCTCCCCTGTCCACCTGCTCCTGGAAGTCGGGGTGGACCTCTTGGTGGTGGTGGCAATAACACCTAGAATCGTCATCCACCACCAGCTTCATGGCCAGATCCTCTTCCATGTCCACCTTCTCCCTGCGGTCCACCTCGATTGAACCTCTGCCTCTGCCTGGGAGGTCCCTCAATAGTCTGATGATCATCAGTACGACGGGTCAGAAAGTCATGATCCATGTGACCCTGCCCACTGTAAGAGTAACATTACCCACTCCTGGCATGACTGGCTCTATCTCGAGTGCCCCGCACAACTGAACCTGTGTCCTGAGGTCATCCACCGGATGGACCAGTCTTCTTGGACCTCTGTGACATCTGTCTACTGCCAGTTGCAGAAGACTCCACAGCATATCAACTAGTGATGGGTGTCACTGTTGGTGACTACTCAGCAAGCAAAATATCCACTATGAGGTCTCTCTCTAACACCCCTCTTGCATCGGGATGTTGAGAGAGATCATAGAATCTATGATTTCTCGCCTGAGCCCCTACTTGGAGATCCGTGCCCTAAAGAATGGGTCCCACACCATATATGTGGAGTAACGCGAAAGGTCAGTGAACCTCGCTGAGTACTGAGCTACCATCATGCTACCCTGCTGCAGATGAAGTAACTACTTTATCCGTACCACACATAGGGTGGCTGAGACAAACTCCACCCAAAATAGGCTCTCAAAGTTAGCCCAGAGTAGGGTTTCCTCATCTTGAACCTGGAGAATCATGCTCCACCATCTGCCTGCTGCTGTATGAAGAATAAACACGACAAGGATCACCATAAGGTCCACTGGTGTCCCTACCAATTTAAATATTCTCACCACAACCTCTAGCCAATCCTCAGCTGCCTGCAGGTCCATCTCACCCCTGAACCTGGGCGGCCTCTAGTGCTAGAACTCGTGCAATGCGCTCAAGCAGCGTGCAATCTTTGCTTCTAGGGATGGTGGTATTAGAGGTCCAACAGGTAGTGGTACTGCTGGTGCCTCCGCTATAATAGGTCCCTACACCGAGGCCTCGTCACTCAGTGGGATGTCATCTTGTATAACTCTCAGAACCCCGGTTGGCTATCTGTGTGGAGCCATCCTGAAAAGAAATAGGTGCGCCAAGGTCAATAAGTTATAACTGGTGAGATGACTTAAAGAGATCACAAAGAAAACTATTGAAACAAACACGCCATCAGTGTTTTCGTGCACTGAGTCAGAAATCAGAAGTCAGGGTCCTGGTGTATGGATACGTCAGCCTCCACACCGACACTGGACTCCCTGAACTGAAAAACACACTCAGTACCCTTAACACTATTTATTCACAGAAAAGATCAGAGTCCTAATTTTTGCAGTAGAACAGACTCCTCTGATACCAATTTGTCACGACCCGTCCCCCGAGGCTTGTTCCATGACTACCCCAAGCATGCCTTCCATAAGCCAGGGGATGGCGACTAGCACCAAAGGCGTAATTTCCCAAATTTGGGAAGACATTTCCTTTATATAGAGCAACCTCACACTACAGAGTACGAGATGAAAGAAAAAAACTAACTAAAGATGCATAAAAAAGAGCGATGAAAAAGTAAAGGTGGCTATAAATACAATCCCAAGAGGAAAGTACAAGTACAACTGATAAGAAAGTACAACTGAAGAAAATTAAAGAAGCCATAGGATCATCCTTCGGGGTTACTACCTGAATAGTAGGTACAGATGACCTCCTATGCACTCCACGTCCTTTAGTCTCCTCTGTGCACTGACTCATCGTAAGGTCCACCTCTAGGTATAGTCCAGTGCTGCTACCCAGCCTCAGTCAGCTCTGTCCATCATCTGCATCCAACAAAACGAGGTGCGGGCATATCCCATGTAGGGGTGAGTATAACAATACACAGAAGGGATGCCAAGACCCTAAAGGTCTCACAAAATCCAACAAGGATAAACCACAAAGTATGAAATCAACAGATATAGCCACTGAATCGTCAGAGTTGTCAGACCAACACAAGATCCAGGATAAGCTATTCTGTTGGACCAACACATGATCCAGGAATAGAAGTCAGAACTTTCAGACCGACACATGATCCAGGAATAGTCGATAGAGCTATCGAACCAACACATGATCCAAAACCAGCTATTCTTTCGGACCAACACATGATCAAGGAATAGAATTCAGAACTGTAGGACCAACACATGATCCAGGAACATTTGTTAGAGTGCAACCAGCCGTAGGGTTTCCACCAAGCATGTTTGATTCTGGGAGGGTCTAGTCCTCAAGCCAAGAGTCAATACGTCAACTGCCCCAAGGTCCCACGAATATGTATCTCAGAGGTCCGCCTTGTCATAGGGGGATAATTAAAATAAAACATGTCCAAGATACTAAGGACAAGATGGCCGAGCCATTTCCCAAAAAGTACATGGCATGTAGGAATGAGGCACACGCTGTGTTCTTCAGAACTTGGGTACTGCCTATGTACAATGACCCATGTTGTAGGGCTGTTCGTATAGAAAAGAAAGTACATGGTGTGTGGTATGGTTACACGTCGTGTCCAAGCAACTGGGGTCGACTCCGTGTACACTGGCCATGTTCCCGTACATGTCCTCATCCTGTGTTCGCTAACCAGTGAAACTGGTACACGGGGTAGCCCGTGCCACTGGCCATGCCTGGCCGTGTGGTGGAGTACATGCCCATGTAATCCACACCATGTCTGTGTATCCCCTAGATATACGCCGAGTCTCGTGAAACCGCTTCTTCCATTCTGTGTAGAGAGTACAGGCCATGCCTCATGGTCATGTAATTCTTCCCGTGTCCGTGTATTTTTTAGAATACACGCCATGTCTCGCAAAGCTTCTTATACCATTCTGTGTAGAGAGTACACACTATGCCTCATGGCCATGAAATTCATCCCGTGTCCATGTATTTCCCAGAATACTGGCCATGTCTCGCTAATCCTCTTCTTCCATTCTGTATATAGAGTACATATAAGGCCCCAGCCTTAAACCTTACTTAATCTTGAGTTATTACAAGATTACACATTGAGGATCTTTTCAGGTTTAGAGTTTTAGAGAATTAGATCATGAAACTTGCATTACATTCCACATTTAAACAAAGTGGTTACATAAAAGACAATATTCATTCTTCCCATCAACGGAAACATATTTAAAATATATCACAGATTCTTTCTTGACACATCCTTGACACTATCATCACATCATGTACCTTTCCCTTGACCTGTGAAAAACATTTCAAAAACTTGGTAAGAGCATAAAAAGCTTAGTAAGGGTTATAAAAATATGGAAAGGAAACATGAGTTCATATATACATAAGAATGAAATCATACTTTACCCATAAAACAACGGCACTTTTACATACCTCATCAAACCATGAATAAATTATAGAAAACATAAGACATAAAGGTAACTTGAGGCATTCATAACATTCTTACGTAGGGAGTAACCCTCTTGGTTATGTTTGGAATACCCATCACAGTATATTCCCTAAATCTCTTCGGAGAAACCTTAACGTTTCACACCTTCGCGTTACCCAATGCATTGGAGAGCTATATCGGGCTCACCCGCCCTTAGTTTATCACGGAACCACCCGTCTTCATAATAATTCCAAAGAACCATAACGTATCACATAAAACATGCATAAAGGAAACATAACATTTCCACATCATAATATAACATTTTAGTATATTGAAATAATGAATCCATTCAAAAAGAAACCATTTCCAAAACCATTTAAAACATTTAATAATGAGATTTTTGAATCAAAGTGTCCCATAGCACCTTGAAGCTTTTAAAATTTTAAACCATTAATATCCATATAAATGAATCCTTAAAACCATTTTGAAAAAATGGATATAATAAGAACAAATAATTAAAACATTTAAAACGATATTTCGGTTAAAGGGGTTTTACCAAAATCAGAGACACTTGAATACAATAATTGAGGAATAAAATTTAGTCAGAACTTTATAATATCATGATAATAAATGGATTCATGATATAATACTCCAAAGGACAGTATATACACCATATAAGAGTGAATTGGTGCATAACAACAATGAACCCTCAATAGAAATGTCAAATGTGATGAAATCCCTTATAAAGAAGGTATCCTTAAATTAAGGACAAGTCAATCTCAAAAATATGTGTGAAAAATATAAATACACCCAATATAAGTGGATATTAAGTGTAAAACAATAAAAGTTCATTCACACATATTCAATGGATGACATATTCAATGACTACATGTTGAACCCAAAGAAATCGAAATTGGGTTAAAAAGTTCCCTTGACAGCCTAACGGCATCACATCAAAATGAGTTGATGAGAGACAAAAAGTGTATCTCATCACTAGGACATAAAATTTACATCAATAAGGATATATGAGAACATATCACAACATAACAATATGTAAATTAAAATACCCAACAAAAGAAGTCTTTTAAAAAAGAGGAGGGTGAAAGGTTCCCTTACCGACTTGGGTATCTTTCAAAACATACACCCCATGGAAGAAGGACAATAGATCATTGATGTAAATACTCATAAACGAAATTATATTACACAAAGAGTAGAATAATGGGAAGTACATACACCACTCAATGGAATTTGTGGAAAATGTAGCATAAATCTCACGAGAACAAAAGTGAGATGAAAAATCCCTTACAAAAACTCGACAGCCTAACGGCGCCACATAAAACTTCCAAAATAGATTGATGAGAAGAAATAGGGTCTCTCATCATATCAAAATAAAGTTTATAGAATGATTAATACAAAAGAACATCCCCCAACTTAACAAAAATGAGCTTAAAAGAAGTGACATAAAGGAGTGTACTTAAAAAGAAAGAGAGAAGTATGATCTCTTACGAAAGTTCGGCAGCCTAACGGTGCCACTCAAAACTTACAAAATGGATTGATGAGAGAGAATAGGGTCTCTCATCACATGAACATACAAATCACAGTATGTGTAATATAAAATAACATTCCAATAACAAGAAATATGAGCTTTAAAAGGAATGACATAAAAGTGTGTACTTAAAAAGAAAGAGAGGAGTAGGATCCCTTACCTCGGGTCCGACTTGACTCGATCGTTCTTTAATCTCTTGAATAATAAACTTGAGTTAATTTATACTTCCCTAAGAACATTTTTCAAGTTCATTATTCCTTTTATATCACTTATTACCATGTCATAAAAATTATGTAATCATTTAAGTTAATAATATTTGTTTTGCCGATATTTGGTTCTTAAGTCGAAAGTGGACTTCTTACAATTACATGTTGTTCGTGTGGTCAAATGTTTATTATATCCAGAATTTTATTCATGATTTAGATATAATATATGTCATATATATCCAGTACATTCATGCATTTATAACATTACATAATCATTTAGAGTTAAGAAATGAAATGCACCGTTCATGGAGACGGTAAGCCGTACATACGCATGAACGCTACTTTCATTTCTATTTCGTATTTTATAGAATTGAATAATAATGATATAAAGGTATATTATAATTCCAGTATAATATCATATATAATATCATAGTTCCATCCTTTATACGTCCCACATATGGTATTTAACGAATCAAATCACTTTGAGGGGGCGGTAGTCCGCACTTCCTTAAATGAAGATATCACGTTTACCCATAATGGAAACCATAAAGGTATGACCAAAATGAAAAAAAAGAAGCTTAAGGAAAACATAAACATATTATATATCATATATAAAAATAGTTACATCATAATGGCCACCTTTTAAGGTGTTAAATGAGTATTGAACAATCATCGTTTCGGGAGGCAGACTTTCGCCATCCACAGAAACCGTATGTTCTTTAACCATTTGATGTAGTTGTGTGGGAGTGTAGCTCGAATAAATATTATAACAACATCCTAGTATATTGAAGATACTGGTGTTTTTACAAAAGAAATAAATAAAAAGAGTTTAGGGGGTTGGAGAAGAAAAATAAAACAAATGAACATGAGAGAATGAATTACCTTTAAAAGTGTAACTCCTTTTGTTTTGAGTCTAAAGGCTTCCTTTGAAAGGATTCTGACCAAAGGGAAAACTCTAGGATGAGGAGAGGGGTGTGGAGAGAGTAAATGGGTAGGGGTTGGCCGAGCCAAAGGCTTGAGGAGTGTGTGATATGAGGTAGAGGTGGGGGCCTTTTATAGGAGGAGAGGAGGGGCACTTTTGGAAAGTAAAGAAATATTACTTTATTTGAAAATATGTTTCGGTTTTAAAAGGTCCCACATTGATATAATTCGTGGATAAGTTTATAAAGGTTAGAAATCCACCCATCCAATAAGTTTTGTACATGTGTAGTTTATATATTTTACATTATCTTTCCATTTTATTTTAATCGTTAAATAATGATGTCATCACTGCATCATTATGATGTCATAAATAATTTAATTTAATTAATGTCTAAAAATTATAAGAAAATTACTATGATGTAGGAAATCTCTTTAGATTTCCAATGACTATTTATAATCAAAATATGGACTTGTATAACCCCACGTAAAAATTATTTTAGTAAAACAATTTATGTTAGTGTCATTTTCACTTTAACATTAAATAAAAATATATTAATGTCATTTTCCAACTAAAGTGGCTCCATGGGGTCCCCAAGTTGGACCATGGCTTGTCTTGGTCGGCCATGACTCACCCAATAGGTGTAGGCCAAGTGTCATGGTGTTTTCACATTTTTATAATATCATTTTTACCTTAAACTACACTAATTACCACTAATCGCGATTAAAAACTTAATAAGTTACTATTCACCAAAAAATTATTTTAATCTCATTGAACCACATTTTACTTCTTAATGAAAACCATGTATGTCGGATTTTTGAAAATCAAAACACAATTATGGCAAAATTTCATTTAAATGAAAAATCAGTTTTTATAAGTACCACTTAGTGGTTTCACTATTCATCAAAAATTGAAGTTTTTCAGAAAATTACCAAAAATTCACCCTAAGCTATATTTGATATTCCGAATTCAAAAATGAAGTCTATTTTACAAAATTAAAAACATATTAGTCACATTAATTAATTTAATAATTAATTCCCGCTGTCAGAGCAAATAGCGTGTTTTTATAAAACAATAAGTATCAAAAGATTGACACTAGTTTAAGTCTGATTTCAAAGTGAAATTAATTCCAATGACCACTATTGGATTTAATGGTAAAAATATTTTCTAATTTAACTTTAAAACCAATTAAAAATATTATCTAATCATATAAATAAATTAGATTAAAAAGAGGTTTTGAATTAAAACACAACATTCTACACTATTCATTAAAAAATTAACTTTATCGGAAAAATACCAAAAAATTACACAAAGTAAAATTTGATGTCCCGATTCTTAATAAGAGTTTTATTTGGTCCAAAAGAATTTATAAGAGTGATCAAAACTATATTTAATGACAGTTCTCCATTAAAAGGCGATAAGTGAACCTTTAGTGAAAACTAGGGCATATACACCTAAAATTTAATTCTTTCCGTATTTTAAGCCTTTAGCTTTAATTGGATAAATGTAAAAACATTAAAAAACATATATAATCATATTTTAGTTATTTATATCCATTCCCTCCATTATAACGGCTACATGTTAACTACCATTTAAAATAATATTATTTTATTATTAGAGTGCAACGTAAGATTCCCAAGAAACTCGTTGTTGCGTGTTGGGTACGCCATCGAGCATAGCGTCCCCTTTAAAGTCATATTAATATTTTATTCACAAATATGGATAAATATGAAAATGTCTATTATTTATTTACCTAGGGTGTTACAGTACATGTCGTGCCTCATGGCCATGTAATTCTTCCCATGTCTGTGTATTTCCCGAAATACACACCATGTCTCGCAAAGCCGCTTCTGCCATTCTGTATAGAGAGTACATTCCGTGCCTCTTGGCCATGTATTATTTTTATAACATCCGAATCTCAAGCCGCAAAATGCATGTACAACACAGTGAGTTCATCAAAAGTGCCCGTCGTGTATTCTGAAATTTTTTGGAAATGGAACCTTTGGCCAGCGCGCCTCCTGTGAAGTCTGTTCATCATTCTGAGGGTCCGTTTTCCATGAGACTCCAGTCACTAGGTCAACCTGATGTCTTGTAGTTGTCTCCAGTGTTTTCTGGCCTCTGATCAGTTCTGAAAACATGGTTTGATTCACCCTCTCGAAGAACAGTAGATGAATGGTCCTTCACATTCTAGTCCGATCTGTCGCCCACTATTGTCGTCACACCACCGCTAGGTCGTTGTGATGTTGGGTATTTAATTTGGGATTGTTGCATCAGAAAACAAACTCTCAATAATTTTTTGTTCATCGCCCATGAAGAACACGAATAACACACCAAACTTTCACAAGAATGACGGAGGGATCGGGCCATGTTAGTTTGTCCCGGTCCTTCCACGTTAGTTTGGTAGAAAGCGAGTCAAGAGAAACAATCATAGAAGGAAGAATCAACATTGATCAAATCAAAACACACCCCTACCTTTGATCATCAATAGTCGTTAGTTGACAGAGTTGCGTAAGACGGTCATCGAAGATGTCTCACGACGGTTGAAGCTTCGAGGAAGAATTCGAAAAAGGTCAGAGTTCATCGTTCTTCATTCTTTGTTGGGAGATGAAGTTATTCATTGAAGAACACTAATTCTCCCAAGATCTCCTATCCAAGGCTCCGACGAAATCAAAAATTCCAACCCAAAAATAATGGATTAAGTCAATCCATTATTTAATTACTGCCCAAATTCGAATTGGTGAATTTAATTAAAGGCTCCACCAAATTAATACATGAGAGTTGTCACTAATTAATTAGAGGATGTCAAGAGGCTCTCCCTCATTAATAAGGGAGAGTTGAGAGGTTATACTCTCCTCCCATTAATAGGGGGTCAAGCCCCATGTGGTCCGCACGTCATAACCTCTCATAGAAGGTTATGTTCAGGTGGGACCCACCACCATAACCTCTCAAGGGAGGTTAAGGTGTGGTGGTCCCACCTCCAAGTACCTTGAAGTGGTTTTAAATACCCAACCTACACATGGTGGCCAAAAATAAAATAAAGTGTTAGCTCACTTTATTTTATTAAAATTTTATAAAAACCCAAAAACTAACTTTTACTCTCAGCTATCTGCCATCTAGGTGAAAGTCTTCTTAAGCGAATACAGGCACTGCGAGTTCAACGGTGCACTCAGATTTCAATTCCGATCACCCATTAAAAATTTAAAAAATCCCACCCGTACATTTACTAAACGTACCAAAAAAACTTTAGAAATTGATTCTGGGCACACCAGTCCTCAGAATCACGTGTTGTTAGTTTTCGCAGACTCATAAAATTCCCATGTATTTAAGGAAAAAAATTCCACAGAAATTCTGGGTATTTACATTAAATGTTATATCAATTAAGAAAACCACTCATAAAAAATATAAATCAAGGAAAAATAACTACAAATACCTTAATGATATCAAATAAAGAAGAAATAGTGGATTCATGTGGAAGATCAAAGAAGTAGAGTCTGTGGAATGATGATGGTTGAAAGAAGTGATCATAAAATGGTATATGAATTAAGAAAAATAATCATAAATACCATAAATCATGGATAATTAATTACAAATACCTTGACAAGATCATAAAAAGAAGAAATAATTGATTCATGTTGAAGATCAAAAGAGTCATGTTGGGGTAACAATGGTGGTTGAAAGAAATTATTATTAAATTAGGATATATGTATAATGAAAACATATAATTCAGATGATTAAATAAAACATAATATTAAAAGTTTTTGGCAGTAATTGGAAATTTTTATTCTGTGATGTAAAAAAATTAAAATTTCTCATTGGTGGGATATTAAAATTATCTTTCACATTAGTTTTACGATATCATTCATGAAAATATATTAAAATTTTCACTGATTTTCACATCAGTTCTTATATAATCAATGTGAAAAATCTATTTTCATGAGTTTTTCATCTTAGTTATTTAAGAACCAATGTTAAAAGGTATTTTTCACGTAGAATGTTTAATAACAGATCTGAAAAATGATTAAAAACATGTATTTAATTTCCCAATATTCGATTTGACAGGTCACAAAGCTCAAATGGAGTTACGGATTAAAAGTTTCACCCTTTGGAAATTGTCATTCCCTAAGACTTCATTTATCGATGATCAAGTTCTGATGACCAAAACCTTTGATCTGTAACTCCATTTGAGCTCTATGACCAATAAAATCGAATCTTGGGAAATGAAATACCTGTTTCTTAATATTTTCACATATATTATTAAATAAATGATGTGAAAAATACCTTTTAAAGTCGGTTATTAAATAACCCACGTGAAAAATCCAGAAATATTGATTTTTCACATCGATTATTTATATCCGACCTAAAAATGGTAGGAAAATAGATTTTTCAAGTCAGTTATAAAAGAATCGATGTGAAAAATGATAAAAAATGTATTTTCCCATAAGTTATATAATAACCGAAGTGAAAAATCAATTTTTATATATTTTCACATCGGTTCTAAAAAAAAACATGAAAAAAGGCGACGTTTAAAATAGTTTCTTTACTAGTGAGAAACTTAGTTGAGAAAACAATCGCAACGTTGTTCTTAAAATTGGGGAGGAAGAAGATCCAGATTACTCCGTTAATCTATGTATATTACATTTATTATTATAATAAATTTAATTAAAGGTAAAGAAAATTATTATGGTGACAACCTAAGAATCTTTGAAGAATATTTTTTCAACACTAAACAATAAAATAGATGATGATGCAATCCTAGATTGATATCAAAATTTGGTGTTTAAAAGAAAATTCATTAAATAAGATCATATTTGATGATGATGTGGATGTATTCAATATTGGATATCTACAAGTTAAAGATATATTTTGGTTTCTACTCTATATTGGAGTGGAACATCATGATATTTACTCTTAAATAGATTCACAATTATAATGATTTTGAGGAGTTTTTCCCTTGAGGGGGTAAAAAATTAAAATTTGAATCTTTTAGAATTATTTTTCTTAGTAAATTTTGAACATTTTGGTAGGATATTTCTAAAAAATTTCATTTAAGAGGTATGCATTATTTATCTCCCATCCTTGATAAAAAATCAGATTCTAAATAAAAGGTGGAGAAAATGATTTTTTTTCAATGACATGGTAAATGAAATGATGAAGAAGTCACAAGGGTGTTATAAAATCATGGAATTTGTAATTTAACATTTATAATCTAATTATTTAAGTGAGTTATATAGTTTCTAGTTGATTTTTTTATTTCAATTGGTATCTATCACTTACAAGATCCTGAAATATAGTTTAATAGTTCTTAAAAAATATTTTGAGTTATCATTTCATTTGGTATCTATTTTTATGTAAAACATAGTTGTCTAAATAAAAGTTAATTATTTTATACCCTGAGAATGGATCAGTTGACTTAGAGTGGAGTAGTTAATGGAATTTTTATAAGTATGAATTGAAATATGTTTTCCCAATTACTTTTTATTTCTTATCAGTATGAGGGAGAGAATGTGAAATTAAAGTTTAATGAGAAAGGTAGAGATATGTAACAAACATATTGAAATAATTAGATAATTATATTGAAATTATTATTTATTGATATTAATAACAAAGACCAAGGGAAATATTGAAAATATAATTTTTTTGGGTTGTATTTGTTATCAATGAGTTCGTCAATATGAATTGAAGAAGAAGAACATTTTGGTTGTGTATTGGTGTTCCCAAGTTTGTTTACAAAGGGTGAGATTGAAGATCATACTTTGTGTTTGTCTCTTATTTATTTTTAATGATTTTGTTGGATTATAATAGTTTATAATGGATACCATAGGGGGTGGAGAGAATTGTAGTTTAAAAAATTAAATTGACACAAAACCCATAACCTCTTTTGATAAAACTAATATGACTCGACTCTCATCAGATGATTAGAGTGTTTGTATCAGATCCATAAATCGTTTGATAAAATGTTTTTATTAATTAGGATCATAAAAAATTTAAAAAAACCCTTATTATAAATATTAGTAAAACAAAATTTTTAAAGTAAATTCACAGCGGAATGTAAATTTTTTAGAAACATCCACTGTACAAGATTATGACAGTGTAAAAATGATATAAAATATTTATAAAAGTAAATTTACTCTTTAAGCTTCAGATTTAAGGATGTTAGAAATCAGGACATTGGATATCCACTGTTTTAAACCTAATGATAAAGGTTTTCATTTCTTTACCAGAAAAGACCTTGATAATAATATTGGAATGGATCTATCTTCCAAAACCCTGGAAGTACTCAACCTGATGATCAGTGTCATCTTTTTCTTCCTATCCTAAGAAGACCTTGATCTGATGGATTAGAATCACCTATCCTACTTTCCCCAAAAGCCCTAAATCTAAGCGATGATCAGATAGAAAAATAAAAAAATAAAAACTTATCTAAAGATTTGATAACTCCTCACTTAGAATCATTTTAACACAACTCTATGAAATATTATAAAGCATAAGAATGATATTTTCAGGCAGAGAAAAATAAAAAATGTTTAAAGTTTAAAAATTCATAACCCCACACATCCTCAAATGATTTTTTTATAGGCATCCATCCAAGGACTATATTTCCATGGATTTTAATGTTTATTGCAACAACCACACACGTTCTTCACTTTATATCTCATAAAAATGTGTCTATTCTCTATAATTTTGAATTGCACTATTAAAATTATGTTATGAATTGCATTTGATATAAATAATTCAAGTTACACAGATTATAATATTTTCACAGTCCTATGTACTATACTATTTATGAAGATAATGAACTAAACTATGGCCAGTATGATATATCAGAACTATATTCGGTTTGATGGAAATGAATTCAGTCAGTCTAATAGAGAGAACACTAGTATGTATGATGGATGGAACACTAGTCAGTTCAATAGACCAGACACACCATCTCTTTGATAAACCAGATTAAGTTTTAAAATTTTTATATTAATTTTATATAAGAGACATTTCTACATTTAGTAGAATTTGTTTTATACACAAAAATTTTAAAAAACACTTGGAATATATAAATTTAGTAAAATATAATTTTAAAAAGTGTTAAAGTGTTTATAGTTTTTAAATCAAAGGAATGAAAATGTAGAAAGTATAACTTTAAACTCAACAATATCCCTTTTTTGGAAATTGAAAAACATGAAGATTAAAATGTAAAATTATTAACTTTGAAAAACTTACAACCCTTTGTATGTCTATAAAATTCAAAGAGAATCTTCATAGAATTATATTCATTTATTATATATTAACCCCCCTGAGTTGATGAGTTATTTTTGTTCAATGATATTCATCTGATAGTAAATATTATAGCTTTGGATTCTCCCCCTCAATCAATTATCTCCATTAGATATATTTCTCTACTTTATATTTTTTCTCCCCCTTTAGATAAAATACCCCCCTTAAAAGAAATTCTCCCCCCTTGGTAATTTGAAAATAGGAATCGGAAAAGTAATATGTCGTCCTAAAATTTTCAAAAAACTTAATACCAAAAAATTTTGTTTGGTTAACTATCCATCAAAGATAATAAGAAATAATATTCATCCAAATGAAATTGGAAAACATTCAGACAAAATGTATTTGGATAAAAAGACATTCAAAAAAAAATTCATTCAGAAAGTTTGAAATACATTAAGAGTTCAGTAAAAAATATTCATTATTTTTATTTAAATTCATAACATTCTCTTCACATTAATGATCCACTTCTCAAAGGGGGTTATATAAGTTAACTCACCCATCATACTCATTTCAAACTAAGACTTCATAACATCTTCAAATTAATCTATTAATGAATTTTAATTAGAACCTAATATACTATCATCAACATATATTTATAAAATAATAATATTTTTATTAACTTATTTTATATAAATAGTTCGTTCTGAAACTACCTTACCAATTTTTTTTAACAAAAATCCAATTAATATATCATACTAGGTTATAGAGGCTTGATTGAGTCGATATAGTTCCATAGTATGTTTATAAACATTTTCTATATGTGTTATATTTTCAAAACTAGGGGGTTGTCCTACATAAACTTCCTCATAAACATACTATTTAAGTAATTTAAATTTCACATACATTTGGAATAATTTAAAAATTAGGAATGTTGTATATACTAGAAGTATATGAATAACTTCATGTTTAGATACCAGAGCATACGTTTCTTCCCAATATATGCCCTCTTGTTGATTATATCCATTAAAAAAAAGTCTATATTTATTTATAACTATTATTCCATTTTGATCACATTTTTTTGAAAGTCCCATTTTACTCTAATTTGAGAAGTATCTCTAGGCCTTTCAACCAAAATCCAAACCAATTCCCTTTCAAATTTATTGAGTTTATCTCACATGGATTTTAACGAAAATTTATCACCTAAAGCCCCAACAAGATTATTAAGTTTGAATTGGGATAAAAATAAAAAATATTCAATTTCATTTATCATAGAACATCTAATTATATCTGGTTGATATACATCTCTAATGATATTTTTAATAGGATGATCTCTAAGAAATAATTGATTTCTGGGATTTAAAAAAATATGTTCTTAAAAAAATGTTAAAATATTATTGAGGAATAACTTCAGAAATATATTCTCCATTTGTTCTCTCATAATAATAAATATTCAAAATAGGTTGAATATTAGTTTTGGATATAACTTCTGGAGATGTAGGTTGAGGTTGTTTGAATGAAAAAGGATCATTTTCATAAAATATAACATGTCATATTTCCTCAATAATACTTTTATTTTTATTAAAAACTCTATTTGCATTAATAGTTGTAGAATAACCTAAAAATATTCCTTTATCATATTTTTGGATCAAATATATTTAAGTTACATTTAGTATTCAAAATGAAAACTTTACATCCAATAACTTTGAAATAATAAAGTTATGGTTTCCTTCTGGTCTGCAACTCATAAGAAGTTTTATTAATAAAAAGTATTATTAAAACTCAATTTATAGTATAATAGGCTGTACTAACAGATTCATCCTAAAACTTTTTAGCAATATAGTATTCAATTATAAGGTTCATAGAAATCTGTTGAAGAATTATATTTCTTTTTTAAACTACACTATTTTTCTATGGAGTTCTAGGTGTTCATAAGTTTTGTATAATAAATTTTTTACCAAAAAAACTTTCAAAATAAGATTTCAAAAACTCTACACCATGGTCGCTATGAATAGTTATCAAGGAGAAGTTTTTATAAATTTTAAATATCACTATAGAAGTTTAAAAAAAAAATACTTGGGGATACGTTTCTAGAAAATGAAACCAAGTATATCTTTTGTAATCATCAACTAAAACATATACATAGTATTTTCCATTGATACTTCTAATTTTTTTAGAATAAATAAGTCATTGTGAACTAACTGTAATGCATCAAAAGTTTAGACTTCACTAATAGATTAAATAACTTAACTTATGTTGCCTTCCAAATTGACAAGGATCACAAACATTAGAAGTTTCAAAACAAAGTTATGGGAGATGCTTAAATAGTCATTTCTTAGAGAATTTAGCTAAATTTTTAAGATTATAATGTCGTAATATTCTTTTCCATAACCAAGAATAGTCTTCCATTATAGTAATTCATTGTAAATATTAGATTCTAAAGTATTCCAAGTTTAAACTGTTAACATTCTCATACCGATTGAGAGAAAGAATAAATTCATATTTAGAACTATTAATTTTAAATTTATCATTCACGAAGTTTAAAAGATAACCCTCATCACATATTTGGATTATAATAATAAGTTCGTGCTTAAGTCCTACAAAAAATGAAACATTTAAAATTAAATATTTTCCAACAAGAACAATATTACCTATTGAAATAATTTCTCCTTGAGCATTATCTCCATAAGTTACTTTTCCACTTTTTATATTTATAATATTCATAAATAAGTCTTTTTTTACTTCATGTGTTTAGAGAAACTAAAATACATTTACCAAATGATTTGATTGTTGGTATATTCATTATATTTATGAAAATTAAAATATTAGCACTTCATAACCAATACCTTATTGGGTATGATATTATTAGATAGAAATATTTTTGGAATACAAATTATTTCGAATTTACTAATTTGAGAAAATTTAAAGGCTTTTGAAAATTAATATTCATGAAAACCAAGAGATTGAACTTTGTTTAAAGAAAATATTTTCTTTCATTTTTCACCACTTTTAAGCATAGGGAAAAATTGATCACTTTTCGAAACAAAGTTTTTATTACTAGAGATAGGTTTTCTATTTGTATAACCCATTAAAAATACATCTCTATGAGTTATATTATAATTATAAATTTTATCAAAGTTTTCATAACTTGTGATAACTTTAGATATTATATTTTTCAAACTAGATATTTTATAGTTTAGTTTTGTAACAAAATTTTAATCCTCATAAGATTTTTTATTTAAACTATGTTTTACAATATCATTGCGTAAACTAGTTTTATAAAAATTGTAATTTTCAAGATCTTTTAAAATATTATATTTCCAAAAATTATATTCATCAATATATTTTTAAAGATATAATATTTCAGTAGTTAAATTAGTTATCCTCAAATTTTCTTTCACGAGAATTATTTGAGAAATGTTAAATTTTTATAGAAATATTATAATTTTAATTTTCAAGTAATTTAAAAAATCTAAAAAATTTTATCAGAACAATTTAATTTTTTTATTTACATGGTGAGTATTAATAATTAGAATATGTAGAATTATTTTTGTCATTACTATCTGGATAATTAGCATTTGAGGTAGGATTAGTAAGATATTTTTTAGTTTCCTTTACCATGAAGTGTTCATTCACCTTTGGTATTTCTATATATAGTCCAATATTCATCTATCCTGAACTTTATTTTTCTGGTGAATTATTATAAGAAATATATCCTCCACTTTTACTCCATGTATCTGAAGATTTTATTTTTTTATTTCTCTTGTTATTAATATACCAATTGGAATTTATTTCAAAATTTATATCCCTCTTATCATTTCTCTTCAAATTAGGAAAATATGGTCTAGTGTGTCCTACTTTCTTATACTCATAACATAAAATTTCTATATATTCTTTATTATCATATTTATCCTTGTGATTTTTATTATATCTATACTAATAATAATTCTCTCCCACAATATTGTTCATTATTTTTGAAATATTATCCAATTAATTTCTTGACTATTTAGACGAAATACTATATGATTAAATAATAAATTTATTCTTTTTAGAGTGCTTCATAAATTTCTCATAATATTTAAATTTTCTAAGAATATTAGAAGTAGTTGCAAAAGCAAATCCTCCATTTTTATTTTATATTTTCTCGTCATCCCTTTTTATTCTCCCCTCATACTGCATAATGGTTCCAATATGATCATCAAGAGTAAGATTAGTAATCCTTCTTGTGTCTTCCAAATCATTTGTATTTGATTCCCATTCACTAGGAATTATTTATATATAGTATTTTATACTATGATTCCATCCATAAGATCTTTCTCACCAAGAGACTATAAACTATTAACAATGTTCATAAACCTTTTGTGCATATTAGTTGTAGATTCTATGAGTGTAAAATCAAAATCTTGATAATAAACTCTAAGCATAGCTCTTACTATCTCAATGAATTTATAAGTTTCAAAATTATATATCTCTAACTTATTACAAATAATATTTTATTCTTCACTAGAACATATCTGAATATAGGGATTTCTAGTCATAGAACATCAAAGAGTATTAATTACTGTTCAATTCAGTTGATATTCTAACTTTTCTTGATTATTAAAAGCTATATCTTCTTTCTTTGGAACCTGATAGTTTCTAATCAACATGAAGTTTTTTTTTCAAATATAGGGTTTACAAAAAAAATTCATTCTCTCTCCAGAATATTTATAGTCAATACCACCAAAGATAGGTGGCCTACTAGGATTCAAATTCTCAACGGTACGCACATTCAATCTTTTTATCTTATTAAAATTAGAAACTATTTCTAAAATACATATTAGTGTAATAAAAATTTATAATCTTGAATTTTATAAGAAAATTAAAAAAATTTAGAGGATAAAAAAAGTAAAATCATAACAATTAATATAGTATAACCTTATCTGATAACAATTTTTTTATCATAAGAGTTTACGATGGCTATAAGAGGCGGGGGGTGTGAATTGTAGTTTAAAAAATTAAAATAATATGAAACCCTAAAAACATTCTGTTAAAAAATATCTAACTCAACTATCGTTCAATGATTAGAGTGTTTGTATCAAATCTAGAAATAATCCTGTAAAACATATTTGTCAATTAAGATCATAGATAGTCTGATAAAACAATTATCAATTGATTAAATAAAAAACAATTCTAATGCAAATGTATAGTGGAATGTAAAAATTATTGAAACAATTACTATAAAATATTATAACAAATTAATAATTACTTATAAGTTTAATAAAGAAAATTATACCATTTAAAATTAAAAGTTAATAATGTCATAAATCCTGACTTAATATATCCATATTTTTAAACCTAACCATAAAGGTCTATCATTCCTTACTAGTAAATCCATTGATAAGAATATTACAATGAACCTATCTTCCGAAAACATGGAATACCTCAATATAATGATTGTAGTGATATTTGTTTTACTATCCTCAAAATCCCTTGATCTGATGGATTAGAATCACCTATCTTCATATCTCTATAATCCCTTGATATAAAACCACAACTGAATATGAGATTACAATAGAAAAATAGTTATATAGATTTTATAATTCCTCAATCAGAATCCTTAGAACACAACTATTTGAATGACTAAAAAGTGTAATAATGAGATGTTCATGTCGAGAAAAATCTTAGATGTGTTATGTTGAAAAATGAATCATCCCTCATCCCCTCAAATGCACTCTTATTTTTAGGCATACCTATAATGAATATATTTATACGAGTATTATGGTTGGTTGAAATTACCTTAGATGTTCTTCACTTTACAAACCAACAAAAAATTTCCATTTATATTTATTTTGATTAGATCCATTATAATGGTGTTATAAATTCCATCTAATAGAAAGAATTCTAATTACTCATATAACAAACAATTTAAAGTCCATTGGAATATATTTTTTGTCAATCCAGTGAACTGAACTATGGTTAGTTTGATATATAAAACTATTTCATTCCAATGTAAATGACTTCAGTCAGTCTAAAATACAGAACACTAGTATTTACAATGGACAAAAGACTGGTTAGTCTGATGGACCAGATTCACCAGTAGTCCAATGTAGCATATTAGACAATAAATACTTTAGATTTGTTTTATATTATAACAATTTATACGTAAATTAGAAAAGGATTTTTCCTAAAAAACATTTCAAAACACTTATAATATATAAAGTTAGTATAATATAATTTTAGTAAAGTATTATAGTGTTTTTTATTCTCAAAACTAACTAAATGAAAAGTAGAAGGTATAAATTTTGACTCAAATTTTTTTTCAATATATCTTAAAGAAGAAGAATAGTTTTGAAATGAATTTGAGCTCACATTAATTTTTATTATAAATCTAATTCAATATTTGGAAGATCAAAGATCATATTTTGAGTTGAAGTGGTGATTATTGAAGAATTGTTATTGTTTTATTTAATTAAATTGGACACCATTCTTGAAAAATTATCCATTTAAATATACTAATTGTAGATATTTTTTAATGTCTAAAACATGTGACTATTCCATTAGGATAATTCACATTGTTTACAATATTTCACTGGATAAGTTGTTTTTTGGATGAAGGGATTTGGAATTTATGATTGAATTATATACAAAAATATTTAAGAGATACTAAGAAGTAAATCTATTCTTATAATATATTATTATAAGTTTATAGTGTATTAGAAAATGGTATTTTTTTTCATGAGAATAATTGTGAAATTTAATTGAGTTAATGTTAAATTGAAAAGACATGTGGTAAGGAATTTTTCTAATATTTACAATATATTGATGAATTAGATGATTTAAATATTCCCATGAATAAGAAATAATATTTAATGAATAATTAAATAATTCCATGAAAAAATATAAATATATTATTTATATTTTTCATGAGGAATATGGATTGGGATTTGGTGGTACGACATGGAAGTGATTAATTGGATAACTTTTTTGAGTGGTATATACTTAAAAAATGCTCAAACCCTTAGGCTAACCAAGGAGTCCCTTAAACATATATGTGGGTCTTAGGGGTCCACCACCTGGGAGAGACTCGATCAGGACAACCGTAGGAGGAAGGTGAGATGTTGGGATAACATATCACCCATAGGGAGGGAAATGAGTGATTGGACTTGTATTAATATCAATGGGACATTTAGGCGAGTGTGCACATGTATATGGGGTTAGGATGTTGGGGTAGGGAAGGTGCAGTGCATGCTGTGAGGCGTGTGTGGTGTGTTTTGGGTCAAAATCACCCATTGTATTGGAATGTTTGGAAAATTGAAGAGAATCATTTTTTAAGAGGCCTATGACAGTGATAAACTTCAACATGGAAACTCAGTGAATGTAGGTACTATTACCGTATCATTAAAACTTAGACATAATGATTTGATTACCATACACTATACCTCAACCATCCAAACATCCCAAAAGTGTAGTCTTAAACCTCCAAATGATGGTTGTGCTGCTCGAACTTGAAGGATCCAATTATGATCAGTCTATACATCTTCGATGATCATGTATAGAAAATGAGGCTGGATTGATCATCCCAACATCATACAAGCAATATACATCTTTCACACATGAGATATTCTAATAATTATATTTTCATGAATGTATGCGATAATTTAGGAAATTCATTCATGAATCCATGGAACATGCATGAGTTAAAGCTTATAAAAATAATTAAGAATGATTTTATCATCGCATGCACTTAAGATTTCATCAGAATATAAGAAGTCATTCATGAAGGAGAAGATACCATGAATCTTGGAATCATTATGTGGTAAAAAATAACCCACATTCAATGAATTCTAAATGATGAGATCTATGGGTATTCAAAAAAATATTAACATGTAATATTTATTGAGTATTCTAGTTGATAGAATAGTAGAATGAAGGAAATGATCCCTATATTTTAATACTGAGGTGAGGCCAATGTTTTTGTCACTCTCTCTCATGATTTATGGTATATCTTGTTTTCATTAAAGAAAATAGAGCATTATTAAGCCTCCTTTTATGAAAAAGGTAAAGTAATGTGATCTTATAAGGTTTCGTGATGAAATAAAAGTCCTCCTGTGAGCCATACTCAACTAGAGATAAAAGATTATATGATCAAATATTTCATGATGTAGAATCACAACCATTATTGATTCATAATGGAAGAATCTGTGAACATCTTGTGTAGAGAAAAACTATGTACCTATTATTTGGTAGGTGAAGTAGGATTTCTATGAGCCTCTATATTCATGTGAAAGAAGAACCAAAAATCCAAATTGGTATGTATTTAGAAGAATTATTCATGTACATAACCTTAAATTAAGAGGATGGACACTTGTTTAGAATAATATGGAAACAAAATAATAATAATAAGTGTAAGATATATTGTTATCACATAAAAGTTAAGACCCATGAGTACTGTTTTTCATGAAGAAACATGAGTAAATAACAATGCACATATTAAAAATGAGACATTGAGAATTTGTCCCTTTATTTATTATACCATGAATAAATAAGGTGAGTTCATATATGCCATTCATGATAAAAATTATGCATGCATGGGATATTTTTTTATTCCATGCATGTAATGATATACATGCATAATTAATTGAGATAACTACATGAAATATGAAATATATTTTTCATGAATATGGTGTAATAATTTGATACTGAAGGTAAATAATTTTTTATATGGATTTCATATATGAGTTTTTTAGTGTACTGATAATTTAAGGAAAAAATTGTGATTATGTAATTTTATTATTTCATAAAATAACCATGTTAAAATTTCCAGGGATAAAACAACTTGCATTGATTTGAGAAATCTTAATATGATATTTATGATATAATAGTGATCTATAGTATAAGTGATATATTATACTCATTCAGAATATTATATAGATATGAATTTTATGCAGTGTTGTGAATCATATTCAGTGACAGTTGAATACCTGTTGTGAAGGTGGGAAAGGCTAGCAGTGATTCAATAAAAAATTTGACTATGTGGACTTGAAACAGGACAAGGCCAACATGCACACCTCATTAGTAGGTAGAAGCAGTTGAAGGCATGTTCACTATTTTTTTGTTTAAAATACAATTAATAACTTGTAGTTCCAGTATAAATAGAACTAGTTATTCTTTACATGGAATGGATGTTACATGTCTAACATTGTGTGGAAATTGTTAAACACTTGTAATCACTATAATTAATCATGTAAAGAAAATATGTGAAACAACCATAGGTTGATCATGATAAGGAGTAGGTTCTCAAATCAAGATCAAAACTTGTCAAAATACTTTGTTTATTTTCAATACTTTCATTTTTTCCATATGAGATAAGATAGACTTCAAATAATGAGAGAGTGAGGTTTTAACTTGTCAGAGAGGTTGAATTAAAAAGAGAATCCATAAAAAGTAACCACTAATTAACTTCCCAATCAGTGGATTCGACATGGGTATCTACAAATAGCTTCACCACATTTAGAAACATAGTCTAACACCACATAGATGCAATACCCTAATATTTTAAAAATAGGGTTATGTTTGTTAGTGCATACAATACACAATACTAAGCCTCAATAAACCATGACAAATTATTATTTATATATGATCGTTCTAACCAACTTGATATATTGGTGGGTATTAATTGGATTAAATTAATTATGAAATACCTATTAAGTTCTTATTCAATATAAATTATTAGTAAATAATCACTAAATTTTTAGTAAAGTCATTTCATTCATCAAAAATATATTTCTTAAAAAAGGGTTTTATTATTTTTTGTGAGAAAATTTTATAATTAATTTATAGAAATTTGAGAAACTTAATTTGATAAAAAGGATATAAATTTTAAAATCAACATGTTAAAATTATCTTGGAGTGTTTTTTTGTGATTTTTCTAAAAATATAATTTTTCTAATGAATAGTGAAAAATACTAATTTTAATTGAAAACTGTAGTTTTGATTCAAGAATTTACGAAGATACACTTTTTTTAATTTTTTTAAAAGTAAAAATAGTTATATAATATTATTAATAATCTAATTTAGTTTAATGGAATCAATAATATGGAATGATTTTTTATAAAATAATTTTTTTAAATTAAAAAGACAATGTTCTGAAAAACCAGTTTTTGTTATGTTTTATGTTTTTCTATTAAATAAATTTATTCCAATACTAGAAACTGAATATGGAAAAATAGATTAAATATTTGATATTATGAGTTTAAAATTTAGTGTATAGGACCCATTTATTTTTGGTCATTATGAATAGTAATTGTAGTAAATAATTTTGACCACAGTAAAGGTAAATCGGGGAATTATGGTTAAACATAATAAAATAAGGACTAGAAAATGACCATAAAACATGAATTTGTCCTATTTTATGATTTATTTTGGGCCATATAAATCCATGTATTGAAAATATGACCTTTTATTTCCATTTATCCTTGATTTTTACCATAATAATATGTAAGTGGAAGATATAGTAAAAAATGTCACTTTTTTGTTTTAATTTCTATAATATTTTTTGACAGTGATAAAGAAAAATTTTGTTCAACTATAAATAATTATTTAAAATATAAATTATATTTTTATAAATTTAATTTACTTTTAATTTTTAGGGATTAAATAATAACCTTAAATACAAATGGAACAAAAACATAATATTTATTCAATTCGCATGAAAATAAATCAAATGATATTAAAGATGTTAAATTTTATATAATTTATATGAATTATTATGAACCAAAATTTTTTATATTTAAAATTAAAATATTAGAGAATTTTTAATGGACTATATTTTAATTTTATTGTTTTCATGTTGTTTTTGAATTCAAATTAAATGAATATTTCTATAGATTACATTAATGTTAGTTTATTAAATGATTTAAAATTACTAAAAATCATATTATTGTCCAATTTATTGGTATATGTTTAAAAATATCAACTATTTTTTATTTATGGACCCATTTTCCTTTTATAAAAACTGTATTGACCGTTAAATATTAAAAATATCATTATCATGGTAATTGTCAAAAAGGGTCAATGCAGGTTAAAACAAAGAGATAAGGGTAGAAGCCTAATCTAAACTTGTTGAAATATTTTTGAATGATATTATTTCAACCCATACTCATCTTATATTCTAATTATATAATTTTATATCCTTTTTTCAAAGAAATTCTGTTTATATTAATTTAATATTTTATGTAATTTTAACATTGCCCCTCCCCTCACTTATAAAAGGGAACTTTCTCTGCTCTTTTCTTCACACTTCAAAAAAATTTATTTTGGAGAATAAATACCAAAATAAATTACTAACACCCCTATTGAAATTATATAGGTCATATTTTGGACATAATACCAACCTTATAGTGCTTAATCTGAAAAGAAGTGGAGGTTTTCCGAAGAAGATGTGTTGTTTTTAAGTGAATGTCTTAGTTTTATTTCATATTATACCTCCAAAAATCATACCAAACTAAAAAAAGATAGTAAAATCAGTATATTAAATATATTTTTATGTTATTGTGTTAATATAGTCACCTATATCAATCTCATTTTCCATTAAATTGAAAACAAAACTATCATTCATATGTACAACGGACTACTTCCTTGTGTATCTATGTAATTTGTTTTCCATGAAGCGATGTAATTCATTTTTCATAAACACATCACATTATTACTATATATATAAGTTTATAAATAGAAATAACATTATATTTATGACATAATTATCATTTTATAAAGACAAAATTGTATATACCATATTTTTATAATGATCGTTTAAAAATGGAAATGTTACTTATACGTACATAAGACCTATCGTCTCCAAAATTGTAGCATAGTTCAGTTTTCATAACCATCATTAAATGTTGGTTTTTAAATAAAAATTTATGTATATAAAATAAAATCATTTTGTTATTATTATTCTATAAATGATATATTAATGATTTTTTAACCATATTCAACCTATCGAAGTCATTTTGGACATATAAGTCGAAAATCATAAAAAAAATTTGATAAGAACACCAGAAATTATTTATAAAATTGTTATAAATAAAATAAATGGAATAATAAAGTTTAAAAAGTTTCCTATGGAAGTAAATAATTAATATAATTTTATTATTTTTTAAGATAAAGAATGCATGTGACTGTTCAGACTCAAGTTAAGAGATCTCTCTAGACTACCCTTTTTCTTTGGGTTATGACCTTTTCTCTATAACTGACATTATTTAGTTATTTAATGTTAATTATTATAAATTATATCTATATTTATCTTAGATATATCCCTATCTTATTCTTGCTTTATTTTATGGGGTAATACACTCCTTATGTTTATTTCTCAAATTCCTTCTTTATGAAATTTCCTTTGACCAGGATATGAGACAAGATTATGCAACCCATTTCTTTCTGTGAATAATAATTATGATTTATTTAAGTTTGTGGAACACATAATCCTAAAATTTTTATACTGTGTACACCTAGACAAATCTCTAATTCATCGGTGAAAAGTTTTGTCTCATGAGACATTATGTATTGTATTAAGGTGTAAACCTCATCTACTATGAGACTCTGTCAACCACGTGATGTTGTCTTGGATGTTATCCTTGACTTTTTGTTATTTCATGTTTTGTATTATAGACATGTTTATAATGTTTCCATGATTATTATGATATCAATTTCTTTTTGTTATGTTATATTTTTCTTTCTCATGGCCCTTCTATTTTATGATATCATGTTATAGTTTTGAGTTAGATGTTATGTTTCCTTATCAGATTTATTCCCTAAGTGAGATTTTTTACTCAATACTTTCTTTTATGTATTCTCTAGGTTATCCTATGAAGTTATAGTAGCTCAAAGGTATTTAGGAAATCATTGGGGGAGAATGTAACAAATATGTTGTGTTTTAGCTTCTTTTTGATGTATTATGAACCTAGCCTTCCAAAGACACTGGGCCTCATGATCATTTGGTTGTGTTTATTTTAAAAATCAAGTATTAATATGTGTACAATACTGAGGTCACTATAATTGTAATCAGAGAAAGGTATATTTATTTTTTTATATTGGGACTAGAATACTTTAGATATAACCCTAGATATAAGTCTATGTATATGAAATTTTCCGGAAAATTTATTGAAATATTGAGTGAGTGGTTTCCAAAAAAGTACAATTCTGTTCGGATAGTAAAAGTAGATGTGGCTCTAGAACATTTGCATCTAGGGGTAATAACCCAGAAAAGGTTGCATTGAGAATTATATCAACTATCACTTGGGGTAGGACAAAGAGGCATTACTGTAAACTTGGTTTGAAACTTAAAAATCCACAAACTCTTTATGAACCATTATGAAGGACTTGAAAAATTTTTAGGTTAGAAAAGTGAATATCAAAATTAAAATGTATAACCCTGATTAATACTTAGAGACTCAAAAGTTAAGATATAATTATCATTTATAATTTATTCCTCATATTTTTATAAATATACCTTTTTTATATTTATTTTTTATATTATTCTCACCTTTTTTTTCTTTTTAGTTAATGGTGAGAAATAGGAGAAACCGTATTAACTTCTAACATGATAGGCAATGTGATTATTCCCCTAATACATTTCCTATCCTTATGAATGAGGGTGTTGGAAAATTTATGGAAGTATCAGATTAGATGATGCATGATCTGAATAGTTACTTGAATCATGCAGAACATGCTCATTCTATTAATAAAGAGAATGTTACAGTCAATTATTTTAGGGGACAAAGAACTCTTATATTTAGTGTTTATTTTAATCATATCATCATAGAATAATGTGTTAACTCAACTAAGAAGATATTATTTATCAAACAATTCTCAGAATAAGAGAAAATTGTGTTGTCCATTTATCACTTAAAGGAGAAGTCGATTAGTGGTGGACACTAATAAAAATGATAGAGTCCAAATAAAATATTTATTCCCTGGAATTGAAATAATTTTTGAAAATATTTTTCACTAAATGTTTCCTCCAAACTATCCATCTTAAAATAGAGATATATTTCCTCATACTGAAGAAAACGGAAGGTGAGTCTGTTAGGGTATATGGGAAAAAATACACAAGGATTTCATTTTATTCCTTTGGATTTATCATCAATTTTGAAAGAAAGGTGGAACACTTCTTTATTGGATTAAATTCATTTATATGAAAATATTTGGTGATTTGAGACATTGATAGATATGAATAAAATTTTCACTGTCCCCCCAAGGTTGATATGGATACTAGAGACTTCTAGTGGTCACATAGTCTTGGAGATGAAAAGTGTAAAATGGAGTTTTCTTGAGGATGATAAATGGATAAATCCCACGTAGGAAAAAAACCCAACAAACCATGTGTTAAAAATTAGGTAATAAGAATATAGGAAAATGTATCAAGGGAACTATAAATTTTTTCAAATGTGGACAAGAGGGGTAGTAGGATAACAATTTTCAAAGGGATATGAATAATACCACTAATGGAATGGAGGAAAATATGGTTTAGATAAAAAATCATCCTACTATATAGTGTTTCGACTACAAGGAAAATTGGAATTATTCACCTGAATTTACAATGATATGAATTGTTTTAGACAATAATCGATAATCACCTCCAAGACCCAGAGACCAAAAAATGTCATATGCTATCACTACTATTGAGTTGGATCCTGAAAATTATGTGGTAACTAATATTCAAGTTATTTGTTAAAAAATAATGAAAATAATTATTTATAATAGTTATATGTATTTTTTATAGTTTTTAAGTATAGTAGAACAATTTAAACACAACCTCCAAACTTATGGGTTGAGATATGTATTATAACAGAAAATAGAGAAATTATTTCATAGCATGTATATAACACCTAAAAATCAATGTTTGTGGAGTAAAAGTTCCATAAAATTTCATTTTACTTACTTTATTAGAGTTTTATTCTATATCGGGCATGCATTATATATCCTTATATAATGCCAACATCAACTATTGGGAGAGTGAGATAACTCTTGACATCCCAAGTCACCCCTGTTTCAATACAATATTTATGAAGAAGATGAATCTTCTTTGGAATATTAATCTCTAGTGTGTATATTATTAACTTATTAGAAAGCATACATAGCTCAGATTTTTGAGAAAAAAGAGTCAATCATGCTTGAATACATGTTCATTTTGAGGGATTATACTGATGTATTCACTAAAGAAGTTCCTGGTCTTTCTCCTAATAGATATTTTGTGTAATCAATTGAAATATTATATGTAAATATTTATATATATAATAATCCATAAATAATAGCCACTATTAAGTCAGAAGAACTAAAAAAGTTGTTACAAGATAATCTAGAAAAGGGTTTTATTTTCCCAAGTGCTACACCATGGTGTGAGCCGATCTGCTTCTTCAAGAAGAAGGATGGGTCAATGTGCCTCTATATTGATTATCAAGAACTCAAGAAAATATTGATAAAGAACAAGTATCCCCTAACATAGATATAAGACTTGTTCTATTAACTACTTGTCCACTAGTATTTCTCTATGGTGGACCATCTATTAAGATATCACTAATTATAGGTAAAGAATGAATCTATTAACAAAATTGCCTTTTGAATAAGGTATGAGCACTATGATTTCCTGGTAAATATTTTTGCACCCAATAATGGTATGTTAATCATTACATATTTAATGAATAGAGTCCTTAGAGATTACATATTTTTTTATAGTTCTTATATATGATATTATTATATACTCCAAAAGAAAGGATGTGTATAAGAAGAATTTAAATACTGTGATAAAGTCCATGCGAAAGGAGAATCTATATAAACAGTGTTGTAAATGTGAGTTATGGATAAAGGAATTATCGTTCATGAGATATATTATCACCATCAATGGGATATTGGTGGAATCTTCTAAAACAAATGCAATTTAGGAGTATCCTAGAAAAACATATGTAATATATATCCATAGTTTCCTTGGAATAGCTAGGTATTACCATTGATTTGTGAGAAACTTCTCATGACTCTCAAACTCGTTAACCAAGATAACTCAGAAAGTAATAAGATTTTTCCAGACCAATGAATTTTAGGAGAACTTTATAGAATTTAAAAATAGGCTTATCACTACAGCATTCCTCACACTACCCTCAAGTGGGGAAATTTTCATGGTATATAACGATTCTTCAAAGAAGAGTTTGGGTGTCAACTAATGATAAATGAAAAATTGATATCCTACACCACAAGGAAATTTTAGTTTTATAAGAAGAAATATTCAACACATGATCTGGAGTTGGATGTAGTGATATTGGGGTTTAATATTCAGAGACATCATCTATATGGGTAGAAGTATGAAATATATACTGGTTGAAAGAGCCTCAAATATATATTCACATAGAAGGAGTTTAATATGAAATATAGATTATGGTTTCATATTATCAAGGAATATGAATACTCAATCCATTACTATCATGGTGAGGAAAAAAAGTGGTAGATTCTCTAAGTAGAAAGGATCCAACAAATTTATCATTTGATGAGAATTTAAATGGATCCAATATTTTTAGAATTATAATGGATTTACATTAGAATCATAAAGGAAGGAAAATCATCATTCCCTTTTCAAATTATTTCTCAACCATACCTTTTAGAGAATATAAATTTTGATCAAATAAATGATATATAAATCTAGAAGAATGTGGAATCTATATGTAAAGGGAAATATTTAAAGTTCCAAATTGATTAATAATAGTTGTGAGATTTAGTTCATAACTATTTTTACCATTAAAACTTGATATAATGATTCATTTTTTGAATGATGAACATTTCTTGACCTTCTCCATCCATCCAAAAATCATGAATATATATTGAGGTCTCCAAGATTACTATTAGTGGGACAATTTGAAGAAGTGAATCATTATATATAAACCAAAGTTTTTGGCATGTTAACAAGTTAAGGAAGAGAGGAAAAATTCTAAGGGGATGATGCGACCATTAACCATAACTACGAAAAAATGGGAACACATCTACATGTAAATTTTCTCTAGTCTTCCATAGACATTAAATGGAAATATTTCAATATGGGTTGTAGAATATCACTTTATGAAGATCACTTCATTTAAATTCGAGTGGACTTTTCAATTGAATAACATGCTAGGGTATACATTAGAGGAGTGGTGAGGCTATAAAGAACACCAATATAAATTTATTCTAATCAATATCCATGATTTTTCTTCTTATTTTGGAAGAGTCTCCAACAAACTCTAAATAATTAGTTGAACTTTAGTAAAAATTATCACCTCCAAACTGATGTCCAATATGAGTAAACTATTTAGACACTGTGAGACATATTGAGAGAATGTACATTGATTTCAAAGGAGGATGGGATCAATATCTTCTTGTGGTTGAATTCTCATACAATAACATCTTTCACTCAAACATCCATAATGAACCCTAAAAAAAGAATTTATTGGAAGAGAAATATAACACCTACATTTTGGGATGAAGCTGCTAAAATTAATCTATTGGTACATGAAATTGTTGGAGAAATGGTTGGAAAGATGAAGACCATTCATAAATCTCAACAAGGCCACCGTGACTCAATAGAAGGGAAATATAGAAAATTGTAGATGAGACCTGGAGTTTGAGGGTAGAGATAAAGTGTTTCTCCACATATCTCTATGGAAGAGAGTCATGATATTTAGGAAGAAGTGTAATATAAGACCCAGTTATATCATACTATTTGATATTCTCAATCTCATAGGATATTTGGCTTATCAGTTTGAACTTCCAACAACACTTTCTCCAGTATACAATGTATTCGACATATCCTTCTTAGAGAAGTGCATACCAGATCCCTCACATGTAAAAAATTTAGAGACGGTATAACTGGAAAATGTTCTCCCTTATGAGGAGAAGCTGATGAATGTATTATACCATTGAGATAAATTTATATGAAATAATAAAACTCACCTAATCAAAGTATTATGGTAGAACCATAAATTCAAAGAGGAAAAATGGGAATCATAAGAATCCATGTAGAAAAAGTTGCATCAAATATTTTCATCATAGTATATAATAAAAAATTTTGAGGATGAAATTTATTATAGAGAGGGGGGGGGGAGGGGGAATCTAAAACCTCAATATTTTGAAAAGAAAACTACGTTCGATAGTGTATATGATAAACAACACTATGCCTAAATTAACCATGAAATATTATTATTTAAATATTAACACCATAAACTATCTATTATTTTGGTAGAAATAAATAAGATTAAGTTCTTTATGAAATATATATTCAGGTTAAAGAAATATAAATTATTAGTAAATAATCTATCAATTTTTAATAAATTCATTTGATTCTTTAAAAATATGTTTTCTTTAAGAAGAAATTTTATTGATATTTTAGTGTGGAAATATTATAATTAATTTCTGGAACTTTATAAATTTTATTTGGTAAAAACAAATCATTTTTTATTATAATTTCAAAATTATCTTGGAGTTAGTTTTTGAAAAGATTGAGTTTCCAATGAATAATGAAATATACTGATTTTTATTGAAAACTATATTTTTGATTCAATAATTTGAAAATACCCAATTTATTAAAAAAAATTAAAAGTAAATTTTGATATATTTTATTATTAATAATATAATTAATTTCATTAAAATCAATTTTATGATTCAATTTGTTATAAAATCATTTTTTACTTAAAATACATTTTTTTGAAAAACTGTTTGTCGTTGTGTTTTGCATTTTAATATTAAATTAAATTCTTAAACATATAGAAATTTAATCTTGATAAATGGATTACATATTTGGTATCATGATTTCAATTTTTTTTGATAGGTCCCCTTTTTTTGGTCATTATGAATAATAACTATATCAAATAATCTCCCCCATCGTAAGGTTAAATATGGTAAATAAGGTTAAAAATAATATTATAACGACAAGTGAATTACTATAACACTTGTATTTATACTATTTTACAAGATAATTTTAGCCATTACCATATGTTTTTAAAAAAAATATGACCCTTTATTCATTTATCCTTGGTTTTGACCTTTATAATATTTAAGTAAAAGTAAAAGTCTCAATTTTCAATTTCTTACTTATAATTTATACAATATTTTTTCATAGTAATAACAAAAAATTATGTTCAATTATAATTTCATATTTTAAAGATAAATGATTTTTATAAATTTAATTTACTTTTAATATTAGGGGATAAAATAATTATCTTAAATTCTAACTCAAGACAGATATAATATTCATTCAATTAATAGATAAATAAAATAAATGATTTGAAAAATGTTAAAAGTAATTTAAATTGGATGAATTATTATTTCTCATGAATTATTTGATAAAAATAAAATATTATAGATGTGTGAATGGATTATATTCAAATTTCATTGTTGTCAGGTTGTTTTCAGAGTAAAATTAAGTTTATAGATCCAAAAACGACATTAATGATATTTATAAGAAATAATATTTTATTAAATGATTTAAAATACCTAAAATACTATATTCAAAAAATTTATTTTTATATGTTTTAAAATATCAACTATGGTTCATTTATAGGCTAATTTTCCTTTTACAGTAACTATATTGACCCCTAAAGAGTAAAAAAAGTATTATCATGTGATTTATAACAAAGGTTAAAACAAAGAGATAAGGGTAAAAACCTAATATAATATTGTACTAATTTTATTTAATGATATTATTTTCATCCATACTCATCTTATCATTTAATTATATCATTTTGGATCTTTTTTTATGAAAATTAATTTATAATAATCTAATTTTTTTCCTTATTCCTTGAGTTCTCCTATAGCGACCCAATCCTTTTACACATATTAGTACATGTTTTTTAATATAAAAATATTATAATTAAAATACAAAGGTCAAGAAACATAGAGTATTTTTATTAATAGTTTCATAATACATCTAAGTGATACTTAAAATAACACTTCTTTATTTTATTCTTTATAATGAGATATTAAATCCTTTAGTGTTGGTAAAAATTCATAGGGTAACCTAGGGAATACATAGACAAAAGGGTTGACATAAAAATCCCATTAAAAGAATAAAAATGTCAAGAACATATAACATTTGAGTCAAAGGAATAACATGGTCCCATTTTGGATCAGTTTCACTACCTAATCCTACACATGTCGCCTCATAAGTTTAATGATTTACCCAATGCATTAGAGTTCTATCTTGGTCCACCCATCATAACATGTTAATGATTTATGTGTTCCACATAGAGGAAATAAATTATAAGACATAACATATGAATTTACCTTGGAAAAAAAATTGTTTTATATATCTTTCCTCATATCATAATCTATGTAAATTTCATAATGAATACATTTTATTAATGAACACTAGGAATGTATTACCCCATAAATATAAATGAGAATTATCTTGTTCTATATTTAAGAGAAATATATAAATAATTTATGAGACAAATAAAGCATCAAATGTTTCTATTGTTGATGAATATTTTTAAAAGATTATATTTAATATTTCTTGAGGAAAATACCCTTTTCACATTTTAATCACTTATTCAAAACCTAACAATTTCTAAAAATATTATATAAAACATTTTAATTAAAAAATTTGTGGAAACTTATAAAGAAAACTTAAAATAATTTATAGGTAATGATGACAAGTAATTATGTATAATTTAAAAAACATTCCTTTCACAGTGTTGTAAAATGTTTAAAAGTATAATGTTTATAAAATAAAAAGGAAATGATTTCAAACCATTTTATAAAAAGTCATAAATATGTAAAAAATTATTTAATAGAGAATTTGGAGAATGTTAAAAATATTCTTAAAAATATTTTTAGATAACATGGATATGGTAGGAAAATGATTTTTGACTGAATAAAGAAATTAAGTCAGCTTTTCATAAAAATTATTCTCAATAATTTTAAGTACCGAAGAGGGGAATTTTTTAATATTAATTGAATATTTTATTAATAACCAGAGGATAATAAAATGAAAGGGTTTTATTAGAATAAGATCAAATAATTTCGTTCAATGGAAATCCAAGCATAAATAATCCAAATTAAAATGAGATTGAAAAAATGACCAACCCCAATTTTTCTATGGAGGCTCTCATGGAGAATAAGTTGATGAGGTAAAATCCTCTTTCAGTTCATTTTATTTTTTTTCAATTTTTTTTCCTTACTTATCTTATCCTTACATAATTATACCAAATTGTAATAATAACTCTAGTATCTTTTATATACTATAATATTATTGTGTTAATGGAATAATTCATCCTCAAATCTTTTTACCCATCCTCTTATTCTAAAAATGCAGTCATCATCCACGATGTGTCGATTTATCACCATCATGTTTGATGAGTTTTAATTTTACATTACTTACTTTAAGGACAATCATAAAAATATTTTTATTGTTAAAAAAGATAATAATGCATGTAGTACAACTTATTTAATGTTCAGGAACCCTTATATATGTATATTATTAAATTATAAAACAAAACTAGTCCGTGATGCTAAAAAAGACACAAAAAATAATCTAAATTGTTATCATTAACGTTTTATCTAATGAATCATCCTCATATCTAAAAAAATTATATGTAAGACCATTTAATCTTCTATAAGTTTGGTAATGACCTATAATTTCAATTCTGTAAAAGTATTCCCATTTTATATGAACTTCAGTACCTTTATATAAGAGAACTGGTCATGAAAACTAAGAAAATAAATGCTAACAAAATGAAAAAATTGAATCTTATAACTATTAAAAAATACTGTAAATGAAATTATTAAAATTATAATAAATAAAATAAATGTATAATTGGTTCTTAATTAATTAATTAATTTATATTATTTTATTATCCATGACATTAAGTATAAGTGTATAACACTTTTGGACAAAAGGTATGATATTCTCTCTAGACCCCCATATTTTCTTCTGTTTATGATTTCTCTCTCTTTACCCCAATTTAATACTTAATTATTCTTATGTAATCCTCCCACATTCTATTTTTATGTTCTATACATATGATCTTAACTCAATTCTTCTTTTATTGGTGGGAAAATACATGTTTTATAAGGTTCGCTTCTGAATTCCTCCCTATAAGCAAGCCCAATTAAAGGGAACTTCCAACTTTCTTCCCCATTTTCAGGTACACCCCATAATCTATTTTAAGTCACCAATATTTTTATAATTTTTTTTATTATCATGAAAAATTTTTGAATATAATTTTTGGTTTTATGAAAACAATAATACCTTTACCCTCATTAAAGAATGTTTAATATTTTCCATTAAACCACACCAAAGAGGCTCATTTATAAAGTTTCTCAAACACTTTTTTTACATATTCTCATTTAATATGAAAATATTTTATAATGATATATTCCTATTTTACATTATTAATGTCTATATATTATTTAAATCCATTCTATCATGGAAACCTTAATGATACACCCATTTGTTATGCTCTGTGACATGACTACGATGCACATTTACTTCCAGGGGTGACACTTGTGTTTATGTTTTATTTTTCAGGTGGAAATCATATGGATGAACATGTTATGATGGGTGCACCCAGTTAGTGCTCCAATTATTTGGTTAATTCTTAGTCTCATGAGACATTATTTTGGGATAGGGAGTAAACCTGATTCCTTTATTGGAATTTTTCTGCCATGTGAGATAGTCTTGGCAGTTAGCCTTGAATCATGATTATGTAATATTTTATGTTTTTTCCACATTACTATGTTGGAATGTTTACATGATACCATGTTCTATATTTTTTTATTTCATACTATAACTAATGTTCCATGCCTTTTTATTCCATTATGTTATGCCTTCTAACGCATGTTCTATGATTTATTCCTTTTTTTTCCAGTACTAGGATTTTAAACTCATCACTTTTTTCATGTATTCGCTAGTTTATCCTATTTAGATGTAAGATCACAAATGAATTTAGGATCTATTTAGGGATATTAAATAAAATATTTTTTTTATTTTGGTTTCATGTTTTATAATTATGTACCAAATCTTCCAAAGACCCCAGACATTACGATCCTTGACATGTAATTGATGGTTAATTATGCTTAAAATCTTGTAATAAAATATTTTATAGGATAGGAATGTTATAGTTGCTTATAGATAACAGTATAGTTATTTTTGGGGAGTTGGAGTAGAAAACTTTAGTAAGGACCCTAGGGACAATTCTATCACCACATATAACTTAGATTGAAAATTAGGGAATCACAAGACATGACATACATTTTAGTTACAAGTTTATCCTTATATGTTCAAAGTTTCCTTTTATTATTGTTATTATCTAATTATTCAATAACCTAATTTTATTTTTTATTTTCAAGTTCATTTCAGGAAATAGGATAATCACCGCCACTCGTTTTTTACCTTAGTATGTAAAAAAATTTTGAGAGAGAAATTTCATAAGGGAGGAAGAATGTAATGACCTAGAATTTTTTCAATGTAAATTTCCTTATTATAATTATAAATAAAATAAAAGTCTCATAGAGAACACAACAGAAACATTATAAATTTAGAATTAATTAAATAAGTATTATTTAAATAAATTAAGAAACCTATACCGATGAAGTAGTAACCCGACTGTTGGAATAATAATATGAGCATTAAGAATAGTAATCGGGAAAGTAGAATAGTAACCTCACCTATGAATGTATAAATAATATTTTTGGTTCTTATAAATTAAAATAAAATATATTTATATCATGTAATAAGTAAATAAATATTTAAAAAATGATAAATTAAGTATTTGTATTTTTATGGAATGTAAATATTTATTTACAATTTTATAATTAATACAATGATTTAAAAGAAAATTTATTTTTATAAAATAGATTAAAAAATTAATACTTTTATGTCTTATAATTATAATATAATATTATGAGAACTTAATTAATTTTTAAAGTTCTATAAAATCAGTTATAGTATTACCATTTCTATTTTTTGAGTAAATGATGATTTTTTTAAAGATAAAATTTCTTATATTTAGAAAACTATTCTAATAAAATGGAGTTAATTTTTTAATTATACACATTAAAAAATGGTTCGGGTAAATTTTCGTGATTTTTTTTAATAGTTGAATTTTTGGTGAATAGTGAAATACAATAATTTACAATATTAGATAAATAAATTATTTTTTGTGCAATTGTTGAGGTATAGATGGTGTAAGAACCATAATCTCGAACTATCCTTAATTATTTAATACATATAGTGATAAGGTGAAACACTATTGATTGTGTTGACCAAACATAATAAAATAGTGAATACAATAATAAAATCACCCTTCTCCTCCACTAAAAATACCACCCATCATAACCTATTATCCTCAAACCTTTAAAGCCTTTAATATTTTCTAAATTATTCCCAATAATATTCCTAAGTATCTCAACCATGTCTAGGAGCCTTTGGTTTAGAAAAAGTACCAAACTCTACTGCCCTAAGGAGACTCTAAAGGAGAAGAAGTTCAAGAGGAAAAATCTTATTTCATTTTTTTAATTTTTTTTCTTTTCTTATCCTCAACGAAAATACCTATCCCAAAGTGGCATGATAACTCTAGAATCCTTTATATACTATAATTTTATTATGTTAGTGAATAATCCATCATCAAATCTATTCACTCTACCTATTATTCTAAAAAAGATAACATCGTCCGTGATGTGTCGATTTACCTCCATCAGTGATGAAGTATTTTTATTTTCAAATACCCACTTTAAGGCTGGTCATAAAACCCTTTTTATGGTTAAAAGATATTATAAAATATATATTATAATTTATTTAATGTTTGGGATCCATTATATATGCTTAATATTAAATAATATATCAAAAATAGTTTGTGATGATTGAAAAAATGACAAAATAATCTTAATGGTTAACATTAACATTTTATCTAATAAATTATCCTCATATATGAAAAAAATGTTATATAAGAGAATATAATCCTCCATAAGTTCATTTATAACATATAATTTAAATTTTGAGGAATTATTACCATTTTACATGAACTTTTATACTTATGTACCAGAGAACTGATCAAGGAATCTAAGAAAACGAAAGTTCCTAGAACGAAGAAATTGAATATTATAAGTTATAAAAAATACGATAAATGAAATTAATAAAGATGTAATATAAGGTAATAGATCCATATGGATCTACCCTTTGCGTGTTCCTAAGGCCTGAAGAGTTTGTAGGAGGCTTAGAAGAGATCTGGAAGATTTTGGGTGTTGATGACAGGGAGTTGGGAGCTTTCACGGTGTGAAAGTAGGTTTCATGTCATGTAGAATACTTTCATGATGTGAAAATGTATTTCACTCCATTTATAATACTTTCATGATGTGAAACTGGGATTCACTTAGTGCAATTTTTCTAGGTTTAAAAACTAAAATAAATGCGAAAGGCCATAATTTTTTTCCAGCGGAAACCGACCTTGATGCATTACATGATGTGAATGGGGATTAAATGTCATATAATCCCACAACACTTTAATTTTATAAGTGTTTTACCAGCCACTTTGGTTGTTAAACCATATGGTTACAAATTCTCTATCTCCTATCTTAGGGGACCCGATAGTCCCCTCTTTAGCATTTTGGAGATCCCTTCAATGGTAATCAATATCGGGCTTCTATCTTCGATCTATGGTGACTCGATTTGATCCATGGTATGTTTTTTCATTTGTTTTATAGTATTTTATACTACTTTTATCCTATTTAATCTCGTATCTTCTCTCCATTCTATCAAGTTTTCTTACCCATGGTTCTAATGTGATTTCTCTCAATTGTTGTTAGTGCAGTGGTGCAATGACATCCCTAGATGGATACAGCTTTTGTGGGTTGGGTGATAATGTAACGTCCGAGTCCTAGGTGCTGCTCAAAGGTTCCCTGTACCCAATTGGTCAGATGGCCTCAAGTACATCTCCCCAAATTGTAGAGGATGCGGATTTGTATCAAGGGCATAAGGGGTGATATTAAGGAAACTATTCCCTCATTGGCAGAGTGACGTAGCAGAATAACAATAATATACAACAATGGAAGCAGAATACCATAAAATAAATAAAAAAATAAAGGTTGAAAGTAAATAAACAACTGGAGAACATATATAAATGATGCATGACATATATATCAAGGAAAGCATCCAAAAATTCACAATGATAGAATACAAAATAAAATGAAAAGTTCTAAAAGTAAATAATCTCCAACAACATCACAAGACTCAGCTTGGTCCCATTCTCTTCAGATCCACAATAATCAAGTACCTGAAGTTGAAGGGTTATTTCCCTTACATATACCTGCAACAATATAATATTTTTGGTCACAAAAGTATGACATAAATAGGTGTGATATGAATTATAGTAGGCTTCCACCAAAATACTTATGCCTAACTCTTAGTGAACATATATATATTAGAAAAATTTTCAAAATGAAGTAATAAACAAGGATGTACTCAAAAGAAAAAAAATAATACAGTTTCAACTACATTAATTTACATTTATTAATTATTAAACAAACAAATAAAAGAAACCCTCTAGGAAGTTCTCACAGTCTAACCCCTCTGGTTCAGCTTTGGAAAAGAATCTTCGAGGAAGCACTCACTATCAATTCCTCCTACGGTCTTTTAATGGTTAACTATTAACTCTATGAGGAAGCACTCAAAATATAATTCCACCTATGGTCTCACAACAGTATACTAAAGAAACTTAGAGGGATCACTCAACATCTCCTTACCTATGGTCTCACAATGTGTAAAGAATAACATACACTCTAGGGAAGCCCTCAATGTCAATTCCCCCTATGGTCTCACTAAATTATGTTCCCACCGTCCTGTGTAAAACAGTCATGCACAAACAAGATCCAGAAGCCAAAGTAATCTCAAATACTACAAGGATAAGTAGTTACAATTCATATCAAAATCATTTCATATAATGAAAACTCCATCCTAATATCACTAGTCATAGAGAGCAAAGCAGCCTTACAGGCCGTTCTAGACCCAATGAACAATATCAATCAAACATGGGGAAATCCATCCATATAAAGGTGTTAAAACTTTTTCATAATAAGAAAACCTTACTCAAGAAGAAACATAAGAGAAGGCATTAACATGGTTAAATTCCCAAAGCACCCAATACCCTAAACTAGGTTATTGAGAACTTTTGGTACAAATTATTCAACCAAATCTACATAAAGGCACAAACCACCAACCTCGATGTTTTGAGATCGATATAGTTGAACCTAAACCTTTAAATAGACTTATAATTCCATAAATCTATAAAAAAAATAAAAAACTATCAACCTTGAGTAACTCACAAAATAGAAGACATCAAGAAGAGATCCTCTAGAAGAAGGAAGAACTCACTATGGTGATTCTAACACAATCGACCATGTTTGATTCAGAGAACGAACGACCAAATGGGGACTTGGAGAAGAATCAACAATATACTTTGCTACTGGATGAGACAACACTAGAAGAATATAGTTCTATCGATGAGACATGACCCTGATATAATATAACAATTAAAAACTAAAAATACATGGTGTGTTCTCTAAGGATACATGGAGTGTATAGGCCTTTACCGGGCCCCAATTTAGGCAGTCTTTAGATCACCTCACATGACCATATACTCGGCCCTTGCACGGCTAGTACACGGCTACCCCTGGCAACTAGGTACACGACGTGTACTCCAATGTACATGGCATGTACTCCTTAAATTTCCAGATTCCCCGCTTTTCTTCAAAACACCTAAAATCAAGATCAATACCTGAAAATGAAGATCCGGGTTATTACAGATCAACGATCCTTTTTGTGGTCTATTCTCATGAAAGTAATATCAATGGAATTTTGAGGGAGGGGATTCATTGCTTCTCCATTTTTTGCATGCAATCATATATTTAACATGATTTATCCCATTAAATTTAAATTAAATTAACCTAATTAAATACATAAATTATATTAAATAATTGATATCGATCACATGGTGATGTTTCTCTTTGTACCGTGATAATGGTTTACCTCTTGATTTTTTAGATTGTGTGACATCTATGCCTTTCTAGGTATAACATGTTTTTCTTGATGGAAATTGGTAATGAATGTAATCCATAGTAAATTAATAATTAATTGGATAAAAGTTTAAAGAGTCATGTTTGATTAATCTGGTTGTTGTTGAAATTTTATGTTATTAAAATTGATTAAAGTGTACATGTTTAATTAAATTGGTTGTTGAACTAGGAGCATGATGATACTTATAGATAAATAAATTAAAAGAAAATTAAATTAATTGTTTAATTAATTAGTTATATATGTGATAGCGTGTTTCTTAGGATTCTTGTAGTTGGTACCTATATTAATGAATCAGTTAATTTAAGATAGAATAAGAATCAATTGTGTGATAAAGATAATAAATGTGTAGGGCCTGAGTTTCCCAATTTCTTGTAATGGCCAAGTGCCTTGTGTTTTGGAGCCATGATAAATCATTGTGTTTTGAGCCTTGATTCCTTGATTTAGGGCCCATATCTCGTTACTATGTTTGTTTCCTGTTGCTTGTGATGTGACATGAGCCTGGGATGGCTAATCTTAGAGGGCTGTTGTGGTATGTGGGCTGGGGAGTCTTGAATGTGACGTGATCCTGGGATGGATAATCCTGGAGGGCTATTATGGTATATAGGGTAGGGAGTCCCATTTATTGTGGGATAATTTGATGTTTAGAGTGGAAATATGCATCAGTATATGCATGTGGTTGTCAAAGAGGACATTGGAGATGAAGGAATGGGTTTAAGTTGGGCTAACCCATTGTTATAAATGCTGGATTATTTTTGAATATGCTGTTTGGTAGGCATACAAGTTGTTTGTTTATCTTCTTTTATTTTCCCATTGCTTGAGGTATATAGATGTGTTTGGTTACTCTCTTTCCTTAGGAGGTGAAGAAACAAGGGGCATGCCCTGTGGTTTCCGTGTTTAGCTCATTGTGGTTGGATGAGTTTACTCTCTAGCTATAGGTGGCGATGACTCTTTGGGTAGTTTATCTACTCACTGTGTTTCTCACCCTGTGTTTGGGGGAGATTGGATTATTTTCTAAGGGAACATGGTGATATGTAAAGTAATTTTCTTAAATAAATGAATAAATGTTTAACACCTGGGGTTGGAGCTTGAAAGGATGAAATACTGAGGTTATAATTCTGAGAATCCATGGAATCAATTTTCTTATGCATATAGGGCATTGATCTTTGTTCAAATAGTAATGTGATCTAATGTTTAATTGATAATGGTAAATTAATAGTTAAGAATTAAATAATTTAAAGTGAAACAAATGAAAGGGAATAATATAATTTAATATAGCTCTTTAAAAGATTGAGTGCTTAATGGATATATGATCTTAGAAGCGGAAGCTAGGAGTCTGAGAGATGTTTGTTGCAACTATGTCCAAGACTAGGATATTCACTTAGTGTGGTTGTGATCTATATTATATCATGTATTTTTTTTTGTTTCTATACACTAATCCACCATTTCGGTTAGAGAAAATCACACCCTATGATTCTGAGCCCTGGGGTGGGGGTGTGTGTTTTCCCCAACATCCCAATGGGTGGATGGATGCCTGACTACCCCATTTGGTCCCACTCTCTTTTCTTAGTAGTTACTTTTCATGATATGCATAATGGTTACTTTTCCCCATATATTTGTGTTGAGGGATGTAATGGCTTGTGGTTATTTCACACACATATATTTTGGATATAGTTTCCTAAGGACTCTTATAGGTATAACATTTATAGGCTATGATGGCTTGAGGATCCTTACTCTATGTATTGGTTACGATGGATCAAGGTATAATACCAGACGCATGATACATGCTATGAGAGATATGGTGGATCTTAGAATATACCTTGTTAATTTTGGTTATTTGGACGTGGTGGTTTGTTTCATGAGGTTCATGTTGTGGTGCTTAGACTAGGTGTACGTGGGCTAGCTTTTTTGGAGAGAGATACTCCAGACATGTGATGTTAGAGAAGAGTGGAAAACTAGTAGAGAAGATATAGAAGGGTAACCTTGACATTATTTATTATATTATATTCTCTTGCATGAAATATATGGTGAGAGAAGCCATGGTGTGGATGGGAACTTATTATACCTATTTAGGTGATGATTTAGTTTCATTTGTTGTTCACTTTTCTGTAATATGATTTCTTTACCTTTTTCACAATAGGTTTCGAGGAGGATCCTACTGAGTATACTGTTACACTGACCCTAAGTATATATAAACTATTTTTATTTTAGTGGGTGTAGGTTGAAGATCAGTCTAGTTACTACTATCATGGGGGGTTTTCAGGAGCTTTTTGGGCTTCATGGTCACTATCATCTTTACTTTCTTTTAGTATTTATAGTTTTCCCTTTTAGTTGTAGTAGTTATTTCCTGACATTACATTTGTGTAGTTTAGTTTTATTTTATATTATAGTCTAAGCATGAGTTTTTTGGTGTCTATCTTATCTCCCTCTTCCAAATGTGTTTCTTTTAGAGGGTAATGCATCCCATCTTTATGATTATTATACCCTTGGTGCTAGTTTCTATCCTAGGGCCTAATGGATGCGTGACTTGGGGATCAGTATCTCTCTTCTCCAATTGTCGGCCCATGAGGGGTAATCCTTATGGGGAGGGGGTCATGATATATACTAAATTAAATACATGTATAATAGGTTATGAAATAATTAATTAATGGATTTAATTTTATTATTTTGGACATTAAGTACAAGTGAATAACACTTTTTAACATATGGTAAGGGATTCTCTCCAAGCCCCCATTTTTCCTTTGGGTTAAAATTTATCTCCCTTTATCCCAATGTAAATATTAATTATTATTATTTAATCCTCAAAAATTACATGTGTATATTTTTAACATATTTAACTATCTCAACTGTTCTATAATTTGTGGGGAAATAGATGTTTTATAAGGTTAACTTCTCAATTCCTCCAGATAAGAAATCTTTATTAAAGGGAACTTTCCAGTTTCTTACCCATTTTCAAGTACACTACATAATCTATTTTAAGCCACTAATATTTTTATAAAAGAACTCTTTAAATCATGAAAAACTATCTGTGTTAATTTCTAGTTTTATGTGAATGATTATACCTTTTTCCGCTTTAAATACTCTTTAATATTTTCCCTTAACGAACACTAAGGAGGCTCAAATCTAAAGTTTCATAAACACCATTTTTATATATTTTCACTTCAGATGAACATAATTTGTCATGATCTATGATTATTTTACCATATTAATTTCTATATAAGATTTAAATATATTATTTCATAGAAATTTTTTGATACACCCATTTGTTATACGCTATGACATGATTACAATACCCATTTATTTCCATGGTCAACCCTTATGTTTAAGTTTTATTATTCATGTGGAACACATATGCATGAACTTGTTATGATGTATGCACCTAGATAGAAATCGTAATGTTTAGTCTCATGATATGTCATTTTGGGATAGGGAGTGAACCCAATTCCTTTACGGTACTTCGTCTTCCATTTGTAGTAGTCTTGGTAGTTACCCTTGCCTCATGTTTATGTCATGTTTTATATTTTTACCACATTCATATGATGGATTGTTTAAATAATAACATTTTATATAGGTTATTCTTCTATATTCTTACTCATGTTCCATGCCATTTTATGCTATCATGTTATGCCTTCTAACCCATGTGGTATGCTTTATTCCTATTTTGATTCCCTTTTAGGGGTTTTCAACTAATATATTTGTTTATGTATTTAGTAGGATATCCTTGGAAGATGAAATATATCAAAGAAATTTAGGAGCTCATTTTAGAGTTTAAAAAAATTATCTTTCTATTTTGGTTTCATGTTTTCTAATTATGTATCTTGTCTTCCAAGGACACTGTACTTTATAGTCCATGGTTTGTATTTGATGGATAATTATACTTAAAATCATGTAATAATATTTGTAAAATTCTTGGGTCTCTATAACAATTACCTAAATTGGATTAATAAAAAAAATATTTAACTAATTTTACATTTAACCTACTTAAAACAAAATATAACTCAGCAAACTATTTAAACAAAAAGTCAGTTTTCATTAAAAACCAATATTTTCACTATTCATCAAAAATTAATCTTTTTTAATAAATAAAAAATAATAATTCTAAGATAATTTTGGAATGTTGATTATAAAAATGTATTTAATTTTCTAGAATAATTTTTAAAACGAGACAAAATTATTTTTATTATTTTTTCACAGAAATCAATAAAAATAGTTTTTTGAGAAAAAGATATTTTTGAAGCCTATAAAGACTTTAAAAAAGAATTTAGTATGTATTTTTAAAAAGATTTTCTTTATTCTATGTACCTAATTTTAAAAATGTGGTTATTACTATTCAAATCACTAAATTTAATTGGTAAGTTATAATGGTGATGTTTAAATAATAATATTCTAACATCGTATCACATTTCGTTTAAATTATGTATTGAATGTTATATTCAAAATCAAACATAGTTTTCTTTTAAAATATATAAGTGTTACATTATACCTTATTAAATGAATTGAATCATGAAAATTTAAAATTGTTCTTAGTAATAAAGGGTTTAACATTCAAAATTTCATTTATGGAAAACCCACATCGTAGAAAGGGTTAGTAAAACTTTATCTTAGAAAGAGGGAAAGTGAAGAATAAAGGTCATCTGAAATTAAAAAATACTAGGATTCCATATAAGGAGAACACGTAAATGGAGAGAAAACATATAATTTAGAGAATTTCCATTTATGAGATAATGTTTTACCATTTATTAAGAGAGAAGAGACCATCGTTTAGTTGAATATGAATAATTTTTTTTCAAGATCATTTTCCAAAAGTTGAGGGATTATTTTATCATCTATAATAATAAAATAGAGAAATATACTTACTTGAAAATTATAATTTCATTCATTAATCATTTCACACTATAATATCATCTCTTGCTCCAAATGGTGAGTATTAAATATGAATTTCTTATGGCTGAAACACTAAAATTAACTTATAACGAATCACATGAATCAAAAAAATGAAATCAATATATTCTTAATGTCTTTAGAAATTATCCAAAACCATAAATGGTTTGTAAAAGGTAATATAATTTCCAAAATAAATACACCTTTATATTAATATATAAATCTAATGTTCAACTTAAATAATTCTACAACTAAATAACCCTCTATCCCAAATAGACTAAATATTCAAGTATTTAATTGTGTTCTTACCAAATAATTATTAATGTTCAATAACCGATTAGAACTAAGGGTTATATACACCTCAACCTAATGAATAATTTCATAAAAATAAAAATAATCACTTCAAAATCCAATTTTTTTTTCAAAATATTTGATCTCAAATATGTCTCTTAAAATTAACATAATATTTATCTATCAAATTTCTTAAGTATAAAAAGTGTCATATGAATAAGTACTTCACATAGTCTAGTGGTGGGCACTTCACCCTTATCACACTTTAGTTAAAGGTTCAAGCATCACATCCTAATTTAATACAACGAGTTATTACTTGACATATAGGTTTTACTTTTTCTAAAAGAATGGAAAAAATGTGTTAATCAAATTCACAATCCACCTTGATCCTATAAAGTTATCAAGAATATGATGAAAAACTTCAAAACTAACATTATTCATCAATTCAATCTCTTTTTAATCTATAGTGTTTCTTACCCAAATCATTATTTTCTACAAAATCAAATAATTATAATCGACTATAATTACCTTGACATAAAGACAAAATTAAAGATTTTATTTTTTCCAATCATTTTTTCTTATTTGAAATATCACCTTACCATTAAAGTTATTTCCATATGTATTTTTACCAAGAGTTTTCATTTTTCTTCTGTAATTAGCTACTTTGTTTCCTCCATTTCCACAAAAAAATCATCTTATAGTTCCTTTAAGAAATTTTCGATGGTGCCCCCTTCCACACTAATGGCATATAGAGAATTGAATCTTCTTTTATTTATCACTGTTAACACTTAAAATTCCATGAGAATCCATCCATATCTCGTTTGATGTTTTTGGAAATTCATATATGTTCTAGTTATTAATAGTTATCTGAGATAACTTATTTAGAATAATCACAATATTTCAAGATTCCTTTCCTATTAGTTTAAGAATCTTGATAATGAAATCATTAAATTTCCCATGGCATTAGTTTTTTAAATGATTTTTCATATTTCCCACCATTAACTAAAAAGAATAAAAGAGACAAGGAAAGAATACATTAATATACGAAACTAGAAACTTTTAAAACTTAAAGAAATAAATTATAAATGGTAAGTTTATCCTGAATTGTGAGTCTATTTGTTTCAATCATTGTTATCCATGGTATCATTTCTTATTAGTTAATCTAACCTAATAATTTTTTTAATTCCTACATAATGGTACATAACGCGTTTGTGAATCTCTAAAATATACTCCATAAGAGTTCGATATCAGGTGTACAATAAGATCCATTTTATTGTACTAGACGATGATATAGTCCATCTCAATGTTCCCTCTTCAGGGTTATCACCCCTAAGTACAATTGTTCCAGAGCCACATCCATTTATAGTATCTAGACATGAATGTATTTTCTTGGAACCCACCAACTCTACACTTCAAAAAAAATATCTTGGATATTTTTTCCTATACTTAGTCTTATCATTTTATTTATCCCTAGGGTTATCAATAAATTTTTATTATACATCTTCCAATAAATCACTAGACCTTTATCTGGTACCAAATTTAGTGACCCTATCCATTTCAACATACTATTACATGATTTTTAACTTGAATATTTATTAATTACATCCCAATGATCTTAAGGTCTAGTGTCTTTGGAATTCATGGTTCATAATACATCAAATTGAGGAAAAAAATAATTTTTTTTATTTTATTATCTATAATTAACTCTTAAATTCTTTAGATCTCATAAAACTACATGGGACAACTAGGGGAATTTATAGACAAAATGAAGGAGCTAAAAACCTAGAAATGTAATAGATATGATAAAGAATCATAATGTGTGAGTAAAAGTTATAATATGATATAATAAATGAGAAGGCTAAAGGGTAATCACATGGTAGAATAACGTAAAAAACATTGTATCATAAGATCATGGAATTATATGAAATATGGAAGCGATATATAACATGACATAAACATGACTTAAGGATAACTTTCTAAGCACTACCACATGGTGGAAAAATTTCCATAATGGATTAGGGTCACTCCTTAATCCTTTATATGTTGCCTCATAAAACTAAAAATTTAACCAAATCATTAGAGTTTTTTCTAAAAGCACCCATCATAACATTTTCATGATTTATTTATACCACATACGTGAAATCAATCATAATTCATAACATAATAATTACCCAAGGAAAGAAAATTGGTTACATTAATGAAGGAATTTGATAAATAAACATAAGGAATGTATTACCCCATCAAATTAGTGGACAATAATATGATTTTATATGTGACATAAATATATAAATTATTTATAAGAAATTCAAAAAATCAATGGTTGTCATCATTGATGGAAATTTCATTAAAATGTTACAAGTATTTTTTTCCATAAAGATAACCTTTTAACTTTTAAATATATTATTTAAAGTGTAAAAATTTCCAAACTATTATAGAAAGACATTTTATTTTAAAAAAATAACCATGGAATGTTTTAAAGTAATATTAAAATAATGTATTGGTCCTAATTGTAGGTAATCCTATACATGTTGTACATGTTTTAAAAACATTCATTTTCACACTTTTGTAAAAAGGTTAAAAATTAACAAGTTCATAAAACTATAAGTAGATTAATTTAAAATGATTTTATAAAAATTAATTCATAAGTAATAATTTCTTTAATAAATAATATATATAATGTTAAAATTATTACTGAACATATTTTTATAAAACATGTTTATGGAAGAAAAAGGATTTTCGACCGAAGTGTTAAATTAAGTCAGATTTTCTTAAAAAAAATTATCAATAATTTTATGTAACCAAATGAGAAAAATGGTAATATTAATTTAAAATTTAAATAATAATCATATGATAATAAAATTGAATAGTTATATTATACAATTATAAAATAATTTCCTATAATTAAAATCTAAGCATAAACAATCCTGATTAAAATGAGATTGAAACATAAAGGCTTACTACTTTGTAACTTTTTAATCATAACTCCCATGAATAAATTAAATTAATTATGACATAAAATATAACTAATTATTAATTATTCAAGACATAATATTTAAAGGGGTATTATATAATCCATTTAAAATAAAATTGGTTCATAAAAGAACTTGTGTTTCAAGGAATGAAGTTTTGAGATAATGCCCTTACCCTGATCCTAGAATTTGTTGTGTATGTATTTTATATCATACATAATAAAATTATATCAATTATTTGTTTTATTAATATCCCTTTTTAGGTTTAATCCCTTACACTAAACAATTTAATTTTTTAATAATGTATTTATTTACTCAATCGGTTATCTGCACATCGGGTGTTTTGAGGACGTTCAATTCATAATTTCAAAACAACATCAGTGTGTCAATCGTGGTCAATTGTGTCATTATTTTATCGTCTACATAATAATAATTATTAAATAATTATAATTTTTATTCATCAATTAGTCTTTTAAAGATAACCATGAATTATGGTTCTGAAAAATGAATTACTTTATAATCATGAAGACGGTAGTCCGTACATATACATTGGTAACATTTCCATTTTTCAACGATCATCATATAAAGAAGATAATTTTTATTTTATATTTATAGAATGATAAATATATAATAAATATCATATTATTCCTTTAAATATATTTACATATACCATATACGTGATGTGGTAATAACAAAATAGATTCACATCGCTTTGCGAGGCGGCAGTCCACCGTACACATGAATTGTATTATAATTTTTTCTATGAATGTTAAGGTAAGAAATTATATGATATATTTATTTTACATAATTATTAATATAAAATAATTAAAATATATAAATATTAAATCCATTATCATAAATTTATATTAGTGGTGATGATGGAAAACAAATTACATCAATTTGAAAGAGTAGTCTACCGTACACACGAATGATGATTTCATTTCCCGTTTGATGGAACTGGAGAAAGTTTAAGTAACTAAATTAATAGTATAGAAAATAAATATATGTTAGATAATTTAGTTATTATATTAGAATTATTTATTTAGAATTCAAGGAGGGAGAAGTATAAATAAGACAATGATGCTCAGTTAAGAACGAAACCTTTTCTTCAAACCACCTCTTCATGATTAAACTTAAAGACTCTATAGATGAGATTTTTTATCAGAAAAAATACTCTTTTACATATTAAGGGAAGTAAGGAAGTTATTTGTTTTGTTATTGGATAAAAAATAATCCTTTAAAATTGTAAATAAGAAAGGATATTGTTTGAACTTTTATAATTGAGGGATATGGAACGCTTGGAATTTTTGAAATGAAAATTTTATACCCACTATTTACACATGAAACAAGGATCCGAAACAGATAATTCATGAAATTAAGATGATATATTTCATAAATATTCTAATTAAATAGGATACAGAAAAGTTTTGAGGTTATTTAAATCCTTATTCTTTCGTTTAACCCCCAGTAAACCAATTTTAACCTTAACCACAATAATTAAGTTTTACTATTTTTTCTATTCATTATGACCAAAAATATGGTTTACATTATAATATAGTATTAATTATTTTTATTATAAATATCAAATACATTTTCAAAAGTTACATTCATAAAATTTTAATAATTTAATTTAAAATTTACCCAATGATGTGATATAAAACTGTTTTCCATTGAAATTGTTTTCATAAGTATAAAACATTTCTATATAAAAATTCAACATGAAAATGATTATAATGACCAAAATAGTATTAATAATAATATAAGATAACTAATTTTTCTTTTAAAACATTTTAAAATAAAACATAAATCTTTAAATTATTTAAATAAAAAATAGTTTTCAATAAAAACATGTATTTTCAGTCTTTATTAAAAAATTAAACTTTTTAGAAAAAACCCCACAAATTTATCATAATTTAATATGAACATGTAGATTAAACAAATTTAGTTTATTTTATGAAATATTTTATTTTAAAAGTGAAATATATTAATATTATAAAAATAAATAACTTTTTTTGATAAAAAGATATTTTGAAATCCTATAAGGACTTTACCAAGAACTAAGTACATATTTATTAATATATTTATTTCATACTCCGTAATTATTTATAAAAATGAGGTTATTATGATTCCTAACTCAAAATTTCATAACTAGGTCACAACAGTCATGTTTAAATATTAATATTTAAAAAATATATCATGGTTTATTTATACATAGTGTTTCATGTTGTATACGTGATCAAACATAGTGTTTTTTTAATATTTTAGGGTGTTACAACCCCTCCCATCACTTATAAAAGGGCACCTCTAATATTCTTTTATTCTCAATTCAAAAACATTTTATTTTAGAAAAGAAAAATCTAAATCCAGTCTTAAAATTCCTAATCACATTTTAGAGGTATTATTTTGGATAAAATACCAACCTTAGAGTTCTTAAGGTGAAAGGAAAAAGTGGTTGTCCCAAGAAGAGGTATATATTTTAACCAAAGGTTTTATTTTTATATATTTTTATACATTTTTAAAATATTATCCAACCATGATGAGATAGTAACCTTTGTATATTCCAAATGAAGTGATGTTATTATGTTAGTGGAATAACCTATATCAACCCCTATTCCATTAAATGGGAAGAGAAACTATCATTCGTGTGTATGAAAGACTACCACCTCCAGAACCCATGTAATTCATTTCCATTACCTCCACTCAGGGATGGTTGTAATTATGGATTTACTATATATATATATATATATTTTGTTGATGACTTATTTATCATTCTATAAATGTAATATATCATCTAATTTCTTACCTTTATATTCACTGAATAAAGATTATATCATTCATGTGTACGTGTGGATTATCACCTCCATGATGTCTTCTAATTCATTTTTCATAACCACATTACAGAACTTCTATATAAAAGTGAATTAAAATAAATAATATAGTATTTATTATATATTGAAGATTCTATTAGATAATATTATACTTACCTTCTTTCCATAATTACTATTGAAAAATTGAAATATCACATATACATATGTATAACCTACCGTCTCCATGATTTTAACGTAGTTTAGTTTTCATAAACATATATCATAGTTAGTTTTTAAAAAATAATAAATAAATTAAAACTATAATTGTGACATGATTATTATTCTAGATATAATTGATTAATGATCTTTTTAACCATATTTTACATGCCAATGTAATTTTTGGAATATTAGTTGAATATCATTAAAACATCCGATGAGAACTTAAGTAGTTGTATATAACATGGAAATAAGTAAAATAAAATGAATAATAAACTAGAAAAATATTATTAAGAAAGTGAATAGTTAACATAATTTTATTTTTTAGGAATAAAAATAATATATGTGATGATTTAGACTCAAGGTAAGGGATCTCTCCGAACCACCCTTTTTCTTTGGGCCATGGCCTTTTTCTCTCTAAGTCACCTTATATCTCTATGTATTTAATGTTACTGATTATAAATTTTTTATATTTATAACACTATCATATAAAACTATATTATTATACCTTTTTTTATTAGCAAATAAATTCCTTATTTTTATTTCTCAAATGTATTGTTTATGAAATTTCCTTTGATTATAACATGAGTCATGATTATGAAACCTATTTATTTCCTTAGATAATTTTTATGATTATTCCTTACTATCAATTTCCTTTTATGGAGAACATATTCATGAATATGTTATGATGGGTTCTCCCATATATCCCTCTAATGTATTGGGTAATTTTTTTTTCTTAGTAGACGTTATATATAAGTTTATGGAGTAAATCTAATCCACTATTGGACTCTATCCACCATGCGATATTTTCTTAGTAGTTATCCTTGAATTATTCTTATTACATGTTTTTTGTTCCTAACACATTTTATATATTTCCATGATTATTATTATATATATATATTTAGGTTATGGTCCTATGTGATTACTAATGATCCATCTTTTTTATGATACCATGTTATACTTATGAATCAATTATTTTTCTTCCTCATCATGTTTATTCCTTTATTGGTATTTTTAGTTCATCACTTTCTTTTATTTATTCACTAGGTTCCTATATAGTTTTATGATATCAAAGGGATTTATAATCTCACTATTTAAAATAAAACAAATATATTTGGTCTCATGTTATTTTTAAGGTATTATGAACCTTGTATTTTAAAGAAAATAGGCCTCATGATTTTTGCTTTATGTTTATTATATGTTTATGATAAAATTTATGTAATCCTATGTATAAAATACTTGGTTTTCAATATGAGATATATTCATTCACATGTAAAGTTGGAAATGGTCCCATAAATCCTAATCCAACTGCATAAAAAATTTATCCTTTCAATATTATTTTTTGAGGTAGATCTTACTTCCTACCAACATCTCATATCCTTAGGAACTTATGGAATGTGACTAAAAAACTATAACGTCCTTAATGAGTCTATGTAAGTATAAAAAACATGTAATTTTATTTAATAGTCCTATATCCTCCATGAGGGCCACCTCATGGTGCAATTTTATTAATAATTGTCAACAACTCTTATTTGGAACAGACATTCTAATAATACCATCGACCCACCTCCTAAAGAGTAGAGGTTCATCCAAAAATATTACTTTTACTTAGTAGTGAAATTCTTCATTTCATTTTGTGTAAATTATTTTGGAATGGATCCAAAATCCAAGACATTTATAGAATCCAAATACTAGGCCAATTGTTTGACTTTAACAACAATTATTTTTTTATCTAAAAATCCCAAATTAATCTATATAGGATCATTTGTTTAGATAGTAGAAAACCTAAAAAAATTATCTGAAACTACATTTTTAGTACCATGTTTATATTTAATTTGTAACTAAAATTCTTTAACTAAAGTATCTATATAAAAAATATGGATTTGGCCACTTTTTTGGAAAATATTATTTTTGGTATGATAGTCTGCAAAGACTATGAATTTATACCCTATGAAGTAGTGCCTAACTTTATAAAGAGTGAACACAAAAACCAGTAACTCATTATAAGTAGTGGTGTATTTCCTTTTAGAATTTTATTGAAACTTAATTGTATAATTCCCCATATGTAACATCTTATCTTTAATCAAGAAATAAAATTCTCCAACAACTACATCACTAAAATGTCACATAATTTAAAATAGTATCATCTAATTAGGGGAATGATTTTGGGTGAAGAAGTGAGTTTTTATTTAAAAATATTGAATAAATATGAACATTTTCATCATCAAATATGGGACTATATTTCACCAATAATGATAAAAGATTAATTTTCATTTTTAAAAAATATTTTATGTATCTTTGTTAAAAACTGACATAGTATAAAAAGATTCTATGAACATTGAAATTAAAAATAGTGTTAAACTTTTGAATGACCACTATATTATTATTTTCAAACTCCATTCCCACCTTGAAATCTTATGGACATTCCCAATTCCATTGGTAACCATGTGTTTAAATTTATAATAATTAATAATAATGTTTTTCTCTAGCAAACTTTCATAAAAAAGTCCCATATTATAAAAATAGCTCTCAAATGTACTCTTAATAATGGATAAATCATCTGTAAACACCTCTATAGTTCTATCAATCACATTAGAAATGATATCCTACAATCACCTTTTAAAGGTAGTTTGTGAACCACACATGAATAATTTAATTCACTTGTAAGAAAATGTTCCAACGTGGTATGTGAAAGTTGTCCTTTTCTAGTCTTTTAGGGCAATAAGAATCTGGTTTTAACTAGAATTTACATCTAAAAAATAAAAAAATCAATTTTAGTAATCCTCTCAAGAATTTTTTTATTAATATAATTGGGAAATTATCCTTCAAAGTTAGAGAATTTATTTTCACATATTCAATATAGAACCTCCAAATAGTTTCTTCTCAAATAATTTTTTTATTTTACTCATTAATAAAAGTAGTGAAACCTTTCTAATTTTGAACTACTTGGACTAAATTGTGCCAAGGGATGTCTGAGATAGGATAAATGATCCCAACATCTAGTATCTTAACCAATTACTCTCTAAAAACCTCCTTCTTGTTGGTATTGAGTTTTATTTTCTTCTATACTCTTTATTTATGATCAACTCTATTGGGATTATTAACATGCAGAGTAAAGGAATATTTCCTTTTATGGCAGTAATGGTTCATCCAATGGTAGTTTTAAACTTATTAAATACCTTAAATAGATTTTACTCTTGAATTTACTGTAGTCCATTAGAAATGATTATAGGCAAAGAATAATTCTCACTAAAAAATGAATATTTTAGGTGTGTTGGAAAATATTTAAGTTCAACATGTCATGATTCTTCACTGGATGGAAGTATCTTTGTCCTAGAAGTCCCAAGGTATTCAACATGTTAAATAAATTGAGTGTGAAAATTGGAATTATTTATAATCTATAAACCAGAAACAATGTTTTCCGCACTACTGTACAAAGTGGAAAAATCATTATTTTCCAAATTCATATTTTATTTAAAAAGAAATTCCACCAATGATTTATCATGGTGGTGCAATATCTGTCCATAATAGTTAAAAAGTTATTCATCCTAATTTTTTAAATCTTTAAATTAAACCTTCATCTCTCTTTTAAATTTATTAATCTCAAGAATAGAAAATTTATATTCTAAGAAGCTTTCAAGATTAGGAACATAGTTACTATCCATATCTAGAATATTTCCCCAATTCTCATTTTAATCATTTTAAAAATGTTGTGAAATATTATTTTTGACACACACATGGGTTTATTTAATAAAATATTTTTTAACTTATTCATAAATATGACCTGATGAATCCTAATACTCTATAATTTGTACTCTTGAATAGTTCTCACCAAATGTTGGTTCATTAACATTTTCAAAATTGTGAAATGCTTCCTATTTATAAGAAAACTTAAAAAATCAGTTTTCATTCTATTTTATTGAAAAGAATACCATGTGGGTATTTCCGAAGCTTTTACACCGGGGCACGCACATTTCCATCACGCATGGGAGGACGCGCGGCTTGTTGCCCCGCATTCCCTCTTTCCAAAGGCGGGAAACATCCGTTCCTTGTTCAGGGACGTCTGCTCCGTGATCGAAACCAGGATGATGGGATGTCGGTTCTTCCTTCCGTGGATTCCTCCTCGGAGCTCATCACCTAGTCCGGGTCTCCCTCATAGATTTAGGACGGGTTCATGAAGCTCGTTCCCGACGCCATATCTGCATGAACGCCAGTTAATTACGCTTCTTCCGTCGAGACGCTCTATAACGACCCATACTTTACATACATTATTAATACTTCAAAATTGAAGCACACTTATTACAACATATGACAAAACCACAAAGGACCGTATAGGTATAGTGTCTTTAGAAACTGGGAAACATAAACAACTGGTTCATAAATCTTCTACAGTGTCTCCCATTTATTTCATCATATATAGGGTCCCTTTTAGCATATTCTACTTAATATCCATCTTCCTGACCTGGGGAAAAGAAAACATAAAAGGGTGAGCTCAAATGCTCAGTAAGGGCAAATAAAGGAAATAAAAATCATATCATATCTTTTTGAAAATCATAACCTGCAAAAGAGATCATAATATCTTAACATGGAATAAATCATAGAAGTGAAACTGAGATCCCCATAATCATAACATAAAACTTGAAACTTTGTGGAATTCAAATAAAATCATGGAAAATCATTTCTTGTTAGTCATGACTCATTGCCAAGACTATCTTAGTGGACAAAGTCCCTTTCTGAACCGAGTCACCCTCGTTCCAGTCCTGTTTCACTGAACCGGTATAACCTACCGTTCCAGCCATGTCTATCTCATGAGATATAAAATCTTTGCCCAATGCATTGGAGGGAGATATAGGTCCCACCCATCTTATAATGAATCCTTTCTTATGTGTGCCACATAATCATAAACCATACATCATGGCATAACACATATAACAAAAATGGGATTCTTGAAACATCATGACATCATAAAACAAATCATATAAGGTAAATGACTTCATAAAAATAATTCCCTCACAACATAATCAAATCAATGTAATAATAGGGATAAAAACAGAACCCTTTATTATCTTAGATGGAAAATAATTTTGATAAAACACTTGAACTCCATTCTTGAGGAAAATATCCTTTCTTATTCAAAAACACTTTTCTTTTCTTAACATGTCATACAATTATAAACTAAAAGAAGTTGATTAAAAATAAACTTGAAAACTTGTAAAGGAAGCTTATTGGAAATAATGTTTTAAGAATCCATTCATGCCGTATAAGTTAAAAAAACATTCTTCGTACTTTTGTCGGAAAAGTCAAAAAGTACCTCGTACGAAAAAACAACAAAAGATTCCTTTCATATTCTTTACTAAAAACTCACAGAAGGGTAAAATTGGATTTAAACTATTGTATGTGGATGGAAACAATATTACATATTGAGGGAACATGGATGTGGATGATAAAATACACCCCAGTAAATACTTGCGAATAAACAATCTCAGATAAAAATGAGATTGTGATATTTCCCTTACTTTAGGTCCGATTTGCTTTGTACGTGTCCGAATATCCTGTATAATGGTTTAAATAATGTTATTGACTTATTACAGAATCATACATATTGATATGATATCATATATGGTCATATTCTTAGCTTCTTGTTAGTAATATTTCATTGTTACTTGTTACTCGGGTCTTTATTGCCTTTTGTTCTTATGCGTGTTTTGCCGAATAAATTCTTATTCTTCTTTTAAGGTTATAGATACATTATATCCATAATGTTATTAGTGTAACATATATCATATTTATTCATTCAATTCATTTATATAATTACTATGTAATGATGATCATGTAGAACGAGTCGCATCACATCGTGGAGACGGTATTCCGTACGTACGCACGAGTGATGATATCGTTCCTATGATCGTGGAATTGTATTGGAGTATATATATATTATTTCAGTATCAATATTAATTTATAATAATTATAAATAGTTACTCATTACACCATTATACCCATCCTTGTAAGGTGATGGTGGAAAATAGATTACACCACGACGTGGAGACGGTATTCCGTACGTACGCACGCGCGGTGATTTCATTTTTCCGTAGGATGGATAGAAGGTGAATTAGGGTTGTTTCATATTTATAATAACATATCAGTATGTAAGTAATACTGATGTTATTACTTTATCATGAAACAACTAAAGAAGAAGAAGTTGAAGAAGAAAGAAATTGAAAAGATCGGTAATGGATATTACCTCTTCTTTGGAACGTTTCTTTGAATCCTCCACTTAGGGAACTAAGATTGGTCTTTGAAGAAGACCATGACCTCTAGGATTATTCTAGGGAAGTGGAGAGGAGAAAATGTCAGGGGTTGGCCGAGCTTGAGTGCTCAAATTGGTGTGAGGAGGAGGGGGAGGAGGTGCCCTTTTATAAGGGAGGAGAGGGGCACCTTAGGAATATCTCAAAATATTATTTTATATTAAAGTCAAAATCGGTTTATAATGGTTACAAAGGGTCTTATTTCGAAGCTAAAGTGGGGATGGGTCGAAATCCTATCAACCAATAGTATTTAGACAAGTTTAGGGTATTATTTTAACCTCATCAATTAGATTTAACTCTAAGTTAAATAATTTAACTTCTACCGTGTCTTTTTGTTTTCTTTCACTATATGGTTAATACACTTACTATAACATGCCAAACGAACCCAAAATTGTTTATTATTAATATATATATCCTTATCTAAGTCATTTGGCCGAACCTTAGATTTTTAGGAATAAAATAACAATTAATAATATAATATTTTATTTAAAAACTATTTTGTGTCAATTTTGACACTATTTAATATATGATTTTTTTGAAAGTCATAACAGAATTATATGTTCGAACCAAGTTGATTAAATCAACACTAATATATCATAGTAACCTATAAAATCAGTGTAATTCATAAAAAGTCTCAAATTACATTTATTTTGGTTTTTATAACATCAATTATGTCAATATTTTATTAATAAGATAATTACTGCATCATCATTGTGTCATAAATAAATTAAATTATTTAATGTTTAAAAATTATAAATAAAATACCATTATGTAGGAAATATTTTTGTCTTTCTAATGAATATTTATAGTCGAATTTATCTTATGTATAACCCAATATTAAAAATGATTTACTTATTAAACTTTGATTTTAACTATTTTAACCCTTCTTTAAATAAATTAATAATAAATGTCCTAATCTAACCCAAGTGGGCCTAAATGGTCATATTTTATTCATAAGGTTGTTTTTGGTCTAATTACACTTATCCAATAGAATTAGGACATGTGTTAGGGTAATAGTAATATCATATTTACCCTTAGTTACCCTATTTACTATTAACCGCGGTAAAAAAAGTAAAAAGTTACTATTCACCAAAAAATTATTTTTATCTCATTGAACCATATTTTACTTACTGATATCAACCGTGCCTGTCGGATTTTCGAAATTCCATTCACAGAAGCGGTAAAATTAAGTTTTATGCAAAATCTTGTTTTTAACCTACCACTTAGTGGTTTCACTATTCATCAAAAATTGAAAGTTTTCAGAAAAATACCAAAATTTCACCCTAGGCTAATTTCGGTATTCCGAATCCAAAATTGAAGTCCATTTTGGAAGATAAAATTTATAAAATTTCAAAAAGTGGTTATTATTATTCATAACGGCTAGTTTTAATAATATTTTAATAGCATCTCGCTGTTTAGTGAAACTGAGTATTGCGTACGACGCAAGCTATCGAGGAAGGTCACGATTGTGTGTAAAGTAATCAAAGCTAGTATGTAGTGAAAGATTCCTTTGATGATATATATAAAAAAAATATTACTCATAAAAATCTCGGGTGTTACACGCTCCAAGGGGTCTTGTCATGGCAACGACCTTCGGTGAGGAGAATGGTCACGTTGGGGTGTCGTTGGCATGTCTTGACGCTAGGGATCGACATTTCTGTCTTCTCTCCCTTATCAAATGGCTTCTTGAGGGCGCAGAAGCCCGAGTAATCCCACATCAAACGCGGGGGTTGTGTACCATCTGAGATTTTCATCAGCTTTCGATGTTTAACACGGGGTATGCCGCGAGTTTAACATCTTGAGGAGACAGATCATACTGAAGGACCCCCTCAGGGGAACACCGAAGTTGGGGCCAGCTCGTGGGTGGATTCTCGGATACCATGGAGTGGAATGGGGTGGCATGATCTCACCGGGATGTGGCGGCCCGGGTAATGATCAAGATGGGTGATGGAGTGATGGGATTGAACCTCATGGAGGCTTCCTACGTATCCCCATGGCAGGGAATCAAATTCTGTGTAGTTCGGTGATACGGTGGGACACCTGAAGAGGCGACCCATGAGAATGAATGCATGGATTGGATCCTGGAGGAGGTAAGATCTCTGGGATAGGGCATGAGCTTCCCAAGGCACATGGGCTAGAGGGGGAAGTCAGGATGAGACGTGGGTGTGAGGCATGTGGATTACGCTCTGAGGCAGCCCATAATGGTGCTGGTGAACCGACGTGAAGGGGTCAGAAGAACTGAGCGATGGGCGTGAACCTCATGGAGGCTTCCTACGTACCATGCGTTAGCACGGATCAAAGTCCACGTAGTTTAGGGCATACAGTTTAACGTCATGGGGGACGTAATATAGTTTTACATCATGTGGGATGACGACATTTGGGGCTTACGCTCTGAGGCAGCCAAGAGAGTTGGCGAACCGACGTGACGAAGTCGGAACGACCGGGTGGTTGGCTTGAACCTCATGGAGGCTTCCTACGTACCATGCGTTAGCATGGATCAAAGTCCACGTAGTTTGCTAGGATGGGGCCTACACTCTGAGGCGGCCCATAGGAGGATTTCTTGGTCGATGCGCGCTCTAAGCCCACATGAGTCATGCTCGGTGTGAGAAACAAGAGGCAGCATGGACCAGACGATCACGTCGCAAAGGGTGCGTCCGTGAGAAGTGGAAAGGGGCTTACACGTTGAGCGGCCCAAAGAGGAAACAGGGGCTTACGCGTGGTTAGCGGCCCTGGGTGCCGGGGCTTAATCCATGTTGGGGGCCCGTGGTGCGACATAGCGCAGTGGGAAAGGGACTCCACTGGCCTGGGCAGGGGGGAGTAAGGAGGTACATTGGTGCAACCTTTCGTAAGAGAGGCTAGGAGATTACACACTGAGGCAGCCCTTCCCCCGTGGACAAACGCCACTCCGAAAAGGAGGATCTCATTCCATGTGAGGAATAATCCATTCTCATGGAGATGAGTGTGCGTAAAAAATGTCCGAGCTGGGGGGACCCTGCGTGCGAAGCACGGGGTCAGACCACAGTTTAACATCATGTGTTAAGGACAAGGTGCTTAGCAGTTTAACATCTTGCAGCTTGGACGAGGTGGGTTCACTCCACACCCCTAGGGATTACATGCCCAATTCCCTCTACCCCTTATGGGAGGGAAGGCATCCGCAAGGCCATAGTGAAGGGGGGCCGCAGGGCGAACCGTTGATGGGTCCATGTTAGCATGGCTATGCGAAGAAGTAATAACCATTAGCGTGCCTATGCAGAGAAGCATAGGGTAAAGCAACGCAACAAGAAACACTGCCCAAGGGACCTTGAGGTTACATCGTATGAGCCTGGAATGCCATACGAGAAAACAACGCATGGCGCGCATGCCTGATAGGGAAGACATCAGGTGCCGACGCGGAGAGGTAGCCAAGGGGAGTCAAGGTAAAGGGTCTTGGGTGTTGCGCGCAAAGAGAAGGTTTGTGCGCAAAACACCAGGATGGCGCACAATAGGAACAGAGGATTGCATGGATAGGTGATTGCATGCAAAGGATGAGGATTGCGCGCACAGAAGGGGATTGCGCGCATGGGGCAAGGATTGCACACAAGGGAAGAACCCGAAGGAGTGGGAGAATTCACTTAAGCCAGTGGAGTTGCACGCAAAGGCGAACCCTGAGGAAAGGTTTTGTGAAAAGAGGAATTACGTGGAAGTCATCTTGCATGGGGGGGAGTCTGAATTGCACGCACGGGAGCCTTTGGCGCACAAAGATTCACCGCGCAGAATCTTCCGCGCTGGGAACCATCGGCGCACAAAGCTTCACCGCGTGGAACCGGTGTGCACAAAATTTCACGCAAAACCAGATCGATTACACGAATCTCGGGGATTCTTCGCACGCACAACATTATTTTGTGCAAGTCCTCCTTTATTTCGCGCACCACTTCCTAAGCCTCCGAACCGGGTCTCTGATTCCAAATATGACCTCACTTTGTCATTTTGAAACTTCCTCTGGGATTTATGGACTTTTTTGGCGTCTACAAATTCCCCCCCTCAGAATTGGATCAGCGAGAGGTCGCAACCGTCAGATTTCGAGGGAAACACCGAAACTCCGAAGCAGGGCCTCTCCTGGGAACTTAGCGCGCAAAACACTGACATGACGCACAAAACGATGGATCCGTGCAGAATTCTCTTTCCGAGCAGCGCGGAGCCCTGACCTTGCCTATAAAAAGGGGCGCTGGGTCCCAAATCCATACTCAAGCTTTTCCGCGTGATAGGATTACCGCTCTCGTGCGGAAAATTTCTCCCGCGATTGCGTGTAAAAATGCTCTGGCAATGCGTAATTACTTCCAAATTTTTTCCGTAATTGCGCGCCTACTCGGGATATTCCATGCCTAGCGTGCCGATTGCGCGCCCAACTCCTGGATTTCGCACCGCCACTTCAGATTTCACGCAGCACTCTCCAATTCCGCGCACTACATCCTGATTTTGTGCAACTCCCGAAATATTCGAGATGGCTGCAAACCGAGTTGATGAGGGGGAAGTCGCCGCTCGTAGGACCGAAATGGCGGCGAATGAGGAGGTTTATGGCAAAAAGGTGATCATTTCCAACAACCTGACCTTGTTCAATCTGTTGAATCCATCCCAGAAGACGTATCCCCTGTCTGACAACCTCTCGCTCTGGAAGTTTGGCATACTGGAGGAGGTGCCCATGCCGAGCTTCGAGGTGGACACACCGCGATCATGGGTGACCCGGGAGGATGAGCTTCCTCACTACAACATCACCAACAAGGACCATCCTTCCAGGGAAACCAGACATATGGAAATATATGTCCTGAACCTGAGGACCAGGACTATTACTGGGGACGAGCCTATCGTAGAGAATTCTCCGGCCCTCTAAGTGAGCACGTTCCGTCAGAGCATCACGGATGACATGAAGGGCTGGCTGAAGGATTGGGACCTGCGGTCCGGGGGCAACATCACCAGCGAGTGGGCCTGGGCGTTCTGGGTTTGCCATACTTGCAACCAATTTGGGGATGAACTGCGGCATATTGTCCTGTTCAAGGCGGTATGGATGTCGCAGTTCCACTTCCACCGTCAACCTGAGCTCGAGCTGGAGCTATTCACCCGATGGTCTCCTGATACCAACACATTCCACCTTCACCATGGGGAAGTTGGAATTAGTCTCTGGGACATTCACTGCATCAGAGGTATCCCACTGGAGGGATACCAATATGACGAGTTCGTTCCTCCAAAGAACACCTAGGAAGAGAGGTCACAGACACCCATGCTGATGTGGCACTTGCTGGAACTGGCCAAAGAGAGGCTGGGGGTCAAGGAATTCTTGAAGGAAATTGCCTACAAGGGCTGGTTCATCCAGTATCTCGAGAAGGATCCGACAATCAAGATGCCGGGACGGGGTAAATGGTGCACAACCGCGGCTCAGATGAGCAGGGATGGGTCATAATAGAGGACCCTAGAGGCGGGACAATACTAATAATGGGGTTACCGCATCATTGAGGCCCGGGACCCAAACGTCTGGTATGCCGGGTTCCTCGCCGGCTTCCTGAGCGGGTGGCTCCTACCGGTGCGGGACATGAGGATGGGCATCCGTCCAGCAACACTAGTGATGGCGGGCACCATGGCCGCCAACAAACGGTTCTACTTAGGGGTCCCCGTTCTGGCCAAGATGTATGCCATCCTAGGATGCATCTCATGAGGGGGGTTGCCCTGGAGAGTATGTGGCCCCTTCCAGATCTTCCATGGATGGGTGGAGGCTCATCTCGGTGGGTACAGTTTCCCAAATGCCATCTGTCCTCTGGGTAATGGCCTGTGACCGTCCCTACTGAACATCACCGGGGTGGTGCCGATGACGCTCAATGAGGAGGGCGTGAGAATACGCATTGGTAACCACACCAAATTCCACTTCATCCCATTCCCCACCTGGTTGGACAGATGGTGGACAATGGGCGAGGCTCACTCGAGCATCAAGAGTACTTCTAGAGCATTTGGGGCGCGGTGCTTGTGGCTCAGATTGACGGGAAGGTGATCCGTGAGACTTACGTGCCATCCCGGCTCGCCAGGAAATTCTGGTGCCTCCAACAAATTCCGAAGAATGTATTCACGGCTATCTGGAAGGAGAATAATCCCTGTGTTCTGCGCTAGATGTGGTTGATGTTTACCACTTTCAGCTCCGGTGACTTCATTACTCTTCCTCCCAACGGGGTTGATGCTGGCCTAGAAACAGAGTATGCCGAGCACTGGACTATCGCGTTGCCTGAGGAGCTTTTACGCAAGCGATTTTGGCAACTTGAGGCTACCCGCGCAGAAACCGGGCGACGGGGGAGAAGGCAAGGTGCTGCTGGAAGGGGGGAACCAGGGGTGCGTCAGGCAGTGAGGCCTGTGCAGGTCGGGACTTCAGCAGTGGGGACATCACATGGTGTCTCCGCGACCTTGTTGCCCGTGGGGGGTCACATGAGGCGGCCAGAGAGATACCCGGGAAGCAGATAAGATACCTCCTCGAACCTTCCCAAGATGTAATTTTCCCGGCACTATGGTCGGCCTGGATGACCTTGCGGAAATCGCTGAGCGTTGAAGCCGTCTGGAAGAAGATAATACAAAATGGGATCCTGCTGCCAGAGGTCGGGCTCGTTCGAGTTACCGACCAGGTAAACTTGCATCGACGACATGATTATCTGACGGCCATGGAAACATACGCACGACAAAGGGGTTGGCGTGCAGATCCACCTTTCCTAGTGAAAGTGATGCTCAGCCAGGAGCATGATCCAGAAGTGATGCCGCTGGGAGAAGCCGACAGTAAATAGGAGTCGGAGGGGGAGGAGGAGACCAGAGAAGGCAAAGGAGATGGAGAATATGAATAAGAAAAAGAACTCAAATGTGAGGGGTCGCAGGGGGCGACCTACCATGGGAGTCTCCGAGAGAGCGGTGAGATTGTCGACTCTGATCTCGACATAACAGAGATACTCGTGGTTTGTCTCTATCCTCATTCATTTCCCTTCTTCGTCCATTCTACTTTTCAATTTCTAACCCATCTCTCTACCTCACTAAGGAGCGCCTAAGTATTGGTCATACGTCCCCACTAGAGGAGGGAGGAATGGAACAGATGGGACAAGATGGGGATCCGACACTCATCATTGAATTGAAAAGTGCAGAGGGGTCTCCCATCATGGTGGCTCCTGCAGTGCCTGAAACACTGGATGCCAATGCTATGGGTTCCTATAAGTCTCACGCTTTAGTACTGGAGCTTGCTATCAAAAGATCCTAACCGATCAGGGTACGCCTTGCACAGTGATCTCATCATTGGAGGCTCATCAGGCTGATGAGCCCAGGCCGTCCGTGAGAGGACCAGTAGTGGACATACCACCTCGTCCAGAACATACTTCGTACACTGAGTCGGCCCCGACAATCGGTGAGTAGGGGGCAGCGGGCATCAGCGGCGCTGTTCTTGAGGTGAGGCCGGAGGCTGACAGAGGCACCGTCGCTATCAGGGTGAGAGAGGAAGGTCTCCCGGACGTCGAGGATACTATTACTCATAAAGACATACCTGGGAAAGATCTTGCTGCCGACCTGCTGGCTGCGTTTCCTACGTACTGACCCACTGACCCTGAGGAGATAGACGACTTAGACTCAGATTCAGCCGAGGAGAGCCGGATGACATAGCGTAAAGGGTGGAAGTGTATCCAGAGCTTTCTCAGGCAGCCGAAGTCGGATTGGCTGAGGCGTATGGGATCACTCCAGACCTATCTGCGCTTCCTATGCATTGGAGGGGCTGACTCTTAGCTCCTTCATCTGACGGTCCATGATTACATGGCCGAGAAGATATGCGAGAGAAGCCAGCCCACCAACGTTTCCCAATGTCAGGAAAGATCAGCGAATGCCCGAGCATTACTGAGGGCAGAGAGGGAAGTCAAGAACCTCGAAGGGCAGGCAAAAGATAAGGAGGCCTTCATTGCGACGTGCTCTGAACTCGTGGAACAAATGACGGCCTAGCTGGATGACGCCCAAGATCAACTGACGGAGGCGAGTCAGCAGATGGTCGTACCTCAAACCGAGCGGGCACATGCACAGGCCAGAGTCAGGGAGCTACGCTCTGCAGCTGCTGATGAAGAGAGAGTCTTCAAGGAGTGAGAACCAGTCCAGGAGGCTTCCAGCCAAAGGGTAATAGCGTTGGAAAGATCAATCCAGCACGCCGACCCTTAGGGGATTTTTTGGCCATCTCATGAACTTCTTTCTTGTACTTCTCATCATCTCAATCCAATACATGGACAAATCCATTCATTTTAACCCTTGGTTTAATATGCTTAACCATAATTCTGAAATTAATAACAACTCCCCCCTAAGCTCTTGTGGGTCACTTCCAAAGCGAAAAGAAAAGGATACTCGAGTTATCATTTCGTCCAACTGTGGGGAATTAACCAAGCTTCAGGCATCCGAAATTGGGCCTGGATTTCTGAGGAGAAGACCTCAGATCGATTGATATACCACTTTCTCAATGTGCTCTGACACACGAGAGGGGCAATGCTGGGGGCATTGAAATCCATCCGAACATAGGGAGATGGAAAGGAAAGGTGAATCACGCTACCCGAATTCGGAACTCTCTAGGGCACGACGATGGAAGATAACTGTTAACCATGGCGGAAACGCAACATCCATATCGTGTTGGCCTAGAATGGGGACAATAAATGAGGGCTGACCACTGACCACGTTCACAACACATGGCCTAACTCAAATATTGCCGGTCAGTCTTCCGGAACATTGGCCCAGGACAACAGGTGGACTATAAGCCTATCATCCATACTACTACAATAGGCGGACCAAAGGTCTATCATCCATATTGTGGTAGCAAGTTGACCAAAGTCTATCATCCATACTGTTAGGGGGTCCCTTCAAACATGACCAGTCCCCCGGAACGTTGGCCCAGGACAGTAGGCAGACCGTAGGTCTATCATCCATACTGTCAGGGGGTCCCATCGAACATGAAAGAGAACTAAGATCCGAATAAAGGGGCACACAAAGCGTGGAAAGTGGAGCGGTGGTTTGTTAGAAAAGAGCCCAACACTCCCGAAATTGCGCCACCATGGCGGAGGTGCATTAGGCGGACGTACCAACTTGATCACGGATCGTCCCAATTTTTAGATAGGACCTCTCTGGAAAGAGAACTGCCACTTCCCATTATTACTATGGGGCATCTCGAACTTATTCGGGGTAGATGTCATGATTACACCACTTCCCAAGAAGTCAGGTTGAGGGGCCGACAATAAAGAGGGACAAGATTTGGTAATCCCTGGGGTTGGACCCAAGATGAAATGTCCGGGCGTTCCTATGTATCTCATTAGGATGAGAATCAAGCCACACATAGTTCTAGAAGCATAGTTTACCGTCATGTAGGACGAAATATAGTTAAACGTCGTGCGGGATGGGGGACACATCTCATCTAGGGATAGGCATGGTACGGAACGTAACCTGACGTGAATGAGGACATAATCCAGCACCACACCATACAATCCCACAAGAGAGACCGAGTTGTGGAAAGCCAAGGAAAGGATCTTAGTTTTAGGTCTTAGAACTCGGACCAAAGGATAAGGGGAATGGGAGACACATGGTAAAGCGGTCTCAAAACCCAACGTGAATGGGGCAAAACCCTGCTTTCTATGTGCTCCTAGGGATGCATTTAGGCCGAGAGACCGAACACGAAAAGTTAGGCTGGGCATATGGGGAAGTTCTCAGGCGCTCCTAAGTATCTCAAAAGGATGAGAATAAAGCCATACATAGTTCTTGAGAGGTAGCGTCTTAACAGCGCGTAGCCGGGACGATATCATCATAGTTTATGGTCATGTGGTTGGACCTGGAAGCAGAGTTTAAGGTCGTGTGACTTGGACCTGACAGTAGAGTTTAAGGTCGTATGGCTTGGACCTGGCGGCACAGTTTAAGGTCGTATGGATTAGACCTGGCGGCACAGTTTAAGGTCGTATGGCTTGGACCTGGCCGCATAGTTTAAGGTGGTATGTCTTGGACCTGGCAGAACATGCATGACACGATAAAGCATACCTGATGCGGGTGAGGGTGTAATCCCATTCCATCACCGCGTGATATTCCGAGAGAGGAGCCTCAGTCCAAAGGGGTCTATGAGTGTTCAACAATCTGGGGGGTAGGAGATGCTAGCTCTCAGCTACGCTGGGCCCGAAACGTAATGTCTGGGTGAATCCTCGTTCCCCATGGGGATGAGGGTCAAGCTGCATGCAACCTGTAAAGAAGAAACTCAAGCACATACTCTAGCGCTCAGATTGCGGGAGCCCTGAGAGACACCGTTACGCAGCTTGGTCCGTCTGACATGGGGTTTTACTGAGGGTTAGCACAAGGAGTGTCTAGATTCCACCTTGAAATGGTGGGGAGGAACATAATGTGAATCATGCAACCAACATTCAGTGCCCGAAGATGCCGGCGTGACGAATGAGGATTACTGCTCACCATGTTCACAACACAGCATCCTGTTGTGTTAGCCTAGAGGTAGGGGAAAACAAATGAGCATCAACCACTGGCCACATTCAAAACACGAGATTTGTATCAATTTGTTGCCTGAAACCCTCGGGGGGCATTGGACCGTGACGGTAGGAGAACCCTTAGGCATTGTATCCAGGCCTTTCTTGGGGGTCCCTCCAGGTGTGAAAGATGGTGGGGCCCAAATGAAGGGGAACACGAAGCTTGAAAAGCGGGCGAAAACTTTCCTAAGTCGAATCTGACACTCCTGGTCCTAGAACAGAGTACTCCGAACACATTAGTAGACCATTGGAAAGGGTCGAGGGGCTCAGTCTGAGAGCGTCAAAAAGATGGAGGATTCCCGAGGGAAGGGCATGCCAAAAGATCGAGGCAACCAGGAGATCATGGGATCACCTAAGAGACGGGGCTGGACCAGAAACCTAAGTGTTTAGGCGGTCCTACGTATCCCATAAAGATGGGAATCAAGCCACATGTAGTTCTAGAAGAACAGTTTAACATCATGTAGGATGAAATACAGTTTAAGGTCATGCTGGACTGGGTAAGGATCTTAGTTTTAGGTCTTAGAACTCGGACGAAGGAGCCCAGATGTAGGGGAAAATGTAGTTTAAGGTCATACTGGACCGTGTATGGATCTTAGTTTTAAGGTCTTAGAACTCGGACCATGAAGCCCAGACGTAGGGAAAAATGTAGTTTAAGGTCATGCTGGACCGTGTAAGGATCTAAGTTTAAGGTCTTAGAACTCGGACCGAGGAGTCAGGAAAAATACCGTCTGAGGAACCTAGCGTTGGTGGGAGGAGTGACACGCTCACCATCCGTAGTCACAAGGGAATACACACTATTGGGATAGACCTTATGGATAATGAAAGGGCCCTCCCATTTGAGCTCCAACTTGGGTGGTTTCCTGCCGGGAATCATTGGCGCTCTGAGAGCCAGCACCAGGTTACCTTGTAAGAAGGAGCGGAGGCGAACCTTCTTATTGAAAGCTCGATCCATCCTGCTCTGATGCCTTTCCTTGTTATGTAAAGCACGAAGCCTACATTCGTCCAGCGCTTCCAATTCGGCTAGATGGATTTTGGTAACTCTATCCGGCACTTGCTGGTCGTAGACCGCCATGCGCAATGAGGGAAACTGAATCTCGATGGGCAGGATGGCCTCAAATCCATATACCAGGGAATACAGAGTCACCTGGATGGAGTTACGAGTCGTCGTCCTATAAGCCCAGAGGTCATTAGGGAGATTGTCAGACCAACTTTTCTTGTTCTGACCAACCATCTTTTGCAGAATTTTAGAGAGTGTTTTGTTAAATGCCTCGATCTGTCCATTCGATTGCGCATGATAGCGGGAGTTGTGGTTAGGTCGAATTTTGTACTTGGCATACAATTTCTTCAGTTCGGCTGCTCGGAAGTTGGTTCCATTATCCGTGAGGATAGCATGAGGTACTCCAAATCGATATATGATATTGGAGCTCACGAAGTCAGCGATAGAACATGATTTGACTTCCTTGAGTGGTATTGCCTCTTCCCACTTGGAGAAGAAATCCATAGCGGTCAAGATGAACCGACACTGGAGGGCCGTCGCCGGCGGGTAAGGTCCTATGACATCCAACCCCCAAAATGAAAAGGGACAAGAATAATTGGTAGCATGGAGAGGATCCGGTGGCTGATGCACAAAGTTATCATGAATTTGGAACGCATGACACCTCTTGGCATACTCGATGTAGTCGTAGATCATGGAGGGCCAGAAGTATCCCAGCCTCCGAATCTGGTGGGACAACTTCGACCTGGCCTGGTGGGCGCCACCAGAACCATCATGCACTTCTTGCATGACCTGTGGGATCTCGAATTATTAAAGGAAACTGAGGATAACACCATCAAATCAGCGCCTGTAAAGGAGCTACTCAAGGCTGGGACCACTCTGAAGGGTGAACTGCGGCGCAAAGCGTCAGATTCGCTCGCGCTCGGCTCGGTCCGACGGAAGATTGCCATGCTGGAGATATATAACCAAGGGCATCCTCCAGTCAGGAACTGTCTCAATTACCGCACCTGAAGCCCCTGGGGGTCCTGACGTAGAGGCAACAGCGGTGAGATGGTTCACTCGCAGGCCACGATCGCCCTACGGAATAACAGGAGAAATGAATATCTGGTGCGCCACGTGGATAATTAGGTCATCCTTTTCGGGCTCCACAAGTGATGCGGCCAGGCTGACCAAAGCATCTGATCATTTGTTCTGCAACCGGGGAATGTGAATGACCTCTGGCCGAGAGGGGAACTTTGCCATTAGACAGAGGGTGCACTCCATAAATGGCACGAGTTCTGGCTTTTTGACAGCATAGTCACCATTGACCTGGTTGATGACTAGCTCAGAGTTACCTTTTACATACAAATGGGGTACGTCAATCTCGAGATCCAACTCTAGGCCAATGATGAGGGCATGATACTCTTCCTCATTGTTGGTGCGGCCTTCTGACAACAGGAATGAATACGGCAGAACAGCTTGCTCCGGGGTGATGAAGACAATACCCAGGCCCACTCTTTTGAGCATAGGATCGTTGAGCCTTCTACCGGTGGGGCTCCGGGAGGCATCTTCAAAGTGCATCTACCATAATGAGATGGCATGATCGACTGAGATGATTGCTTCATCAGGAAAGCCTAGATCCAGTGGCTGGTCCACGGAGGTTGGGTGGGCAGCTAAGAAGTCTACCAACGCCTGTCCTTTGATGACCTTCTGAGGTATGAACCTAATGTCTAACTGCTGGAGGATCACCGCCCAGCGCACCAATCGGCCAGTCAACATAGGTCGGTTCAGGATGTATTTCAACGGGTCTACCCAAGAGACCAGCTGTACCTCGTGGTGCTGTAGGTAGTGCTATAATTTTTTCGTGGAAAATACAAGTGCCAAAAAGCTCTTCTTGATGGGAGAATATCTAATTTCCACGTCGAGGAGCATGAAGCTGAGGTAGTAGAGGCTATTCTCTGTTCCCTCATTGTTATTTAGGGCGAGAAGTGCACCGAGGGATCGCTCCAGGGCGGTCACATAAAGGACCAGTGGATTTCTGGAAACGGGTGGCATGAAGACCGGAGATTGGAGCAGATACTGCTTGATTTCCTCAAAAGCGATCTAACACTCTTCATACCATTCATAGGCGGTGCCTTTCTTCATGAGCTAAGAAAAGGGCTTACACTTTCCATCCATATTTACAATGAATCAGCGTATATAGGCTAAGTGTCCTTGAAGGCCTCTCATCTCCCGAATATTATTCGGGGTAGGCAACTGAATGATGGCCTTGATCTTCTCTGGGTCGATCTTGATGCCTCGATATCTAACAACAAAGCCAAGAAACTTTCCGGAGGTGACCCTGAAGGCACACTTCAACGGGTTCATCTTCAAGTGGCGAGAACAGAGGAAGACGAAAACTTTCTCAAGGTCTTTGAGATGGTCCTGGCGCTGATGAGATTTAACCACCAGGTTGTCCATGTAGCACTCCACCAGTGTCCCGAGAATCGTCTTGAATATGCGATGCATAGCCCGTTGATAGGTGGCACCCGCATTCTTCAGGATGAAGGGAATAACATGGTAGCAGAAAGTACCCTGGGGGTCCCTGATGGCAGTGAACTCTTCATCCTCAGGGGCCATCCAGATCTGGTTGTACCCGTAGTACCCATCCATGAAGGAGAGGTCTTGGAACCCGGCTGTGACATCGATCAACAACTCTGTCATGGGAAGGGGAAAATCATCCTTTGGACAGTGGCGATTGAGATCACAGAAGTCGATACAGACCCTGATCTTCCCGTTCTTCTTCCTGACTGACACAATTTTGGCTATCCACCTGGGGTACTGGAATTCCTTGACAAAGTTGGCTTTGATGAGCTTATCAACTTCGGCCTCAACCATGGCACCATGAGAGGGGTGCATATTTCTGGGAGGCTGCTTGAACCCGCGATTGTTTGCTGGAAGGCCAAGGCGGTGGACGGATACCTAGGGATCTAGTCCTGGAATCTCATCATAACTCCAGGAGAACACATCATGGTGCTGTCTGAGGAAGTCTATGTACTGTTGCCATTCCTCAGGGGGCATAGTGGCGCTGACCAATGTGGGTCTCGGGTCTGCCTTGCTACCGAGGTTCACCTGCACTAACTCGTCGACCGTGGTGGGGACGCCCTCCTCAAAGGCAAGAGGAACATCTTCCATGTCCACCTCTCTACTTGTGTAGGGGTCATCCATGGGGGGAGCCGTTTCGGGGATGCCAGACCCTGATGGGAATCTGGTGTCGGCTTGGGCGACAGAGGTCGTCATGTCAGGAGACGCCTGAACTGTGGAGACCATGTAGACAAAGGTGGTCGATCCAATCCCATCTGGCCTTTGGCCTAATGGGCCACGCTTTATGACATCAAAGCAGTAGTGTCACGTTGGCTTGAGCTAGTCGATTCTGGCCCGACGAAAGAGACACGTATAATGTACTACGATTCCCATGATCCTAACGTCCCGATATCATACAGGGGTAGGGGGCTTGGGGACCAACTGAGCCTAGTTGGTGTAAGAGTACGAGGTGATTTCCCACCGTTTCTTGGACCTGGAAATATGCCTTCCTCTAGTACCCGAAACAACAAAGAACTGCCCCATGTCGGGGGTCACGGCCTCCAACCGATGGATTGGGAATACATATGCATCATCCAAACCTGCACAGGGATCACTCGTGATAGTGGCGGGCTCAACCTTACCTGCCAAGATCTGCTTTTCCTTGCTCTTCTAATAGTCAGAATCTAGATAACGAGCTTCACAAGAGGCAAAAGAATATGAATCTCCTTGGAGCGCACCCACTCGAACCTTAAGGGAGTAATTGAGGCACTGGTGATACGATGAGGGGACCGCTGCGTGAAGGTGGAGCCATGGCCTGCCCATCAACGCGTTGTAGGCGGTGTCCTGAGAGACAACCATGAATTCAGTATTGGTAATTAGGCTGCCGAACTGGGTCTTCAAGCGAATCTTGTCGAGTGGAGTTTGCTCGGTCCTGTCATATCCCTGGATCTTGAGGTCAGAGGGGGTTAAATCATCCTCAGACAACCCCAGTTTCCACAGCGTCCGAGTTGGGATTAGGTTAATCCCAAAACCCGTGTCAACAAGACAGCGACGGACTTCCACACCATTGAACTGACCAGTGATGTACAATGGGAGAATGTGCCCCTGTATGGGAAGGTCTTCATCTTCACTAGAAAACGAGATAACCACATGAAATTTTGCATCCTCAATATCCTCGGTGTGGAAGGCTTCTGCGGCCACCACCTCTGTCTCAAACTGGAGGGGGATCCTTAGAGCCTCGGCGAGCGCCTCAAGCATTTCAGACGACAGAAGAAGAGCCTCATGGATGGAAAGCCTTGCCAGAATGCCGGCCAGGTGCTTCAAAACATCATACTTTCGAGCCAAACGCGAGCTTCTGCTTACAGGAGGCCGCTCTACGATTGGAGGCATGACGGGCCCTACCGGTGGGACCGGTGACTGACTGGTACTAGGCACGTCTCACTGTTCACTAGTCGAAGCCCGTGAAGTGGCTGCTGAATTAGGACAGGAAGGCTGCGGTCCCGGATTAGGACCGGAAGGTTGCGGTCGGCCGGTGGCAGGGCATAGCTGGTCACAGAACGACCGGGGCGGTTCTTCCTGATCTAGAAACAAAAATGGTGGTAAAGGCGAACCCGTCGACACCGAATGAGGGGGCCGCGTGTGCTGAGCTCTGTTTTGGGCCTACTGCCTGGTTTCAGTGGATTACACGACCTGGCTAGAGGTGACGACTGCCGTGCCCCGACGATTCACGTAGCCCCAGCTCCGCTAACATTGGCGACAACTGGGGACATTGGGGAGGTCCACCCAGCGTTCCTCATCGTCGGGTGTCAAAAAGGGATTTACCAACACTATGGTGTTAACCGAAGCATACCTCGGGCTTTCACTCTAGGAGTCATACACTACCGGACAGAGTCTCGGGGGGATCCCCATATATGGGGGCATAAAATAACCAAGAGTGTGGGATGATGATGACATTGGAAGGGCACAATCTTTCTTCTTGCGCCGCCGCTTCCTCTTTTGGGAAGAGGTAGGCTAGGACGATGATGCCGAAGTGGCGCTTGAAGATTCTGAGGGCCCTGGATGATTAAGGCAGGCACAGATGATGCCATGGGCATGAGCGATCATCTTACGGGCCATCCAGTCGTTATACTTCCGGGACCCATGGTAAGAAACCTGCTGCCACTCATCCTCGTTGCCACTACTGCTATCTGATCTCACGAACACACCCGCCACTTGCGCCAGGGCTGGGCCCAACCTGACAATGTTGTTGTCAATCTGGTATTGGATCTAGTCATTGAACACATAGCATCACTGGATAGTGTTCCCCAGGGTCCGGGGATAAGGGAAGTAGTTATGGTGATCAGTGAGACGCGCCTCTTCTAGTTTCTGGCACTCAGACAGCCGTGCGATTCTCTGCTCTTGGGCTCTACGGAAATAACCGGGGACCTGGGCCTCGTCAAACGAGTAAGTCCGATTCCTTCTATCTGGAAAGGGGGATCTTAGAGGCTGACCATTACCGTAGGCTGGAGGAGCATGCCGAGGAGGCGGAGCCTGATTATCTCGCCTAGGTGGTGGTGGTGCATTACGCGGAGGCGCCTGCCGATTTTGAGGCGGTCGCTGCTAGGCCGGAGGCTGTGCCCGTGGGGGTGGACCCCTATGGGGTTGCTGAGATGGCCTTATTGGTAGAAACTCTAGCTATCTGGGGGCCTCTATCTGGGCCACAGTAGTGGGCTTGGCTCTGGCAGCTCTCCATGTAGGGATTACAGGAGGCAGTAGGCGTGCCTGACTGGCCTGTTGCAAGGCTTCTTCGAGGCTCTGAGCCATGTATGAGAAGTCCCGGAACTCTCTGGGGTAATTCTGAGTGATCAGAGAAGGAACCAGCTCTGCCTTGGTGTTCCCTACACACATTTTCAGTAATTTCTCATGAGTTAGTGGCATGTCAAGGGAGTACGTGAGCCCCTTCCACCGGGCGACAAAGTCCGCGACTAGCTCATCGGGACATTGTTTTCACCTGAAGTGGTCTGTGATGTTTGTTTTCTGGGTTGTGGAACTGAACTGGTAGAGGAATTTACGGTGAAGATCTCCCATCTAGTCACAGATCTGATAGGGAGATGGCTGTACCAGAGGAATGCTGGTCCTTCCAGTGTCTGAATGAAGCAACAGAGCTTGGAGGCCTCCTGCTGTGCCGGAGTCCCTAACATAGGCCCACACCTCGAGTTGAAGTGGGACAGGTGCTGTGGCGGGTCTTCAGTCCAGTTAAAGGAGGCAAAAGTGGGGTTCCCAAATCCCGGCAGGGCCAGCATATCATCCACCCACGCTGGGTATGGCTTGCCGTCTGGTGAGATTGCCACCTGCCGAGTTTCCATGGCTTCTAAGCGGGCAATGAGCGCCTCCATTAGATCGTCCAGATGCGGATTCTTGTCCTAACGGGGATCTCTAACCCAAAGCACATTTTCGGGCACTTCAATCTGGTAGTCAAGCTCAGCATCTTGTGGGGCAGCTGGCGAAGCGACTCTCGGGGCAGCAGGAGGAAACCGAACAGGGTCCCCCAGGTGATCCCGCCGCTCGGGAGGGTTCGGCGAAACATATCGTGCGCTCTTTCTATGGGCTCCGGCCTCTCCCCTATCGGAAAATACAACATGGTCGCAGTTGCCTGGGGGAATCTCGTCAAGGGGTAGGTGCTCCTGCCCCTGCTGTCCTGGCCTAGGGTTACCATAGTCAGGCCTCTGCTCTCCAATGCGTTCGGCCAAGAGCTCATCAACCAGCCTCTTTTGCTCAGCAAGCTGTTGGAATAGAGTGGCCTTCTCGGGGTCTTCCCCTGCCTTCTGTACCGAGGTAGATGGGTTGGTAAGCTTGACATAACCGATGTGATCTTTACCATTTCCGATGTTTCGGCTCAGTGTTAGTGCCCCCGTGGGTGCAGGGAGACCTAGGAGGCTCCTCTGTTGGCGAGTAATCCTCCCAGATGGGTCCAGTAGGGGCTTGTCCTCAGGGGGAAAGTCCCCATCGAGGAGCTCCACACTGTTTCCCTCATCTGAGAGGTCAGCCATGTTGACCGCCACTGCCCTCAGTGACATTCCCTTAGGGCCGTCTAATGAATTGGGATGTCGGTGGATCGTACAAAAAAGAAGGGCAACGTTCTTCCCCCATCCACGGACGTGCACGTGGGGGTGGCTTCCTAGATAACCTTGCGGAGTACTTGAAAACTCTGGACGCATTGTTGCTGGAGGGCCCTGTGGTGGACAAGTGACTCAGGGTGTCGAACCTCGGGGAGCACAGCCAGGTCGACCCGACGGCACTGCTCACTGATATCCTCGATATGTTCTTGACTCCCAGGATAAGGTGATAGATGATGGAGAAGACGGGAGTGAGTCACCCTAAGAGTTTGGAGGAAACATTCAAAATCTCCTGGGGTGAGTGACTCTGGCATATCAAAATCCGATCCTCCGAAAGACCAAAACTTCTAGGGGAAGTGGCCCACTGTGAGGACGGTCCCGAAGCTCCACGACTCTGGTTTAGGATCCGACCCTTGCTGCCCCTGCTCATCAAACGAGAATGGCCGGGGAGATAGCAACAGCGCCGAGGTAGGCCGCCAGGCCGTTGGGCTGGTCTGCGAGGAATATAGCGAATAGGCCGATTGGCTGCCGATCCCTGAGTCATCCTCCAAGGGTTTCAGTGCCCTAGCTACCATGTCACGATAGGATGGGCTGGAAAACAGGCCTCCTATCACAGTATCGGTGCTCGCCGAGGGTGTGTCACTTTCCGACTCTTCTGTCAGTCCCTAGAAAAGTTCCCCACCCTCCCTGACTGAGGTGGTAGGTGCTTCCGGAGAGGCCAGTGGTAACTGCGGGTTTGACCTATGGGGGCACACCATGTCCTCATCCTCCTGGTTATACCTTCGGAGGGAGGAGGGAATCATATGGATCTCACATTCATGGAGTACGAGACTGACGCACCGCATCCCCATCCCTACCCTCGACTCAAAGGGTTGGGGGGGAGGCTCCATCGCTGAGTCATACTCCACCTCAGAGTCTGAGAAACGGATTGGTCTAATTTCTGTCTGGACTCCCCTAAAATTCCTCTTACGGCAATGACGCCCCACCTTCTTGCCCCTGGGTGGCTCCTTAGGGTAAGAATTGTTTCCGAAAAGGAGTCCCCTGGCCGCAATAGTGCTGGGGCAGAGAGGACTAAAGTCCAGGGTGTGAGAAGCACTAGGACCGATGTCTAAAGGGACATGAGGAGGACCTCCATGTGGGTGAGTAGTCGGATACGCAATGACTCCATACTCGCGGCCAGCGGTAGGGGGAGTGATCTCATACCCAGTGCAGTGGGCGCTGGAAAGAGTCATACCCGGAGCATAGCTGCTGCGAAGAAGCCTTCGGCTTTCCAGATCAGTGGCACGAAATGAGCCTTCATGGTGGGTGGCACTATCGTAGACTGGTCCACGGTGGCCATTGGCTGTGCCCGCGACCGAGAGAGTCGACCCAACCTGCCTGCAGGGCGGTCGGGGCCTCGATCCAAGTCGGGCATGTGACTGCGCCTGATCAACGTGTGCAGGGGTCTGGTAACAGGAGTCAACAGTGGATCAGGCCATAGTGGTTGTTGACGTTGGTGCCCCAGGATGGGCATTCTCTTCTGGTTGTGCCCGACGCTAGCGTCGAGTCAGATGGGTTGGAGCCGGTGGTGCGGGCATGAAGATTGCCTACTCCTCGGCCCGAGGAGTCGGGCGGCGGCGTCGACGCAGCCTAGCGGGGGACGTTGTTGTGAACCCCTGGGAAGTGTCTCCGACCGGGCGGACCCGGACATCCCCCGCCTCATTGGCATAGGGGAGGGATGTGTCAAGGAACTCCGGGGATAGGATCTCGAAGCGGTTGAACGTCGGAGTGGTGAGAGGAGGCTCCCTACACGGCCCTCAGGGGCGACGACGATGGTGAGGTGCAGTCGCCTCTAGATCCAAATGGTCCATGCCCCTGGTGGGGATGATCCCTTCCTCATTGTACCTACGAACCATGTCGTTGATCATCTTTCGCTGGATGAATTCTGACGGGGAGAGGGGGCGTGAGTGCCTGGAAGCTATGACAGTCGGAGTTAGAGCGACTGTGGAAAAGGCGGGACCGCACGGGGTGGCCATGTCTGTACTGCCCCTTCCCCTGCGCTGGTGGGAAGGTGGCGATCAAGATCTGGATGCAGAGATCTGATTCCTGGAAGCAGGGAGATAAACCCATTAGTACTAACAAGAAAATAAATCGACAACCAATAGCCTATAATCATTCCGTCTTCAGTGATCGACGAGAGGGATCCATGCTGACGATGTCGCAGAATGGAGTGCTTAACATCCTGACTGCCTCAACCCCTGGCGGGTTTCACGTCCCGGTGCTAGGTGCCCTGACCTGGTGACATGCTAATCTTCCGACACCCCGAACGCTACCAGTCTCTGTATTGAGGAGAAGAGGTTCACGTCAGGTTCACCATTTTTTGTTTCCGACGCTTTTACGCTGGGGCACGTGCGTGTCCGTCATGCATGGGAGGACACACGACTTGTTTCCCCGCATTCTCGATTTACAAAGGCGGGCGACATCCATTCCTTGTTCAGGGACGTATTTTCCTTGATCGAAACCGGGATGATGGGATGTCGGTTCTTCCTTCCATGGATTCCTCCTCGGAGCTCGTCACCTAGTCTGGGCCTCCCTCATAGATTTAAGATGGGTTCATGAAGCTCGTTCTCGGGGCCATATCTGTAAGGACGCCAATTAATTACGCTGCTTCCGTCGAGATGCTCTAAGGGGTCTTGTCAGGGCAGCGACCTTCGGTGAGGAGAATGGTCACGTTGGGGTGTCGTTGGCATGTCTTGATGCTAGGGATCAGCATGTCTGTCTTCTATCCCTTATTATAGGGATTCTCGAGGGCGCGGAAGCCCGAGGCATCCCACATTGAACGCGGGGGTTGTGTACCATCTGAGGTTTTCCTCAACTTCCCATGTTTAACACGGGGTATGTCGTGAGTTTAACGTCTTGCGGAGATAGATCAGACTAAAGGACCCACTAGGGGGAACACCGATGTTGGGGCCAGCTCGTGGGTGGCTTCCTGGATACCATGGAGTGGAATGGGGTGCCATGATATCACTGGGATGTGGCGGCCCAGGTAAGGATCAGGATTGGTGATGGAGTGAAAGGCTTGAACCTCATGGAGGCTTCATATGTATCACCATGGCAGCGAATCAAATTCCGCGTAGTTCGGTGATATGGTGGGACACCTGAAGAGGTGACTCGTGAGAATGAATGCAAGGATTGGAGCCTGGAGGAAGTAAGATCTCTGGGCTAGGGCATGAGCTTCCCAAGGCACGTGGGCTCGAGGGGGAAGTCATGATGAGACGTGGGTGTGAGGCATGGGGCTTACGCTCTGAGGCGGCCCATAATGGTGCTGGTGAACCGACGCGAAGGGGTCGGAACAACTGAGCGATGGGCTTGAACCACGTGAAGGCTTCCTACTTACCATGCGTTAGCACAGTTCGAAGTCCACGTAGTTCAGGGCATACAGTTTAACATCATGCGGGATGGGATACAGTTTAACTTCGTGTGGGATGAGGGAATTTGGGGCTTACACTCTAAGGTTGCCCAGAGAGTTGGCGAACTGACGTGAATAAGTCGGAATGATCGGGTGGTGGGATTGAACCTCATAGAGGCTTCCTACGTACCATGCGTTAGCGTGGATCAAATCCCACGTAGTTCACTGGGATGGGGCTTATGCTCTGAGGCGGCCCATAGAAGGATTTCATGGTCAATGCGTGCTCTAATCCCATGTGATTCATGTTCGGTGTGAGAAACAAGAGGCAGTAGGGACTAGACGATCACGTCACAAAGGGTGCGTCCATGAGAAGCGGAAAGGGGATTATGAGATGAGCGGCCCAAAGAGGAAACAGGGGCTTATGCATGGTTAGCGGCCCTGGGTGCCGGGGCTTACTCCAGGTTGGAGGCCCATGGTGTGACAATTTGCAGTGGGAAAGGGACTCAACTGGCCTTGGTAGTGGGGGAGTACAGAGGTGCATGGGTGCCACCTTCCGTAAGAGAGGCTAGGGGCTTACGCGCTGAGGCTTCCCTTCCCCCGCGAAAAAACGCCAGTCCGACAAGGATGATCTCATTAAATGTGAGGAAGAATCTATTCCCGTGGAGATGAGTGGGCGTAAAAAATGTCCGAGCTGGGGGTACCCTGTGTGCGAAGCACAGGGTCGGACCACAGTTTAACGTCATGTGTTAAGGACAAGGTGCTTAGCAGTTTAACATCCTGTAGCTTGGACGAGGTGGGTTCACTCCACACCCCTAGGGATTACATGCCCAATCCACTCTACCCCTTATGGGAGGGAAGGCATCGATAAGGCCATAGTGAAGGGGGCCACAGGGCGAACCGTTGAGGGGTCCACGTTAACGTGGCTATGCGAAGAAGCAATAGCCGTTAGCGTGCATATGCGGAGAAGCATAAGGCAAAGAAACGGAATGGGAAACACCGCCCAAGGGACCTTGAGGTTACTTCGTATGATCTTGGAAGGCCGTACAGGAAAAGAACACATGGTGTGCATGCCCGGCAGGGAAGACATCAGGTGTCGACACGGAGAGGCAGTCAAGGGGTGTCAAGGTAAAGGGTCCTGGGCGTTGCGCCCAAAGAGAAGGTTTGCGTGTAAGACACTGGGATGGCGTGCAATAGGACCAGAGGATTGCGCGGATAGGTGATTGTGTGCAAAGGATTAGGATTGTGTGCATAGAAGGTAATTGTGTTCACGGGGCAAGGATTGTGCACAAGGGAAGAACCCGTAGGAGTGGGTGAATTCACTTAAGCTAGTGGAGTTGTGTGTGAAGGCGAACCCCGTAGAAGGTTGTGCGAAAAGAGGAATTACCTGGAAGTCATCTTGCGCGCGGGGGAGTCTGAATTGTGTGCACGGGATCCGTTCTGAATTCCACAACCCCAAACCATTTGGGGTCGCCTTCTATTTATAGGCATCGGCCGATGTGGAATCTAGGCGGCGCGTGAAATCTTCCACACTGGGAACCGTCAGCGTGCAAAGATTCACCGCGTGGAACCGGGGCGTGAAAAATTGCACGCACCACCGGCTCGATTACACAAATCCCGAGGATGCTTTTCACGCACAACATTATTTAACTCAAGTCATCCTTTATTTCACACACGACTTCCCAGGCCTCCGGACCGGGTCTCTGATTCCGAATATGACTTCGTTTTGTCATTTTGAAACTTCCTCTAGAAGTTATGGACTTTTTCGGCGTCTATAGTGGCTAATGAGGTAATACCATTAATGATAGGTGCTACTTGGACAAATTCCATATCTAGAATAGGAAATCCAGTAGATATGGACAACTTACTAAATTCTATAACCAAGTCATCTTATCTTCCTAAAGGATATGTAAAGTAGTAGTCAACTAGTTACGAAACCATAGTGGTGGGTTGTAGTTATCAAAATACCAACTATTGAGAGTGTAAGAAATGAATTATATTAATATTTGAATTATGGTCATAAAGAAAATTAAATTATACACTTATTTCATAAGGTTCATGGAATGAAAAAAAACCTATATAATTATTTTTTGGAGGGATTTTTTTGAAGGGTATTGTTTCAATTTTTAATGTGGCTATACGTGGAAAGATATTATGAATTTTTCCAATTTTATTCTTTAAATAGATTTAAAATATGATGGAATTTTAATTAAATATTTATTTAGTAAAATATTTAATTGTAGCTTATTGATAACCCTAATGAATTAGATAAATTTATGTTTATTATATTTGGGTTTCAATTTTTGAGGGAATGGGATAAATAAGAAAAAATTCTTTAGAATAGAATGAATTTCCCAAATTTCTTCTAAAATCATTTATTTCTGTTTATTATTTTTTATTGTAGAGCCTTTTTCTTTTAGTTTTTTAGGAGGAATTGATGGAGTTACCTGGTTTTCAAAATTTCTTTACATAATTACAGTTTCAGTTTTTCCTAGATTTTAGTGTTTAAATTATTATATATTCTCATTTTTAGTATTACTAAGGTCATATATATCCTTTTATTGAGTTTATAAACCACTCATATAGACCACAAAGATGATATTTTCCCTTGTATTCACTTTAGTTGTGCTAGGAAGTTTCCATTTATATCCTTATCTTAAATTTCTAGTCAATTGACCAATTTAATACTTAATATTATATATCATATAATTAGTTTAATCATTTTTAAAAAAATGATATCCATTTTTGAGTCTATATTACCTAAAAAAATATATAACATATCCCGTACATCCTCTTGAGAATTGAATAACTCAACCCTTGGTTGATTCTTAAATTCTGGTCTCAACTTATTTTTAAAATTAGAGGTAGTTGGTTTTCTAAGCATTCCTGTTTGTTTGAGAAAAAAGTAAGATGGTTCCTAAATCCAAAATTTCAATTTTTAAAAAAATGGATCATCTCTATCTTGCATCCTAGGACTTTATCCTATAAAATATTTATATTTATTTGGTTGTAAAGTCATGAAAATGTCTGTAAAATGTGTACTTGAGTTTTAAAACATATCACATTTTTGATATTTGTATCTAATTATATGGTTATAGTTTTGATAGCCCTCATGATTAACACCTTAGTTAACATCTTGGATCATGAGAGATTGAAGTTTCTATTTTATTTTGAAAAGTAGAGCATTAATTTTTAGCCCTAAACTGGCATTATATTCCAATTTATTCACTTTTATTCCCTTTAAATTTTCATGTTGATAATTAAGATGAAAAATGTTGAAAATTTTCTTAAGAACTTCACTAGTTTTATCAGTTTTGTTCTATACAATATATTGGTCATCTATATTTTGAAAAGATTGTGAGAAACCATCAATTAAGAAATATATAAGTTAGAGTTAAGGTATTTGGTGATGATAAGAACACTTATGAAAGTCCGTAAACCTTTCCCATGCCTCATGAAAGTACAATATATCCTCTTGAAAGAAATTTGTGATTTTAATTATTAGTTCTCCTTTTAGTCTTTTTGGAGGGAATTTCATAACAAGTGAGACAAGAACTTGTTCGCATGTTTCCAGAACCTATTTATTTTCATTTTATTCTTGGAAAAATGGGAAGGCTCTCATCTTAATCCCATACTCACTCAAATTTTGAAGCAAAAACTATAATAGTCTCGGGATTCATTATTAGGAAATCCATTGAATGCATGAATTAGTGAAAAGTGTGATTGATTAATCTCAAAGTTTCTGTCTCCAGGTAACAACCTAATGAAATATGTATTATTTCAGACATGAGGGTGCCGGTTCTCTACAATCCTTGGCTTTCAAAATTTTCTGGATCAATCTCAGGTTGAATATTTTTTTCCATTTTCAGTAAACTATATCTGTCTAAAAATTTTTATTTTTATTTTTTCTTTTTTAGAGATTATAACTATTTTCAACCTCAGGATCTATATCCCCTATATATTTAGAAATATGACTTTTTTTGAACTAAGTGATAATGATTTTTTTGCAGTATATGGTAGGTTTTATGACATTGAATATATCGAATTTAAAAAACTTATGACAGACTAGATAGTGGAATATATGGTATAAATCCTTAGGTTATGTGATAATGTGCGAATACCAAGAATAAAAATAAAAACAACCACAAAAAATGCACAATCACACAATAAGTGTTGATTATTTTTGAAAAATAGCTGATGAGAGAGAATAATGTATTTTAATAAAAATAATCATAAAGAGGGGTATAATCGAAAGAAATCAAAGAATAAAAAAAATTTGAAATGGGATGAGAATTTTAATTGATTAGTAAGAATATATGACCTCATTTGTGAAAATATAAGTGAATTAAACAATAAAAAACTAGATACCAATTGATAATAAATTAACTAAATTTTCATTTTTTACTTAAAAAATCAATCAATTATAAAGGATGATGAAGTTAATTCGATTTAAACTGAGATAAAAATGAAGATAAATAAATTGCGAAAAAAATATTATTCCCAACTCAAATTTTATCCATAAATTATCTTGAAATTTTACAACATGAGAATTCCATATTAAAGATGAAGGAAAGAAGAAGCATAAGATGAGTCTTCCCTTGAGCTTTTTGTCTTGATCAAGCTCTTTGTCTGGTCTATTGTATCTTACCTATATATCCTCTATCTCCCCATCAGAAGTGTCTATAAAAAATGTGTTAGTCCTTATAATGTTTTCCCTCATAATAAGTCTGATTTTTTAAATCTCAATGTTGTGTAATTTTCTCACATAAATATTTGTCTATGTGGTTACATCAGGTGTGTCTTTTTTCTATTTTCCTGTGAAGGTTATGTGATAATTATTTTTAATTGTAAACTAACTATTCCAACGAATGTGACTAAAACTCAACATGAACATAGACTCCATCATTGACTTTATTAAACACTCCTTCTCAGAACTTATAACATCTTAGTTCTTGAATTTATATTGAGACTATAGTTTCACCAAACTCTGAAATCCTCCAAACTAACTATAACACAAGAGTTTGAAATGTGTCCACAAATATATTCCCCATGTTCATGTACAACAATCTAGTCCAATATCTCACCCTTTTAGTCACAATGTTAAATCAAAATTATCCACTTCAAATTCCAAATAGCACCTATGTATGTCCAACGTCAATTATAACTTCATTGATATATCTTTGATTTAATTCAAAAGAGATCAAGTATCCCCCCATCATTCTTGATGCAACTATATAATCAAACGAGAAAGATAAGAAAAACCTAAAACTAGGTGAGATAAAATTGACAAAACCACAAATATTTTTGAGGAAAAATGTAAAATAGATGGTGGACACACTATGTCAGCATCGCAATCATAATGATAATAAATTTTGATACCCTTTAATCTTTGAATTATTTACCATCAAATGAAGCAAATGTTAAGAAGAAAAGTAATTTTACTTGACTCTCAAAACATGGGCCATATCTTAAAAACATGGTTTTCCTTGAATCTCAATTGCTGAATATCCACATAGTGGCCCTAAATAGTTTATTTTTCACTTAGGATAAACTTGATTCAATTAGTATTTAAATATTGGGCTTCATATGTCTTTAGTTACTATTTAATCCATGTTTCATCTTGTCTAACTACTACTTCAATATCATATTTGAGTTTTTCTTAACTTCTATCATTGATGAGTTAATGATATTTAGTTAGAATCAACCTTGGATTCAAGTATATGCAACTATAAAATCTTATATTGATGTCCACCCTGACTATAAACATCAGTAAAATCTTCTTCAACATGCTCAAAAGCCCAACAACATATCCCATATTGAATCATTTTCTTGAACTCAGTTTGGTTTGATGGGACTTAGGTGTTCTTATTTTTACATGTTTGGATGCAGACTATCATAGATCTTTACACCGCGTATTATCATTTCTATGTCTTGGATTATAATTCATTATTCTTTTCATGCTTTGGGGTTTGTTCATTTACATGAGAGGATTTATAATTAACTTAATTGGATGAACACATATTTATCTAATGGAGGATCCCATAAAATTATATTTCACTATTTATTTCTATTTATATTATGACTGTATTGAAATATATTATAAGGAATAATTTTATAGTCACAATATATCTATCTTATAGATACTTCAAAAACTTATCTTATGGGAAATATATGAAATTATCTTATTAAGGAGGATGTGTAATTATTTTACAATGATGTATTCCAAAATATAATTTTGAGAAAAAAACATTCTTACACAATTCAAGGATAATTATAGGAATGCAATGTTTTGTATTAAAATATTAAATTGTAAATTTAATGTGACAGAGAAAAAAATAAATTCAAAATTATAATTAAATGCCATAAGAATAACCCTTGAACTTTAAGACCATAAGGAAATCTAAAATTTGTTTAAAAAACCATATTAAAAATAAAATCATGGAACTCAAAAATTAAAAATCTATCATTAAAGTCAGCTTAAAATTTTCAATTAATAATTAAATGAAAACTCCACTGAGTTCAACATAAAAATGGTTCCTAAAATTTACGAAATTTTGGATCAAATACATTCATATAAAAATTGCACTGAACCATAAAATTTTTGATATAAATTTTAGAATAATTATGATTTCAACCAAGAATGATAAAGGAAAACATATTTTCTAAATAAAGATATTATAATCTTTAAAAAACTTTAGAAGATCATATAATGATATAGAAAACATGTATAATAATAGACCCACATACGTGTTTATAGATGTAATATTGGTTTACTCGAAAATAAATGAGGATTATGGAATACATATATGTATTAGATTAATGATAATTCATAATAATATTTTATATTTGAGGATATCCAAATATAATTTTTGGATGAAATAGGTGAAGTTCGTGTGGGCTATTATTTCATAGAAGGGTGTTCTTGTTTATTTATGAAAATTTGAGGCGATGATATCTTGGCTCTGGATGAAGAATGTTTTTTAAGAGTCATAGCGGCATAAAATTTTATGGATATTACCAACACTACATTTGACAATTTTAATTTTAATTTTTTATAATGACGTATTTGACTTTGAAAGGGGTGATGTTAGAGTAGGATGAAAATTTTTAGGGAACTTTTAATGAGTTAAAGAGGAGGCTTGATTCCATGTAAGGGTTGGCCTTATTAGAATACGATAAAGGGGTTTTAGTGAACTATAATGATTCTGGGTATATATTGGGATTTATAATGAACTAATTTTAACATATATATACATTATATAATTTTTATGGACTATTAATTATATTACATAGAAATATTCCCAAAGACTATATTGGTTTAGATACTTTGTAAACATGGAAACAAAAACACTGGTCCATAAGTGAACTAAATCATATCCCACTACATTATTTATAACTGTAACCCCTTTGAAACTGATCACACATAATACATATATTTATAACCAAGGAAAGAAAACAAAAGGAAGGGTGAGCATAGTTTCTCAGTAAGGATAAACAAGGGGGATACACAAGCATAATAACGACAAAAGGGTATGTGAACATGAGTACAACATTTAAAAACCATACCCTAAAAATCAAAGACCATAATCATGTGTCGAGGAATAAATTTTATAAGTTAATAAGGCATTAATCATAAGGGAATCAGAGAACATGAGCCTTGAGAGAATAACATTATCATAAGACACAAATTTTTGGCACACTCATTAATATATAAAATAATTTCCATAGGAGTCAAGGATCACTAACAAGGATATATTAGTGGAATGAGTTTACTCCAAAAACCCTAATAATAGTCATGGTTCACTCCCAAGAACATATTATAAGAAAAATTCATTTACTAAAACATGTTTACTACCCATTTCAATCATAACTATCTTAAGAGATATATTTGTTTACACAATGTATTGGAGGGATATATAGGTCACACCGATCTCATAATAAAATCATACATATGTTTACCATGAGATCATAAATATTAATCATATCATAAACCATGAAATGAAATTGTTATCATAAAAATTTCATCATATCATATCCTATGGAAGATAGATAGGTTTTATAATCATTTTATCACAGCATAACCCATGAAATGAAGCGGATTTAATAAGCATATAATCTGTGGAAGATAAATAGGTTTTATAAACAACTTTTCATATTAAAAATAAACCATTAAAATAAATAATAAGATTAATTACCTTAGATCATATCCCCAGTAAATAATAAACTATATCAAAGTATGTCATCTTAGATGAATTAGAATTTTGAAATATCACTTATAGAATATCTTAAAGAAAATACCCTTTCTTCGAAAATATATTTTTTAGACTTTTAAAACTTTTCAAACAAATTTTTGTCTCAAAAATTAACAATAATTTTAAAAATTTCTTGAGGAAAATAACCGTTCCACTTTCAAAAATTGTTTTTAAAACCTAGAATATTTTAAAAACCTTTTTCTTTTAAAATAATGTTGAAAAGTTATGAAAAAAGATTTGAAAATATTTTTTTTAAAAAAATATAAATTTTTTTAAAATAAGTTTCCTTGAAAATGATAATAAAATATATGTTAAAATCAGTTTTGATAACATTTTGAGAAAATATGTTTTTTTGAATAAAATAGATTTTTAACTGGAGGGAGAAATGAGGTCATATTTTATTAAAAACACTTTATTAATTATTTAAGTAAAAAATAGTGGAAAAATTGTAAAATTTGTTGAATATGTAATGAATTACTATATTCTAAGAAAATTAATGAGAATTATTAAGATATGGATCATAATATTTCTTCAGTGGAAGCATAATTATGAACAATTCTAATAAATGATGACATGTTAGGAATAAACTCTTACCAATTTGGTAACTTTGAATCAAAATTACGATGAAATTATAACATAAAATAAGGATTAAAATAAATTAATAATATTATATTCCTAATATAACAAGTCAAATGGGCAGTAAATACACCTCGTAAAAGAATATAGACACATAAAGTAACACGTGTCTCAAGGAAGGCAATTTGAGACAAAATTATCTTTCCACTTTGGTAATTTTGAAAACATAACCCCATAAAGGATAGATCTTAAAATGGGTGTGTAAATAAAAAAAATTTAAGTAAAAGAATCATAAAGTAAATTTTTGGGATGTATATATACCATATATAATAATGAGGCGGTGAATATAGCATGTGTCTCCCAAAAGTAAAATCTGAGACGTAAATCTCTGACCTTAAGTCTTAACTCTCATAGTACTTATTAAGAAATACTGAATAATAAATATATGTTTATTATAAATCATTAAAATTCCCATATTAATATTTATAATACCATATATGATTTTCTTATGGCTTTATATTACCCATTTATTAACAGCTCCATGTTAAAGTTATGTTTTCGGTAATAACCGCTTTGTTCTTCATACATGTTTTGACTTGTTATTCTTGGTTCTCTTACTTATATCTAGATTTCATAATGTATATAATGATAAATATTATATTAATATATTATATATTCATTTTATATGTATTGAGATTTATACATTAGCATTTTTTTATAGAAAATGAAATACACCATTCATAAAGACGATATGACATACGTATTCATGATCATTGTTTCCATTTTCTTATTATATTGAAATATAGAGAATGAAATGATATATATATATGTATATATATTATCATTATAGTATAATTTTTATGTTATATATATCACATATTTCTATTAGACCCATCCTTAATACATTCCATGTAAAGCGTGATTGAATCACATCGCTTCACAAGGAGGTAGTCCAACGTATAAACGAATAATGTTATCATATTCCCAAAAAATTGAAAGAATAAAGGTATATATTATATAATAATAAAATAATCATTAATACATAATATATATAATATTTATCATATATAAAAATTATTTGTATCATAATTCTCAACCTTGAAATGTGGTAATGAAAAACGAATGCCAGGGTTCGTGAGGCAGTTGTTTTCCATAAACATGAATGATGATTTCATAACACATTTTATAGAAGTGTGTGTGGTTATAGGTTATGAAATTAACATAGAAATATCTCAGTATATTTAAGATACTTATATTATTATATAATAATTATATAAACATAATTTAAGGGGTTTGAGGAGGAAATAAAATAAAACCATTCATTGATGAACATTACCTCTTCTTCAAGTATCTCATTTTGGTTTGAAATAAAGCACTCACTTGATAGGATTTATACCAAAATAAAGGCTTATTAGATGATGGGATTTAAGTTTTAAAGGGATTTTGGTAGGATTTGGAAGAACCAAATGGATTTAGAGGTGCGAATAATTGGGGGAGCGAGTGTGTTTTTATAGTTGACGAGGAGTTCCATTCTTATAAATACACAAAAGTATTAACTATTGGTAGGTCTATTTTACTTCTAGTTTTTCCCAAAAAAATAATTGAAAGTGTTGAGGGGTTATATGGCTGCTAAAAACATCCACCAAAAATATCTACACATGTTCTAATCATTTGGTGTGTCAACCCTTATGTTTAATTATTTTACCTTTTTTGTTTTTCATTATTGTAACCAATTTTATAACCTATGTAATTTATCCATTAGAACAAAGTTATAGTGAGAATATTTAGAAATTTATAACCAATAATTCTAAAATATTATATCTAATTTATAAAATAAAAATCTTATATGTTCTGGAAATTAACTTTAACACAAGCGCATATAACGCGCAAAAACACTACTTAAACCTTAACCAAGATAATTGAGTTTTAGTAACACCTTGAGATTTTGGGAAATATTTTTTCTTTAATTAATTTAAACAATTTCATATTTTTCATTTCACACAATACTGAATATTAATTATGTTTTATGAAAGCACCAAGTTATTCTTTTCTTGTACATAACACTATGTCGAGCCTGCACTACACACAACATTTAGATTATATTGTGACACAAAAACACTATGATTGTATTATATTACACACAATGTTGAGTTCCTTGATTGATTTCACTACACGTAAGATACAATTTTACCAAACATCAATGTAATATTGATATTATTATTAGAATATTATTATAGTCACCACCTAGTCATTGGGATGGATGTTATGAATACAATTAGATAAATTGTAAAAATATGATTTACACATGTATAAAAAATTAATCCTTTGGTTATAATTTAATTATAAATTAAATTAATATCTATTTGAAAATAAAAGGAAATTCCTTTTATAAGAAAATTTTTTCTCTATAGACAAACACCATTTTATCTCAATAAATTAAATAAACCTATTTTGATGAATGTTTTCAATAAAATTTATATATTATATATGAAATTAAATTTATTTATAATCATCCAATATATTTTATAGGTACAATATTCGAATAAGTCTAATTTTATGAATAAAAAGATGTATTTTTCTAAAAGGTAATTTTTCCTCCTTTTACTGATGCACCTATTTTAAATCTAATTTTTGATATTTATAATTTTTATTTTATAAAATAAATTTTTTTTTGGAATATAAATATCATAATTTAATTTAGGTTATTTTTGGATATTTTTTTGAGAAGCATCATTTTTTAATGAATAAGAAAAAACACTTACTTTTATTTGAAAAAAACTTTTTCATATAATTTATTTATATATTTACATTATATTTTAAATTATTTTATAGTATATTTAGATAAATTTAAAATAAATTAATTCAATTTAATTCATTTAAGTCAATTTCACATTTAAATTGGGTATAAAAGCAATTCAGTCTTTTGAAAATTTTCAATTTAAAACCCTGTTGTTCCATCCCGTATGTGGGATTATTTTAAAAATAATTTATTCTACTTATGGGATTAGAATTTGGAATAATGGATTTCATATCGAGAATTAGAATAATTTATAGTTTCTAATAACTCCAAATTTTTTTTGACCAAAAATATTTTTTAAAGTTATTAAAATTAATAACTGCGATTAAGGTAAAAACAAGATTAATTAGTGGTTAAACATTAAATTAAGTGGGAAAATACCCTAGAAACATGTGAAGAAAGAATTTTCTATAAGTATTTCAATGATAGAGTCCCTTCAATCTAGAATAGAAAATTATTGGAGGCACATGTTGTAAGAGATACCTCTCAATAGTGTTTACATTTTTATACGTGCGAGAATGACACTACTCCTCCACTATAAAAGGGAACTCACATCCCTCACTTATTCACAATTATAAACCAAAAGAAGTTACCTGAAAAAGAGGTAACATTCTTCAATATGAATTTGTTTTCTTATTATCTTTATACAGTCATTTTATTCATATTATTCCATGATTGTATAATTAAATAAGTATTATAAATATAATTATATATATTTTTTATGATTTATACGAAAACCAACACACACTTCAATGAAATGGCTAACAAAATTTTCGTTCGTGTGTTTGATAGACTAGTGTCTTGCGAAACGATGTCATTTGTTTTTACCTTAACACCAATCATGGTTGAAAATTATGATGTAAATACTAATTTTATATAATATATATAATATTTATAATGTCTTTATTCTTTTTTAATTATTATATAAAACTTACCTTCATGCTATCCCTTTTTTGTAATTAAGATAACATCATTAGTAGACGTTTGGATTACCGCCTCGTCAAAGTGATGTGGTTCATCCAAAGTTTACATTGATTGTATTAATGACGAGTTTATTAAATTTATATTATATTTATGAAATAAGAATTATCATTTTTTTATAATATATGTATACATATATTTCATTTACTTTCTTTCTTTCAATGCGATAATAAAAATGATACATAGTTCATGCATACGTATGACCTACCGTCTCCATGAACGGTGTATTCCATTTCATTTTTATAAATTTTATATATTATTATAAACATTTATATACTGAATATATATAATATTGAAATAATTATTTACATTACATAAATAATTAAATAATGACCTAAGTAATGGGATTGAGAATAATAAGTCAAAACATAAAATAGAAGTGAGAGGATATTACTTAAAATGGAAAATTGACCTCAAATCGTTTATTAAAAGGTAATATAAAGTAAAAATAAAATAATATATAGTAATATATATAAGAATATATTTTCGTGGTAGATGTATAATAAATATATACTTATTATACTGGAGGTTCGATCATGTATGAATAAGTTCAATAATAAAGGTAATGGTTTTTTTCATCTAACTTTTAATTATGTGAGATCTATGATATATCCACCACTTATTCCTGTTGTGTTATCCCATACATGTCCTTATTTTATGTTATATTTCTATTATATTATTGGAATAAATTTCCCCCTAGGTTCTCTCTAATATCCTCTTTAAAGTTTAAATAAATGGATGGTTTTTGGGTGGCCTGACCAGGCCACACTATAGCATCCCGCCTTTTTATTACATAACTTTTCATTACAGTTTACAAACAGGGGATCTTTAAATACTAGTGTCATGGAAATCAAAAACAATAAAACATGAAAAAAATTAAAACACTCTTTTATATCCCCTTGAAAGGATTCTTGAAAAGTTCATCCTATCTACAATTATTACATGTCATAACCTGGAGACATACATCAAAGGAAAGGGTGAGCTGAAGGCCCAATAAGGAAATCAAGGGAATCATTTTACTTTGGATATCAATAAGAACTTGATGATAGGAATAAAGACATGAGAAATTAAAAAAGAGTCATATCATAATAAAAATATCCTGAATCATAACTTGAATATGTGGCTACACCATTTAATGTAGACATTCATGAACATATCACCAAGGTTCATCCCTAAGGTGTCATAAAAATTACCAAGGTTGTTCACCAAGGTATCATGAAACTTGTCATCTCTAAGGTTTCATAAAAATTACCAAGGTTGTGTTATATAGATACCCTAACTTCACCTCTCAGTTTTGGTAAAGTCTTCATAATGCTTTGTGGTCACAGATTAAAATGATCACAATATACCATGCTCAAATAGATGGTCAGATAGAGCAGGAAAATTCGATTTTAGAAGACTTTCTCTCTACGTGTGTCTTGGACTTTATTAGTTCTTGGGATATCCATTTGGGATTGGTCATGTTTTCTTAAAATAATATTTAATAATCCTAAATTTTAGTGGCTCCTTTTTAGGTTCTCTATAGTCAGCTTTTTTGGTCCCTCCTATGTTGGGATGAGGTAGGTGAGACCTCACTACTAGGACCGAACCTTGTGAAAAAGACATCTGAGAAGGTCATGTTGATCAGAAAGCGGTTTCTGATAGATTAGATTCACCACATATCCTATTACAACTAGAGGCATCACAATTTATAGTATTTTGTGTGTGATTAGGTATTTTTGAAAGTGACCTCTCGTTTGGGTCACCGTCATTTGAGAATGCAGGGAAAACTAACGCTGAGGTATGTCAGACCTTTTGAGATCATTGATAGCATTGGAAAGGTGGAATATAGGTTGGATTTTACCTATCATTTGAAATATATTCATGACATATTCCATGTATCCCAATTGAAGAAGTACAGTCAAAATCCTTCCCATGTGCTGAATTGGGAAGAGTTAGAGATCGATCCCAATTTATCAGTGTTTCTACAGCCAGTGTGAATAGTGGATTCTCAACAAAATATTATTTGATGGAATTATATTCCACTAGTACAGGTATTTTTGAAGTATGGTGATGATGTGCATGAGACTAGGGAGTGGAAGTTGTGGGTTGAGAAAGAGTACCCATTCTTGTTTTTCAATCAAGCTTCAGGTTGACTTTTCGGGGCAAGAAAGTAAGTCACAATGGGGAGAATTTTCACTTATATGTCCTTATTTAGAGATATTTTATCTTATACTATTTGCCTATGTTCCCCCTAGGTTTACACTAGGTTACCCTTTAAATTTTTAAGAAAATGATGGTTTTTGGGTGTCCAGACTGGGACGTATTTTTTGGCCCCACGGTTTACCAAACCGCACATCCAAATCTTGCACAGGTGTCTAGGTCATAAAAAATATTTTTTAATTCCAATTATACCCTTCTTGAATTAAACCTATCTCAACCATTTATTTCTAAATTTTACCCTTGCAGCTATGGAAGTTTCCCAAGCCCAATCGACCTCACTTGGAACTCATTTTGAAGGGGATTTTGGTGGGAAAACATCAATATTTCTCATATAAATGATTTATCCTTTGTTTTTATTCCATTTCACAAGGGTTTCTTCCCTCCTTCATGAAGTTCCAAATGTCAAAAAATATGTCTTCATACCCAAGGTTTGATTTTGGTTTTCTTGGTCCAATATTGGGGATTTAGGTTCATTTTCACTCCCTTATGGTTTGGTGGTGGTGCAGCTGAAGTTTCTCACAAGGACTTGGGGTTTTTGATAGATAAGGTTGGTGATTCCATGTGCAGACATTCTTGGATGAATTTATCTTTCTTTTTAAAACTATTTACCATGTTTTATATCCTTTTTGTGTGGTGTTAATGTCATTTTTGGTAGTGTTGATTGTGCATTTAATTTTAAAGTTTCATTTGGAGAATAGAATTGGTGTTTTTCATGTGTATTAAAATTTTTATCATTTGGAATTATTTGGTGATTCATGAAATTGTTTTATTAAGAGTTATTTGGGAATCCAATCTGGTTTGGTATGTTATTGGTGTATATTTATCCTCAAAATATGGTTTTTAAATGAATTTGGTGTCCAAAACGTTGTTTTACTACTTGAAGTTGTTTTATGAAAATTTTGAATGGTTTATTGAGTTACACAATGGGAGAAAAGGAGTGTTGGTAACTAATTGGTGTGTGTATGTTATACAAATGGTTTTTTTATGTGAAAATGGTATTCTTTAACATGTGGAACTTTTTTAATCACAAAGAGGGAAACCTGGCTTTCTAGGTGGGAAGGTTAGGACTTGTATGCTAGTGATCCATAGTGGTATTGTTCCTGTTTCACTTAGAAAGCTTAAAAATGTCAACACTAACTAAATTTTTATTATTTTGGGGACCTCTATGATATTGGGGTTTTCCCCTCCTAGTGGATTGTTCATGATAAGGATATTGATTATGAATTTTTTTCCATCGGGATACGATGTACTCCACAACTAGCTAGTACCTAGGGGTGTTCCTGTGACTAGTGTTCTTTGGATATTTTGTACATAACATCAGAATATAGTGTGTTTTGTTGTATAAAGCAGTATAAGGTGTGTTTTATTTAAAAGGGTTCATTATTTAAAGTATCATTCTTGAAAACTTTTTTCATTTAAAGTTACATCTCTTTGAAATTGTTACTAGCATTATTGTTTATAAAACTTTCAATATTTATTTGTATTGAAATGTTTTTCACATTGAATATTTTTGGGTGGAATCACATTGGTATTAGTATAAGAACCTACTTACACCTTTGGTTTTATGTTGTCTTGGTTATGTTTGACACAGGTAAGGGAGGGATCCTTGGAGTGGCGGTTCAGGTTTTTAGCTTCCATCCTTGATGTGGTGTTTTATAGAAGGCATGGGTATTATATCCTCTTGACACGTGGTTGTTATAGAGTTATAGTTGATGCTACTTTTGAGTTGGGTCCCTCTTGGGATTTTTCTAAAACCATGTATTTCTGTTCTTAATTTTCTTAAAGTCTTGTTTGGACTAAATTTTCAGATTTAGTTTATTGACTATTTTGGCTGTTTAATGCTTCTAAACTCAGGTAATTCATTACCAAACACTTATTCATGATTCATGAGCACTGTTCCATCATGTAGGGGTAGGGAACACCCTTCAGGACTTTCCATGGATTGCGTCAAGTGCTGGTTTAGATGGAGAACTAGTCGGGTTCATGACTTGTGTGGTGTTTATAATGACCTATGAGATGTTAAATCATGAATTAACTTTATTTCACCATTTTAAAAGTTTTAATTGATGTTATTTTTTTGGATCTCACAATTAAAAAGTTACTCATGTATTAAGGGGGAGTCTGGTCTCAATTTTATTTATGCGCTACTTATGCCATATTCACCACTCATTTCTTCTTTTTGTGGTGTATACAGTTCACATGAATGTAATATTTGATACTTATACTTAAATTTAGGGTTATTTACCTATCCATTTTATGATATCAATTTTATGGGGTTTTAAAGTTCAGAAGTTACCAAATCGGTAAGGTAATTTTGTCTCAATATTAATTCTTAGAGACACATGTTTTGTTATGAACTATATTATTTTTTGAGGTATATATTCTAATTTTTGAAATTTTATATCATGAATATAACTCATTTAATGATAATATTCAGGAAACTTTATTCTTTCATGGCGATTAGGATTCAATGTTTCCAAGGCGGTAAGAGTTTATTACTAAAATTTCATCGTTTATCCGGACTATTTATGATTATGCTTCTATTGAAGAAATATTATGACCCATATCTCAATAATTGTCAGGATTTTTTATCCTTTAGTTGTTCATGATATCTTCATGTATTTTTCCAGTTCCATCTTTAGTACTTAAGATAATTAAGAAAATATTTTTAATAAAATCCTACTTTATGTCTCTTTGGTTTGAAATCTATTTTATTGACAAACCATGATTTCTAATTTTTTTTAAAAAATTATTTTAAATGATATTTTAAGACAATTGTATAGGAAATGGTTTTTTAAATAATTTTTTGATTTTTAAAATGTTTAAATTTTTTTTTTAAATATTCCATTAAAAACTTATAGGGTCATTTTAAAGGAAAACAGTTTTCAAAATTTTTTAATCTTAAAAAGAAAATTTTAATGTGGAAAGGACATTTTATTCCAAAAATGTTTTAAGTAATTTTTAAAGATCACTTCATAAGTTTACAATGTGTTTTTCAAAGAAAATGATTTTAAAAATGTTATAATATTTTCAAATAAAAGTTATTTTCCTTAAGAATTATTCCAAGCAATCATTCAGAATCCTTCTTCCTCTATGATGATATCCTTTGATATTTAAATGATTTACAAGGGATATGATCCAAGGGTCCCATTAATATTATTTATTTTAAAGGTTTATGTTTTGATGGAATGATGTTTATGTAACCCGTTTTTCTTTCACGGGTTATACCATGATAAATTCTCATGAAACCCACTTCCTTTCATGAGTTATTATCTAATGATATGATTATAAAACCTATCTATTTTCCATAGGTTATGATATGATGAAATTTTTATGATATCCATTTAATATCATGGGATATTATATGATGTTTATGAAACCCATCTATGTTTATGGATCATGATATGATGAATGTTTTATTCTCTTATGACTTACATATGTATGATTTAAATATGAGACAGGTGGGACCTATATCTTTCTATAATGTATTGGATAATGATAAATGGTATATGAGCTCATAGGGTATATGGGTTGTATCCCAAGCCTAAAAATAAATGGTTAAATGGGTTTTAACCCAATCATAAAAGAAAAATGGTACATGGGATTCAGCCAAAGCTAGAAAATAAGAGTGTATATGTGTTGTTGCCCAAGCCTAAGAATAATAGGGTTCACGAGTTGTAAACCAGTCCTAGAAAAATATGGTACACAGTTTGTAGCCCAAGACCAAAAATAAGAGGGTAGATATGTAGTATCCTAATATAAAAAATAAGAAGGTACACATATTTTATCCCAATACCTAAAGTTAAAGGATATATGAGATGTTAGCCTAATCCCAAAGTAGTTACACATTTGATTAGCCCAAGCCTAACATGTTATGAAGGTCTTGGTAGGTATCCTTGACATAATATTTTCTATGCTCAGGTGTATGACTCAAATTCTGGGTGTTATTTCTATGTTATGCTCTCGTGGATTATTCTCTTGATTTTTTTATGATTGATTTCTTATGAAATACCAAAATTTATGCTATGAATCATGTATATGATCTTTAATATACAGGTTATGATCTTGAAATTTTATTTTAATGTTCTCATACCCTTATTTTCATGTTATTATATAATATATCCTTTATTTACCCTTAGTGTTCATTTGATCTCACCCATTCTTATGTTTTCTTTACCCTAGTTATGAAGAATGGTTTTAAGTATAAGTTCTAAAGTGTAATATCTTTGTGGTAAACTTTAAAGATCTTTCACCATGTTAGAATATTTTGTTCCATGTTTCCAAATACACTAAACTTTTATGGTACTTGGAAATTTACTTTTGTAAGGTTTTGAATATTCATCTAAATTGATACAATATCCATGTATGTCAAGACAGGGTCACTATAATTTTTATTATATAACAATAATTATTTTAATTATGATAGAAAAATTATTCCATGAATTTACCTTAGTTTATATTTATAACTATTTAAAAATCAATTTACATATGATATATTTTTTAGTAATTTTAAAGAAATTAATAAAATATCATTTATTATAAATAACATTAATGCCAATGTTGACACTATTCGTTTAACTAAATTTTAAAAAGATCAATAGAATGATGGAATTCAAATATATTATGTTCACAACTTTGTAACATGGTATATTCAACTATAAATATAACATAACACAAAATTTCATTCAATTTACTTCACTTTTAATGTTTTTATTTTCATTTGATTTATTTAATTATTAACAAAATAATTTCAGAGTTGGCATTTCTTAAGCATTTAATGCAATTATGTCATATAAAAAATATTAAAATAAATTATCATGATAAAAAATTATATATATTCCAAAATAATATATATATCCAAACTTATGTTTCTTCCCTATTCCAAATCTTTGTAAAAATTATAAGGAGGAAAGGTTCATTTTTTATATTTTTCTTTGCATAACTTATTATATAGGTAAATGTCCTGAAAGAGTGTCCCATAAACTCATATAATTAGATACCAACCACATAGGTGTCTTAATATGTCTATAAAATGGGTTTTGTAGAAGTGTTGGATCATTCTTATACCTTATATTATGAGTTTAATGACCACGTAATCTTGTTTTTACCTTAATCCCTGTAATTAATTTTAATTTATTTTACTAATAAACTTGGTAAAAAAATTAAATTTTAATTATTATAAATTATAAATTATTATTATTAAAAATATATAATACATTTTCCCCAAATCAATTCACAAAATTGGAGTAAATTAATTTAAAATAAATCTCATAGAGATGTCAAGAATTCTGGTTTTTAAAGAGAAAAAGATCTGAAGTATACAAAGTTTTTATAGAATATTTATATATGAAATTTATTCCAATGACACAAATTGAAATAATAGACATATAATTGAACTAATTATAATTTAAAACCAATTGAAATATAATTTAACCATATAAATAATTCAAACAAAAAGGCAGCTTTCAATTAAAATTTACTATTTTTCATTATTCATAAAAAAATGAATCATTTCTGAAAAATACTAAAAAAATCACCCTAAGATAATATTGATGTTAATATTTAAAAAAAGATGTTTATTTTTTAAAATATAATTTATAAAATTTTATAAAATTATTTTTAAAAAAAGTGTGCCATTAAAAGGCGGTGAAACCACTTTTAGGAAAATACACTTTTTTGTGTGTAAAATTAGATTTATAATTATCTCATGCCTAGAAGTAACATAATATGATTGTAAAATCATTGATTGAATATATAATATATATATTTTATTCAAATTATTCATAATAAGTTTGTTTTTAATTTATTGAGTTAAAACTTGTTTGTGCATAGGAAAATTGTTTTAAAAAAAAGGGAATTTCTTTGTTTTGAAATAGTTTTTGCCTTAATTTTTAATTAATCAGTTACCAAAGAATACTTTTTATAGAAATTATTACCCCATATTTTCATAATTTAGTTAATCCTTTTCATACCCGCCATTCCATTTACTTGGTAATAACCATTATAATTTTTTATTAATATGTCACCTTTCGTTTAAACTTAGTGTTGTGCATAATGTAAGTTAATCTCTATGTTGCATGTATAAAAATTTAAATTTGGTATTTCTTGTAACAAAATATAAACTTAGTGGTTCATGTACAGTAATATAATTTTTTTTGAACTATTTAATTCAACCCATAAAAGAGTTTTAATTTATTCAAAAAAATAAATAATAATTCATAAAAACATGGGGGTTTTCATTCTACCCCCCATAGAATGAATTTTCATCTCCAAATTTATCTGGTTCATATCAAAGGTTTAATAATTGAATGTTAAATTCATAGAAATTGACATTTTAAAAATGAATAATAAATCTTCCCTTAAAAATGGAATGTTTGAAACATATTTGTCACCCAAAGTGACTTGTAACTAGGTTTCCACATTTAAGAACATTGGTAGGAAATGAATATTTGGACATAGAAGAAAATCATAAATAATTATAGAGAGTGATAAAGATAAATGATCACAAGAAAGTGGGTGATCCAGATATTATTAAGGATAAAACAACCATGAATTTATGATTATCTAAGGGACTATTTGATTCATCGGAAATGAAGGTACTAGGATAACATTTTTGATTCAAGATCCTTTTCCTAATGTTGAATAATTTTCAAAAAGAGATATACTTACTTTATTCAATTCCACTTTATATGCACAATATCAACCTTTGGTCGTGCCTTGATAAATTTCCACTTCATCACTTACTATAAGAATTGAAGGTGAATTTTTTATCCTAGAATCACTAATACATTATAAGATCCATATATATAATGATAAGTTATTTCATATATCTTAAGTTATAATCAAAACAAAGTGTTTATCACAGGTTATACAAAATTCATAAATCTTAATATGAAAAATAATACATTAATCTCTAAAACGTTGTTCAATGTTCAATATATTTTATAAATAATTAACCATTTGAACCTACCTAAAGTAAAAAATAAAACACTTTAGAAAGAAGGTCACTAAATTTATAAAAATATACTTAACATTGATCCATCATATATCTTAAATTATCTCTTCGTTGTTACATACCAAACACAATAATACCTTCACCACAACTTCTATTGAAACATGGTAATTACATGAATTATCATAAAACTATATTTCAAAAATAAATTCTTGATTATTTATTACATAAAACAAAGATTATTGGATATACTCCTTAAATCAAAAAATGATGGAAATACTCTCTATTATAGAATAAGTCGTTTTTTCAAAAAATACTTTATCAATTCTAAGGTCATCAATAGTATATGATTTTATCCAAACTAAAAATTATTTTCTTATCATGAGTATAATATTAATGGGTACCCTCCATTAATCATATGTTTTTATGAAAAATATATCCTTGTAATTAAATCACTTTTCTATGTCATTAATAACATTCCATAAATTCTTTCAAATCCTTAAGGAAAAAACTTTACTGAAAAATTCTTTTATATTTAATTATTTAGATTGTACAATATTTTAATTCAAATACATAAATACTTCATTCATATCAAATACTTTAAAAATAATTAACAAATATTCATATTTATATTCATTAACACTTCTTTCTTTTCACATGTCATTTTTAACCTCTTCATCATTAGAAATATAACCATTACTCATACCACCTTGATGGTTTTCTTCACAAACATTCCCCCAAGGACATAGATTTTCATAATTCACATTATTTGCACATTTAAAGAATTCACACATTTATAATACCTTAAGGATGCCAATATTTACATCCATTATGTTAACTGAACTTTTCATTTCCCCTTTTCTGTTTCTTTGTGTCCGTATTTTCCACGGTCAAAACATCTTATTGTTCCTCTAAGACATACACTTGGATATTTCTTTCTATATTGTCAACATGTAGGAAACCAAATCTTATCTCCTCCATGGTTACCATCACTTTATCTATCAGTGAACTCTTTCCTTTAGTTATATGGTGAGTTTGAGAGTTGGATAAGGTACACAGTGTTAATCATGTTCTATTAAAAACTGACTAGGCATAATAAAAATGTCATTTAGTCCTGTCATCATCCCATTTGGTTTCTCATTATTAATTTTTCAATCAAATTCAATGTTAACCAAGTTATTTCTGGATCCCTCTATTGACTAAAACTGAAAACCATAGTGTGAGGAACACTAATCTTAATGGGAATACAAGTAATCATGAAATTCACTTATAGGATGTATAAATTAGGACACCTTATGCTTTAATCTATAAACCCATAGGTTTATCATAGGTCATTCATAGTCATTATCTATTTAAATATTTTAAAATGGTTTACAAAGAGTTTGTGAATTTTAAAATCATATTCCCAAGGAGTTTTAAACCAAGAGTGTAGCGAGGCCCGTTAACATGCACCAGTTCCCGATTGAGTGTATCTCAATACGATTTTTCATGCTTGTTAAAGAAAGTTAAATCTATTCCAGAGACACATCCACTTGTAGTTTATAAGAAGAGATGTATTTCTATGAAACCACTCACTCTATCCTTTACCAAAATTCCAGAAAAATTTTCTATACTTTAAATCATCATTTAACTTATCCTTAGATAAATCCCTAGAAATATCCTTAGAAATATACCTATGGATATCACTAAATATTTATTATTATTTTTTCCAAATGTTAACTAAACCTTTTCTTTGATACTTACTATGAAGACCCAAACTTATCATATATAGAAATTACATCATTTTTTTGTATAATATTCTTTACTTTGCCTAAACAAAGGCCCAAAGAATGTATTATTTTAGTAGATTTATAAGGATGGAAACATAAAAACTTCTCCATAAGTAAGATACATTATCTCCCACAATATTATTTATAACCAGAACCCTTAATATACTAATCATATATAATACATATCTTCATAACCCAGGGAAAGAAATCATTAGAAAGGGTGAGCTTCAATGCTCAGTAAAGGTAAACGAGGGAGATATGAAAGCATAATATAAACACTAGGGTAAGAGAACCAGAGCATAGAATATGAAATCCATACCATGTATATCAAAGATAATAATCATGATTCATAGAATAATTCTTGTTAGTTCATAAGACAAAAATAATTAAGATATCAAAGAACATAGTCCATGAGGGCATAACATTGGCATAAGACATGAATGTTTGGAATGCACATAAACATGTAAAATGATTTCTATATTTTTATAGGATCCTTGAAAAATTTTTCTTAGTCAAATTTGTTCCCTCGCCAAACCATCTTAGTAGTCAAGGTTCACTTCTAGGACCATCTTATTAGAAAAATTTATTTACTAAACCGCGTTCACTCCCCATTCAATCTAGATCTATCTCTTGAGATATAATTCTTTACCCAATGTATTATAGGGAGATATAGGTCCCACCCATCTCATAATGAAGTCATACATATGTGTTCCACAAGATCATATATATTCATCATATCGTATTCCATAAAATGAAATGGGTATCATAAAAATTTCATCATATCATAACTCATTGAAAAGGAGAGGTTTCATAATCATTTAATTATAACATTACTCGTAAAATGAAGCAGACCTCATAAGAATGTTATTACATCCTGAGTTTTTGGAGAGGGCCTAAATAATCACATGTTTTTAATTTTTGGAGTTTTGTGGGTATAATAACTTTTATTAATGATCTAAACTCAATTATAAGTTTTACATTTACCCAAAACATTGTTTTTGGTTGGTTTTAGAGGATTAGAAAATGACTTGGGTGTTCGGATGGGTTTTAGGTCTGTAGAAGTTTAGAAGGCCCTCTTTTTGTTAGGCGTAGGCTAAGGCACACAATTTGATTCAACCATGCTGCCTCTTTTTGAAAAATCTGCGATGCCCCTTTTTTATTGAGCATGGTTTTAGAAAATTTGGGGGATTGGGTGAATGGACGTTCATGACCTCTATATTTTTTAGCAGAGGGAATCCAAATGGTTTTCACGTGGTTTGGAAAATAATTTGCATGATACACGATTAGAGACAAATGGGAAGTACCGATACACCATATCATGTACAATCATAACAAATTTTGGACTAAACATGTGACTAATAATGAGAGGTCTAGGTCTTGAGAAGCAAGAACCACACACTTATTTCCTGTTTTGGAAAACTGTGTGAACTCTAAGTTTTCCTCTTCCTAGTTTTTAGCCATCTTCTCCACTCAAAATTTGTTCTTCAATGTATCAGTTGCATTTGATTCATCTTGTAAAGGCTATCCATCCACTAGATTATATTTACTTCTACATCACATCATAGTCTGTTAAATCCATGTGGGTCATTATTTACTATTTTCATAGCATTTGTATGAAACACTAATTTCCTTAAAACAAATTCATGGTAGACGCTCAGATTAGACATGTCAATGTCTACGACTACAAGGAAGATGGTGCTTAGTTTTATTTGTGTTCTGAAGAGTGTTTTGGGGGTATGCTTTTTTCTTGTAATTATGTTAATAAAGCGAAAACCCATGATTTAAATAGTTTATTTTAATTAATTTATTAAACCTTATCAGATGCCTTTGTTCATACTCTATCAAGAGTACAAATGGTTTGAGCCACATGAGAGGCTTTGGACCATGGGATGTTTGTACATGGTGATTTCAGATTTAATTTGAGTTGTTTGATTTATTTATATTGAATTAAATTATATTTATGAACATTATTTGAGATCCATGGGATCATGATGGGATTTTCCCGAGGATTTAGATAGTGTTGGCAGTTTGTTTTGAGGTGATGTGATAGCTGGTATGGGTGTTGTCGTGACACTTGGGTGATGTTGATCACTGGTTGGGTGACTTGGTTTTAGGATTGAGGAGGTGAGGTTGTCAGGCTACATGAAAGGGTCATGTGATATGAGATAGAATGACCATAAAATTGAGAAACATAGTTGCAGGTGAATAAGGTACTAGGTTAATGTGACTTAGGTTCTATATTGGTGATTTTTCACTCACTTGTGTAGGCCAATTCACCATTTGGATTCATCTTCATACAACTTGGCTTAGACTATTTGTTACGCCCCGACCCCAGTTACCCAGAGTCAGTGTATTATTTTAATTCAATGGCATGATTATAAGGAATCAAGTCCCGAAGGACAAATTAGTTTAACAGTCGTAGAAAATAGATTACATACATGAAAGTCACATTACTTTATAAAATGAAAAACAAAAACAAAATTATATCCATTGAACACATTCATATCCCTTAGACTATCCCTACAAGTCAGTCATAATATACTTCTTCGCATCATGGAAAAAATAAAACATAGAAAGGGGTGAGATCAGATTCTCAGTAAGGATACCAATATAGCGAAAATTTTCATAAATAAGCATAAATATTAAAGGCAATGTATAAAACTAAAACAATGGACTTTTAAACTTAAACTTCAGAATAATATGGAAAAGATAAACCAAATAATTCCATTTAATTATTTACATGGATATTCTATTGGTCGAAGAATCACATGTAATATCAATAGCTAATTTCATAATGATGGAATGCAAAATGCTAGACTTCATAACCACATAGTCAAGGCCTTGTGACAAGTCTACAAATAATATTTTGTCAAGGCCTTGTGCCAAGACACTAGTTTGTCTCATGAGACCTAGCGATGCATCGAGGAGCTATAGCAGTCTCCACCCATCACTTACTAAGTCCAATGCATTCCTCATATGAAAAGGATTAAACATAACATAAATATTCATATTAAAACTAGCGTAAAAAATGATAATAATTTTTCTATAAATGGTGAATGGTATAAAAATAACACATCCACAATCAAACATATCACAAAACATTCAATACAATATGGAAGATTTGTATCACAAAAACTCAACCTCTGTCAAGAATAATATCATGTATAAGATGTTGACATAGTTGAAAATGATCAGTAAAAATCTTTGAGAGACATATATCTTTTTTAATGAAATCACTTAAAAGTCATATAAATGAAGTCATTTGAAAGATATTTTTGAATCAAAGTGTCCCATACCACTTTTAAACTTTTTAAAGGAATTAATATTTTAAAACATTCATTTCCATATAAATAAATCCTTTAAACCATTTTGAAAACATGGACATTAATGAGAAAGGTTTAGAAGAATAAATGTTTAAAACATTTAAAATGAAGTTTTAGTAAAAATTAACTTAAAAATAATCCCATTAAAAACACTTTTATGAAACATGGACATGGATAATAAATTTTTCCCAGTAGATACTTACGTAAAAACAACCTCAGATAATAAAGAAATTGTGAAATTAACCTTTACCTTGCACTTTCTTTTGTTCGAGGGTATGTTTAACATCCTGTATAATGACCATAGTATGTTATTAATTTATAACAAAATAATATTTATATTTATTATATCATACATGATTCATTTATTACTTTTTAATACCCATTTAGTAATTATTTCAATGTTAAATTAACATTTTTTTAATAATCTCTTTCTGTATCGTACGTGTTTTAACTTGTTATTCTTGTTTATATTATTTAGATCACGATTTAAATACTTCCAGAATATAAAAAGTCATTTATTTATCAAATATATTTAGAATCTAAATATTTATAATATATATATATATAATGGAAGGCACTGTTTATGGAGACAGTAGGCCGTACGTATGCATAAACGCTGTTTCCGTTTTCATATCGTATTCAATAGCAGTAAGTGAATAACATATATGTAAGTATATATATATATATATCTAAATTATAATTATTATGTCATATATTACATACTTATTAACAATATATATTTTTATAATCATCGTTGAATGGTGAACGTGGGAATGAATCTCATCGTGTCCTGGTGACGGTAATCCGTACGTACGCAATTGCGAAAATATCATTATATTGATGGTGAAATAATATGTAATTGATTGGTATATCATATATACAGAATCATTAAAATGTTATATTTATTATTTATATCATTTATACTCATTATTATACCAACCCAAATAATGAAGTGTTTGAATAACAAACTACACCACGACGTGGAGACGGTAAGCCGTACGTACGCACCTATGGTGACTTTGTCATTTAAAGGATGAATATAATAATGAGTATGGTTGTACCATATTTATAATAAAATAAAAATATGTAGGAGATAATGGAGTTATTATTTTGGTATGGAAACAATCAATAAAGGGGAAGTGAAAGATGAAAAGAACATGGAAGAGGGTGGTGAAATTATTACCTCTTCTTCGGGTGTTTCCTTTTGAGTTGATCAATAGTTCTCCTTAGGTTGGATTTCTAATCAATGTAAGGAATGTATGTTGATTTGAGAGAATTTGGGAGGATATTTGGTCAGGTTTTGGATAAGCCAAATGGATTTGTAGGTGTGATATTGAGAGAAGGAGAAGTTCCCCTTCATAAGTGGGGTGAGGGTCACTTTAGGAAAAGATTAAATTATTAATTTATTATACAATCATATTCGGTTTACAATGACTAAAAATGAATTTTTTTAGAGACTTAGGTGGTTATGGGTAGAAATCCTATCAACGAATTTGTTTTAGGCTAGTTTAGGTTACCATTGTAACCTTATCTCTTATATTTAACTCTTAGTTAAATAGTTTAACTTTTACAGTGTCTTCTTGTATTCCTACACTATTTGTTTAATAAACTCACTATAAACTTATAAGAGAACCTCAAGTGGTAAATTAACAATATATAAAATATTATTCAATCCCTTAGACCAATCCTTATATTTTTGGGAATATTATGTCAACCAATAATATAGTATTTTTTTTAATAATTAATTAATCTCAATTTTGACACTATTTGGTATTTTGTGTTTTTGAAAGTCATAACAACCTTATCAATTAAAAAAAATCTAATCAACCTTAATATGTCATATTGTCCAATAAAATTATTTTATGGAATCAAAACTTTTAAATTCTATTTATTTTAATTTTTATAATATAAAATATTTCAATATTTCATTAAGAAGGGAATTACTGCATCATCATTTTGTCATAAATAAATTTAATTATTTAATCTATATTATTTTTAAATAAAATACTATTATATTGGAAATATTTTTATCTTTATAATGAATATTTACATTCTAATTTATCTTATGTATAACTATATATTAAAAATGGTTTAGTTAATAAACCATGAATTTAACACTTTTAACTCTTCTTTAAATAAAATAATAATAAATGTCCTAATCTAATCCAAGTGGACCTATAGGATCATATTTTATTCCTAAGGATGTTTTGGTCGAATTACATGTATCTAATAGAATTAGTACATGTGTTAGGGTAATTATAATATCATTTTTACCTTTAATTACCCTATTTACTTTTAACCGTGGTAAATAAAAGTCAAAAATCACTATTCAAAAAAAAAATAATTTCAGCGTATTGAATCAAATTTTACTTACTGATGTCAACCTTTTCCCTTGAATTTTTGAAATTCAACTCATAGAATCAGTAAAATTATGTTTAATGCAAATTTTCAAATACTCCTAGAAGATGGGTAAAAAAACCTTTGAAAGATCGATAAAAGTTTATACATCTAATTTTATTATAAAATGAATCCAATGAATTAAATTAAAATTATACAGGTATTATATATATATTTTTACTTATAATAAATTTAAATAAAATAAATAATTATTTAAATACAATGTCTGTTTAAATAATAACGCAATGTTTTTCACTATTCATAAAAAATTAAAAGTTTTCAGAAAAATACCAAAAAATCACCCAAAGCTAATTTTGATATTCTAAATTAAAAAATGAATTATATTTCAAAAAATTCAAAACATTTAAGTTTCATTTATTAATTTAACATTAATTCCCGTTTTCAAAACCAAAAAGTGGGTTTCTAAAAAGTAAAAACTATCAAAATATTGACATGTGTTTATGTCAAATTTAAATTTGAAATTACTTATAATGAAGTAAATTTTATTAAATGATAAAAATATAATATAATTATACTTAAAAACAATTCAAATGTATAATTGAACACTATAAATTATTTTGATGAAAAAAGTTGTTTTCAATTAAAATTTAGTGTTTTTCACTATTCACCCAAATATAAAAGTTATCAGAAAACACCAAAAATTTATCAAAACTAAATTTTTATGTCACGATTATAAAGAATAAGTTTATTTTTTCAAAGTTAATTTATAAAAGTGTCAAATATTGGATTTAAAGGGTTCTCCATTAAAAGGCGGTAAAATTTCATTTTCTGAAAAATACTTTCTTTATCTGAAAAAATGAATTTGTTCTTATATTATATCTAAGAAACACATAATTTGGATGTTAAAATTTATATGGAATATATAAAATTAAAATTTCAGATAATACGATTCATAATCTCTTTTGAACATCTAGTTTGTTAAGTCATGGTGCGCTCGAACTCGGTGTTGCATGTAGCACAAGTTATTGAATTACATTAAAGAAATAACGTACTATGAAATATTGGGGTGTCACATTCTCACCTCCTTAAATAAATTGCGTCCTCAGAATTTCAAATTGTTCTTCAAAATTAAATGGTTGAAAATAGAAAAATATCTTTGTGGAAAACCCACATTGGAAATTGGGTTAATAAAATTTAGTCTTAATAAGAGGGGAATGGAAATGAAAATGTCACCACCAAATTATGATCTCGATTAGGAGAACATTGCTGAAAATTAGAGACACATAATTGGAGGAAAAACATAAATATTTAGAGGGTGTTATTGAGGTCATCAATTACAAACAATTGTAAAATTGAGGGCCTCAAAGCCATCAATTTGTGATGATTTAAAATATCGTCTGTTCAACAAAACATAAAGTATTTGAATAAAAAAATTTTCTTTTTAATATCCCTTATATAATGTTTAAGAATTAATTTATTCATATAATAAGAGGAAAACAAATATACTTGACAAGTAGAGTTTCATCCTTCAACCAATTTCTACCAAAACTCATCATTCACTCCAAAAGATAATAGAATTCAAAAATATTCTATTTATCCTTATCGTATAGGGTTCAAAAAATAATGAATTTAAAATTAATTTGTCAGACTATTAAAAAAACTACCTTATGTAAACCCGGACATCATGTATACCAATGGTAGGTGATCTACCCTTGTCACCCTTCGGTTGAGGGTTCAAGTCTCACAGCCTTGCCGAATGCGACAGGTTGTCACCCGACCTCTAGGTTTTCTTTTTTATGACAATCCAAAAATCATCTCAAGAAATGATTTAAACTTAACAGTAGTATCCAATGTCAAACTTAATCGATTACAACATTTAAATTTATCCAAAATACTTATGTCCAAACTCACACTCCAAAATTTATAAGGAAGGTAAACAGAATGAAGATCCTTTTTTCCACGTAATAACATGTGAATACCTTCATCATGTATTATTTTAAAACACTGTAACAACCTGAATTACCAAACAACCGTATTGATTACATTAATTCTCCCTTATTCCTTATATAATACAAGATATACTCCTTCTCTCCAAAAATGTTCTAAACTCCAACAAATATGGAATATACAAATAATTAATCAGTTTGAAGGTAGTCAAGAATATCCAATATAATTTATCCAAATCAATATTATATTATTAAAAAATCACTACCTCAGTATAAGAACCATATTATGGTTTATATTTCTCTCAACCATATATTTTCCAAAAAATGTAACCTGTTATTAAGTCACTTTTCTTGGTTACAAACAATATCAAGTCCTTAATGAAATAGTACTATAACACAATCCTTATATACTTTATAATTATTATAACATGTACATATTTAATACAATACTCAAATGACACAATACTTTAATAACAACATAATAACTCTAATCATTCCTCTTCATCTTTGGTAGTTTCATAACTTGATTATTATCCAATAGCATCATGTGGGGTATACTCTGATGATTTAGACATTGATTTGCATAGTGTCCCAAATCCTTGCAGATGAAGCATTTTACATTTGAAACCTTTTTCTTACCCTTGCAATCACGTACTTTGGGTCCTTTTCTCCAGACTAATAAAAAACTCCCATTCCCTTCAGGCATTTACCAAGGTGATTTTTTCCACAGTTATCACATATGTGAAAAATCCTTCTTTCTCCTCTTCCATTTATCCGTCTTTCTCTCTTCCATCATTTTCTTCTATTGCTTCCCATCAAAGCCATATGACTCAGTGAATTATTTACTTATATTATTAACACATGATACTATTTCTTTAAATGATGAGAAAACGTGGGAGAATATTTCCCTTCTAAATGTTGGCATAATACCATGAAAGGTATGATCCTTCTTAATATTTGGATCATGCGTATTGCTAGAATTTTTATTCCTTCTACTAGGCACCATTTCTAAACAATTACATACATTAGGTTATTTTATGAATCACAATGCATAATTCCAAACTTGTAAAATACCTAAAAAAATTGAAAAGAATATTCATATAATCTATAATCATAAAAAATGTTTTCATTGAGGAATTATTTACTCCTCAACCCTTCACAATGGATTGTAATGAAAATGTGAATTATCCTAAGCATATCCTCAAGGGGTGTCATAACCAAGAGTGCAGTAAGGCCCATTGTTGTGTACTAGGATACCCTAGGTCAAGACTGAAACAACTTGTCAGAGTTTTCACTCCTAGGTAAATCTGTTCCAGAGCCGCCTCTTCCTGCTCATATCTAGGCAGGGATGTATTACTTTGAAAATACACAAAATCTCTACATTATCAAAATTCTAGGAAGATCTTATATACTAATCCTCAAAGTCTATATTAGGATAATGTTCTCTAATCAATGTTTATCTAAATATATTTCCAAGGTTGTTGTTAAACTTCCTCTGATACCAACTGTAACGCCCTGAACCCAGTTACCCAGAGTCGGTGCATTATTTTAATACATTAGCATGATTACAAGGAATCAAGTCCCGAAGGACCAATCAGTTTAGCAGTCTTGGAAAATAGATTACATACATGAATGTTACATTACATTTAAAAATAAAAAACAAAAACAAAATTGTCTCCATTAACAACATTCATATCCCTTATACTATCCCTACAGGTCAGTCATAAAATAATATTTTGCATCCAGGAAAAAATAAAACATATAAAGGGGTGAGCTCAGATGCTCAGTAAGGATACAAATGTAGAGAAAACATTCATAAATAAGCCTAAATATTTAAAGCAATGTATACAACTAAAACAGAAGTCTTTTAAACTTAAAATTCAGCATAATATGGCAATCATAAATCAAATAATACCATTTAATTATTCACATGGATATTATACTAGTGGAATAATCATATGTAATATCAATATCTAATTTCATAATGATGGAATGCATAATTCCAGACTTCATAACCACATATTCAAGGATTGGTTCCAAGACTACAAAATATTTGGTCAAGGCCTTTTTCCACCGATGCATCGAGGAGCTATAGTGGGCTCCACCAGTCACTTACTAAGTTCAATTCATTCCTCATATGAAAAGTTTTAAACATAACATAAACATTCGTATTAAAACTAGCATATGAAATGTCAATAATTTATCCATAAACCAGGAATAGTATAAGAATAACACATCCAAAGCCAAAAATATCACAAAAACCTCAATACAATATGGAATATTTATATCATAATAAATTAACCTCGATCAAGAATAATATCCCGTAAAGGATGTTGACATAATTGAAAATGATCAGAAAAAGTCTTCGTGAGAAATATCTATTTTTCACGAAATCATTTAAAAGTAATATAAAGGAAATCATTTAAAATATAGTTTTGAATAAAAGTGTTCTATAACAATTTGAAACATTTGAAAAGAATTAACATTTTAAAATATTCATGTCCACATAAATAAATACTTAGTACCATTTTGAAAACTTGGAAATTAATGAGAATCGTTTAGAAGAATAAATATTTAAAAAATTTAAAATTATGTTTTAGAAAAAATTACCTTAAAAAAATTCCCTTTGAAAACAATTTTATGAAACATGTACATGGATAATAAATGTGTCCTAGTACATACTTACGTAAAAACAACCTTGGATAATAAAGATATTGTGAAATTAACCCTTACCTTGAACTTTCCTTTGGTCGAGTGTACGTTTAACCTCCTGTATAATAACCATAGTATGTTATTAATTTATAATAGAACCATATTCATATTTATTATATCATAAATGATTCATTTATGACTTTATACTACCCATTTAATAATGATTTCAATGTTAAATTAACATTTTAGGTAACAATCGCTTTCTTTATTGTACGTGTTTTAACTTGTTATTCTTGATCGTATCATTTAGATCACAATTTAAATACTTCCAGAATATAAAACATGATTTATATATCATATATATTTAGAATATAAATATTTATAATACATAGATATATGAAACTTAAGGCACCGTTTATGGAGACGATAGGTCGTACGTACGCATAAATGCTGTTTCCGTTTTCATATCATATTGAACGGAAGTAAGTGAATAAGATATATGTAAGTACACACACACACACACATATATATATCTAAAATATAATTATTACTTCATATATTACATACTTATTAATAATATATATTTTTATAATCATCGTTGAATGGTGAACGTGAGAATGAATCTCATCGCGTCGTGGAGACGGTAATCCGTACGTACGCACGAGCGACAATATCATTATGTTGATGGTGAAATAGTAAGTAATTGAATGGTATATCATAGATACATAATAATTATCATGTTATATTTATTATTTACATTAGTTATACTCATTATTATATCCACTCAAATAATGAAGTGTTTGAATAACAAACTACACGATGATGTGGAGACGGTAAGCCGTACGTACGCACATTTGGTGACTTTGTCATTTAGAGGATGGATATAATAACTAAAATGGTTTTAAAATATTTATAATAACATCATATTATGTAGGAGGTTATGGAATTATTATTTTGGTATTGAAATAATAAAGAAAGAGGAAGTGGAAGATGAAAAGAACTTGGAAAAGGGTGGTGAAATTATTATATCTTTTTCGGGTGTTTCCTTTTGAGTCGATCAAAAGGGATCCTTATCTTAGCTTTATGATCAATGTAAAGACTATAGGTTTATTTGAGGGAAGTTGGGAGGATATTTGGGTGGGTTTTGGCCGAGCCAATTGGGTTTGTAGGTGTGATTTTGAGAGAAGGGGATGTTCCCTTTTATAAGAGGGGTGAGGGTCACTTTAGGAAAATATTAAAATATTAATTTATTATACAATCATATTCAGTTTATAATGGCCTCAAATGAATTTATTTCGAGAAATATGTGGTTATAGGTGGAAATAATCTCAAACAATAGGTTTTAGATAGGTTTATGTTACCATTTAACCTTATATTTTAGATTTAACTCTTAGTTAAATAGTTTAACTTTTACCGTGTCTTCATGTATTCTTACACTATTTGGTTAATAAAATTACTCTAAACTTTGAAAAGAACCTAAAGTGGTTCATTAATGATATGTATACTATTATTTAAGCCCTTTGGCCGAACCTTATATTTTTTTTGAATATTATATCAACCAATAATATAGTATCTGTTTTAAAAATTAATTTATCTCAATTTTGACACTATTTGGTATTTTGTTTCTGTGAAAGTCATAACAAAGTTTTCACTTCGAAAAATATTTGTCTAATCAACCCTAACATTTCATATTAACCTATAAAATTTTTTGATGGAATCAAAACTTTTAAATTCTATTTATTTTAATATTTATAATATAAACTATTTTAATATTTCTTTAAGAAGGTAATTACCGCATCATCATTGTGACATAAATAAATTTAATTATTTAATCTCTAAAAATTATAAATAAAACAAAATTATGATGGAAATATTTTTATCTTTATAATAAATATTTATAGAATAATATATCTTATGTATAACCCTATATTAAAAATGGTTTTGTTAATAAACCTTGAATTTAACACTTTTAACTCTTCTTTAAATAAAATAATAATAAATGTATTAATCTAATCCAAGTGGACATAAAGGATAATATTTTATTACTAAGTGTTTTTTTTCTAATTACACTTATCCAATAGAATTAGGACATGTTTTAGGGTAATTATAATATCATTTTTACCTTTAATTACCCTATTTACTTTTAACCATGTTAAAATAAAAGTCAAACGTTACTATTCATGAAAAATTATTTTCAGCTTATTGAATCAAATTTTACTTACTGATTTAAACCTTGTCTCTCGTATTTTTGATATTCAACTCATAGAAGCAGTAAAATTAAGTTTAATACAAATCTGCAGATGCTCCTAAAAATGGGTAAAAAACGTTAAAAAGTTCAATAAAGTTTTATACATCTAATTTTATTATAAAATGACTCTATTGAATTACATTTAAATTATATAGGTATTAGATATCTATTTTTACTTAAAATAAATTAAAATAAAATAAATAATTATTTAAATACAAAGTCAGTTTTAAATAATAATGCAATGTTTTTCACTATTCATCAAAAATTGAAAGTTTTCAGAAAAATACCAAAAATTCACCCTAAGATAATTTTGGTATTATGAATTCAAAAATGAAGGCTATTTCAACAAATTAAAAACATAGAAGTTTCATTTATTAATTTAAAATTAATTCCCGTTGTCAAAACCCAAAAGTGAGTGTTTAAAAAGAAAGAACTATCACAAGATTGGCATGTGTTTACGTCAAAATTAAAATGTGAAATTATATATAATGACCTAAATTGTATTAAATGATAAAAATATAATATAATTATACTTCAAAAGCATTCAAATATATAATTAAACACTATAAATTATTTTTTAAAATTTTTTTTTTCAATTAAAATTTTGTATTTTTCACTATTCACCCAAATATGGAAGTTATTATAAAAACACCAAAAATTTATCAAAACTAAATTTTATTGTCCCGATTATAAATAAGAAGTTTATTTTGTCAAATTTAATATATAAAAGTTTCAAATATAGGCTTTAAAAAGGGTTCTGCATTAAAAGGTTGTAAAATTGCATTTTTTGAAAAATACTTCCTTTATCTGAAAAATGAATTTTTTCTTAAATTATGTCTAAGATACACATAATATGGATGTTAAAATTTATATGGAATATATAAAATTTAAAATACAGATAATACTATTCATAACCACTTTTGAACAACTATTTTGGTAAGTTGTGGTGTGCTCGAACTCGGTGTTGCGTGTGACACAAGTTATTTAATTACATTGAATAAATAACATACTATAAAATCTTATGGTGTTACACTATTGGGGTAGTATTGACAAATCATGTTGGTAGAGCCCCCCCCCAGTAGTTATAGATTCAGAAAAGGCTTGGGTGATTTCCATTAAAAGTGAAAAGTATGGAAAGGATCCATCAGGTGATAATATTGAGGCTATTGTTTGTGTGTTGAGGCTCACCATTATTGAGTCTAGTGGGACAAGACTTATTTTGTAGGATTAAAATATACATTCATCAGGAAATCATTTGTTGAGCTGGTTGTGGTTTTTATTTGAGGATAGATATCAGTATACCTCCAGACGTCGGGTATCGAGCAGTTGACTGATTTTGAGCAGGGGTATGAGGGACTAGATTCCTAGAGTGGGTGTGCCTTTGAGATGTTGGTGATAAGATTTGGACACAAGGTTCTTGTTGAAACATTGTTCCAGGTGACTTAAATAATGGTGGAACCTGATGGTTCACCTAGACTATTGTATTTCCGAGGATTCCTTGGGCTATGAGATAAGGATTCTCTCCTCCTCAGTTATTCTGGAAATGGCCGAAACAGGTGATATATTCTTGATATCTACTGAGCACTAAGGAATCTTGTTTTTTCTTTATGTTTGTTTTTTTGATTTAATTATTTTTAGTACACACCTAATTAATCACAATTTTAATGTTGCAACATGTTGGTGTTGACATAGTAGGACTCATTCTCACACCATACAAGGGACCTTCAGGATGCATGTAGATTTAATACTTTTTCATTTATGTAAGCATTTAGGCTCTTGATCTTGATCCTAGTGGTTTATTTTTATGTGATGATTGGAAAGTGACGTTGATGTTCATGCATCAGTTGGAGTTACTTTGACTTTTCCTTTTTATTTCTTTTCTGTAGTAGTATGCTACATATATATATATATATACATATTTAGGTCAAGCATGGGAGACCCATTTCTTCTTATTGAATTTTATATCTTATATTGGCTACATGTTATTCTTAGTATCGAAAAAGGGCATGTTTACTAGTTTATTTATTTCTTCTATTGTTATCTATTTTTTTTTCTGCTATTGTATATTGTTTCTAATGCTTCCACCTTGGGTGGGTTACTGGTTTAATCTTGTTGGTATTTCCTTTCTGATTCATTATATTTATATTTGATTACTCTATCATTTCAACACTAGAGGATATAGTCTCCCCACTATCACTCTGTTACACCCTTATTGCTAGTTAGTATCCTTTGGCATAAGGGGAGGTACACCTAATGCTAGTGGCACTCGACAGATGTCATTATTCAGGTGGTTAATTGGGTTGGGGCACTACAAGTGGTATGAGAGAAGATATTGAATGAGAATTAGTATAAGTGATCAGCTAACTAATAATGATATCAAATGTTTTAATTTTATTATTTATTCATATTATTTGGGGTATGACAGATCATAGATCAGGTTGTTGTCAGAATTGGGTTTATAGATCATTTTTGGGTGCCTATGGCCCCATGAACGTGGGAAGAACCGAGTTCCAATAGGTGGGAATTGATATTATGCTTTTCTCATATTACTGTTGATATGGTTTCCCCGTTAGGTCGTACACCTGGAATGTGATTTTTACCTATTATGACAAGTGATAATTTGCTTGTTATGGTGAGGGATTAGATACTTGACCCTTGGATCAGAATATAAAGGGGGTGTTTGTCATTATTTTATATAATTTTGCAATGGAACATAGGATGTTTAAATTATATATATCCATGTGCCTTCGATAAATTATTATGATTTCCATTGGGGACTTAGATTGTGAATTGAGGGCTTTGGGTTGTCCAAAGTGTCAATAAAGGATGCTAAGTGGTATTTTCCTACCTAGCTTCTCTTTGGTGGAATCTTACTCAATAAACCCAAGAAAATGGACCCAATTGAATATTTTTATGATATTTGATACCTGTATATAAAAATATATGGACTTGGCTCTCATACGAGAATGAAGGTATGATGAAATGAGGTGATGTTGATTACCAGGTTGGGTGATATTGTCATCAATTTGAGGGTACATTATTCATCAGAATGGGCATGGCCCAAGACATATTTGATACTTGGCTCAGATATGGTCGGGTAATGAGGCCCTAAGGCTAGGATGTCTCGTGAAATAGTCGACGTGAAAGGGTAAGGGTAGAGAAATCACACTACCAATTTCTACTTTCCCTATCAGAATTATATATATATATATACATATACATATACATATACATATACATATACATATACATATACATATACATATACATATATATATATATATATATATATATATATTATCTAGGTTTTCTGATAATGTTATGGTATTAAGCGGGATGCCACCAAGATGGGCTCCAATGGAGCATTAGGCAGGCAGTGAGGTGGTACCATAGGACCTGTAACGACCTAATGTTTTATCAATGGAATTACCTTTTTATAATTATGTCTCATAGTATAATATAATTAGGAAATAAAATGTTATATCATGACAATAAATACTATTTGACCATTAAAAATAAATTTTCCACTTTTGTGTCTTAATTTTCAAAAATATGACATACACAGTTGCGTTCAGGGTGATTTTTGGGGTCTAATGGAACATACTTAATTTTTGGTAAATAGTAACGTACTCTTAAAAATAGTAACCAACCCTTATGCATAGTAATATGTCTTTTATGAATATATTAAATCGTCCAGAAGAATAGTAACCTCACCCTTGACTGTGTAAATAAAATTTAGGTATCATATAAGTGATAATATGACCATAGTAAAGGTAGTGGTGTTTTTTGTAAGTCATAAATAATTAATTATAATTAATTAATTAATTTAAAAGAAAATTTATTTTCATAAAATGTTTTCATAAATTAAAATATTTATATCTTCTGGTTTTAAGATAATTTTATAATACCTTATGTTATTTTTAAAGCATTATAAAACCGGTTATAATTTTATAATCCATATTTTTCAAGTAAAATTTGATTTTAATTAAAAATTAAATTAATCATATTTATAAAATTATTTTTGAAAAATGGATTACATTTTTTGATTATAAAATTTGAAAAATTTTATGGTGAATTTTTTGGTTTTTCTAAGAGACATTATTTTTTATGAATAGAAAAATATGATAATTTACCATATATATACATTATAAGTTAAATGCACCATTCATAGCATCATCACTGAGTTAAGAGACCTTGGTTTGAACTCACATGAACATATTTCTATTTTTTGTGATGGAATAATCACTATTTCTTATATCATATAAAAATAATAAACTAATGATTAAAATAATGAGAAAACCCTCCTCCCATCCACTATAAAAACCACCCACACTCCCCTCTTTTATTCACATCCCTAATGCCCTGTGACTTGCCTAAATTGTGAAAATATTTCTCCCCAATATCCTCCACTACATCCAGAATCCCTTGGTCTCCTCAAAAGACCATGTCCTTCACCGCTTAAGAGGCTGTCAAGGAAGATTAATTCAATAGGAAAATTCCTCATTTCAATTCTTTTACTTTCTTTTCAAGTTACTTTTGTTTTCTTTTCTATCTGTACCTATCCTCATCCAAATATTAGGAAAATATATTACCATAAATTTACTTTTACTTTGTTATGATAATGGAATAATTTATTATCATCTCTCCTTTACCCTTCTTTTATACTTGAAAGGAAAACACCATCCGAGATATGTTAATTCATCACATTCAAGGATGATAGGTATTAAATTTCTTTAACCGTATTCAATTATGGTAATGAAAACATTATTATGGTTGAAGAAGAATATACTACATTTATTATGTCTCATATATAGTTCTATAATATTTTTTTACACATGGTTTTTATTTATAAAATAAAATTTGTTTCTGGTGATAAAAAATTACCAATTAACCAAAAAGTTTATCAATAAAGTTTTATATAATGATTAAACTTCACACCAAGTAACCAAATTAAGTTTAAAACCATGTAACCATATGGATTTTCAATAATATAATATAACTACAATTCAGTACAACCATCCTCATTTTACATGATTATCTGTTCATGTATATAAGTAAACCGATAATGAAGCAAACAGTTCCAAACAATGAAATTGAGCATCATAACCAATAAGAAAGGTCATGAATGAACTAAAAAAGGTTATAATAAATTAATTAAATGTAAAATAGGTTCTATAATAATTAATTAATGAACCAAATTTGATTATTCTAGTCATTAATATCAGTTGGAGAACAACATCAGACTTATTGTAAGGGATTCTAACCGAACCCCCATTATTATTTTGGGTTATTCTTACTCTCTTTTCACCCAAATTAAATATTATATTCGATTTATGTACATCTTATATTTAATTTTTATATTTCCAAACACATGTATCAAGATACTTGAATTATTATCTTTTCAGGATATACATGCTTTCAAGTGATTCCCTCCTCAATAGTTTTTGATAAGAAAACCCATTTTAAGGGAACTTCTCAAATTTTTACCCAATTTCAGGTGCAATCTACCATCTATTTAAATCCACCATTGTTTTTATAAAATCAATTATTTAGTAAATCCTTCTTTTTTCACTTCAAGTTTTATGTAAAATAATATTCCCTTTTCTATTTTAAATTCTCTTTATAATTTTCTATAAAATCGCACTAAAATGTTTTAGGGATAAAATTTCTTAAAAACTATTTTTAATTGTTATAAAATCTGTTTTGGATCACTTAACATGATATATGACTATTTTACCTTATTAATATCCACATTTGTTCTATTTTTTTTCTTTCATAGACACTTATATGATATGACCATTAAATTACACTTTATAACATGATTATGATAACCATTTCTTTACACGCGTTACCTTATGTTTATGTATGATTATGTATGTGAAAAACATATTCATGAACATTTTATGATGGGTGAACCCAGATAGAACTCAAATTCATTGGGTAAAGTTGAGTCTCATGAGACGTTGTGTGAAACTTTCTTGGCGGTTAGCCTTGACTTGTGTTACCATGTGAAACGGTCTTGGTGGTTAGCCTTGACTTGTGCTACAATGTGCAAGAGTATTTGTGGTTAACCTTGACTTATACTAATCTAATTTGAATAATCTTTGAATCATTTTAAATTGATGTTTTGTGTTTCTTCCACATTACTATGATTCCATGCTTATTTGATCCCAAGTTATCTTTGTTATTGTTCCGTATGTTCAATTCCCTTTTATACCTTTTTATATCACTATGTCACGTTTCTTAAACAATGTGATAAAGATTTATTCTTATTATTAATCTCTTACTAGGATTTTATCTCATACCTTTGTTCATGTTCTCTCTAGGTTATCCTATGAATATGTATGAGAAAATTTGAAGCCAGGAGCTCATTTTTGAGATTATATAAAAAGTTGTTTTCATGATGTTTTATTATGTACCAAGTATTCCATGACACTGTAATTTATGATCCTTAGATTGTAATTTGATTTTTTATTATAAATAAAATCATGTAATGTTATGGGTAAAAGGATAGGGTCTCTACAGTTGGTATCAGAGGATGGTCCAGTTATTTTTGGATAGTAGGAATAGATAACTTTAGAACCTTAGGGATGAGACTAAAATAATTATCTAGTGTGGAAAGGTAGATCACTCTTCACATCTCGAAGCATCCTCTAATTCATTAAAATTATAAGGAGAAAGATTAATATTCTTTAAAATCCTTATCTAGTGTGGATATTAATGCCTTATGAGCAAGAATGTATAACTAAAACTATTGAGACAAAGGAGATGATACTTATCAAAGTCATGCCCATAATGAGGGACAACACTGATGTATTCCCAAAATAGTATCATGGTCTTCCTTCTAATCGATAGGTTGAATTATCATTTGAACTTATTCATGGATCTCCAACTTTATTGAAGAAACATTATATAATGGAAATCGTAGAGTTGGAAGACCTAAAGAGGCACTTATCGAATAATTTGGATATGGGTTTTATACGCTCGAGTGCTTCATCATGAGGTGCACTAGTCCTCCTCATCAAGAATAAGGACGAATCAATGTGCCTCTGCATTTATTATCATGAGCTGAATAAAATCATAATAAATTAAAAGTATCCCCTACAAAAGTTAGATGGATTCTTCAGTCAGCTTCGTGGGGCTAGTTATTTCTATGAAGTGGACCTTCAGTCGAGATATCACCAATTAATGGTTGGAAGGAAGATATTACCAAGACCACCTTTCGAACGAGTTATAAACACTATGAGTTCATAGTGACACCATTAAAACTCACTAATTCTCCAATTTTTTCTTTTGGATATAATGAATAGAGTCTTTTGAGATTACCTTAAAATTTTTTTGATAGTCTTTATCGATGATATGATGATATAATCAAAGAGTAATGAGGAACATGAAGAGAAATTAAATACTATGTTGATGAATTTGTGAAGGTAGAATCTAAATGAAAGGTATAGTAAATGTGAGTTCTCAATGGAGAGGGTATCATTATTGGGGCATGTGATCACTAGTAAAGGGATATCTGTAGACTCTTCCAAGACAAAGGGAATTGAAGAGTGGCCCAGAAAAACATCTGTAATGGAGATTCATACCTTCCTTGGTCTAGCGGGGTATTATCGATGATTTTTGGAGAACTTTTCATGATTTTCAAACCCAATGATCTAGCTTACACAGAATGGGGTGAAATTTTTCTGGACTCAAGGAGTTGAAGAATTCTTTAAGGAGTTGAAAAATTGGCTTATCACTACGCTAATACTCAGACTCCCAACACGTGGAGAACTTATTGTGGTGTATAATGATTCTTAAAAGAAGGTATTAGGATATGTGTTGATGAAAAATTACAAAGTGATAGCCTACACCTCAAGATAGTTTAAAATCCATGAGAGAAACTATCCCACGCATGGTCTGGATTTGGAAGTTATGATCTTTGCATTAAAAATCTGGCGGCATTATCTCTATGGGATGAAGTGTGAGATATATACTGATCAAAAGAGTCTCAAATATATATTAACACAAAAAGAGATTAATATGTTCTAGTGAAGATAGTTAGAGCTCATTAAGGATTATGGCTGCTCAATCCACTGCCATCTCAGTAAGGTAAATAATGTGGCGGATTCCCTAAGTAGAAAGGATCCTGCATCTTTATCAATGATGAGATATGAAAAGGATCCAATATTCTTAGATTTTTAGAGTATGGACATGGGAATCATTATGAGAAGAACATCATCAATCCTTTATAAAATTATTTCTCAACCATCCCTCATAGGGAAAATAATGGATTCTCAAAGAAAAGATATAGAAATTCAGAAAAGGTGAAAACCATTAGAAATGGTAAATCCTCTGAGTTCAAGATTGATGAGGAATGAGTTGTTAGATTTGGGTCATGATTATGTGTACCATATGATCCACAGAGAAAGAAGGATATTTTGATTGACTCACACAGCTCAGACTTTGCTATTCACCGAGGGAGCACAAAGATGTATTGAGATCTATGAGAGAAATTTTGGTTCGATTATATGAAGAAGGAGATCGCTGAATATACATCAAAGTGAATAGTATGTCATCAAGTTAAGGTTGATTAGAAAAATTATAAGGGGATATTGAAACCACTACACATACCTACATGGAAGTGGGAGAAAACTACCATGGACTTTGTCACTAGACTTCCAAGGACATACAGAGGAAATGATGCTATATGGGTCATTGTGGATCATCTTAAAAAGACAACTCCATCTATGACAATTCTATGGGACTTCACATTGGATCAACCAGCATAGATATATATCAAAGAGGTTGTAAGGATTCATGGAGTACTACTATCTATTTTATTCGATCAAAATTCAAGATTTACGTCAATGTTTTGGAAAAGTCTCCAACATGCTCTAATAACTGAACTAAACTTCATTACAACCAATCATCCCCAAACTAATCGAAAATATGAGCGAACTATTCAGATACTAGAAGAAATGTTGATATCATGTTCTATGGACTTTAAAATAGGGTGGGACCAACATCTAGAACTCATTGGATTATCCTAAATCAATAGTTTCCACTCGAACATCTAAATGACACTATATGAAGCCATTTATGGGAAAAGGTGCAGAATACTGACGTGTTGGGATAAAGTCAGTGGGATTAAGCTACTTGGACCCAAAATGGTCATAGAAATAGTGGAGAAGGTGAAGACCATTCAACAGTACATCAAGGCACCCCAAAGTTAACAAAAGATTTATGCAGACAATCGTTGATGAAACCTTGAGTTCAAAGTTGGATACATGGTATTTCCCTATATATCTCCATGGATGAAAGTCATGAGTTTTGTAAAAAAAGTAAAGATAAGTCCCAGGTACATCGACCCCTTAAATATTCTTGATCATGTTAGAGTATTGGACTATCAAATAGAACTTCCAACTACCATGTATAAAGTACATGATGTCTTCCATGTATCTCCCTTAATAAAGAACATACCAAATCCTTCACATGTCTTATCTACAGAGGTGGTACAGTTCAAGAATGATCTTTCTTACGAGGAGCATCCAGTGAAGATCTTGGATCATAGATATAAAGTTCTGCATAACAAGACTACTCACCCGGTCAATGTACTGTGGTGGAACCATAAGTATGAAGAGGAAACCTGGGAACTGGAGGTGGCAATGAAAGAATATTACCTGCACCTTTTTATGACTTCGAATGCAAAACGAAATTTTGATGGTGGAATTTTATAAGGGGGAAGAATGAAATAACCACTGTTTTATCAATGGAATTTCCTTATTTAAATTATACCATGTTGTATAATCACATCATGAAACACAATGGTATATCATGATAATAAATACTATGTGACCATTAAACATAATTTTTCCACTTTTGTGTCTTGAATTTTGAAAATTTGGCATACAGGATAGCGTTTAGAGTGATTTTTGGGGTCTTATGGAACAATCATATTTTCAGCAGAGTAGTAACCTACCCTAATGAATAGTAACCTACACTTATGAATAGTAAACCACCCTTATGAATAGTAATATGAACATTTTGAATACTAAATATCCCAAAAGAATAGTAACCTCACCCTTGACTGTATAAATAAAATTTAGAAATATTATAAGTGGTAATTTGACCATAGTAAAATTATTGGTATTTTTGTAAGTCATAAATAATTAATTACAACTAATTGATTAATCTAAAAAAAATTTATTTTTCTAAAGGTATTTTATAAATACAAATTTTTATGTCTTTTTTTTAAACATAATTTTATAAGTCCTTATGTAATTTTTGAAAGCCTTATAAAATGAGTTATATTTTTAAAATCCATATTTTTAAAGTAAATTATAATTTTAATTAAAAATTCAATTAATCACATTTAGAAAATTATTTTTGAAAAATTTATTTCATTTTTTATTTTACACGTCGAAAAATGGTTAGGGTGAATTTTTGGGCTTTTCTAAAATAAAATAATTTATGATGAATAGTAAAATTCAGATTTTCACAGCATATATACATTATAAGTTAAATACACTATTCCTAGCATCATCGTTGAGGTAAGTACCCTCGGTTCAAACTCACATGCACATATTTCTATTTTTGGTCATGGAATAATTAATATTTATTTTCTTATTAAAAGTATAATAAACTAATGGTTAAAATATTGAGAAAACCCTCCTCCCCTCCACTATAAAAACCAGCCACAATCCCCTCTTCTCTTCACTCCCATAAAGCCTTGTGACTTGCCTAAATTATATTCAAATATATCCCCAAGCTCCTCCCCTATGTCTAGAATCACTTGGTATCCTCAAAATACCACTTCCTCTCCCCTTAAGAGGCTCTCAAGGAAAATTATTTCAATAGGTAAATCCCTCATTTCAATTATTTTACTTTCTTTTCAAGTTCCTTTGTTTTATTTTCTATCCTTACAACTACTCATATAGATATTAGGGAAACTACAGTACCTTAAATGTACTATAATGTTTTTATGAGATTGGAATAATTTATTATCGTCTCTCCTTTACTCTTATTTTAACCTAGAAATGAAAACACTATCTGAGATGTGTTAATTCATCACATTCAAGGACGATGTGTTTTTTTATTTCTTTTACCATATTAAATTATCATCATGAAACCATTATTAAGGTTAAAATAGAGTATAATATATTTATTATGTCTCATTAATGGTTATATAATATTTTTGTACACAAGGTTCGATTTATGAAACAAAATGTGTTTGTTCTGATAATAAACCTCCAATAAACCGAAATAGTTTACCACTAAGGTTTTATATAATGATTCATCATAAATACAAGTAACCAAATGAAATTTAAAACCATGTAACCTTATCGATATTAGATAATAGAATATAACTCTAATTATAGGCTACCATCCTCATTTTACATGATTATTCTTTCATGTATATAAATAAACCGATCATGAAACAAACAGACCAGAATAGTGAAACTGAACTTTATAACCAATAAAAAGGTTATGAATGAACTGAAAAAGGTTATAATAAATCAATTAAATTTAAAATAAGTTCTAAAATTATTAATTAATGAATCTTTTTTGGATCATTTAGGCATTTAATATCAAGTTGTGAACACCATCCGACTTAAGGTAAGGGATTCTACCTGAACCTCCATTATTCTTTCAGGCTATTCTTACTCTATTTTTACCCAAATGAAATCCTATATTATATTTATTTACATATTAGAATTTCTATTTATATGTTCAAAATCATGTATCAATATCCTTTAATCCTTTTATTTTGGGGATTCACTTTCTTTCAAGTGATTCCCTCCTCAGTACCACCTGATAAGAAAAACCTTTTTAAGGGAACTTCCCAAATTTTTACCCAATTTCAAGTGATATATAACATCTATATTAAGGAAACATTTTTTTTCATAAAATCATAAATTTTATTATTAATACCTTATTTTTTCAATTCTGGTTTTATATTAATAATTATTCCCTTTTAGATTTTAAATGCTCTTTAGAATTTTCCTTAAAATAGAACTAAAATGTTTTATTGATAAAATTTCTTACAACCTATTTTTACATGTTTTCACTCTTGTTTGAAATCACTAACTATGATATATAATTATTTTACCTTATTAATGTACATGTATGTTCTAATTCCTTTCTTTCAAGGACACTTGTATGATACACACCTTCAATTATACTTTGTGACGTGACTATGATACCCATTCCTTTCTATGGGCTTCCCTATGTTTATGTATAATTGATTATGTATGATTATATACGTGGAAAGAATATTCAGAAAAAATTTATAATGGTTGTTCTCAAATAGTTCCTAATTCATTTTGTAAATTTGAGTCTCATGAGACGTTATGTGAAACGGTCTTGGCGGTCAGCCTTGACTTATGTTACCATGTGCAATGGTCTTGGTGGTTAGGCTAGAGTTGATCCCATGTGCAACAGTCATAGAGATTAAATTTAACTTGTAATTCTATAATTATAATGAGGCTTTAATCATTAAGAATTCATGTTTTATGTTTCTTCCAAATTACTATGATTCCATATTTATTTTATCCCAAGTTATACATGTTATGGTTCCATATGTTCAATTAGGTTTTATGACTTTTTATATCACTATGTCATGTTTCCTAACCAATGTACAAAGGCTTTATTCTTATTCTTAATACATTATTGTGCTTTTATATCATCCCTATGTTCATGTTATCCCCAGGTTATCCTCTGAAGATGTATGGGCATAATATAAGTTAGGAGCTAATTATGGAGATTAAATAAAAAGTTGTTTTTTATGATTTTTGATTATTTACCTAGTCTTCCAAGACACTAGTATTTACAATACTTCTCTTGTAATTTGAAGTTTATTTATTCTTAAAATCATGTAATGTTATGGGTAAAAGGCTAGGTTTTTTACACGATCATGCATAGATTGAGACCCCTGAGAGCCATGATGAGGCCTCTGAGGGTCAAGAAGTTCATGAGAAGTAGGTACAAGACTAGGTATAAGATCCTGTGGAGGTGGGACATCCACTATATTTTATAGCCTTTGGTATGTTGGTTGATGATTAGCTCTCATCCTGTCTAGTACATTTCATTTTGGGTATTGTTAGGGGTGATCCGAGATTAGGACATTTGATGGTGTATTTGAAGTGCGAGTTTCGATCATAGTACCCCCCACTATTTTAGGATGAGGGTGGTCCATAGGTGGATAATAATTACATCAAACCGATGAATATGATCTTCAAGGATCTATATTTTCCTCCATGGTATAGGGTGAAGTTGGAGACATATATTCTTAAAGGACCAACTTAGAACTGGTGAGATGTGATTGTTTAGGTTGGAAAACATGAGTAACTAGCTTGGAAGGAATTTGAGGCTAGCTTCTTCAAGCACTTATTCTTAGAGATTCTGAAGGCTAAGAGATCTTAAGAGTTATTGAACCTTCACCAGGGTGAAATTTCAAGCATGGTATATAAAGCAACATTCAATAAGTCTTCTTGATTTACACCATACATGGTGATTCATGACACCTCTAGGGAGAGGCATTTTAAAGATGGTTTATAGAACACCATTTGGGTGTAAGTAATCATAATTTGATTTTCCTCACTCACAAATGCAGTGAACCATGTGCTAATAGCTATGAGAAACTTGATAGATCAGTCGTACTTGAGATGGGGGGAAAACACTAGGAAATTTCAGTGTATATAATTCAGATGATATAAAGTGAGGTTGGGTTAAATTTCAGTAAAATAGACAGGCCAATGACTCAAGAAAACCACCTCAAAGTGGGATGTCGATGGTGTGACACTAGTGTGGGAAGCCATGGCTTGTCTAGACTTAGTGTGAGTGACTTCCAAAGGAGTGCTTGGCATGTGGATAGGTTGAAAATTTCAAGAGGTTCTGTAGGAAGCTTCTCAGACAACCAGTTATTAAGGACTAGGGAAATCTTAGTGTTTTGAGATTAGAATGGGAAAAATACATAGTGATGGTATCTTATCTTCATCTCCATGTGAAGGTCATAGCCATGAAAGTGGGACCTAGTAGTGGGGTCAGTGGCCGGTGGTTGGTGTATCATCGAAGGAAGTTAGGCTTGAGGAAGTCTGGCTTCAAGCCATGTGCATGCCTTAGAGCTTCCAGGTTCTGAGCAGGCTGGTGAGTCAGTAACAGTTTGAGGCACAACATGGGATTAGTTGTATTTTTTTTTATTTTGGCATTTAGTTTTTAGAGTCATGTCCATTTTTTTTGCGCGATGTGCACTGGATGAATCTATGGAGTAACCAGACATTGGTTAATAGGTTAACATCAGCTGAGATGTGTTATATAAGTATATTTATATGAGGTGTGTGGAACCAAAACTATTGAGATGCCTTATAATTAGGGAATTGAGGATATGTGAGTTACATGAGGTGTGTTGGTATCTAGGAATCATTTCATTTCCATAATTGATTAACGTGCAAGGCAGAAGAAAACATTTGGGCATATGATGAGATGTGAGACCTTATTGGTACCTTCTATAATGTGGGAACAAGGTAGGTGATGATTCCATTCAGGATTCTGTTGGGTGTTGTTCATGACCTAGGAGCACTTGATGAGGTGCAATATTGATGTTGTGTCATAGGAGGGTCTTGAGTCTGGGATGGGCTATGTTTAGGTTGGGAGATTCTAACATCCTAGATTTTTAGATTGGGTAGAAATCCTTGTTTGTTTTGAATTTTTGGAGTTTAGTGATTACGACAAATATTTTCCCATTGATTAGAACATAATTATGAGTTTTTCATTAACTCAACCCTTTTTTTGGATGGGTTTATAGTTTTCGAAAATGCATCGGATTTTTGGATGGGTTTCTGGTGAATCGGAGGCTCAAAGGCCCTGTTTTTGTTAAGTGAAAGTCAAGGAGCATGATTATTTTTAACCACGTGACATCATAGTGAAAACTATGTGGCCCCTTTTTGTGCTAAGAAAGGTTTGGGAAACTGTGTAAGATGAGGAACACGACTGTGCATGACCAATTCAATTTTTACCAGATGGCATCTGCTGGGTTTCTGTATGGCTTGGAAAACCATGTGCAAACTACTTTCTTATTGATAAATGGAAATTAGCATGAACTATATCACACATGGTCTATGTATGACTTGGTATAACTATGCGAATAACCATGTGAGATCAGGGTATTGAGAACCATGAGCTGCAATGTTTGAAAAAACATGTGATCTTACCATGAAACTCATTAAATATGTGAATTTTCCTTTCCCCCCTCATTTTTTTAGTTTATTTCCTTCATTTTTTCTTTCTTATTCCTCCATAGTTCACTCATAGTAGAGATGGGAGCTCTCCATTTTTATTCTCCTATGTGTTGAGCTATCTTTTCCATCCGACCTATACAATTTTAATTATTGGTTGTGTTGGATCCATCTAGGTAAATTTCACCATCATCTAGGTTTTTTTTTGTTTTCCATCACCTCATAGACAACAAAATATGTGTGGGTTGTTTCCCCTAATTTGGGCGATGGGGATTTCTGTGATTGATTCCTATGGGACGGAACTTATTTTGGAGGATGGGAATCACCATTCCTTAGGATATTTTTTATAGAGATGAAGGTGTTTTTTATTTGAGGGCAGATATCACTGTACTGCCAGATGTTAGTAATCGAGCAAACATGTACTTTTGAGGAGGGTTATGAAGGATATGATTCATTGATTGGGTAGTCCTTTAGGATGTTGATGACATAATTGGGATATGAGGTGTATGTTGGCACATTTTCCTTGGTGACTACAGTGAAGGTGGAACCTAAGGGTTCACCTAGAATATTGTATATCAGGGGATGGATTTGGACATGAGCTAACAATCTCTTCCTCCTCAGTTATTCTAGTTATGGATAAAGAAGGATATGTATTCCTAGTGGTTGTTGAGCACTAAAGAATATTGTGTTTACATTATGCATGTTCTCCTTCTTTATTTAGTTTTAGTACACACCTGCTTGATAAAAAAATTAGGGTAGGCACACATTGGTGGTGAAATACTAGGGCTCGATCTCACACCCTACACAGGACATTCGAGGCACTTTTAGCTTTCATGCATTCAATTAAGGGTTCGGTCTCTGGAGTCGGATCCTATTGGTTGAGTTGAATGGGATGGATGGCCAGGAGCCATGAGGTTTTGTCATTAGTTGGAGTTACATTGAGTTTTCCTTTTCCTTTTCTTTTTATTTTTCATCATGCTATATATATATATATATATATTTAGGTCATCCATGGGAGATCCATTTCTACTTATTGATATGTAGGAATTTTATTGGATTCATTTTCTTATTAGTATCCACAAATGGCATGTTGAACTTTTTATTTATTTCCACTTATATTTTTGATTGTGCTTCTGCTATTGTATGTTTCTTCTTGTGCTTATGTCTTAGGTGGGTTACTGGTTTGATTTTTTTGGTCTTTACTTTCCGCTACCTTATATTTAAATATAATAACTATATTATATCAACACCAGAGGGTATAGTCTCCCTACTATCACTCCTTTTCACCCTCTCTACTAGTCGACAGCCTTTTGCATATGGGGTAGCTCACCTAAGACCAGTGGAACATGAACAGAAGCACTGTTCGAGTGGATAATTGGGTCGGGGCACTACAAATATGACTTGTGGAAGAGAAATGGGTTTTATAAAAAAAATTCATCTTAAGAAAACATTAAAAGAAAGAGTAAAACTTGTGTCCTTGGATCATATATGTAGTAAATCATAAACTATATCAAAGGATGTCATCTTAGATGATGGAGGATTTTGAAAGACCACTTAGAGAATTTCTTAAGGAAAATAACCTTTCTTCAAAAATAATTTTTTAATAAATAAAAAATTTCCAAAATCATTTTCTTCGAAATACACTTTTATAACCAATGAAGTAATGTTAAAAAATCATTTAAAACATCTCTTGACGAAAATAACTTTTCTCTTTGAAAAATGACTTTTAAAACATAAAATATTTTGGAAACATTTTTCTTTGAAAATATTTTTGAAATATTATAACGTAGGATTTTTAAATTATTTAAAATAATTTTTATACATAAATTCATTTTTAGAATCCTCTTCTCTTGAAAATGAGCTTAATGTTTCACATAAATACATTTTTGAAAACATTTTTAGTGGACATGGGTTTTTTGATTAAAACTAATTTCTGGACAGAGGGAGAAAGGAAGTCATAATTTATTAAAAACAATTTATTAACTATCTTAATTACCAATTATTGGAAATATTATATCATTAATTGGAGATGTCATAAATAAATATATTAGAATAAAATTCATGATAATTATTGAGAGATTGATTATAATATTTCTTCAACAGAAGCATAATCATAAAAAATTATGATAAAAAAAGTGATAGTAAAAATAAACTCTATCCACTTTGAAAACTTTTAATAAAAACCCACATGAAATAATAACATTTCATTAAGATTACAATATCACTAATAGTTAGAGATTCATGATATAACATTTCGATGGGGTAGTATATACACTTTATAAAAGAATATGGTTTCCTAGAATAACATGTGTCTTAAAGAAGGTAAATTGAGATAAAATTATCTTACTGATTTGGTAACATTGAAATCTTAACCCCATGAAATACATCATTCATGGAGATGGTAGTCCATATGTATTCATGATTTCTGTTTCTACTTTCTTATCATATTTAATGAAAGGAAAGTAAATGATATATATTACCATTAAAGTAGATTTTTATGTTATATATTTCCCATATTTATATTAAACCCACCCTTAATAAATTCCATTTAAAGAACGATTGAATCACATCACTTCACGAGGTGGTAGTCCCCCGTACACATGAACAACATTATTGTATTCCCACAAAATGTAAAAAATGAATGTATGTGTCATGTAATAATTATATATACATGTATACATCATAAATATAATATATATTATAACACCCCAAGAATTAGAAAATATATTTATTATAGAATGAAAGGATCATTGAATCTCCACAAACACCACTTTGTTATAACCTAAGCAAGTAAATATAAGTTTGTCACTTCTGTGATGTGAATTTCGAGAATCTGACTTACAGAGTTGCGATAAGTAATTTATTTTGAGTTTGATAAGAAAAACATAATTTTTTGGTGAATAATAACCTAACATTATGAATAGTAACATACCCTTATGAATAGTGATATACCCTAATGAATATTACCTTACCTATGATAGTATATATAAATAATATTCAAGTGGCAGTATGATATACCTATGTCTTGGAATAAGTAAATAAATGTTTTAAAACTTCTTTTTAGAATAAATATTGATTTTAATTAAATATTAAATTAATAATATTTATAAAATTATTTTTGAAAAATGGACTTCATTTCTAGATTCTACATGTCAAAAAATGGTTAGGTTGAATTTTTCATATTTTTCTGAAATACTCGAATTTTTATGAATAGTGGAATACGGTAAAATACCGTTTATACAAATTATCAGTTAAATAAACTATTTATGAAATCATAAGTTATTTAATCCCACTTAGTTTGAACTAACATGAATTTGTTAGTATTATTTATCATGGAATCATCACTATTTCTGGACATGAGGGAAATTAATAAACTAATGATTAAAAAAAATATGAAAACTCTCCTCTCCTCCACTATAACCCCCCTCACTCCCTCTTCCCTTCACTCCTCTAAGCCTTGAATATCCTGAAATTTATTCCAAAATAAACTTCCTTAGTCACTCCCCACATCTGATAAGCTCTTGTTCTTTCCAAAAGACTAAAATCCCTTATGTTAGGAGGTTCTCAAAGAGGTTATTTCCAAAGGTAAAGCACCTTTCTTTTTAATTTAGTTTCATTTCATTTATTTTCTTTTGTTATCCTATCATCACCTCCTCTGTCCAAATGACCATTATAGATCTATTATAATCTATATACTATAATTATATCATTTTAATGGATGAACCATCATCAATATTCTTACTCTCTCTCTCACTTTTATTTTATAAACGAAATCAACATCCATGAGGTTCCAATTTATAACCTTCCTGGACGATGAAGTTTTGTACATAAATTTCTCCTTAATTATAGGTTTTAAAACCATTTTTATGGTTTAATAAGACTTTAATATATTTATTTTAACCCAAATAATATTCAGGAACCAGTATATGTACATATTTTTAAATTTTATGACCAAACTAATTCCTCATAATCAAAATACAACTAAAATAATCTAAGTTAATGTCATAAATATTTTTTCTAATGATTCTTCTTATTTACATGTAATAAAATGATATAAATGACCATGAAAACTTACTTATGTTCATAAATAATATTTAATCTCAATTCTGGATATTTACATCCATTCCACAGGAACTCCATTACTTAAGAACAATTGAACCGATTATGAAAATAAATAAAAAAGACACTCTGTAACAACAAAATTAAATATAATAACTTATCAACAAGGTAATTAATGAAATAAAAAGAATTAGGATAAACAAAATAAATGTATAATAGTTTATGAAATAATTTATTAATAAGTCTAATTTCATATTCCAGGATCTTAAGTTCAAGAGTGGAACACATTCAAACTTAATGTAAGGGGTTTCTTCATCCCACTTTCATCTTTGAGAGATATTTTGTATTCACTACTATTACATATGTATGGTGTATTTATTCTTCCCATTTATTCTTCATATCATTAATATATTTATTATCATGGTTTTAAATTTATCATTTTATGATTATTAATTTTTAGGTATTTGAATCGATTGATTATAAAGTTATGTGGGGTTTCCACTCGAACCTCCATTTTCATTCGAGTTACTTTTATTGTCTAATTACCTCAATGAAATTCTTATGTATTATTTTTTAATCCTCATAAAATCTGTACGAGTGTTCTATATATGTTTACCAACCATAATCATTCCTTATTTTATAGGTAGTTACACGTTTTAAGAGGAAATTTAAAAATTATTTCGGAAATACCAACCCGATTCAAGGGATCTTTTCAAATTCTTACCTATTTTGAAGTGTACACCATAATCTGTTTTAAGCCACCATTATTTTTATAAAAAAACTCATTTTATCAAGAACAATTATCTTGGATCATTTCTTGATTTAATAGAACAAACATGTCATTCCACTTTAAAATTATCTTTAATATTTTCCTTAAAATGATATAAAATTATTTATTTCTAAAGAATCTTAAGAACTCGTTTTAAAATATTTCACTTTATTAGGACATAATTTATGCCCAAAATATAATTTAAATGTCCAATTAGTTTATTTTTTTGGGATATTCATGTTTACAAACTGATTTCAGGGCGAATATAAAAGATTTTCAAAAAGAACACTTCTTTCAAAAGTAATTTTTTTTCTCATCTCACATGAAATTTTATAAGATATATGCCTTATTCACCAATTATTTTTTTCTGGTAGTGTATGGACTTCAATTTGGTATATCATATTGAAATTATCTTTATTATGAAGATATTATAAGGTATTATGGTTTGAATGTTTCAAGGTGGAATGGGACAATTTGGAATGATTAAGGATTATTTCCTCAAGGATTTTCCAATTGTCTCATTTAAAAGGATCCTCACCAATGTCAACATACTTTGTTAAATATTTTACTTCATTGAGGTTTATATACTATGATATCATCCACTATTTCTTATAGAATGATTTTTGATTAGTTTTACTGTGGATGTGCTATCTTGAAACCATTCACCATATTACTCTGAATGGTTAGTGTTTTCGATTAGTGATTGGGGAAAGTTATTTACATTTCATATGTTAGTTTCAATATGGACGTGTATGTTGTTTATGTTTATCCCTATTTATAAGAGGAATTAATTGGATATAGTAAGTGTCAGGTGGACCCTCTTTAGCCCCTCATTGCATCGTTAGGTCTCATGAGACAATCTACGGTCTTGGCACAGGGACTTGACAAAATGATTATTTATGGTCTTGGCACGAGGCCTTGACGATATTATGATGATGTCCTGAGTTCCACATTCCCTCATTTTGAAACAAGTAATTGAAATTTCATGTGATTATTAGGCTAGTAGAGTACCCATGGTTATGTTTTATTATGGCATTATTTACTCAGCTCATATTCCTTCTATAATGTGTTCAAATTTATTATTTGTAATGGAACGTGTTTTCAATTATTCACCATGCCTAATTTTTTTGTTATGATATCTTCTGTTGTATCACTTACCCTTACTGAGCTTTTGATCCCACCCCTTCATTATGTTTCATTTTATAAAGACATGAAGATGTTTTTTTATATTTGATATACAAGGATAATATTAGAGTGGTGTACGTTCTGAATAAAAATTATATATTTTTTTCTTTTCAAGTTGTAATGTTAAACTTATGTATGTATGCAATTTTACAAAATAACTAAACTACTTAGTCCATCAGGATGCATATTCCTTTTTTACATGCCAATGTAAAAAAACAAGTCACCGACTATGGCCAACTGGGGTTGGCCACTACTATAATTTTTCCTTTTGCCAGTGCTAAAAATAGACATTAACAATGCTAGAAAAGCGTTGTTAATGCCAGCGTAGATAAGAGGGGGGGGGGGGTCCCTTTATCAGCGCTCCAAAAAGCACAGATAAATACAAACATTATTAGCGTTAAAAAAATCCCTGATAAAGGACCCCCTTAATCATCACTTTTTTTAGCGCTGATAATGATGGGACTTTATCAGCTCTATCTTGAGTGGTGATAATGGGGCCCTTTATCAGTGCTATTTTAGCACTGTTAAAGTAATACTTTATCAGCACTCAAAAAAGTATTGATAAAGGCATCTATCCCTGCACATGCACAACCAGAACCTGCACATCTGCACACCTTCACAAAATTGCAGCACCTACGTGCCTGCACATCTCTACACCTGCACAAAATATCACCTTCACACGAACCAAGAACCGAAAGATGATACAACGCACACAATATTTTGACAAAAAATTCTATATACATTTACTTAACATCATGAATACAAAAAAACACATAGCTATATAAATTTCAAAACAATATTTTACATTACAATTAAAATTATCCAAAAATAGTAATAAAAATTAATGTTTCATCCTTTGATATATGTGATCCCCTCTCAAAAATTGTTGTCCATGGTATTTCTTTCCGAACAAAGAATCTGAACTCAAGGAAAAAAATAACCTATATAAGAAAACAAATATTATGTTAGTAATACAATGATGAAATAAATTAAGACATTAATATAAAAGGGTACATTAATATGGAAATGTGAAACTATAATTTGGGAATGATACACTCAAATGTTTTCAGTCTGATAAAAATGAAAGGGAATAATGTAAAATCAATATGTTTTTGGATGATTTATCTCATTTAATAAATACTGATTCTTTATCTAATGAAAAGCTTTACTGGTTACACCATGCATCCGATTGTGGTCTGGTTGATTCATACACATCACAAATGAATCATATATCATTTTCCTAAAGTATCAAAACAATCCGAACATGTTTTCTCGGTTTGTCGTATGTTACTTGTGTTTTTTTCTAAAGTTAATGTCAATTTCAAATTGATATTAGACACTTTTAGCCATACCAGACACACCGTGCATCGGATTAAGGTTCGGTTGATTCGTACATGTAAAAAATGACTCATGGATCATTTTCCTAAAGTATCAAAACAATCCAAACACGTTTTCTCAGTTTTCCATATGTCACTTGTGTTGTTTTCTAAAGTTAATATCAATTTGAAACTAATATCAGACACTTTTAGCCATACTGGTCACACCATACGTCGGATTGAGGTGCGGTTGATTTTTACACATCAAAAATGACTCATGGATCATTTTACTAAAGTATCAAAAACAATCTGAATGTGTTTGCTCAGTTTTCCATATGTCACTTGTGTTGTTTTCTAAAGTTAATGTTAATTTCAAACTGATATCAGACACTTTTAGCCATACCGGTCACACCGTGTGTTGGATTAAGGTGTGGTTGATTCGTACACCTCAAAAATGACTCATGGCTCATTATAATAATGTATCAAAATAATCCAAACACGTTTTCTCAGTTTTCCGTATGTCACTTGTGTTGTTTTCTAAAGTTAATGTCAATTTGAAACTGATATCAGCCACTTTTAGCCATAACGATCACACCGTGCGTCGGATTGAGGTGTGGTTGACTTTTAAACATGAAAAATGACTCATGGATCATTTTCCTAAAGTATCAAAACAATCTGAACGCATTTTCTTGGTTTTCCGTATGTCACTTTTTGTTGTTTTTTAAAGTTAATTTCAATTTGAAACTGATATCAGGAAATTTTAGCCAAACCGGTCTCACCGTGTGTCAGATTGAGGTGCGATTGATTCCTAAATGTCACAAATTACTCATGAATATTTTTTATAAAGTATCAAAACAATCCGAATGCATTTTCTCAGTTTCTAGTATGTCACTTGTGTTGTTTCCAAAAGTTAATGTCAATTTGAAACTGATATCAGACTCTTTTAGACATACCGGTCACACCGTGCGTCAGATTGAGGTGCTGTTGATTCGTACATGTCACAAATGACCGATGTATTCTTAAAGTATCAAAACAAACTGAACATGTTTTCTCAGTTTTCCGTATGTCACTTGTGTTGTTTTCTATTGTAATTGTCAATTTCAAACTGATATCATACTCTTTTATCCATACCGGTCAAACTGTGAGTTGAATTGAGGTACGATTGATTCGTACACGTCACAAATGACTCATGGATAGTTTTCCTAAAGTATTAAAACAACCGTAACATGTTTTATTGGTTTTTCGTATGTCACTTATGTTGTTTTTTAAAGTTAATGTCAATTTCAAACTGATATCAGACACTTTTAGCCATACCGGTCACACCGTGCATCGGATTGAGGTGCAGTTGATTCTTACATGTCGAAAATGACTCATGTATCATTGTGATAAGGTATCAAAACAATCCTAATTTGTTTTCTCAGTTTTCCGTATGTCTCTTACGTTGTTTTCTAAAGATAATGTCAATTTGAAACTGATATCATACAATTTTAGCCATACCGGTCACACCGTGCGTTGGATTGAGGTGTGGTTGATTAGTACACATTAAAAATGAAACATGGATCATTTTACTAAATTATTCAAAAAATCCAAACACATTTTCTTGGTTTTATATATGTCACTTATGTTGTTTTCTAAAGTTAATGTCAATTTGAAACTGATATAAGACACTTTTAGCCATACCGATCACACAGTGCGTCGGATTGAGGTGAAGTTGATTCTTAAACATCACAAATGACTCATGGATCGTTTTCCTAAAGCAGCAAAATAATCCGAATGCATTTCTTTTGTTTTTCGTATGTCACTTGTGTTTTTTTTCTAAAGTTAATGTCAATTTCAAACTGATATCAGACACTTTTAGCCATACCGATCACACTGTGCGTCAGATTGAGGTGAGGTTTATTCATAAATGTCACAAATGACTCAAGGATCATTGTAATAAAGTATCAAAACAATCCGAACGTATTTTATTAGTTTTCTATACGTCACTTGTGTTTTTTTCTAAAGTTAATGTCAATTTGAAACTGATATCAGACACTTTTAGCCATACCAGTCACACCGTGCATCAGATTGTGGTGAAGTTGATTCATTAATGTCACAAATGACTCATGGATCATTTTCCTAAAGTATGAAAACAATCCGAATGTATTTTCTCGGTTTTCTGTATTTCACTTGTATTGTTTTCAAAAGTTAATGTCAATTTGAAACTGATATCAGACACTTTTAGCCATACCACTCACACTGTGATTTGGATTGAGGTTTGGTTGATTCGTACACGTCAACAATGACTCATGGATCATTGTCTTAAAGTATCAAAACAATCTGAATGCATTTTCTCGGTTTTCCTTATGTCACTTGTGTTGTTTTCTAAAGCCAATGTGAATTTGAAACTGATATCAGACACTTTTAGCCACACTAGTCACAAACTGCATCGGATTGAGGTGTGTTTGATTCATACACCTCAAAAATGGCTCATGGATCATTTTCCTAAAGCATTAAAATAATCTGAATGCGTTTGCTTGGTTTTCCGTATGTCACTTGTGTTATTTTCTAAAGTTAATATCAATTTCAAACTGATATCAGACACTTTTAGCCATACCGGTCACACCGTGCATCGGATTGATGTGCGGTTGTTTCATACGCATAACAAATGACTCATGGATCATTTTTCTAAAGTATCAAAACAATCCGAATGCGTTTTCTCAGTTTTCCGTATGTCACTTAGGTTGTTTTCTAAAGTTAATATTAATTTCAAACTGATATCAGACACTTTTAGCCACACCGGTCACACTATGCATCAGATCGAGGTGCGGTTGATTCTTACATGTCACAAATGACTCATAGATCATTTTCCTAAAGTATAAAAACAATCCGAACATGTTTTCTCAGTTTTCCGTATGTCACTTGTGTTGTTTTCTAAAGTTAATGTCAATTTTAAACTGATATCAGACACTTCTATCCATATCGATCACACTGTGCAACAGACTGAGGTGTGGTTGATTCGTAAACATCACATATGACCCATGGATAGTTTTCCTAAAGTATCAAAACAATCCAAATGTGTTTTCTTGGTTTTCTGTATGTCACTTCTGTTGTTTTCTAAAGTTAATGTCAATTTGAAACTCATATCAGACACTTTTAGCCATACTGGTCACACTGTGCGTCGGATTGTGGTGCGGTTGATTCGTAAACGTCACAAATGAATCATGGATCATTGTAATAAAGTATCAAAACAATCCAAATGCATTTTCTCAGTTTTCTGTTTGTCACTTGTGTTGTTTTATAAAGTTAATGTCAATTTCAAACTGATATAAGACACTTTTAGCCATACCGGTCACACTGTGCATCAGATTGAGGTGAGGTTGATTTGTACACGTCAAAAATGACTCATGGACTGTTTTCCTAAAGTATAAAAAATAATCAGAATGCATTTTATAAGTTTTCTGTATGTTACTTTTGTTTTTTTCTAAAGTTAATGTCAATTTCAATGATTATATAATGATAACATAGGTAATAGTAATTCACCTTCATTGTCTTATTTTTTTACATTCTTCTATCAGGTATGATTCCCATTCATTTCTAAACACATCTATATCATCTTGTGAATATGAGTTTTTGCGAAAGTCACAGTACTACTGTAAAAATATAAAAATAAAAAGAATTAATAAATATTTTAAATGAACTTGTAATTATTTTCAAAAATACCTATTCAGGGATGCTAGTTTGTTCATGAAATAAGATCTCTTTCATAAATTTACAAACATAATAACTGCAGTCCTTTCCTTTTTTTTGTTTTGGACACTTCAGAAAGATCAAGAAAATTAAGTAATCTGTTTTGATATGTATTTTGATAGTGCAATATAAATATATATACCCTAATACTTGTCCATTTGTAGATCTCGTGCGCCTTGTCGTCCTTATGCCCTAGATTCATTCCAGCCTTTAGATGATATTCATACACTGCACAATCATAACAGAATACTCATTAAAAGATAATATAAATTATATAACTAGAAATTTAGTTCTAAAATGTTTTATCTAGTGTATTACAAATTGACAATCACCATCATGTGTGGTTGGTTTGTTGGATTTCCATGTAGTGAATCCAGAAAATAAATCTTTGGAGTATCCAAATTCACTGCAATGAGCATAAAATGCTTCCTAAAAACAAAAAATAAAATAAGTAATGATACAAATGGAAATATAATTGATATGATTAAAATGTAGAGTTCTAACCCTGCAAATTTGGTATTAAAAAGAGCCTATCAGTCATAATTTTACATTGAAACGTTCTGAGTAGGTTTGACATTAATTCAGCCTGAAAATGAGAATCTATTTCTTTTTGTTGTGTAGACATGGTGTGAGGAATAAAGAGTCCAAAATTGGATTCATGGGTTAATAACTTCAATTGCTTCTCATATATATGCCTTTGAGAAATATGAAATGTATTTATCAATAATTATCATAGTATATCAGCTTCGGTAAAATCAAATCATGAAAACATACCTCATGTATACATTTATAACTATGTTACCTAGCCAGTCATATGTGATGATTTCAGCTATAGAATTAGCACTAAATAATTCTAATGTGTCCTCTCCGTATATATCTTTTTCCCAAAAATGGTGTAATTATCTTTGCCTTTCAATTTCATATCCACATGAGCTTGCAATGATATTAAATGTGGATATAAAATGGACAGGGTGAAGGTGCTCTCCGTAGATCGTTCTGATCGGTTAGTTGATCCTTTTGAGCCACTATTTAGTTTTAGCTCCATCCTTTTGTCCTTCTGTAATAACATTCACTAGTTCATCCCTTTTATAATTAAATGTTAAAGGTTTTGATTGAAAAATGAATTGGAAATGAATACCTCATGGTCGACATGTTTTTTTACAAGATTTAACGGCCATGCAACGAATGTTCCAACAACTTTTTCCACCGTATGAATGTCGTGATCGTCATATGGCACAAGTAGCTCAGCACTCGGCTCATGAGCTATGTTAATAGAAACATTGACATGACCGGTTGGAAGTGGTCTAGAGTGTAGCGTGTCATTCTGCATATTGAACATCGTAGCCCTCGCTACATGGAGATGGGTGGGAGTTGATAGATATAAATCACAGTCATTTTCACCCTGTAGAATATCATTAAAATAAAGATATTAGTGTCTATGTGATTCACATTTCATAGGTACAAATATTAGAAAATTAATTACCTCAGTTAAGTCTGGTCTTTGAGGGGAATGGCTCACCTCAAAGCTGGTGGGGGGTGGGGTTGGATCTTCTCGCATGGGTTGTTCTTGAGTTGTTTCTTCTCTTCGCTTATCCCCCATCAAAGTTACTAAAAACTCTCACTGACATTGAAATCTTTCTTCAAGGGTAACTAGTCTATCTTTCATCATTTTCATTTCTTTAGTTTGTTCCTCCTCTTGTTTTATTTTCTGAAAATATGTTCGGGGTATCACCCCAAAAGCCGCACCTCTGACGCAGCGATACTGTTCTGGCTATTTCAAGGCCGCTGAAAGTATGTCTGCATCTGGTGCAGGTGTTATTGATTCGGGTGACTATGTCAAATAGAAAATATGGGAAAATAATTAATCATTATTATATAATAGTGATTCAAAGAAAAACAAATTTATATTATGTCATACTTAAACATGTTTCCACAATTTTTGTGTGTTTTCATCTAAAAGTTTCCCCTCTATATTAACATGAGTCTCCTTCCATAGCACATGGCATGGGATGGAAGTGGCTTGGGATTTTGATTTATCAATATGCATATAAACAGATAAACATGGTTACAATGTTTTTTTCTCTCACATAAAAGTATTACAGTACTTTTAAAATACGCACCAATTGTTTTTCAATTGAAGCATACCCCAGCCTTGCTTTATGGTAGGGGTATGTTGGTTTTGCTGCCCGTTCATTATTTTCATCACTCATTAGTTGTTTCATAAATAAAAAACTGTCAATCAATGTGATGAATACAAGCAATGTTAAACAACGTGTTACCAAACACAATGTACCTGAAATGTCTGCTCCGCATGGCAGTTGCAAAATGAATCCCACGCTCCTTGGGATATCAAGTGTGCATAAAGAGGAGGTGGGTGAGGCTTAATTTTCCCTTCGGTATATTTCATATGACATTTCGTTAAAATGGTTTGAAAGCCTCTATGAAATTTTCCTGCCAGTCTTAATACATATTCTTTGTGCAAGGCATCTACTATAAATGCACTCTTCAAGAGATGAAGAAGAGTTAGTCAATATTTTAGTATTTTATTTTATCTTATTTTAATAAATTAAATAAATGATATCATAATGTTACCATAATTTCTTCCCACATTAATGTTTTCATCCCACTGACAACATGGTGCCATGACTCTATATCAATCAGCACACGTTTCCTAGGGATGATTCCAATGTAGCTACTAAACATGGCTTTGTTGGGGTTTACATGCTGGACTTGCTTATTCCATCCCACCTCATATTTGGTGACTTTTCCTTTTGCCTTAAGGATTTTGGATAAAACTGTCAAACTACAGCGCACTTGTTTTTTTGTACCATCAGGGTTTCATTGCCTACCATTTCCTCAGTTTATGCACCATCATTATGTTCCTCTAAAGCAATAGCATCAGCACTATGAGTAGCAACAACAGGTTGAAAAAAAGTGTTGTACCTCAACAGTGTGACTAGCAAGAACCGGTTGAGAAACCTGTTGTACCTTAGTAGTGGGACCAGCTACCACATATTGAGAGCCCTATTGTACCTCAGTAGTGGGACCAGCTACAACAGGTTGAGAAACCTGTTGTGTCTTGGGATTGGGTGCATCAGTAGGTGCAGAAGTCATTATTTTCATAAGTGTTTTAAGAGTTAATTTAGATCACATAAAAGCAACATCGAACAAATAAATACATATTGTAACACTATCTATATTACAATAAAAAAAGAACCTGATTATTGAACTCTCTTTTTTTAAGGCTGAAGGGATATAAACCCTCTATCGACTATCCATATCCGTTCATTGTGGTCTCCTCTGACATACAAAACGTTATCTACAATGAGACCACTAAGAAATTATTGTGAAGTCCCAATGAAAGGGTTATCCTCCGTTGAGTTTTCATCTGACCCTTCTGTTGTTTTGGTCAATAACAGAACAATTGACGAGTTTCATTTTGCGGGATATGGATAATAAAATACTTTTACTGCCTGTGATGCCATTATAAACACTTCATCTTTCTCCCTTCCTTACTAAAATCAACATTCACGAATCCCAATTCATCTATTTTAACAACACTCCTGTTATCAACCCACTTTTATAGAAAAACCGAAACATGGAATTCCATATAATCCATCTCCCATATTTTTTGATGATGCCAAATTATGGAATATTTACATAAATTGAATTTCTGTCCTTAGCACTGGAAACATGCATCGCTTCAGCCAAAAGTGTAACCCCACTATTCTACATGGTACTGTCTTCATCATGTTCGTAAGTATAAAATGTATAACCATTAACTACAGAATCATTGTAAGATAATACATACACACTTGGTCCTCCAGCTAGCCATCGAAGTCATTCAGAAATTGACTTTGTATTTTCATCCGACTTCTTAAAAATATGGCCCCAAAACCATTTTATAAACTCTCAATTATGGGTATCTGATATACATTTTTCACCACTATAATTTCTTTGTCGGTTTCAACATATGGGTCAACGTTGAAACTGTTATGCAAAATATAAAGGTGGGCCAGCTCTTGATCTATAATATTGATTGGGACAAACTATTTTCCAGAAACTCTTCACCCTCAAGCCGCACAGTGTGATGAGATTTCGGTAGGCCAATGCTTTCCACACTAGACAAGTATTTGATACAGAATTCAACTATTTTCTCAACAATATATCGCTCTAAAATAAAACCCTCTGGCCGACTTTTATTTTTGACATACCCTTTTAAAATATTCATTTAATGTTCAATGGTCTACATCCATCTGTAATGTACAGGACCACATAGTTGAACCTCTCTCACCAAGTGGATCATCAAATGAACCATCATATCAAAAAATGATGGTGGGAAGAAAATTTCTAATTCACATAATATGACAGCAATTTCTCTTTCCATATTTGGAAATTTCGCTGGGTCTATAACTTTGATGCATATAGATTTGAAGAAGAAGCATATTTTCGTTAATGTATGGCGGACATTCTTGGGAAAAATGAAACATAAATTAATAGGAATGAGATCTTGCATCAAAACATGGAAGTTATGTGATATCAGAACATTTAACTTCAAATCACTCATTGACACGAGGTTCCTGATATTTGACGAATAACCTTCTAGAACCTTTACATCATTCAAGAAGTTGCGAAACTGATATCTCTCCTGCCTGAAAAGATTGTATGCAGTATGAGGAAGAAATGTTTGTTTTCCACCCTTCACTGGTGGAAACTCTTCTCGTATTCTCATCTCAACCATGTCCAACCTAGCCTTAAGTCCATATTTTGTTTTGGAAGGTGTATTTAGCAACGTGCTGATGACACTATCAAATACATTTTTTTCTACATGCATAACATCAATAAAATGTATGACATTTAAAAAATTATAGTATGGTAATTAAAAAAACGGATCTCTTTTTCCAACCGATTTTCGTAAGGTTTTTCGAAGCTGGTTTACCAAAAATAGTGTCCACATTTTTAACTTTCTCAAACAATTGATTTCATGTTAGTGGAGACGGTGCTATACATTCTTCTGAACATCCATCGAATGATGTCGTGTAAGATCGTTACTTATGTCGCCGGGGTATAAATCTGCGATGTGCTAGAAAGACAGTTTTCGATGAATGTTTCAACTTAATTGATTGGGTACCTTGTTCGCAAATAGGAAACCCCTGAGTTCCTTTAATTCTATATCCTAAAAAATTTCCATAAGCAGGGAAGTAATTTATTGTCCCGTACAACAAGGCTCTCAATGTGAAATCTTCTTTTTTGTAAGCATCATACAATGTAACACCTGAATCACATAATAATTTCAAATATTCAATTAATTGTGGTAATTAAACATCAATATCATT